>OY992889.1:85269646-85299646 GCA_963921405.1 Cepaea hortensis | reverse complement strand
TTTTTACATCTTTTGCAATTAAGCGCCTTGTTTGGGTTTAATTGACGATTCTCAAAGCGTTTGTGTTTCCTCCATTACCTTCGTTGGGGTTTCAATTTCATTATTTGTTTGGGCTTTATTGTAATGCAGGTATAATTAATTGGCGGTGGTGAGTTTGCGTGCAAGCTGTTCGGTTTGGTAATCTGTACGATGAGTGACTAGGACGCTTTGTCTACATAGTGGTTTGGGTTCAATCACGATTTGGAAAGTACGAGGGTAAGTTAATAAGTAAGTCACAAATGGCTGTAGAAAAATAACTAACTATGATAAAAACTTGAAACCAGTTTATTTTTATTCATACATTGTCCCTGTATTTCTCAACATAATTTCCGCCAACATTGATGCATTTATCCCATCGTCTTATCAGTCCCCCCAAACCGGCTGCATAGAACTACGTGCTTTGTTTTCATTTACTTGCCATCCCACAGAATTGTGTGACTTACTTATTGACTCGCCCTCGTAAACATTTTCTACCCAACTATGCACCGCTTTACGGGAAATCGCTAGGAGCTAAGTCCACCGAAAATCCACCTTGGCGGGAGACATATCGCGAGTGCCCCCGAAGTTGAAAGTGAAGTGAAAACGTGGTTTAGAAAACAGACCACGCAGTTCTATGCGGCCGATTTGGCAGGACTGATAAAACGATCGGATAAGTGCATCAATGTTGGTGGAAGTAATTTTGAGAAATAAAAGGACAATGGATGTACAAACATAAACTGGTTTCAAGTTGTTATCATAGTTATTTAATTTTCTACAACCATTTGTGACTTACTTATTAACTTACCCTAGTATTTCTTTACCGTTGATGATAAGCGATTCTTAAATATACCAAGCCTCGTAAACTGAAAAGAAAAGTGTAAGAAAAGTGGCCCACCAGGGAGATTTGAACCCAAGGCTAGTGTGATGACATGCGATTGCACTTCCCAGAAAGAGTAAAATAAAGGACGCTTTTCCCACGGATTGAGGTATATTGGATGCATAATGTTAGCCCTATATTATTATAGACTGTCGCCTTCACTTCTCAGACTTCCGGTCCCCAGCATGGCGGTTAGGCATTGAACCGCTACGGCCTCTGGAGTATTTATCTTTGTGGCTGCGGTTTGCATTTCGCACTTTCCTCATGTTGGACTGGTAGTATATGGTTCCGTCGCCCTGCTACTGAGTGAGTGTGTGGCGCGAATCTGTGAGCTGTGATATTCACGTGGAATGCTTTTACATGTCCGCCTTTGTTTGTACAGTGACCTACATGTTCGGAGCAATGGCTACAGGCTGGTGCTGAATTGACTGATTTGCCTTTTCGTTTCGCTGGTGCATTTTTCAGGAGACTCATGGGAGTCGGCGCTGGAGCTACGGAGTTCGTGCTTAATTCGACGCTTTCGGTGGGTTGCCCTGAGGATGGAGGCAGAGCCATGTGAGAACACCCTGGTCAATGAGGTCTTTCTGGTGACTGCCGATTCCATCGACGATGAACTGTAGTTTTCGTGGAAGACTTTTGTGTTGGCATTCTGGCGGCGGCATTATGCACAGTGTACCTGTGCGGGCTGTTGGATTGCCGAGACGCCTGTATGTTTCACTTTTCACATTGGACAGTGGGTAGCATTTTGTGTGATATTCACTGGCACAGGAACGGAGCATAATGGGGACGACCCGTTGCCGAGAAGTTGGAACCTCGACTAACTACCCTTCACTTCACACTACATTTTTTACTGATTCGACATAGTACTCCAAAACAATTGTATTTTTTAAAAAATCCGTTGCTTTATGAATTCGAACCACCGTGCAGGCAGACAAGCCAGGTCAAGTTTTTTTTTTTTTTAAATAATCCCCACATTCTGTGTTACGACCCCCACGTTATTACTTGATTTTAATATATTTCATTTCTTTTGCAGGGCGTTGCGATCAACCCCAGGTTAATATTCTAGGTAATGTTACGTTCAATACTTTGTCATTTTTTTTTAAAACGTGTAATGTGTATACAGTTGCTTGATGACGATCGAGTATCACCTGTAGCACATTATGCTTCCTACAGTATGAAGAGACTCCACTGGAATCCCCATTAACATCGTTATCTTTATCTATTTTCTTTACAGGCATGATTTTCTTGGGAAAATCAGCAGTGATCGAGTGCCGATGATGTAGTGACATTAATCAAAGCTCAGAAGGCATATCCGATGACAGCAGTGGTTTCCCTTTGCCTTCCGTCAGTTTGTGAATGGTTGACTCCACTAACCTTTGTCTAAAAGACAGACCCTGCAAGGCAGCCGATGGGGAAGAGGTTATATATGGCTCCTCTTACCCGCTGATGGCCACGTCACAGAGTTTTGATGTATTTAATAGAGATAGCTGCCTCACAAACTAACCCGCCGCCTCTCAGTGACCACCGCTTAGTGGCGTGCAGAGAGAGGTGCGGGGGTGCGACGGCCCCGGGCATCCAGACGGGAGGGGGGCATCCAGTTAGGGAGAGGGGGCAGCACAGTGCAGTCGGGGGGGGGGGAGGAATGAATGAGGTAAAGAATAATTTAGGGGCATCCAATCAAGGGGTTGGCTCCATCAAAGAACCTCTGCACGCCACTGCCACCGCTTGTGTTGGTCCACGGCTGCTTATTCAACATATTCACAGCTAACCTTTAGACCAAGGGTGGGCAAACTTTTCGTGCGGAGGGCCGCATTGACAAATGTATAGCTATAGGCGGGCCGCATATGTATATATATATATATATATATATATATATATATATATATATATATATATATATATATATATATATATATATATATATATATATATCCATTTTGTTTACAGCAACCTATCACAATAAGTAATTATTAATAGGTTATTAAGCAGTATAAATAACTAATTATTGCAATTTTATTTTACTTATACACTTATGCATTATATTTGACAATATGGACAAAAACTTTTACTAATATGTTAACACGATTTTACACCTTGTTATTATAACAAATATTCTTTATTATCTATCAATGGCTTTAATTTAGACACACAGCGACTACATTGTCACTACAGTTGTTGATTTCTAATGAGATGTATGTAACTGCTTGCAATTTTTGACAATATTCTTGAAATCTGGAGCAAGTGTACTTGTTGAAATTCGCATGGCAGCATGCAAGTTGCAGTCCGACAATAAAGACCTATTCTTAGATTTGTTGATGTTCAAGCAAGAGAATGCTTGTTCGCAAACGTATGTTGTTTCAAACAATGATACAAGTTTAGCTGCAATGTTTTTCAAGTTGGGAAATGATTCTTGAGATAAAGATCAATAGAAATCCAGCAAACCATCAGTCTTGAGTTTCTCTTTCAGGTCATGATCTGCTTGTAAGTCAAGCAGCTCCAACTGTATGTCCTCTGTGGCTGTATCAGCTTCTGCACTAAAAGGTGAACTGAGAATATTGAACTATGGCTCTAATTTCTTGAAATCTTGGAATCTCCATCCAAGTTCTTCAATCAATGCATCTAATTGGGCTTTGTATTTTTCAGTCATTTCACCAGAAATGGTTTCTTTTTTCAGCAAAGAGAAGTGACAAAATCTTTTTTCACTTGCTTGTCTGGAGAAAAGTGAGAGGTTTGCCTGAGATGATTTTACATGTACATACAATTAATGGGTAAACACACCATAGCCCTGAAGTTTGACATTCAGTTCATTTAACTTTTCCATAATTTCAATGGCAAACATAAAGTCTAACTGCCACTCTTTATTGACAATGTTAGTATTAAAGTCACATGCAATGCCCTTCATCTCTAGGAACATCACTATTTCTTCTCTGAGTTCCCACACTCGCTTCAACACCTTGCCGAGACTCAGCCATCGAACACTGGTGTGGTTCAGGACATCGGAATGTTCAGTTTCCAAATCGTCAAGTAAAGGCTTGAACTGTCTGTGATTAAGTCCTCTTGATCTGATGAGGTTGATGACACTGACAACTGGGTCAATAACATGCTTGATATTCAAAACGGTTTTACACAGACTTTCTTCATGAATCATACAATGAAGTGGTAATAATGTGTGGTCTGGATATTCTGCTTTAATCTTATCAACTTTACCAGACCTACATTTTTTTCCAGTCAAAGCACGAGCTCCGTCAGTTGTAACACTTGCCATCTTGTTCCAAACCAACCCAGTTCTTTCAATACAGTTAGTAACAGCATTGAATATATCATGGCCTGTGGTTGTGTCTTTGAGTGACTCAACACTCACTAACTCTTCAGTGAGTTTGAAAGAAGTGTTTATTCCACGTATAAATATCAATAATTGGGCAGTATCATGTACATCGGTACTCTCATCCAATGCAAGAGAGTACCACAAAAATTGTTTACTTGCATCTTGAAGCTTATGCATCAAATTGTCACTTATCTTGTCAATACGTGTGACCACAGTTCTCTTTTATAAAGTAATGTTGTCAAATCTGTGTTGTTGTTTTTTTGTTCTGGAAACATAATGTTTGCTGCATCTAGCAAACATTCCTTGATGAACTCGCCATAAGAAAATGGCTTGTTCTGTTTTACAATTCTGTGTGACAGCACAAGACTAGCTTCAGTTGCGGCATCTTGAATTGAAGACTGTTTAGTGAAAACAGTTTGCTGTTTCTCCAAATTTTTCACCAGCTCAAGGCATTTCCTTTCCTTCTCTTCGGTCGTTAAATTGTATCCGAAATCGGAATGTTGTGTTTGATAATGTCTTTTTAAATTGTACTCCTTGAAGACAGCCACTGACTCACGACACAACAAGCAAACTGATTTGCTACCAACTTTTATAAAACCATACTTAGGTGTCCATTCATCATTAAAAATACGGCATTCATCTTCAATCTTACGTTCGTTATTGACACTCATCATAACGGTACATGAAATTCTGTAAAATTCAACAAAATAACTTACAAACGAATTAAACATTTTCATTTCTAAATGCCCTCGCGGGCCGCATAAAATCACTTGGCGGGCCGCATGGGGCCCGCGGGCCGTAGTTTGCCCACCCCTGCTCTAGACAAACTATTTAGTGTCGACTCTACCACCCGCCACCCGGTGGACGCCCTAGTAGTAGGACAGGCTCCTACCTCAGCACAGACTACCAAAGGCTAATGCATCGTTTACCGTGGCGAAGGAGTTACGGACGCAGTTTGTAATCCCGCATACCCGCGTTCGAAACACAGCTGCGGGCGATTTGGAAGCAGACCGCCTTGTGTTGATTTTTACGAAATGGTATCGGTGCCGGTGGATCAGAAAGCAATGGTAACCTACTGAACATAAACTTGTCAAGAGGTCACATCAGTAAAAAATGCTGGTGTTGACTGCGACGTCCTGTAAAGGATATGCAACTAGTAGATTTTTTTTTGCCCTGCGGTCTATAAAAACAAATTCACCATGGTGAATGGTTTTAACTGTCTAGCCAAACTTACTGTATTATTATGCAATAAGTCATCGTCCTTGAAAGGTAGAAACTGAGTCCTTGCGTGTTATATAGAACCAATTTTAACACACGGCTGCGAATCCTGGACAATGAGCAAACAGGAGAATAAATCCATGGAACCCTTTGAGATGTGATGCTGGACATTAATTATTGGACAGCTAAAATTAGAAATGTGAACATTTCGATGGAAGCTAAGTCGCAAAGACAACTTATCACAAATATCAGAAAGAGGCAATCATCGTGTTTTTTTTTTGTTTTTTTTTTTGTGATGTGGGGGGGGGGGGGGAAGAGACAAATTATGAGGAGACAAGAACTGGAACATATTGTGACAACCGGAAAGGTTTTCTGAACTTATCACAAATATCAGAAAGAGGCAATCATCGTTTTTTTTTTTTTTTTTTTTTTTTTTGTGATGTGGGGGGGGGGGGAGGGGGGGGGAGAGACAAATTATGAGGAGACAAGAACTGGAACATATTGTGACAACCGGAAAGGTAGAGGCAGACAGCTTAAGAAGATTCTTGGCAGTCTTGTGTCATGACACGGAAGGGAGTCAACACACGAACTGATCCTTGCCGTCGGAGATCGCAATTGTGGAGAGGTATGGTCGCCCACTTCAACCGGCAAGGAGTTTGCTAATGCTTTCTGGACGAGAAGTCAACGTTTATCTTAAATGAACCGGTGTAGATGATAAACTCCCTACCCCGCCATTAACGCACCGTGAATTAAAGTGCTAGACCGCTCTTATCCATTCTGTCACGTCAATTACGTGAATAAAGTAGCTAAATGAGGATTTTTCTACGGCAGGGAGATAACTCACAATTATGAAAATTACAAAAGTAACTACAGATTACCTCCCTTATCCCTCCTTCAATTGTAAGCATTGTGATATTTCACTGGAGCTCTTCACTCTCACAGACAAAACGGCCACTTGGGGCTGATAATACGACGCCTGGCCAGTAATAACAGCTAGTAATTTTCATCAAACTTATTTTTGTCGTGTTATCCCCTGGTTCTGCTTTGTACTTGAAATGATTGGCAGCACGCAAGACAGAAGGCTGTGGAAAGACATGATAACCAAAGCACCAGGACTGGGCTACGAGAAGAAATGTGTCAAGTTGCAACATTGCTTGATGCCTTTTGTACTACCAAAAATACACATGGCTTTAATGAAGAAATAATTCTTAGACATCTATGATTAAGGGCAGAACAGAAAGTAATATGCCAGGAACAGTAAGGGATATCGTATGGGGAGACAACTGAGGCCACTAAGACAGTACCTTAAATACATTTATTATTTGATACTTGTAGATGTGAAGAAAAGGATATAGAGACTAGAGGAAACATTGAAAGCTATAAATACCACCGGAATTTCTTCTTCTTCTTCTGTGTTCATCCGGAGTTGTTTTTTGTTTTTGTTTTTTGGGCGTGATTGCATTGTGCCTGTTTACAGCAGAGCTGCGTTCTTGCGCCGTTAGGCCGACAGAGCCGACTTCTGCGGGCATTTGTTGACCGGGTTAACCTTCCCAGGACGACCGGAATTTAAACCTGTCACCTCCAAATGACGACGGCGCCTAGCTGCAGGAACAAGCGTACTTGTTAACCAGGTCTATCATACACATGAATCCACAACTATA
The DNA here is from genome assembly GCA_963921405.1 of Cepaea hortensis. Lineage (NCBI taxonomy): Eukaryota > Metazoa > Mollusca > Gastropoda > Stylommatophora > Helicidae > Cepaea > Cepaea hortensis. The sequence goes on along the minus strand of OY992889.1, from coordinate 85,292,547 downwards.
GAATACAGACACAATTCCTATTCAACCATTGAGATAGTACTATAGATCTCATAGTTTTATATTAAACTACCAGTTCATTTTTGGACAGGAAAAGTAAGGAGAAAAGAAGGGAGCCAGACATTAGGGAAAACATCACGGATACTGGTTGATAAATTAATGGACACTTTTATATGTCTAAAGGAGCAGATGGTATATGGTGCTAGACCTTAATCTGTAAGACCAATCGAAACCCGATAGATGATGTGAATATTAATTAATACACCTGCCGCGAGCCCAGATCAATTTTAAAATTCCGAAACCGCTCAGCTGCGGATGGAACCCGTGACTACCGTGCTGACAGGCGATCCTGTGACCGAGTTAACTACAAATATGATATTAATTTGAATGTGATTGTTGTCGAACGAGGGTAATGGCTTACTGTTGTAGTCTTTGATACACAAACAAAGTCAACTCTTGGAGGAAAAGCGACCTTGTATTGATTTTGGAAAGGAAAAGTGAATTAAAGAATGAGACAACAATGAAGAAGGGAGAAAATTGAAAGCAATACTGACGGAATAAGAAGAAAAACATAATTAGATGATGATGATGATGATGATGATGATGATGATGATGATGATGATGATGATGATGATGATTCTAAAATGAGTGTTTGAATTAGTAGAATGGTATTAGTAAAATCAAAGTAATTAAAGTACGAAATCAATAGACACAACAGGTCAAGGGAAACAACTTAACATACGAGAACGGACTCTAAGTAAGGTTTGATGTAATTATCTTCCATAGATCTACAAACAGAACTAAATCGCATAAGCACTTGGTGTGTGGAATCTGGGGCAATGGTCAACCCAACAACAACAGTGGCATTGTTCTCATGGAATAACCACATTGTCAACACTCCCACAACTTCTAAATCTGGGTTCAGAGACGGTGGAAAAAACGCAGGCAATAAACTACCTGGAGAAACGTTTTTATCAAAGTCTTGCACATGAGCACATAGACCGGATGATAACAAATGCCAAGTGGAGTTTGGCTCGATGGGGGTGATGGCGGCGGCAAACTGTGAGCAGCGCCATATATGCCTCCTTTACGAGGGTCTGGTCCTGTCTGTTTTGGAATATGCGATCCTGACTATTCCGTAAGCAGATGGAAATCATGGAAAGGATACAGAATGAAGCTATGCATATTATTCTTAGATGTACAAGAGAGCGTATGCGCTACCTTCTTGATTTTCCAACCATTGGGGACAGAGTACAAATTTGCAGAGCAAGTGCCTACCTCAGAGTCAACGCAAACACACAACATCCACTGAATAGTGAAATTAAAAAGGTAAAGAGCAGCAGTTTAAAATGAGGAAAGTCGTGGATGGGTCAAACCGAAGACATTCTTCAACAGTTGTGTTCATTTAAGGACTTAGAACCTAGCGATGAGTATGTACGAATGCCAGCAGATTTCTGTACGTCCTTTTCAGTTTGCATCCAACTAGGCCGAAAATGCAGACAAGAAAATCCGGCTGCTGTGAAGGCGAAAGTACAGGCTTTGATCTTCGAGAATTCTTTGGAGGGTGATGCTGTCTTTTACACAGATGGGTCGGTCGTTCGACGAGTGAGAAGTTCATGGGCTTTTACGGCACAGGCCAGAGAGAGAATTAAGAAGGATGATTCTGGTGCTTTTGCTTTGACCACAAGTAGCCCGACTATGGAAGTCATGGCAGTAAGATATTCACTATGGCATGTTTCCTTAGTGACTCAATGGGCATGCTCAAGAAGGTAGAGATGGGGTGGATCCGAAGAGAGTGGCTGCTGTCTCTGAAGCGGTCTAGGCTGGCAAATATTAGTTTCATTTTCGTGTCAAGGCATGCGGGTGTACGAGGAAATGAGTGGGCTGACAAGCTAGCAGGCAAGGCTACTATGGAAGGTGGGTCTAGCCATGGACCAGGCGGACATTCTGAATGCTCTACGAGAAGTAAGACTTTTGCGAGTACCAAGTGATGACTGTGAATCTACAACCATGGCCAGACTGCGAGAACATCAAATTAAAAGAGGTGTGACCAAACAAGAACACTACTCGGGAAGCCAAAGAAGATTAATAAACCAACATAAAACTGGTGTCGTCAGTTGCTTCACGCTGCGGGATTTACTCGGGAGGGGATCCGAGCACTTATGGACTGAATGGTTCGATGTGCAATAAGGATGATCTGTCGACTAACTAACTAACTAACTAACTAACTAACAAATTAACTAAGTAACTAACACTAACTAACTAACAAACTAACTAACTAACTAACTAACTAACTAACTAGTCTCCCATTTTGTTGTGTTGTACGTCATTTGTCATGGTTTTCTATTTAAGCTGAAACTGAGAGGATAGAGAAGCAAACCGGCGCACATTCACACTCATATATACACACAGGAGGAGATGGGGAGGAAGAGTCATGGGAGAAGACATAAATTAAGAGGGGAAAAAAGAGAGAAAGAAAGTTGTATTTGCGTAGAAGTGTGTGCATGTTTGTTTGTGTGTGTGTGTGTGTGTGTGTGTGTGTGTGTGTGTGTGTGTGTGTGTGTGTGTGTGTGTGTGTGTGTGTGTGTGTGTGTGTGTGTGTGTGTGTGTGTGTGTGTGTGTGTGTGTGTGTGTGTGTGTGTGTGTGTGTGTGTGTGTGTGTGTGTGTGTGTGTGTGTGTGTGTGTGTGTGTGTGTGTGTGTGTGTGTGTGTGTGTGTGTGTGTGTGTGTGTGTGTGTGTGTGTGTGTGTGTGTGTGTGTGTGTGTGTGTGTGTGTGTGTGTGTGTGTGTGTGTGTGTGTGTGTGTGTGTGTGTGTGTGTGTGTGTGTGTGTGTGTGTGTGTGTGTGTGTGTGTGTGTGTGTGTGTGTGTGTGTGTGTGTGTGTGTGTGTGTGTGTGTGTGTGTGTGTGTGTGTGTGTGTGTGTGTGTGTGTGTGTGTGTGTGTGTGTGTGTGTTATGCTGCTGAACTTCTTGTGATGGAAGCTAGACATAACAATGCAGCGGTTAAACAGTATAGAAACCTATGGCATAAAGCCAGCAAGAACACAAAAGTAACCATTTGGAGAATTTGCATTGTTCCAGTGGCAACATGGAGTTTTGTGTCGTGGATCATTTCGTAATAACGGTAGAAAAAAATCTGGCAATTTGACCTCAAATATCACAGAATGTTCTTAGAACATCCTGGACCAACAAGCTGCCATAAAAATTGATCATGCTGGAGTTGACTGCTAAGTCCTGTAAAAGATATGCAATTAACTAACCCAAAACAGATATATACATAATTACGGGAGTCTCCGAGGCGAATTGGGTAAACAGTATGCCTCGCCTTCTGAAGGTCATGGATTCGTTCCCCGAACTGCATCGTTCATACCACGGGTGCATTTTTCTGGAGACTCCTGGGGGGGGGGGGGGGGGGTCATCGCTGGAGCTACGGAGTTCGCTCTTTGTGCGATGCTCTAGGCAAGCGCTTTATTTATCTCTCTGCAAAGCGAGACCGAGCCAAAAGGTTCAAACCCGGTGCAATTAAGTCGAAGCTCTCGACTTTAGTACCTCAGTACTTTAAGGCACGACGTAATGAAAGGACAATCCCCAACTCGTGCTGGTTTCGAGCAATTATCTTCGGTTATTTCCCTTAGTTATCATGGCAGTGGAGTTGGTTTTCATTGCTTAGCGTAAGCTTGTCCGATAGCGAATACTGCCGTTGTGAAGTGAACTGTTAGACCTTCACTTATTCTATGCCACAACCCATGGTGTGGAGAGTCTGGTTCCCTTCCTCGTTGCTTTACCTTCCCAGACAATGACCAGAAAATTGTCCTGCAACCATTTTGCTGAGGTTGGGTGGACCCCAAAGCCGTACTAGTCGGTAAAGAATATTCCTGCCTCTGTTATAAGACTGTTTAAAAACACAGTAACAAGCCCCATTTACATGCCTTCGGGCGTACTTGGCTTATTGTGCGAAGCCCATTTCATAGACCAATTGGCACTTGAAGGCTGATGCGATCAGTTTCACGCAGGCAGCGATTACTTCCCAAAATATTTTCTAGTGCCAAGGCTGGGTCGGCCCGTCTGCATAGGCCAGGTTTTACAAATTCACCTCAATGTGAATTCAAACATAAGACCACCAAGCTCGTGTCATATTCAGCGTAGCTTCCTATCAAATACTCTAACTTCTTCTTCTCTCCCTCCAGTTACCTGACATGTTGGGGTTGGTGGGGGGGGGGGGGGGCGTAATGATATTGTATGTTGATTATTTATTGTATGATAATTGTATGTGCTGTTTGTAGGTTGGTATTAATTCCTCTAAGGTTGTTCTTGGTACCATCACTTTCTGGTGTCTTCTCCTTGCTATGTATCCGCGTTATTTCTATAATGTCGCTCCCCATACAACCACACATTATCATACATCATAACATGGAACTTCCCCCACACAACCACACATTATCACACATCATAACATGAAATCCCCCATACAACCACACGTTATCACAACCTTGAACCCACCACACAATCACACATTATAACATGGGATCCCCCACACAGCCACACCTTATCATACATCATAACACACGCTAGTCTAAACAAAGCAAAATAAAGACCCTTATACACGTCTTATTTTTATTTGTGATTGCTCACTTTGAATTCAAGCGTAGTCCATACAAGTGCCACAACTTCTAGCCCACTGAACTGATTTTTTTTTACGCTTGAGCCAGCTTCCCTTACAACCAGTGTCCCTTGCCCTGAGGCAAACCCACTCCGACATCCGAGGTATTTGTAATTTACGCCCCAAGTGAAGCACCAGAAGTCAACTTGTTCGTCTATATGCCTGTGTAAACCTGCTACCTTGGTGTCAGCACACCAGAATTTTAAGAGCGAGCGCTCTTATCCATGCGCCCATGCTGACATTCACAGCCCTGGATTCGTACTGAGCACATGGCACTAACCATATTTGTATAGAGCGATCGGCACACGATGCACGAGGTTGGCAGTATTAAGCCTATGGCCTACATCCTGTGGTATTTCCTAGTACTCAGTTTAGGCTTGCTCGAACTGGGAGCACATATCAATGTTTACAAATCGGCTTCTATAAAGATTCGAACCCGTTGCCGTCGGGTCGGCAAGCTTCCGTGCTTGCCACTGCGCTACCGCGGCAATTTCATGAAATCATTCAAAAGCGGGGCAATACAGCATTGCAGATACCCGATTTATTTTTTTTTTTGATTTTTTGTTTTTTTTCATATCCTTTATAGGACATCGCTGTCAACACCAGCATCTTTCAGCTGATTGTTGATCTCTTGGCAAGATTACGCTCAGTAGTTTGCCATTGCTTTCTGAGCGGCCGGCTCACATACCCCGTAAGTTACAGATACGATTCGAACCACTGCTGATTCTCACCGTCATCACGTTACCGACGAGAGTATACGAGATTACGGAGAAAAGTCATAACCTCTAAGCCACGAAGCCGGCAGATACCCGATTAACATCCGCTAAATATCATTTGTATATTGTTTTAGTGGTTGCATCAGTGTTTGTTAATGATCTGACGCAGGCCTTAACCGCAACATCCATTTTGTCATTGTTGATTGTGGTCATGTAAAGCTTATATATTCCACTTCAGGTTTATGTTGATTTACTTACTCATTGTTGACAGAAACAAATCGACTGGAACCTTACTATAGTAACCCGCACCACCAGATGCAGCTCTCTAATATGAGTACACCCCTCTGTTAGCGTTCATAATCCGTGTCAAAAATCTCAAAACCAGCCTAATCTGACTAAAGGCGACCACGAAGATTCATGCACTGCACTTGCCTCTCGTCAGAGGCACCACCAATATTAGAAGCCCTCGCGCACACACCCCCATCCCCCACCCTCTAGTCATGCCGTCGACTGCGTGTTCTCCATCTTTCTCGCGTGAGCTACTACTAGTCCCGAGAAGCAAGAACTCTCGGAAGCGCTGACTATTGTTTGTTCAGAGTGAGTGAAAGTTCTTCTTTCGCAGACTAAAATCGGTCTGCTTTATGAACTGCGGCGCGCGTCTTCTTAAGGATTCTTGTTGGTTAATCCTTGTGGATGGATAGTTCGATGGATCAATAATTATATATGAAACCAACAGTGGACTTCAGTATGTTTGATTTATTAAATATATCATATCTTAATCATAAAATCTCATAGATTTACGAGTGGTTTTCATCATTTATGATAGACGAAAGAAAACAACATAATAGTTTGTGTAATTAATATTCTTGGTATATGTGACATTTCACAGAACAACCAGAATGCTTTCATATTGCTCGCATTATAATGTAAGAATTTGTATTTCCCATATGTGCAAATGTGAGGTTTGTTTTTAACATTGCTTTAAAATACGCAACATTCTGTATAACCGTGTTTTGTTACAGTTAGGAACTACCTTGTTCATCAAAGATTTGTATTTCTTGATTTGTGTATTTATAAAATTGTGAAATTTATTTTATCAAGTGTATTTATTTTTGTATTTGTGTATTTTATGAAATTGTGATATTTATTTCGGCAATGATATTTGTGGGTTCATTAGCATTCTTCATGAAAATTTGATAATTATTTTATCAATTATATTTATTTCTTTATTTGTGCATTTTTTTTATGTTTGTTATATCTACTTACTATTTCTGCTTGTATACTGCAAACATTGCTCTAACTGACTTGCAATTATTATAATTTTATTTATGCATGAGGTTCTCCGTATATGGATCCATGTTATTATACTATGTTCTTTTATCCTGTTTAACGTTTCATAGTCTTACAATTAAGATATCTGTACATGATTTCAAATGACTAAAATGTTGCTTTTACGTATTCTAATTCTTCCGTTAATTGTCACTGCGTGACCTTTAACAGAAGTAAACACATTCATCTTTGTGTTATTTTTATAAGCAGAAGACACATGTTCTTCTTTTTTAAGCGCTTCAATTTTCGTAAGCAAAAATTACATTTACACCGGTAAATGTTTATTACAAAAACATAGACATACAATTAAACTCGTGTAGAGTCAATTCAGAGATGGCGAGTGATGCTTCTCTTCTTCTTCTGCACTGTATCCAGTTTCGTATAGCCTGTGGATTTCAGAGAAACTTTCTATTTTTACTAAAACTTGAGTTGACTCAAGGACTGACATCGCCGCACACGGGATGTTCCCTTGCGTGCTCCGTCCTTATCTGCAACAGCCAGCGAACAGTTCCAATCCTTATGGTACTAGCTGCTGTCCGATTATGTCTCCGTCTGGCCTTTCCTCAAAGTTGTGAGTCTTGCAGCATCATTCTTTCCAAGCCCTAATGACCTAGCTATCCGTTCTTCTGCTGTATGCATATGATTCCAAAGGGCCCCGTCGACATCTGCGTTAGCATGCACCAATACCTCACCAAGGGGTGCAGACACAGCCAATCCATCCTCCTGTTCACTACCCACCACACCAGCATCTCCTGGGTAAAAAAATCCTACAGATGCTTTCAATTTTTGATTGTTGAATGGAAACCTGACTCTGCCCGAAGCATGCCTTTTACCAGGGTTTCTCAACTGGTGTCCTATTCAGCGTCAGTGTCTTTTCCCCACCTCTTAATTCACTGGAATATGTCTAGTGTTGCATCTCTCAAATGTTGCATTATTGAATCTGTCATAATAGGTAAGTCTTCTTCTGTGCAGGCACCGATTATAAACTGATTGTAGTTTATTGATCAGTGGGGTAGTCGTTCTGTGGCTTTGTGGCCAAGGGGTTACGAATGCGATTCGTAATACAACGGATGATTTCGAAGCATACCGCCTTGCTTTGATTTCCATACAGTGGTATAAGTGCTGGTCGTTTAGAAAGCAATGGCAAACTACTGAACGCAAACTTGTCTAGGAATCACAAACAGCTAAGAAGTGCTGGGGTTGACTGCGAAATCTTGTAAAGGATATGTTACAAACTGTTTTGACGTAGTTGTCCGTGTTTAGTTGCATATAACACTACTGATTTAGCATCAAGTGATTACTGCAGACTGACAGTATGAGTATAGCAACCTGTAGTATACTCTGAACATACATGTGACGATAAACTTTGTTTTCTCGGACAATGTCCTTGGGATAATTCAATTTGGGACAATATATAACTGAGTCAAGTTGTCTGGCTGGATACTTGACCAGATAATCTGAATGAGGTTACTTCGACAAGTGATGTGCTGGTTGCAGGATATTAGCTCATCAAGAACGCATTTTCAAAGTTCAATGGCATGTAAGTAAACAACATCCTTGTCAACGTCTAGCTAACGTATTTCTCTCCGTTTGTCTTTTGTGTATAAAATTGTATCTCTAATCCGTTCATATATCTCTTACTTAATCATGTAGTTATTGTACCAATTATTTTGCTTGCATGCCAAGACAGTGGTACGGGTTCAATTCTCATCAGAGGATGAATTATTTTGTTCTGACCAGTACGACCCTGGGATCGACCTAAACTCGCAAACACGGGTGCCAGACTAGTCTCGCAACTGTCTGGGATTTGTCTGGGAACTGAAGGCGACGAGGAAGCGAACGCGCCACCACACCTCATATGTTATATCTTAGAAAATTTAAGACCTAACATGTCACACCACACAGCCAGTTTCTGATGGGGACTAACTTTGTATCTTATATATATATATATATATATATATATATATATATATATATATATATATATATATATATATATATATATATATATATATATCTTTATGCGTATACGTTTCACTCCCCCTTTCTCTCTCTCTCTCTTTCTCTCTCACTCTCTCTCTCTCTTTAGTTCTCTTACTCTTTCTCTCTCTCTTTCTCACTTTCCCTCCCTCACTCTTTCTCTCTTTCTCTCTAAATGTCTCTCTCTTATTCTCTCTCTCTTTCTCTCTGTCTGCCTCTCTCTCGTTCTATCTCTCTTCCCCCCTCTCTATCTATCTATCTATATATCTATCTATCTATCTATCTATCTATCTATCTATCTATCTATCTATCTATCTATCTATCTATCTATCTATCTATCTATCTAACTATCTGTCTATCTATCTATCTATCTATCTATCTATCTATCTATCTATCTATCTATCTATCTATCTATCTATCTAACTATCTGTCTATCTATCTATCTATCTATCTATCTATCTATCTATCTAACTATCTGTCTATCTATCTATCTATCTATCTGTCTATTTGTCTATCTATCTGTCTGTCTGTCTGTCTGTCTGTCTGTCTGTCTGTCTGTCTGTCTATCTATCTATCTTTGTCTCTCACTCTCTCACTTTCTTTCTCTCTCTTTCGTTCTCTCTCTCTCTTTCTCACTTTTCGTTCCTCGCTTTTCCTCTCTCCTCTCCTCTCTCTCTCTCTCTCTCTCTCTCTCTCTCTCTCTCTCTCTCTCTCTCTCTAACTTTCTCATTGTCTCCCTTACTCTCTCTTTCTGTCTGTTTGTGTATACAAAATCCCTTTAGAAGTCAGGTTATTTCTTCTTCTTTCCTCTTTCGAGGAGAGTGGGTCATACCTAGCTATGAATCTCAAAGGTCATGTGTCCGACTTCCGCATGCGTTTACGTCAGGTTTACTTCTTCTAGACAGATCCCATCCAAGGTAACGGGCTCTTATCTCCCTATGGCTTGCATTTCTCTGCCTGAGCAGCGGCCTTAAGGTCTACTATTTGTAATTGCCAACTGCCGTGGGATATTTAAGGCGCAAATCTTACATACAGAAGCGCATGGTTTTCGCACTTATCCGGGATAGTTAAGTATTCAATCTCACTGCGAATGAGATCAGGAGGGACGTGTGATATCACTAAGTACCAATGGTTCGTGGAAAAATTCACAACTCTGTGATGAGATCCAATCCTGCCTCTTCTGAGCCTAAGGCGGAAGCCGTAACCTCTCAACCACAGCTGTCCCTATTTACTGTTATTAAATTTAGGGAGCCACAGAATGGGTAGCTCTCTTGCCTATCAAACCTGTAGTCTCATCTCATCACATCTCATCTCATCTCATCACATCTCATCTCATCTCATCTCATCGTGTTCCTCTTGTATCTTGCGGTGCCGAGTTGAAGTATAAAACTGGGTGTATGATAGTAGTTCGAAACTTGTATAAACGATTTGCTTTCCACGGGCGATGTGCTCAATATATGAGGTCGGCCGCCTTGCCATCGCATACCATTTCCTGGTACCTCTTTAGGCCAGGTCCACCGGGGAGCACATGATCATTTAATCATCTTTAGATCCCCGTTGGTGCGGGTTCCGATACATTATTCCCCCCCCCCCTCAATCCCACCCCAACAGCCCCCCCCCCCCCCCGACAGGCAACCATGTTTGCCATTGCAGAAACGCAATAATCGAGGGACTGACTAATCTGATGATGATGATGAGGTTGAGGATGAGAATGATGACGAGGATGAGGATGATGATGATGATGGCGAGGATTATGATGATAGTGACGAATATGATAATTAAAATCATGGAGATGATGATATTGACACTGTTGGTAAGCATCCAGATCTACTACCAGACATGTTTTATGAACAACGCAGGTCGGATCCTCTTCAGCCCTCCCTGGCTATATTTGCGACATAAACCATGGCTACTATCTGTTGCGATAGTGGTATCTTAATTCAAGTCCTTTGTAAACTGGGCGCCCACACCCTCTCGACCAATAACCAAAGCTGTGAAGACCACACCAGAAGAGAACTCCTGGATATGCGACAGCAGGAGATCACTTGTGGCAATGACTTCAACTTTCAGAATGGAATAACTTCAGAAGACTGCATTTCTATGCTAAGATTACTATGCTGGTGCTACGTGTGTGTACTGCTGTATTGCTCCACTGTAGGCACTGTGGGAGATTGTTGACAATGAAATACCTACCAAATGTTGAAGAAACGTCTTCAAACGAGGCGTAATCCCCTCCCGCCCAGTGTGTTGTACATAATCCGGAACTGGTTTCATCGTTAAATGACCCTCCTTAGGTTCCAGTGCTAGGTTTGCACACCCGATTTGTTACAATAGAGATTTGGTAGCATAGTAGCTGGACTCTCTCATGCCGACCTACTTACTGATCATGGCTTCGGTCAGCAGCAGGGCGGATTAGGATTTTTCAAAAATAAAAACAAAGTTTAACTTAGGCTCGATGGTCGACACAGATAAAAATTGGGGCAAAGATAATTATTGGAGGTAACAGGAGCCGGTATGGTTCTGACAAAATCACCAACAGAGTGCCGAGGGGTCTATACAATTATGGCTCTAGTTAGTTTTGTCGACGGACCAACATCACGGCACATTGGTGAAACCCATAAGTGCTCCGTTCTACTCCTAACCCAAGCCTGAGTCCGGAGAATCTCAATTCAGTGCACGAACTCCGTAGCACCGGCGAGGATCCTGAAATACTTTGGGTAGATTTTTAACTCGAAATTTTGCCCGGGCAGCGCCGTTAGGCTACTCTTTTTCGATCTCCAACTGCCAAGGGATTTTTTACTTGCCCACCAATACACACGGGCGTCCGATCTCACTACCCAGAGACTAGAGGACATTTTGTTACTAGAAGTCCACGTGAAAGAATCCTGACCCTCACCAGGGATCTATTGGGTCTAGTACCGAATGCCCGGTGGGCCTTAAGAGGGACCTTTACTTTCACATACTTGTTTAAAAAGCCGGCTCCATGGCGAAGGGGTTACGGACGTAGTTCGTAATCCCGCAAACCGCGTTCGAAACACAGCTGCGGGAGTTTTGGCAGCAAACCGCCTAGCAGTGGTTTTCTTTGAAAATGGTATGAGTGCCGGTCGTTAAAATATTGAACGTAAACTTGCCAAGAAATCAAAAACAGCCAAAAAATACTGGGTCTGTCCTATAAATGATACGCAATTAACTATTTGTTACGTACTTGGTTTAAAGACTTGAGGAGTGAAAGGAGAGCTCTACAATACCGTCTCTGGTTAGATGACCAGTCAAGATAAAAGTCTCTACATCAAGCTCATACTGACTGATGTATGTCAGTTTCAGCGTACAAACGACCTCAACGCCAATACATCGGACGTGATCGATAAGCCTTAGTCTCACATAGGACTAAAAAAACTAATAACTAAACCAACTCACCGATCAACCAATCCAACAGCAAGACAAGTGTTAAACTCCACGTGTAAGGGCTCCTTGTGGTGTTTATGTACTGGAACAACAAGCGGCCAGAAGAACCTTGTTTCCATGCCTTATATGTTGGCCATGAGGGTTTCCTCTTGGGCTTCTCTGGATCTGCTTCGGCTGCCTTCTCTAGACCAGACACTGGTTGTCATGATTCTGCCATCCTCCCTTTCACCTGAGATTGTGCTGAAGTTGACCTTATCCCATTACTGTTTGTTGTCCATGACCTTAAGTCTGATTATTACCACACAAAAAAACGTCTTTTTCCAGAAGCTAATATTCGATCTCGCTATTAGCTGTTTGTGATTTACTGGATAATTTTACATTCAGTAGTTCTTTCTGAACTGCCGATGCTCATACTATCAAAATCAACGCAAAACGATATGTTTTTAAGTGGCCCACGACGGCTTTCAAACCCTCGAATCGGTATGTCCTTTATTATGGAACTGCATTCATTAACGCTTAAGTCACAGATGCCAACATACATGGCTTTTCACTGTTTGACTTTTTTTCCAAATCCTATTTACAGGACATTGCTGTCAACACCAGCACTGCTGTTGTTGATGTCTTGGCAAGTTTACGTTCAGTACTTTGCCATTGTTTTCTGAACGACCAACTCCCATACCAACACGTTAAAACCTAGTGTGACACGGTCTGCTGCCACGGTCTGCTGCCAAATCGATCGCAGCTGTGTTTCGAATGCATCCGTAACGCCTTTGCCACGGAAACCGGCACTGTTTCACTGTCTGGGTCTATTATTTTCGGGAACTCAGCCTAGGGACTTCCTTTGGCAGCTTTTAATGTAGTTATATCAATGTCTTTATTGTTTCAGTGTTTTGTTTTGTCTGTGCTGACGAAAGCATTTTAATCGTAATGCCCATTCTGTCATTATTATTGCATTCATGTGAAGCTGGCCCATTCTACGTTCCGTTGTTACTGATTTACTCATTGTTTTCATTCTAATCAGCACTTTATGTTTTTCTCCAATTTATGCTGTTCAACATAACGGACACATCCACACGTGAAATAAATTATCCAAGGAAGAATCTAAACCATCGGAAAACGAAAGAACATCGCGTTTCATCGAATCCATAAACAATAAAAAATAAATGTCAAAACATAACCGTATTAATTTGCCCAAAAGACGATAAATCTGCCTAAAAGACAACAGCAAATTTAAAACACATATCCTGCGGTATTTATAGGAAGGCTTCTCAAGTTAACATGCAGGAGGGCTATCCCCAGAATAACAAAGCATTGGAGTATTATGAAAACATTGACAAACAAAAAAGTCGTTATCTGATGTTCGTTCAAGAGGTAATGCAGATAGTGGCGCTTGTACACATTTGTTGGATATGGCTTTGCTGCAAGTGTTCATATTGATAAACAATGTACCATTGTCAGACAGCGGATGTGTGGGGCATCGCGTCAAGGCTTCATGTCAAATAAACCACAAACTTTAAACATCTTTTCTGGGTATGTATGCCTGACTGTCTATCGGTTCGTGTGTTTGTGTATCTGTCTATATGTCTGCCTGTCTGTTTGTTTGTGTAACAGTTTGTCTTTCTGTGTGTCTGCCTGTCTATTTATGTCCATCTGTCTATCTATATGTGTATTCATCTGCCTGTCTCTCGACCTGTGTCTATCTGTCTGTATATGTATATGTCTGTCTGTCAGTCTCTCTGTTTGTCTGGCTGTGTATGTGTATATCTGTCTATGTTTCTGTTTGTGTATCTGTATATCTGTGGATCAGTGTGCCTGTCTGTGTATCTCTCTCTCTCTCTCTCTCTCTCTCTCTCTCTCTCTCTCTCTCTTTGTGACTTTCTCTCTCTATTTGTCTTTGTGTTTATTTGTCTGTCTGTGTGTCTATCTGTGTGTCTTTTTGTGTATTTGATCTGTATGTGTATTTGTCTGTCTGTGTTTGTCGGTCTGTCTGTGTTTACATGACAAAGTGAATGTTGCGGAATCTATATATATATATTGTTCCATCATAAAACAAACGGAATTGTTTTAATACAGTGACCATTTTAGAACACTCTGCGGCTTATGTTTAAGCACACTCTGTGACTTATGTTTAAGCACACTCTGTGACTTATGTTTAAGCACACTCTGTGACTTATGTTTAAGCACACTCTGTGACTTATGTTTAAGCACACTCTGTGACTTATGTTTAAGCACACTCTGTGACTTATGTTTAAGCACACTCTGTGACTTATGTTTAAGCACACTCTGTGACTTATGTTTAAGCACACTCTGTGACTTATGTTTAAGCACACTCTGTGACTTATGTTTAAACATACTCTGTGACTTATGTTTAAGCACACTCTGTGACTTATGTTTAAGCACACTCTGTGACTTATGTTTAAGCACACTCTGTGACTTATGTTTAAGCACACTCTGTGACTTATGTTTAAGCACACTCTGTGACTTATGTTTAAGCACACTCTGTGACTTATGTTTAAGCACACTCTGTGACTTATGTTTAAGCACACTCTGTGACTTATGTTTAAGCACACTCTGTGACTTATGTTTAAGCACACTCTGTGACTTATGTTTAAGCACACTCTGTGACTTATGTTTAAGCACACTCTGTGACTTATGTTTAAGCACACTCTGTGACTTATGTTTAAGCACACTCTGTGACTTATGTTTAAGCACACTCTGTGACTTATGTTTAAGCATACGCTGCTGCCCATAGATGAGTGTATACCGCCCCACAATCCTACACAATGTCATTATATGGGAAACTATACACTTCTGCAATATCAAAGAGACCAGGAGACAACGAATGTGAAGATTTTCGTACAATTAACCTCATAAGCCATGTCACTAAGCTTCTACTCAGAATTATAATGAGAAGACCAAGAAAGAAAATAAAAATGGAAATTAGTGAAGAACAGTACGGTTTTATGGAAGGAAATGGTACAAACAATGCAATCTATATCTATAAAACAGAGTGTATGTTTGTTTGTGGGTCTTGGATGCGTTCGATAACGGTACATCCGATTGAGATGAAATTTTCTACACGTCTTCCTTTCATTCCTGTGCAACCTACTATAATAATTTCTTAATGTAAAATCTTCTACTTATTTAATAACATTTACTTTTCCATTTTCATTATATAATGTCTATATAGCAGGGGGACTTCACTCTAGAAAAGTTATTTCAAGGGGCATAACTTTTAATAACATTTCTATATACTTTATAGTCATATTGTTGGACTTACCTGCACTATTGTTAAACTCTTTGTCTATAGTTATTTTTAGGCATATGAGTTATATTAAATAATGATATAATCTTTAAGGTATTTTTTAAGTTTGCATAAAAATAATGCATTATGCATAACATTTTAACCCATCTTTTTCTGCTTACAAAACTTATCAACTGTCATGTCGGTGATTAAAAACAGTTTTCATTAAACATAATGAATGGTGTGTGGAAGGACATTCTTTTAAGTTACTGTGCGCCAGGAGCTGGGCGAAACCACGCCGGGTCAGATAGATAGACAGATAGTCGGGAACGGAAGCTTATTTGACTACTTATATGAATGAATTAAATGACATGCTCCCTACCAGGGACTGGGTGAAGCCGGGCCGGGACAGACAGACAGACAGATAGACAGACAAACAGATAGTCGGGAACGGGAGAGCTTATATGACTACGTATATGAATAAAATGAGATGCTCCCCACCAGGGACTGGGTGAAGCCGGGTCAGACAGACAGACAGACAGATAGTCGGGAACGGGAGAGCTTATATGACTACTTATATTAATTAAATGAGATGCTCCCCACCAGGGACTGGGTGAAGCCGGGCCGGGTCAGCCAGACAGACAGACAGACAGACAAACAAGCAGACAGACAGACTGATAGATAGATAGATCCCCTCCAGGGCCTGGGCGAAGCCGGGCCGGGTCAGCTAGTATATATATATTACGAACACTAATAGAAAGGTCAATAGAGACACAGAGGGACATATATTTATGCTTCATAGATTATACTAAGGCATTTGATAAAGTAAAACATGATGAACTGATTAAAATGTTGGAAGATATCAACATTGATGGTAAAGATTTAAGGATAATAAAGAATATATACTGGAACGAACCAAGTAGCAGCAATTAAAATGGGAAATAAAGATGGTAGTTACGAACAGATAAAGCTAGGAGTACGACAGGGTGTGTCTTGTCACCCGATCTCTTCTCCCTATATAGCGAAGTAATAATGAGAGAGATCAAACAGAAGCCAGGAATACTCATTGGAGGATATAATATAAACAATATACGCTATGCAGATGACACAGTATTGGTGGCGGATAATACAACAGACCTACAACAATTGTTGGAAATTGTAGTATCAGAGAGTGCACAGAAAGGACTCTCCTTGAATATCAAGAAAACAGTAACAATGGTGATATCAAAGAAAATGGGGACGCCAAAATGTGACATAGAAATAGAAGGGGAAATTCTCAACCAAGTGGATAATTTTAAATACGTAGGGGCACTTATAACATCAGATGGAAGATGTACAACAGAGATTAAGAGCAGAATAGGGCAGGTAAAAGCCGCATTTCAGAAAATGAAGAGTATCTTATACAATAAGTGGCTATCAATGAATGTAAGAATGAGAGTGCTAAAATGCTATATAGAACCAGTTTTGCTGTATGGTAGCGAATCTTGGAATGTAAATGAACAAATTAGGAAGAACTTAGAAGCAACAGAGATGTGGTTTTTAAGACGAATGTTGCGAATTCCTTGGACTGCCAGAGTAACTAACAACGATTGCCTGAAAGAGGCTAATGAAACTAGAACATTATATACAACGATAAGAAAGAGACAAACAGCTTTCTTTGGTCATGTGATGAGAAGAGAGGCATTGGAGAACATCGTGACAACTGGAAAGATCGAGGGGAAGAGAGGCAGAGGCAGACCAAGAGAAATGATGCTGGACGGATTAAGACGGTGGCATGGAGGAATATCATCAGCATAGATGATCCAGAACACCAAAGACCGAGATCTGTGGAGAGCCATGAACGCCTACGCCAGCCGGCACGGCACTTGATGATGATGATACACTTCTAATTCTTTCAATCACAATAAGTTAGAGCAGCTGCCCAATGCATACAATATCTACAGTAAAATCACATGCTTTATCTTTCACCACAGGGAGTAAGCACAAACACCTTGCACGAGACAAACAAATACATTTTTAGAATTACTTAGTATGATATGATTAAACGGAACACTTACAATTAATTTCGTTAATTCCTAATGGCATTCTCTCTATAAATGGGACAACCCGTTTGATTGTCCAGATGTTTGCTTCACAAAAGTTAAAACATCTCCCGTATCATGAACCTAATGTTGGTGTGTGATATGTCTGAGTGCGGGGAGGGATAAGTGATCAGTCTTTTCCTTTCATAGCAAACACCGAAAGCTAACCGAGCTCCTACCACTGTCAGCGTCACGTCATAATCCATCCATCCATCCATCATGTGCCATACAGATAAGCGTGGGCGGTCATGTTCTGCCATCTCACTCGATCACCAGAGTCGTGGATCAGCTCAGTGTTCCTTCTCGACCAAGCCATCCAGTTATTTACTTCTCGGTCTTCCCCTTGGTCTCCTCCCTTCGATCTTGACAGTTGTCACTAAGTTCTTCAAGTCATTTCTTCTCATAACATGGCCAACAAATGTTGACTGTCTACGTCTAATGACTCTAATCAGTTTACCATCTTCATTTGTTTCTTGAAGGACTTGTTCATTGGTTTTTCTGTCTGTCTATGGTATTCTTTGCATTTTCCTCAGAAACGACATTTCCACAGCCATCATCTGTTTTTCACATCCATACAAAAGTATAAATTATATGTAGCACTTCAATACTCTTTTTCTCGTTTCAGTTGATATCTTTTTATTGGTCAGTATGTTTTTCATCTTGCAAAAGGCTACCTTCATAATGGCAATTCTTGTTCTAATCTCTTCAAGGCATCTCCCATCAGATGTTATGACTGTGCCGAGATAACTGTATCGATTCACTTGCTTAAGAATATGCCCATTTACTCGTATAGCACACTGTGGTATTTACTTCTTCCCAATAACGACCATAATCTGTATCTTCTAAATATTCAGTTCTAACCCTAGATGTTCACTGTGTGCAACAACAGAATCTACTAAATGTTGCAGGTCCTGTTCATTGTCTGCAATCAAGACTGTATCTTCTGCATATCTAATGTTATTGATGCATCATACCCTAATGTTGATTCCTTCCATAATCATTACAGCAGTTCTCAGGAGACAGCTACTCATCTTTGGTGCAGAACTTAAGGTAGACAGCGTTAACAGAACAGCGTCTATATCGTGTGTATACCCATTACCCATATGGAACAGGAATCATACTGAAATGTCGAATTCATGTCTTAGCCTGAGGTGTCATCTATTATAGGTCATGGGTGGAGATGCACATGCCAGTCACAGTTGTGTGTCAGCAGACGTGAAATGTTCTTGGTGTTTTTTCAGCGGGGACTCATTGTTCTAGCGGCATGGTATGTTCACTTTGGCTAGACAGGGCGTACTGATATGTCGTTTCCATAATAGTGAACATGTTTGTGTATCTATTTTTCGTATATATTTATAGCGAATAGTATAATTAAACACCTACCTCTTTCTCTTCCTCCTCTTCTTTCTCTTACTCCTCCTCATATCCTCGTCTTCATCCATGTCTTCTTTGTCGTTGTGGTCTTCTACGTCCAGTTCTTCTTCTTCTTATATTTTTTCCCATTCTTCTTCTTTTCCTTCTCCTCCATCTTATTCTCATTCTCCTCCTCCTTCTCACACTTTTCCCCTCCTTCTCTTCCTCATTCTCCACCTCATCCCCCCTCATCCTCTCCCCCTACTCCATCTTCTTCTCCTTCTCCTTCTACTTCTCTTCGTTCTTTGTCTCCTTTTCCTCTCCCTCCGCCTCCTCCACCACTTCACCTATTCAGCAGTTTTTCTGCCTCTCTGTTTGTTTCGTCCGCGGGCGATCGTATCATGTCTGATCTCTGCAGAGACCGACCGAAGACAACAGTGTAGGGTATCCGCTGGTCAAAGCTTGTCGCGGAAATTGGGCCGATTGTTTTTCCTCCCTCGTGACTGATATGTTGCTCCGGCCAGAGGGATCCCTTCTGGTTAAAGAACAGTATACCAAGATCGAGTGATCAAGAAGACACGACAAACCAAAGACGAACACACAGAGTCGCCGAAGCTCCAAGACGTGTAGGGAAGAGAAACAACAGACGGAATGACGAAGGCTAAAAGCTCCCTGAAAGAAACAGCACCATACGACGGGGTGGGTACACAATGACTCCAGGCCTTAACAAGTGCGTGACTGTCCAGACATGTAAAACCTTATCAAGACTTTATGAACGAAATTAACCAATCAGAAACCAGGAAGCTGAAATCAAGCAACCAGATGTACGAACGAATCAACACAAGCTGCACAATACAGGAACCAATTACAACTAGTCATCAAGACAGTTAAACGGGACCATTCGTTTTGAAGTTGAAGTTGAAGTTGAAGTTATCAGTCCATCTCCATCTCCATCTTCATCTTCATTTCGCTTTAATCCAGACAGTGAACTGTTGCAAGCAAATACGCTGACCATACAGTATTATGTATGCATGAATGTGTGTGTGTATAGGTAAGTATGTATGTGTGTTTGCACGTGTGAGTGTCTGGGTGTGTAAGTGTGTATACCTGTCTGCCTGCCTGTCTCATAACAGGGTAATTTGGATTGTTTACGTTCACAACATTCAACTGACATTGCTTTTTCCATGTGAATGGAATGTCCACAATAGATAATGTAAAAAAGATGAGTGAATGGAAGGGCCGAATATAAGATGGGCCTGCGCGCCCAATTTATGACCTTTGCAGTTACAGTGACCTTTGCAGTTAAGGGCCGATAGGTCAAATATGTTAACTTATGTATTAACCAGTAGGGATAGATTACAGAAAGTGAGTAGTTTTGAATATTTCAATTCATTGATCAAAGCCGATGGAAATGTGGTGAGAGAAATGTGATGAGAGAAATGTGATGAGAGAAATGTGATGGGAGAAATGTGATGAGAGAAATGTGATGAGAGAAATGTGATGAGAGAAATGTGATGAGAGAAATGTGATGAGAGAAATGTGGTGAGAGAAATGTGATGAGAGAAATGTGAAGAAGAGACATTGGTCTGCAAGGGCTATAACAATTGCAGTCTGTATGGACTGGAGTTAACAGTTGTTTGTCCACCATGACAGGTGATGACCATTCATTTTTTTCAGTGGGTTGAAAGTATGGAGCCGTGAGTTCTAAGATGGATGATAAGACTTATACTGGAACAAACAGAACAACAATAGTCATAGAAGTCGGATCATGGATATTTCCTGCGCAGCTAATGGATGTGAAACTTGGACATTGACCACATCACACAGGGGCCTTCGGGCATAAGTGTTAGAGAAAGTATTAAATGTTCACATGGCGAGAGAGAGAGAGAGAGAGAGAGAGAGAGAGAGAGAGAGGAACAGAGAGAGAAAGAACGAGAAATATAGAGATAGAGAGATAGAATGGAGACAGAGAGAGAATGCAGAAAAGGAGAGAGAGAGAGAGAGAGAGAGAGAGAGAGAGAAGAGAGAGAGAGAAAGAGAGAGAGAGGGAAAGAGAGAGAGAGCGAGAGAGAGCGAGAGAGGAACAGAGAGAGAAAGAACGAGAAAGATAGAAATAGAGAGATAGAATGGAGGCAGAGAGAGAATACAGAAAAGGAGAGAGCGAGAGAGAGAGAGAGAGAGAGAGAGAGAGAGAGAGAGAGAGAGAAAGAGAGAGAGCGAGAGAGAGAGAGAGCGAGAGAGGAACAGAGATAGAAAGAACGAGAAAGATAGAAATAGAGAGATAGAATGGAGGCAGAGAGAGAATACAGAAAAGGAGAGAGAGAGAGAGAGAAAGAGAGAGAGAGAGAGAGAGAGAGAGAGAAAGAGAGAGAGAAACAACAACCAGAACACGATTTTGAAGAATATTGGTTTAAAATAAAACTACAATAAAATACAGGAAGCTGAATAATGGCGGGCGCGTTACAGAAATCGTAAGGGGATTACGCTGATGTCATGAAAGCTATGCAGGGTAAGGATTTGTTTGTCCCTCCGACACAAAACAACATCCATCATCTTACTCGGGATTCGAACCCGATCTCTGTAACGGAGCCCTGAGTTTAGCCACTCCGCCATCCACATGCATGTGTGCGGAAAATAACTGTTGAGAAAGACGTAACGGAGAAGAGGAAGATCAAACAGTAGATGGGGTTCATGATATAATAGGGAATTGACACATGAGCTAACATAGGCAGGACATCTTGCTTATTTATTTCATTTGCTTATTTATTTATTTATTTATTTATTTATTTATTTATTTATTTATTTATTTATTGGCGTTCTCTCGCGTTGAACTCAAATGTAGTCCATACACGTGTTATTACTGCTAGTGCACTGAACTGATTTTTGCATGTGGATTAGCTTTCCCCCATTATCAATGTCCCTCGCCATCAAGCAAACACACTCCGACTTCTGAGGTACTTGTAAATTCACGTCCCCTAGTCAAGGGCGAGAAGTCACCGTTTAAGTCCAATTAACTGGTGTAGGGGTTGAAACCGCTACCTTGGCATCAGAGCACCGAAAGTTTAAGAGCCATGCTGGCCTCCTGACTTCTTGCTTATAGTAGGGAGTAATTTCGAAGGGCTGTCATAGTGGCGAACAGATTTGTAATTCATACATCTTGGAAACAGAGGCAGGAGTCGACTAACATCGCAGTCGACACAGATCCTTAAAGACATAAAGTTCCTAGACATGAAATTACATAAGGCATGGGAACTAGCAAATTATCAAGAGTTTATGCCACAGGCTATGGTGATAGCGATATTCACAAATTAATCGAGGCATGATGATGAAAATATAATACTGGGCGGTTACTTACTCTTAATTTACATCAGATGACCGAACCAATCTATTCTCTATATGCCATCAGTAAATAACCACACGGTCTAAGGGTGTGTTTTGTGGCTTAGTGTCTACCGGTACAGTTTAGAATGTCGTTGTTAAGATTAAGAGGGCGTTAACTTTTAAACTGACATACGCGCCTCATCTCAAACGTAATCGTAATACATTTTTCAGTCAACAAGTTACACTCCGCACGGGAACCAACACCAGGATTTTCATAATTGTGTGGGAAAGACAGGGAAGGAATGATTATCATTTCTAACCTACTTAATCAGGCAGGTGAAATGGGAACGACATATCGCCTGCTGCATCTGAAGAGCGTGTCAACGGGAGCCTGGCTGAGATGGTTATCTGAGACCGGGTCGAAGCCCAGCCCTGCTGAGATGGTGTACGCGACAAGATGCAGTATGCTTCGTGAACTTTACATAGACTTTCGAGTCAGTTGTAGAAAGTGTATGTGGGATGATGTACACCACAAGACGCAGTATGCTTCGTGAACAGTGCAGATACTTTCAGGTCGGTTGCAGAAAGTGTACATGAGATGGTGAACGCGAGACTTGATATGAAACAGTTTGTCCGTGTAGTATGTGTACAGAGCCATATCAAAGGACGAATCGATAAAAGGACAGACGAGCGGACGAACAGGCCGACCAACGGACGGTCGTATGAGTGAGATAGATAGATAGATAGATAGATAGATAGATAGATAGATAGATAGATAGATAGATAGATAGATAGATAGATAGATAGATAGATAG
>OY992889.1:85249646-85262146 GCA_963921405.1 Cepaea hortensis | reverse complement strand
GGTTTTATAGAAACATGCTGAAACTTACTTGCACAACCAAAATGATCAATCTGGACATTGTGAGGGAAGCTAAGTCGCAAAGACAACTTATCATAAACTTCAGAAAGATCGGCGTCCACGCTAAGAGAAGACAAAACCTGGAAGATGTCGTGACAACCGGAAAGATTTGAGGAAAGAGAGATAAAAGAAGATAGCGGGAGAAGATTCTTGACACTCTTGTGTCATCGCACGGAAGGGAGTCAACACACGAACTGATCCATGCTGTCGGAGATTGCAATTTGTGGAGAGGCACGATCACCCACGCCAGCCGGCAAGGCACTGGATGATGATGATGATGATGATGATGATGATGATGATGATGATGATGATGATGATGATGATGATGATGATGATGATGATGATAGCACACAGCCTTGGCTCAATTATAGAGACTGTATTGCCCATGCAGCATGATCTCCCCCCCCCTGCTCTCTCTCACTCCCTCTCTCTCTCTCTCTCTCTCTCTCTCTCTCTCTCTCTCTCTCTCTCTCTCTCTCTCTCTCTCTCCTTAGTTTACTTCAGAGGAAAAGTAACACAATACACCTGGAAGAAGACAAGCTGCAGAAACTGTCGGATCACAAGCCATTCACTAATTGTTCGCTTGTCGTAGCTTCGATCCTAGACCAGTTGCCAACCAAGGCTAACAGCCTGATTTGCCCTGCCATGACATTTAGTCTTAGGTTGTATTTCCTCGCACCAGGATATGCTTGTACCCTCCAAATTGCGCTCCTCCGCCAGAAGCCGATAGCACAATTAGGGATGTCGGGTTTTTGTCAGGGTGTCCAACATTAGGCGCTAAAAGAAAGCAGGTAGTACCGTCTACTGTCGTACAGTAGCTCAGTCATATTTGGCTAAGACCTGACACAAAGACCAGCATGATAGGAGAAGAAAACAAGCACACAGGTACTACACGAACTAGAATAAAGATAACTTTACTGAACTTTGTTTTAATTCGCAATATCAACATACATATGAGTTTTAATTCGCAATATCAACATACATATGAGTTTTAATTTGCCATATCAACATACATATTCAGGGAGACATCTTAGGATGTAAGCAAGTCGTGATTCAGCACAAGCTATCTGACCGCCATTATATCAGGCTTGAGTGTAACACGCACAATTTTCCAGTGCATCTGTCCGCGTGCCAACAACGAATCATCCATTATAAGCTGCACTAGAAAACCGTTAAAATGTTTTGTAAAATGTCAAACAAGTGGAGATACATTCATATGCCGCTTATATTCAGTTATCAAGTGCTCTTATTAGCAAAAACTGGCAAAACTGACTGACTTTGTTAGTCTATGTGAGGAAAAGTGTTCTTAAGAGCTACATTTAGCAAATCCTGACGTATGGAAGCGAATCGTGGACAATTAGCAGACAATTATGAGGAATTGTGTGGAGGCTTTGGAGATGTGGTTTTATAAAAGAACGATACAAACACCTTGGATAGATAAAAAAATCAATGAAGACACCTTGAAAGAAGTTAACTCACAAAAAAGAATTGGTTACTCACATCAGAAGTAGACAGTCCACATACTTTGGGCTTGTCATGAGAGGGAGAAAGCTGGAGTATGTCGTCACAACGAGAAGGTTGGAGGAGACGAAAGTTGGGCCGAGACCAAGAGAGAAGAATGTGAACAGCTTGACAACATGGCATGGAGGAACATCAATATCAGAAATGATCGACAGCACACGAGACAGAAATCTAAGGACAGACAAGATCACCAACGCAATTCGACATGGACTGAAAAAGAATGCTTTCATAAATGTAAAACAAAACCTCTATAGCCTTGACAAGTTCATTATACATAAATATTTCGCGTACTTCAGAATCCCACAGCCCATGTGATTTAAGGGATGATCATCAATTTTCATCTGATTAGCTTTAAATAAATGGGAAAACCCCCACTGAGCCGTTTTCACATATTTTCTCCGCTTGGATTACCACTTTGTGTTTTTCACTCACTTTGAGCTCAGAAAATGCTGACGTAAGACTCAACTTGTGTCGGGTTTCCTTTTTGTTACAGGGCCTGAAACTTATTTATACAACTTGTGTGTAAATGATGCAAATTGTGTAAATGCTGAGTGAAGCTTGTAGTTTGAAATAAATAACGTCGAGGACGCTTTTCCATGCTTGAAAAAAAAAAAAGTTTCACAACTTGGGATACTCAGATAAGTAGTGCATTGTGTGTGTGTGTGTGTGTTTTTTTTTTTTAATTTTATTTTCATTGTACACATTATACTCATGTTTCCATTCTTCTCATTCGGTTATTATGCCTTAATATAGTCACTTTAGTATCGTCCCCATATTTATATGTTATGTTCTGTGTATTTGTTTGCTTATGAAGGCTAATCACCTCACCGTCCTACAGTATCCATAATTGCGTTCTCTAAATCTGTATTACCTCAGGTTATTTCATATTGCTTCCATGCTTGGCGGTGTGTTAGAAATATTATCCCAGTCTCATATTTTTATAGAAAACTCAATGGATGAAGTCAATATCACGCCGACCGCTTTTACTTCCCAGGATTTTTTTGGATATACATTTTAGGCTGAGTCACCTGGGAGTCCAGGCCAATCTAAAAGAAATAACTCTTCTGTGGAGATTCGGACGTATGAACACGGGGACGGCAAGGCAAGCGTACTAAGTACTGCTCTTCCACGGCTCCCACGGCGTTCAAAATGAACCCCCTGTTTCTTGGTCCTTATCTGAGAAAACTAGACATCCATCCTACTATCATAAGATCAATGGAAGCTAAACCTTCTTGATTTCTCATTGTGTAAACATGTACACGTATGTGGATTCCTCGCTAGTTACTGAATTAGGAAACGGTACACGCACGGGACTCTTCTTTGGCTACTGTATACGGAGACGGTACACGTGTGGGACTTTTCTTTGTCTACTGCTGTATCAGGAGACGATACACGCGCGGGACCCTTCTTTGGCTACTGTATAAGGAGACGGTACACGCATGGGACTCTTCTTTGACTACCTTAACGACCGAACTTTATTTTCAAAGGGTCATAAAGCAGGTCCGTCTTACATTCGGCCCTCCCTTATACATATGGAGACGGTACACGCACGGGACTTTTCTTTGGCTACTGTATAAGAAGACGGGACACGCGCGGGACACTTCTTTGGCTACCTTATATTTAAGGAGACGGTACACGCACGGGTCTCTTCTTTTACTACTGTCTCGAGTACAATAATATTGATTCTTGAACTGAATTTAGTTGATCAAGATCCGACATCACAGCACACCGGACATTCCTATACGTGCTCCGTCCTCATCGTCAACAGCCAGCGAAGAGTCCCAATACTAATAGTACCTGTAGCACTCTGTTTATGTGTCCGTCACCCTTTCCTCGGAGTACTATGATGATTTATCTGTTCTTCCACGCACTACATCTTCCCAAAGATGAGCTTAGCAAGCTTGTCCTTGCCGTCTCTGTGATAACGCTTTCGAATCTCCATCGAAGCAGATTATTTTTAGATTGACCTATACTCGCAGATGACCCCAGCGGAAAATGGATATCAAGAAAGGTCTTTGGGTGTACATGCAGTTGACGTGATATTACCTGTATCACCCTTGCGTATTCTCCAAAGATCTACCTTCATCACGCAGCATTACCCCAACCAACGGCGCAGACCCAGCTAGTCTGCCCATCTGCTTGTTTCCCACTCAAACTCAAATCCATACAATTATATTCCGACTAGGCTCGTTCTGAGCTAGAGCCGGACGTCCTGCTTCTACGCCGATTCAAAAGACATCTTACAGCTTGTAGTAAGCACGCGTGTCTAGTATTTAAGCAAGGGAGAAAGTTGCCTATCAAAAACACGCTCAATGCTTAACTGATGCCAAGATACCGTCAACTTCCCCGTGTCTTCTGTGGGAATAAATTAACGATAACGCAACGGGAGATTTGTGGGAATATACGGCTATCGTGGGAGGCTGGCTGCCGAATGACGATGAAATCTTCCGAGATGATAAGCTAAACATTCGTTTAGGAATATGTCTGTCACAGTTTTGTTAGGTTTTTGATAAGTTGTTATAACCGCTTAAATATGTTTTTATTTAGTTTGTGTAAGTAATTTATTTGAGCAATTGATTAACGTTACTTGTGTTGTGTGTTTGTTTCTTTGTGATGTCTTTCGCCATACATGCACAGATCGTCAGTTTGTTCGTCGGTCCGTCGGTCTGACGGCTCATCACTGCTGTTTATGACAAATAGATAATAATGTTTGTCTGTCGCTCTGTCTTTCTATATGCATATATGCCTTTCTGTATGTCTGTCAAAGGTATGTCTCTCTTTCTATCTGCCTATCTGACTTTCTACCTGTATTTCTTTCTGTTTTTCTTTCTGTTTTTCTATCTGCCTATCTGTCTTTCTGCCAATCTGTCAAATGTCTGTCTGTCGTTCTGTCCTTCTATCTGTCTTCCTGTCTGTGTGTCAAATGTATGTCTATGTTTTCTATTTGCCTATCTGCCTTTCTGTCTGTCTGCCAAGGGTACGTCTCTCTTTCTATCTGCCTATCTGACTTTCTACCTGTCTCTCTTTCTGTTTTTCTATCTGCCTATCTGTCTTTCTGACTGTCTGTCAAATGAAGGGTCTGTCTTTCTGTATATCTGCGTATCTATCGCTCTGCCTGTCAAATATATGTCTGTCATTCTGTCTTTCTGTCTTTTCATCAGTCTGTCTTTAAGTGTGTCTGTCTCAATGCCGGTGTGTGAAATGTGTATGCACCTCGACAACACTAATAAGTGCTCAGACTCTGCTGTGTCCGTGTGTAAAGATCAACAAAATTATCCCAATTTATAAGCTGTTAATCAATTAAACCATTTACCATTTACTTGGACATTATCCAAATCACATTTAAGCAAAATCAACACATGTGAGATGAGTTGAGGAGAACTGCCACCTTAACAATCCGAGACCGAATATGAAATTATGTTATCAGACAGTGGGATCAACACTTTGTGCAACATATATTGAAAGACGGAAGATAAAATGGTTTGGCCATCTCGTTAGAATGCAATACCATTAACTACCAGCACTGGCCCTACATCAAAGAACATCTGCTACGAGAGCAAGAGGACGCCTGGGAAGAAAATTGATTGACGACATCAAAGACATTGTGATCGACGATGAACTGTGGTTTTCGTGGATTAATTTTGTGTTGGCATTCTGGCGGCGGCATTATGCACATTGTACCTGTGCGGGCTGTTGGATTGCCGAGACTCCTGCCTATTCCACTTTTCACATTGGACAGTGGGGAGCATTTTGTGTGATATTCACTGGCACAGGAACGGAGCATAATGGGGATGACCCGTTGCCGTGAAGTTGGCACCTCGACTAACTAACTAACTAACTAACTAACTAACTAACTAACTAACTAAAGACATTGTACAATCACACGGAATGACACTATCCAGTGCCGCCCGTCGGACTCTGGAGCACCAACTATTCCTTCCCTCGATGCTTTACAAGAAAAGATGACGATGACAATGATGACTTACCATTAAATCATTGCTGTGAAACATGGAACACATTAATTGTCTTTATTCTTCTGGAAGAATGTCTGATAAGAACACCATCATTGTCCTTCAACACTTTATTGCCAATGTCAGTGAATTAATCACCAAACAACGAAAATTATACGGCAAGCTTTACTAGAAGATGATCACAAGTAATAAAATGGACGTTGCGGCCAAAACCTTCGTCAGCACAGAAACAAGAAACACACAGAGACACAGCTACATAATAAACACTGTATAATACATTAAATTCAACAAATAATACAACAAATAAAGTGACTTTAGCATCTTATAAGAACGAAACTCGTTTAACTACGGATAAGATACACTTAGAAACAGGTAATGAAATTAGTCATGCTCTTCATAACAGTACAACAGATTAAATTATTTCGCAACCTCACAAGAATGTCATATACCATCTGCCACAAAGAGCAGTATTGTGTTAGTTGCATATCCTTTACATGATGTTGCAATCAATCCCAGCATATCTAGCTGTTTAAGATTTCTTGGCAAGTTTACGTTCAGCAGAAACGCTGTAAAATTGTGCATCAAAAGCTGCATCATTTTGCACAATAATTCGTATTACTAAACATACACATAGTAATCAATACGAGTCTTAATGTAAACACAACAGCAAAATGAATATACCGAAGCGTGAGAGTAACAATCATTCTGTACACGAGAGCAACAATGATTCTGTACATGACAGCAACAATCATTCTGTACATGACAGCAACAATCATTCTGTACACAAGAGTAACAATGATTCTGTACACAAGAGCAACAATGATTCTGTACACAAGAGCAACAATGATTCTGTACACGAGAGCAACAATCATTCTGTACACGAGAGCAACAATCATTATGTACATGACAGCAACAATCATGCAGTACACGAGAGCAACAATGATTATGTACACAAGAGCAACAATGATTCTGTACACGAGAGCAACAATGATTCTGTACACGAGAGCAACAATCATTCTGTACACGACAGCAACAATCATGCAGTACACGAGAGCAACAATGATTCTGTACACGAGAGCAACAATGATTCTGTACACGAGAGCAACAATCATTCTGTACACGACAGCAACAATCATGCAGTACACGAGAGCAACAATGATTCTGTACACGAGAGTAACAATGATTCTGAACACGAGAGTAACAATGATTCTGTACACGAGAGCAACAATATTTCTGTATTTACAATGAACCAACACCGACGCTATCTGATTCTTTGTGATGAAAGCCGACAAGGCAATTACTGTCAGCCCCTCATGACTAGCTACCTGGTATACGAGCGCTGGAAGCAACGTTAATGACTCACCTATTAAGATATGCTATATAGTTCAAGGATCTTCCCACGCTTGTCTATCGGCCCGGTGAGGTCTTACGTTCGAATCCCCATCGAGGCAAATATTGTGTTCAATTGACCTGGACTACAGAATCGACCTAGCCTTAAATGGGAACCAGGAAATGTCTTGGGAGGGTAAATTTGATCGGTATTATATTGATATGATAACTCTAGTACAGATTTGTCTATACAAATATGGGGCGATCACAGTGTATCCAATCCAATAGGTCGCAAGGCTTAGTTATGGGAAAGACAATAATCCTACACAAGTTGTTGGTAACCAAAGAATAGATCAACAAATAGGAATAGGAATGAGTCAGCTTTACAAAAGCGCAATCACTAGTGGCAGGGTCAGCATGGCCGAATGAATTAGAGATCTTTTTCTTATACTGCTGGTGTGTTGATGTCGAGGTAGCGGGTTCAACCCCTACGCCGGTCAGTTAGACTAAACTGTTGACTTCTCATCCTGGACTTGCGGATTCAAATTACAAGTAATTTCCCAGGCAATAATCAGTCAGAAGTACTAGAAGTAGTAGCCCATATATTGAATATTTTTGAGTTCAAAGCGAGCGAAAAACAAACAAACAAACAAACAAACAACAAAAACAACAACAAACACTAGTGGCAGATTGGACGTTCCGGCCAGGCAGCCTTCATAATCAATTCAAAATAACAACCCAAAGACGCAACAATAACTGTATTTTGAAAGAAAATATCTTAGACGTCATTGAGCTTTAAGTGGATTAGGAACAACGCCCATGGAGGGCATGGTTAATGGAAGAAGAGGCAGTTGTCATCCAGTACGAAGATCCACACAGAACATTGCAGCCACCCTGGGCATGAGGGTACACGAGGCGGAAGAAATGGCCAGAGATCGAGCAGCCAATCTGCAGGCCGGGATGAGACTGTCGGTCTGCAAAAGACCTCCTACATGATGAGCTAGCTCTAAACTGGGGATCTTCAAGAGAATCCATGTGGCATAACCTCAATACAAAAGTCAAATGCTTAACAAGCAAATGCGCTAACCACCTACACCACACGGACTCCTTCATACACTGACAGCCTCCTGTTATTGTAACCCCCAGCTTGCTTGAGTCCACAGAGATTACTTATGTTTACATATAACATAATTTGCCCGTATTGTGAAGCCTGCCATAACGCATGCACTGATGACAACCTGCGTCCTTGTAGCTTCAACGCATTTTGCTGTTCAAGGTGGTTTTGATTTCCCGTTGTGAAGTGTATGCCTGGGTGTTTGGTTTCTGGGACTCACATGCACTGCTTTGTTTTCTTAACTGAACCCTTTCTGTTCCAGACAGATGTTAGGTTAATCCACAAGCGGTAGTATAGTGGCCAGTCTGCTTAATTACCAACATAATGATCGCGGTTCAAAATCTAGACGTGGCAGGGTTATATTTCCGACTAGTATGTTCTGGGGTCGAGTTAGCTTCATACAATGTCTAAGTTTTTCCCCCTTATTTTTACGTTCGCTCGCTTTGATCACAAGCGTCACCCATATGCATGCTACTACTTTTAGTGCAATGGGATGATTTTTGTGTGTAGATTTGCTTTACTCATTACCAGTGTCTCTCACTATCAGGCGAACCCACTCTGACTTCAGAGGTACTTGTAATTTACGTCCCCAAGTCCAAGACGAGAAGCCAACATTTTGGTCCAACTGACCGGTGTCGGGGTTGAACCCGCTTCCTCGGCGTCAGTACACCGGATGTTTAAGAACAATCTCTCATATCCATTTGGCCATACTGACTTCCATGTGTACGTTAGATCATTTTCAGAATGGTCCGTGAATTATCTGACAATGAAAGAGGCGAGGTAGGAATCTGGCAACTGGCTTTCATCATAACGTATGTTTTACAAATGAAATCATTTGTCCTCCCAATTGTGTTGTGTCTATGCTAAAATATTTTCACTCTCTCTCTCTCTTTCTCTCTCTCTCTCTCTCTCTCTCTCTCTCTCTCTCTCTCTCTCTCTCTCTCTCTCTCTCTCTCTTTCTCGCACTCATCTTTGGATGTTGTCTATGGACGCCACATATTTTGTTGCCTTCTGTCAATTATCTAACAGAAAACTCCTTAGTCGAAATATGTCGATCTGCCATGCAATCGATGTAATTCAGCATCTGTCCTTCGTGGCTAAGTGTTGCTTTCGTCTGCCTCTCACTCAGAAGGTCGCAGGTTCGTTTTCAGACTCCGTTTTTTTGCTTCGCGAGTGCCTCCCTCCCCCCACCCCAGTCGATACCAATGAGGATCGTCGCTGGAGCTACAGAGTTCTTGCGCTCTTCGACGATGTTTGATGGTTATTAGCTGCGCTGAGGAAAGAATAAAACTCTACAAAGAAGTCGATCCTCTTGTATTTAGCCCCCCCCCCCCCCACCCCTATTTCCCCCCTCCTCCACATGTTTTCCTCCCAAGAGAAACTCATGATAAGTAGAAGATCCTCTGCAGACCGTCGCCCTTACCCTCAGCCTGCCGGTAACCTTCTAGATCTTTCATCAGTTTCCCTCCTTCGTGCATGTTCATGTCCCAGTGGCTTTAATGCCACGCGCACTCCTCTCAGTTAGTAGACCCTTGTCTCTTCTCCCTTCAATCATGCTTTCCACCACTGCTCTATATAAGCCACTCCAACGTTTGTAAACCGGCATACCACGTACGAAACACACCTGAGGGCGATTTGGCAATAGATCATCGCCTTGGGTTGGTTTTCAAACAGTGGTACAGGTACCGGTCGTTCAGGAAGCATTCACAAACTACTAAAAGCAAACTTGCCAAAGTAATTCAATTTCAGGGACACGATGCTATTGATGAACAATTTTTCTTCGTTGTTCAGTTCCTCTATAATCTCAGTATTTTTCTCCTGCTTAATCCACTGTATTCTAAGAATGTTTTCTGCAACATTTCAGTTCAAAAGACTCCATTTCTTTGTTCTTCAGTGCTATCGAAGTTTTTTTTTTTTTTTTTTAAATGATTCTCGTTCGTATGTTGTTACAGACACACTGGGTGATCTCACAATGTTAACTCCTATTTCCGGTCGTGGAGATTCGCTGGCGATTGAACTTCCGGTGCGCTGACTGTGCGGTAGTGGGATTGTTTCCTACACCGCTCAGTTGAACTTAGACGGTGACCTCTCGTTCAGAAAGCTATGGAAAACTACTGAACGTAAAATTGTCGAGTAAATCAACCTGTGGTATAGGGTTGAACTTGCAACAAGTACTTTCAACTAGTACTTTCAACTATTACTTTTAACTAGTACTTTCAACTAGTAATTGCGACTACTACTTGCCACTAGTACTTTCAACTAATATTTGCGACTAATATTTGCAACTAGTACTTTCAGCTAGTACTTGCAACTAGCAATTGCAACTAGTACTTAAAACTATTACTTTCAACCAGTACTTGCAACGAGTACTTTCAATTAATACTTTCAAGTAGTACTTACAACTCGTACTTGCAACTCGTACTTTCAACTAGTACTTGCAACTACTACTTGCAACTAGTACTTTCAATTTTTACTTTCAACTAGTTCTTGCAACTCGTACTTGCAACTCGTACCTTTAACTAGTACTTGCAACTAGTACTTCCAACTAGTACTACAAAGACCCATGTACTCCTACAGAAGGGAAGAATAACGGACAAGTCCTTGCAATCGGACATGAAGCAGTGATGTTGTGCCATAGGCTAGAGGTGCTGCTTTACATCCGCATTGCTATGGCTAGTCTTGTTCTCTCTTCTATAGAACAATCCTCAGGATAAGCTGATAAATATTAATAGCCGTGACTTTGTCTCCTTGGTCCTTTCAGAGTGAGCATTGTTCCACTTACTTTCAACTTGTACTGTAAAGGTTCATTTACACCCACAGAAGGAAACAATAAAGGACAAAGGCATGCATCAGTTGAAGTTGTCGAAAGCACAAATGACCTGGACAATTTAACCGCACTATGAACCACCTTAATTATGACCAAGGTTGAAAAAGCCGGTTGAACGAGACGGAAACTTCTTTTATTTACATATCGCATCGGAACAGCAGAGTAGTCATGGTAAAGAAGTGTCCAGTATGCATGCATGTAGTTCTAGTGGTTATGGTAGAGCAGTGTCCAGTATGCATGCACGTAGTTCTAGTGGTTATGGTAGAGCAGTGTCCAGCACTCCTGCATGATGTTCTAGTGGTTATGGTAGCGCAGTGTCCACCACTCCTGCATGCTGTTCTAGTGGTTATGGTAGCGCAGTGTCCAGCATTCCTGCATGATGTTCTAGTGGTTATGGTAGCGCAGTGTCCACCACTCCTGCATGCTGTTCTAGTGGTTATGGTAGCGCAGTGTCCAGCATTCCTGCATGATGTTCTAGTGGTCATAGTAGGACAGTGTCCACCACTCCTGCATGATGTTCTAGTGGTCATGGTAGCGCAGTGTCCAGCACTCCTGCATGATGTTCTAGTGGTCATAGTAGGACAGTGTCCACCACTCCTGCATGATGTTCTAGTGGTCATAGTAGTACAGTGTACACCACTCCTGCATGATGTTCTAGTGGTCATAGTAGGACAGTGTCCACCACTCCTGCATGATGTTCTAGTGGTCATGGTAGCGCAGTGTCCAGCACTCCTGCATGATGTTCTAGTGGTCATAGTAGGACAGTGTCCACCACTCCTGCATGATGTTCTAGTGGTTATAGAAGGACAGTGTCCAGCACTCCTGCATGATGTTCTAGTGGTTATAGTAGGACAGTGTCCACCACTCCTGCATGATGTTCTAGTGGTTATGGTAGAGCAGTGTCCAGCACTCCTGCATGCTGTTCTAGTGGTTATGGTAGCGCAGTGTCCAGCACTCCTGCATCATGTTCTAGTGGTCATAGTAGGACAGTGTCCACCACTCCTGCATGATGTTCTAGTGGTCATGGTAGCGCAGTGTCCAGCACTCCTGCATGATGTTCTAGTGGTCATAGTAGGACAGTGTCCACCACTCCTGCATGATGTTCTAGTGGTCATAGTAGGACAGTGTCCAGCACTCCTGCATGATGTTCTAGTGGTCATGGTAGCGCAGTGTCCAGCACTCCTGCATGATGTTCTAGTGGTGATGGTAGGACAGTGTCCAGCACTCCTGCATGATGTTCTAGTGGTCATAGTAGGACAGTGTCCACCACTCCTGCATGATGTTCTAGTGGTCATAGTAGGACAGTGTCCACCACTCCTGCATGATGTTCTAGTGGTCATTATAGGCAGTGTCCAGCACTCCTACATGCCGTTATAGTGGTCATGGTAGGGCAGTAACCAGCGCTCCGGTAAGCCGTTGTAGTGGTCATGGTAGGGCAGTGTCCAGCATGCCTGCATGCCGTTCTAGTGGTCATCTGCTTGGATCACGTTTCAAACGAGAATTTCTTTTTTCATGGACCTAATCTTCCTGGTGAAGCCAGAAGTTAAATTTATACTAAAATTAGTATCAGGTACATTAAAAGCCACCTGAATGACATTAACTATATCACACATGAAGTGCACATTGGTCTAAAATTATGGGGCTGGCACCATATGCCCTATACATCGCAATATATATATAT
>OY992889.1:85184646-85244646 GCA_963921405.1 Cepaea hortensis | reverse complement strand
ATGCCGAGCTTTGACAAATCAACAATCAAAAGTCAAGAAACAGATAAAAGACACATGACTCAGCCCACATACCGTGGGGAAAGACAAGCCGACAGACCGTTGGAGAAGACAAAGCTTTCATTGATTCTTCTGTTTTATTCATATTCTTATCTACTTTCTTGGGGTAAAAGGTAAAGACAGAGGCGTAGCAACTACTGCCTAGAGTAGGGGTGGGGAACATTTTATTTTTAATCTCTCAAGGGTCATTTGGATATTTATATGAGGGAGATTCAAACAAAAACCGTAAAAGTGTGATAGAAATTACAATAACCATGTCATTAGCTTGTAACCTGTCAATATTTTTGTTGAGGATGTTAAGTGGGTTAAGCACGTGACATCACGGGGAACATGAACGTCGTGACGTTATAGGGACAGTTTAAAATAGCCAGCACACTTTTGACATGCACTAAAGAGGAGCGGCGCTCTTTTGTCCGTTTGCCATTGCTTTCTAAACGGACAGTCAACGTTGGAGTCCAACTGACCAGTTTAGAGCACGATCCTTCTACCTCGCCATCAGTGTTTACGCAAAAACAATTGTTTATCTTTGCTTATGATAAATATGCCCTACATTATGCCATTGTTTTTCCATTGAAAGCAGATAAGGATCCCCGTTCACATACCGCTCTTGCACACTCGGGATATCACGCAAAGCCCATGTTCTCAGATTTCTTCTAAATAATTGTCGTTATTTCATGTGATATGTGTCACGTCGGTCACCTTGCCTTCAAAAACAAACCCAAAAGCAACTCGTGATCATGATAAAACTCATGGGTCATGCGGATATGACAAATACTCGACGCCATGTTATCATGAAAACAATC
The DNA here is from genome assembly GCA_963921405.1 of Cepaea hortensis. NCBI lineage: Eukaryota > Metazoa > Mollusca > Gastropoda > Stylommatophora > Helicidae > Cepaea > Cepaea hortensis. Next base: position 85,243,786 of record OY992889.1, on the reverse strand, counting down.
TAGGGTACACGTGATCATAAAAACAACCCAGAGACATGTGTTAATAAAAATGAAACCAAGACATGTGGTATTGAGAAACACTCAGGACTTTGTGGTCATGACAACGACCTGTAGCTTTATGTTCATGGAAACATTCTAAAGCCATATATTCATGAAAACCATCCGGGACCATGAGGTTATGGCAAAAACTATGGGGAATGTGAATATGGCAAAACCTCAGTGCCATGTGAATATGACAGAAACTCGGAGCCATGTGAATATGACACAAACTCGAAGCCATACGAATATGACAAAAACTCGGAGCCATGAGAATATGACAAAACCTCGGAGCACCCAAGTGTTCATGAAAGCAACCCAGGGCATATGGTTATGACAACAAACACTCGCAGTCATTGGATCATGAAAACAACCCGGCTCCATAAAGTCGTGAAGAAACCCCGAAGACATATGGCCACGGTAAAACAGCGTAGAGTTAGAGCCAACAGGGAAATGCAGTAGCCACTACGTGGGCATAGATCCTGTCTGCGCCGCGTGATACAGAAGAACCGACAAAGAAGAGGAGAATAGATAAAGGAAGTTATCTTAACCACCATAGACAAGGAAGACAGGAAAGTGAGCAGAGGCTAATTCTCAATGACCATCGTCCAGCGGGTGTCATAAGGATCTGTCAGTTCAAATCGCTGTTTGACCTCATTCACGGAATGCACTGTTGAACACAGAAAAGGCGGGTACCTAATCACCAGGAGGGAGTCAAGGAAAGGTCAATGTAGGGGTACACTACACACGCGCACATCTCAGCGCTCGACATCTGCAACCCACACGATGATGAAAGATCGGCGAGTTCATATTTCTGCATTTAGGCTTCTTTACACGTGTAGTGTGGTGAATGGAGTGTGAGATCAGCCGACAGATTGTTGTTGGCTAGGGTCTGCACTCTGCGGCGATAGGCAGATGATCTCATCAGTAGAGACAATGGCTATGGTCACCGACTAGTACAGTCACTGCCCAGAAGGAAAGCACCGGCAAACTACTTTCTGCAAAACTTGCCAATACACCGTAACAACAATGCAAGAAAACATTTAAGTTTTCCGAAAGGTTGTTATGGGAGCTAGCTTCTCCAAAGAACATGCTACTAAATGAACGAATGAACTCATGTACTACCTATCATATTAGGCCAGGCACACTCCCGTCCTTGAGGTCACGAAGACACTCCATCTCTTGGTAGATTTAAACACCCGCTGGCAAGCGCGCTAGCCATTTGGCTAAGGCGACTTCCCCGAGACTATGTTGCCAGGCCTTATTTCCTGGACAACATGGCACTCAATTAGTCATTATGGCAACATCTTGCAAGCTGCCTTATCTTCGTTAAAATTAACCTAGAACTCATTATATAGGGTGTATTTTTAATGACTGTGCAGTGTTTGAAAATACTGCCGGTCCAAGTTTTGTATTCACCTTCTATAAAGTTAATAATAGGTAAATACAAAACTTAGACCGGCAATATTTTGAAACACTGCACAGTCATTAAAAATACACCCTGCATTACCAGCTCCGTGGCGAAGATCTAACGGAGACAGTTCGTAATCCCGCATTCCTCGTTCCAAACACAGCTGTGGCCGATTTGGCTGCAGGTCGCCTTGTGTTGTTATTTTATTAAATGGTATGGGTGCCGGTCGGTCAGAAACAATGGTAAACTACAGAAGGTAAACAATGCTGGGACTGACTGCTATGTCCTGTAAAGGATATGTAACTAACTAATTAGCCCATCGTATTAGGCCGGGTAGATCCCCGTCCACGAGGCCGCGAAGACACGCCGCCTCGAGGTAGGTTTACACCCCCACATAAAAGGCGGGCAAATAAACTCACATGTCACAATGCTCCCACGGTTCCTTATAGCTTACAGCGCCAATAGTGAAATAACAGCAAATTCACACAGCTAATTAAATCACATTGCTCTGGTTCACTTAATACGACAGCATTATTTCACAGTATGGTAGCCATTTATTTCAGGTAGCGAACGCACGAACGGCTCCTTCATTTAGTTTTCAAATGTTTCAATCTTCAACTCAATGGCAGTTTCCCGTACTGATCTACTCTTCTTACAGATTTACATTATGTGTTGCTGAGTCGTTTAGGCACCGTGGGGAAACTCGGCGGCTCCAGAGATGCCTTCTTTACTGCCGTTTGGTATATTGTGTTTTCGGATTTTACTAATAAATATGTCTTCAGTATGTTAGTTTGTTAGTCGGGGTTCCAACTTCCCGGCAAAGGGTCGCCCCATTATGCCCCGTTTTTGTGCCAGTGAATATCACACACAATGCTTCTCACTTCCCCGTGTGAAAAGTTGAACAGACAAGAGTCGCGACAAACCAACAGCCCGCACAGGTATACTATGTATAATTCCGATGCCAGAATGCCTACATCAAAGTCTGCCAAGAAAAATACAATTCGTTGTCGATGGAAGCGACAGTCACTAGAAAACCAGCAGCCACGCATTACTGCATAAGGCAACCCAGTTAGTTCAGCTACCGATCGGCCGCTATCTTTCTAAACATGCAGTTCAAGCTACAAATAACCGCGGACATATGTAATATCACTCCACCCGAAATTCACAACTCACAGTGTCGCTCCACGCACTTAGCTCAGTAGCAGGGCGACGAAACCATGCATTACCAGTTCAACAAGAGGAAACTGCGTAAGTAAACCGTAGCCACAATCATAAACACTCCAGAGGCCTTAACAGCTCCTCCATGCTGGGGACCGGTAGTCTTCAGTATGTTTTACATCAATATGGATACCAGAAAGTATCTTGACAAGGCGAGCAGCCTGAAAACGTACATAGAATGCCGATTTGTTACAGAACGGTACATGTGAGGCTAGCACCATACATCTAACACGTCACAAGGCGTGGAAAAGGGTCCTCTACTTTACTAATAAAACAAACTTGACACATCTAGTATATCCTCGACCTTTTCGCCTTAAACAGAACTTGACCTATATCTCTCCTATTTTTGCCAGCGGAGACATTTATAACCCACTTCTTTTCAACAACTGGTCACAGTCATTGGTTATGATAAACAGTATCGCAATTCTAACAACCATTTTGTCCTACTTGCGCAGTTTTGTACCGTCCCTCGTAGAACTCCTTATTGCCCTCTCGGAAACTCCTCGGAGCGGATGTTTATGAATTCGGGTTGTGACACTTTTATTTGTTAGACATGGTGTTCGGCGGTAAATGTTATGGAACTCTACCACAGTTGTGTTTTTGATCGCTTACTCTTGAAATTGAGCGTAGTCGACACACGTGACTGAGTGCACTGAATTTATTTTGCGTGGGGTTTAGCTTTCCCCTGTATCCTCGTACGGCACTTGGGTTAACCCATCTCCACACAAATGGTTACACAATTTTCAGAATGTTCTACGAATTGTACGGTAGGAAACAGTCACGATAAAAGGAACTAGTCACGACTCTTATTATGTGAGAGAGAGAGAGAGAGAGAGAGAGAGAGAGAGAGAGAGAGAGAGAGAGAGAGAGAGAGAGAGAGAGAGAGAGAGAGAGAGAGACTCTATTATGTGTCTATATGTGAAGTCCTGACTCTGTTCAAGCTAACGGTGGTATCTGCAGCGTACACAATTCCGAGACATGCCGAGTCTGGAGTTAGAAATCAGCTGCAGGCTATTTGGAAGCAAATGGCTTTGCGTTGATTTAGATGAGATGATCATCGGCAGTTCAGGAAAGCAATGAACATAAAATTGCATATTAAATCACAACCGGCCATAAATAATGTGTCGTGCCAGGCATCACAAGTGATCATCTTCTTCATTACTGCCTGTTGTCTGTGTTATTGTTACGTGTATCATGTGATAGTCTTCCGTGTCATTATACAAACTTGAGAAACAGACGTAGTGGTTGGGGATTTATTACAAAGGCTAATGGACGAGTCTTGAAAAAGGAGAGTCTGGCATATGAGACTACGCGCTCCAGCATGAGAATGGAGGTGGAAGCTGTAATAGTGGCATACCGTTGGCTAGAGGAGACTACTGCATCACATATTGCAAAAGGCTACCTTCGCTGTGGCGATTCTTGTTCTAATCTCTTGAATGCATCTCCCATTAGAGGTTATGATATATATATATATATATATATATATATATATATATATATATATATATATAGAGAGAGAGAGAGAGAGAGAGAGAGAGAGAGAGAGAGAGAGAAAATGTATATATAGAGAATATGGAGAAAGTAGACCATTTTACATATCTAGGATCAGAGGTAAATAGCAAATTATCCCTCGATCAGGAAATCAACATCAGGATTGGCAAGGCAGCAACAACAATGAACATGTTAGCAAAAAGAGTCTGGGAGAACAGGAAGCTTACTGCCAAAACAAAAGTCCTCGTCTACCAAGCCTGTGTCCTTAGTACTCTTCTTTATGGCAGTGAAACCTGGACAACTTACTCACGCCAAGAGAAACGTTTAAACAGCTTTCATATGCGGTGTCTGCGAAGAAAACTTGGTATTAAGTGGCAAGACAAAATCACAAATACTGAAGTATTGGAAAGATCAGGTTGTGTGACGGTGTATTCCATGCTCAGTCTTCGTAGACTTAGATGGATAGGACACGTTAGGAGGATGGATGATGGTAGAATATCAAAGGACATCTTTTTTGGTGAATTACAGACGGGTAGGAGATCTCAGGGTCGGCCTCTACTACGATACAAAGATGTGTGTAAGCGGGACATGATTGATACAGGCATTGATAATGCACATTGGGAGCATGTCGCCGCTGAACGTGTTGCATGGAGGGCAACTATCAGAAATGGAATAAAGACAAAGGAGAAAATGATTGCAGATAAAGCACACATAGAGCGTGAGAGACGTAAGATGGTGCAAAATGGTGGAAATGACCATGTTTTCACATGCACCAACTGTGGGCAAACATTTGCAGCAAGAATTGGCCTTACCAGCCACACTCGCCACCGCCATGGATTGTAGTTATTAAGCCTTTTTGAAGCACAATGTACCAAACTATCGTCTGTCAAGACGGAAAGGTGCCAATGTTAATATATATATATATATATATATATATATATATATATATATATATATATATATATATATATATATATATTGCATTGTTAATCTATTCTACACCCTCTCTATGTTATTCATCCCTGTCTCTACTTCTCTTCTCCATGTGGTTTTATGTCCTTCTCTTTTTGTTTTTCTGGGTGGATTACCAACAAACTGTTTTTCTAGTTATACCATTGCCATGTTTTCTCAGAGTTTGTCCTATCCAGCGCCGGTGTGTTCTCTTCATTTCTTGATTCACTGACTGACTGACTGGCACCTGGCCGTCTTGACAGACGATAGTTTGTAAAATGGAGTTATAACTCTTCATAACACAAAGCCTGGGCTGAATTTAGAGACCATGTGTTGCCCATGCAGCATGATTCCTCTCTTGGTCTGCCTAGTTTACTCCTTAGTAAAGGTAACACCAATACGTCTGGAACAAGACAAGCTGCAGAAGATGCCGGATCAGCAAAGCAATACTCTTAACTGTCCGCCTATCGGAGCTTCCATCCTAGACCAGTTGCCGACCAAGCTTTGGTGCATGGTCCACAATGCATGAAATTTAGTCTTTAGGTGGCATTTCCTCTTGATTCACTAGTGTTTGTTTAATTCTTTTCATGATCTCCACGCACTTTTAGCATTTTAATTTTGCACCGGCAACAATTAATGAATCTTTGAAGTGCATGAGTAATCATGTTAGTCGTTATCTGTGATTCTGATCCATACAAACTACACTGCATTGCTACATTTGTATCCTCTATATTCAAACTTAAAACCTGGCGAGAAAGAAGGATACATTTCTATTAACACTGTTTTATGCACTTTGAAAGGGTCTTTTCTCTCCGATTTCTCTTTAACACCTACCTGTAATTGATATCAAGTAAGATAACAACATAGTTGTATCTACCTGCGCTAGAAGCAATCTCCGTATCTTTAACTCTTAAGTTATTATACGCGACTTTCAAACTTTAGAAAACAGCACGCCTTCATACGATCCCTGCTTATCCTGATGTGTTTAACTTGTCTTTCAACTGTCCTCTAACTACTTTGTTTCATATACTTCTCTCCACTTTGATGTAGCATAATCGTTTTCTTTTTACCTCTTTCCTAATAAGATATTGCAGTCTGTATAGAAATTATGTCTTTAAAATTATCACATGGATTTTTGTGTGCCTGTTTGCATGTGTGTAATTGTTATTGTGAGTGTGCGTTCGTGTGTGTTTGCTTCTCTTTTTAGTTAATGTACCTGTTTACAAAGTTAATCTAAAAGGTAAAAATAAATATCTTACGCACATGTCTACAGAATACCTGGATGTGCCTTCAGAGAAGGTATTCTCCTATTAACTGTTCTTCTAAAACGACTTAACGGGATCACACAACCAGTCGACTTTAAACAGAGAGGTCGTTTATTGCCGGCAGCCCTGTTCAAATACAGATCATCGTTGCAAGTTGTTTACTCCTGGGTTCTGGGATAGCAACAACGTTAAATTACCAGTTGTACGCGTGTTTTTGTTTCAACAGGTAGGGTTTGGTGGAACTACCGGGAAATTAGAAAAATAAACGAGAAGTAGAATGGGTAAACGGTTTCCGAACGCGATCACAAGTGATAAAATGGAAGTTGCGGCTAAAGCCTTCGTCAGCACACAAACAACGAACATAGACGGATACAACTGCATGAAAAACTCAACATCTATATATGTATTCCGGGCGTTTGTAATCTTACTATACTTTGTACGTAGAACACATTTGAAAAATGGAGTACATGACATCCTCAAAAATTGTACTTCACAGTCGCTGTCGTCTGCTGTAGTAATTCTTTGCACTCCAAACAGAATGGTGTTATCAGCAAAAGAAAGAATGTTTTTTGTTTTGTTTTGTTGAACAAGTGTTTTGTACCACGGAAATAACTACACATACATTACAGATGGTATTTGGCAACAGAGATTGGTACAGTCATGTCTTGAAGACCGAGATGGACATTTCCAGCACCTGTTATAGTGAATACTTTATTGGTACTTTCTAGTTTCACCAAAAACAGCGTTAGACCATAGCAGTAACTATTGTAACTAATTTAATGAATCTTTAGCACATTTTTATTACGTCATGTACTTCATTTTTAACATGTGTTCTACTTACAAAGTGTAGTGAGACTTTACAAACTCCCTATATATAAAAGCATATGCCTCTTCCTAACCTTTCTTCAAATTTCCCGAATTTCTCTCCCCCTCCCCGCCCCTGATAACCCCTCAATCCAACCACCCCCTCCCTCCACACTCCATCTCTCTTCTCCCTACATTCTTTCAAATTTTCCCTCCGCAGTACATTATTAACAAGTGTATGAAGTTTCAGTAAAAAAAAAGGGGGGGGAAATTTTCCTCCCATTTCAGCTAAGGGACATAAATACCCAAACTGTGTAAGAACAGACACTGCCGCAGCCGTGAAAACAATACCATGCTGTTGTTATTGTTGAAACCATCATATGAACAATGATATCCCCATTTGTTTGTTTACTGGGCGTAGCAAAAACATACTTGTTGATATTGTTTTCCTTTTCGTTCAGATTAAATGACATGTCTAAACATGCATACACTGCATGACGCAAGCTGCACACAAGTTTTCTATAAATAGAAACAGCGCTATTATTATTACGGCTATTATGCTTATTGAGTACTCGCAATGTTTCGGGATGTATATCTGTACAGTGCCAAGCCAGTCATTGGTAGGCAGGATCCTGGCAATGGTAAATACATTCCCAGACATTGATTCACATGTATAGAAGTCGAGATTAGATTAAACTAAACCGAGTTTCAAACCTGCCACTTCCAAATGATTGCGCCTCGTTCAAGGACCATGTGTACTTTGCCACGCGACCGCTGGATACCCCAGTGTTATCCCTATAGCATTCAAAAAGCATATTGTATGGTATGTCCTCTAATCTCAACTTCCTTCCTCTACGTCTATTAGTGTAAAACCACACCTGCGAATTTATTTTTCATGCTATTTAATAGGCGGCAATAGTTATCCCAACCACTGATAATTTATCGCTATGACATTTCATGTACTGGCTTGCTTGCTTGTGTTCGTTGGCTTGAGCTCCAACGCGAAGTCCTGTATGTCGGATGAAGGCATCCTGTTGTCCAACATCAGTGTGATGTCATACGGGACCTGAGGTTTGCGTGAGTATCCGTTGTCCCATGTCTGGCTTATTGGTGTGCAGACTGGTGGTTCCTCGCCGTACAGGCAGACACTCTCCGACTTCGGAGGAATCGGCCATCCTACTGACTTTAGTCAGGACCCCGAGGGGACCTGTTGCCCAGGACGCTCGACGAGGACGCGTCAATAGGTCTTGGCCAGCATATAACCCGGCCCTGGTGCCTTGGAAACACCTCTGTGTCCCATTTCATGTACTAAAAAAGCAATTCTTCACCCTCTTTCTCTTCTTCCTCTTTTATCACCCAAAGAAGCATACCCCCCCACCCCCCACCCCCCCCCATCCCCCCCACCCCCCACCCCAAAAAAAATCAAGCCAAGACTTCCAACTGGTGCGACCTACTGCAGCCATTCCCCATTGGCTGAGTCTGCACAGCTCGAAGGGATATTGGTGCATGATAAGGCTGACAAGATTGAGGACCTTTGGGATCGTGTGCATAGTGCAGAAGAGCAGACAGATCATCGCGGCCTGGTGATAAGGGTGCTGCAGGGTATGACCAGAGAATCGAGCCGACACTACGGACACCAAGGAAAGGCCAGACGGACACATACTCAGACTGGTAGTAATGGGACTCTTGGATGGCTGTTGAAGATGGGGTGCGGAATATGTATGGGAATGTTACGAGTGCTCTGATGTAGGTTCTTGATTAAACTCAACTCAACTCTCTCTCTCTCTCTCTCTCTCTCTCTCTCTCTCTCTCTCTCGTTCTCTCTCTCTCTCTCTCTCTCTCTCTCTCTCTCTCTCTCTCTCTCTCTCTCTCTCTCTCTCTGTATTGTTTTTGCCCTCCCCAAAAGATCCAAACCTTACCGAGGAATTGAACCCTGGTCTCCCACAGGAGAATCCGAAATTCTTATCCACTCGGCCAGTCGCTCCTCGATTATATCATATCCTCTTTGTCATATATGTACCGTCGCGTTTTTAATATTAATTTTTATAAGACTTTATTTCTTTTAGATAATACACGGAGATTTCAACTACTCATGATTCCTAAATCGTTGAAATGGTGCACGACTAGTAGTGCATGGTTCCATCGCCCTGCTACTGAGTTCAGTGTGTGGAGCGACACTGTGAGCTGTGATTTCATGTGGAGTGCTTTTACATCTGTCCGCGGATGTGTGTGACGTGAACTGAGTGTTCGGGAAAAATGGAGGCCGCTGAACTAACCAGGTTTGCCTTATGCAGTAATGCGTGGCTGCTGGTTTTCTAGTGACTGTCGATTCCATCGACGACGAACTGTGTTTTTCGTGGCGGACTTTTGTGTTAGCATACTGGCAGCGGCATTATGCATAGTATACCAGTGCGGGCTGTTGGTTTGTAGAGACTCCTGTCTGCTCCATTTTTCACATGGGGCAGTGAAGAGCATTTTGTGTGATTTTCACTGGCACAAGAATGGAGTATGATGGGACAACCCTTTGTAGTGGAGTTGGAACAGCTACTAACTAACCAACTAACTAAATCGTTGAAATAACACGAGGGGAAAATCATCATGTGCGATCGAGGATCGAATTCTTCTTCTTCTTCTTCTTCTTCTGCTTTTCGTTCATCCGGAGTGTTTTTTCAGATGTGATTGCGGTGTGTCTGTTATGCGCCCTTGGGCCGAAACCCGTAGGCCAACACATCCGGCTACAGCGTGCTTTTTTGACCAGGTAGCATTCCTGGGAGACTCTCACTTTTGTGGTGCCATCTACAACTCAGCTGGCCAAGGTTGAACGGTCGAAGACAGCGGTCATCCCTCAAAGGAAGGCAGGGACAGTCCATAGCATTTTCCGCCATCCAAGGCTGCTTCCATAGTTGCAGGGCCGACACATAGCGCCCTGGATCTGGGCTCACCGAGGGAATAGTCAGTCCTGCTCATGGCTGCTTTAAATCCTCACTTCAATATATTGGTCATTTCCTTTCCCCCGGGCCATTCCCGCACAAACCAGACAAGTTTGCAGATGGTATCCACTCAGCGAGTTTTCGGACATGTGCTTGTCGATGCGCCCGTCAGAGCTGTTCCAGGCACGACAGACATTCCGAAAACTACCTAGTCAGAGCTGTTCCGAACAAGAGAGGCATTCGGAAACTAGGTAGTCAGAGCTGTTCCTAGCACGAGAGACATTCGGACGAGACATTTCACTCTGACGTAATTGCGTAGTGTCAATTTTTAGTTTGCCACCCGTAGGACGACACTTCCGGGTTCCGGCGGGCATTTTTTTTAATGAGGTTAGCCTTCCTCTGGTTTCGAGGCACGTTAGACTGTTATGATGTCGCCAACATCTCAGCTGGTCAAGATAGTACGATCAACGACATCGCGGTCGGCCCTCAAGGGAAGGCAGGGGCAGACCATGGCCATTCCCTCGCTATCCAAGGAGGCTTCCATAATTGCAGAGCCGGCACATATTGCTCTGAGACTGGGCTCCCAAGGAGTTGCCACGTCCTGCTCATGGCTGCTTTAGTTCCTCACTTCCCTGTGTTGGGAAACTCGCTTGCCACTGGTCGCTCAAGCACACACCAGGAGCGGTCAGACTGCGATCGACATCCACTCGGTAAGCTTTTGCTTCTGACTTCGGACCACGCAATAGGTTCGCTCGCCGTGCGTTCCATTTCGCGTCATTGAGACGTTCTTCCACTTTTGTCTACACTCTCTATGAGATACAGACAGTTTTCGTAACCATTTCCTTCGACTGGGGCACTTTTTTTTGACTTTTTGTACTCGCTCACAAGGTAGGCTACATGTGCTGCCGGCTCAGCACCTTATCTTCGTGCAGCAGTGAACGAGAAACGGCTTGGGCTTCTCATCCGGGGATCTCTCATATCCCCCAGCTGAGAGCCTTCGAACTTGTATCAGACCTGAGCATGTAGCTTGCTCAGTATCACGCCTCTATTTTTCGAAAGGTGGGTATCGGCAAGGCTCTCAGATCCGAGGGTTTATGGCTTAGAGGCGTCCAGCCACAGCCCTCGACAGGGAGCCTTACGTGTTTTGTCCGGACCAAGAACTTCTGCCTTCGTGCACCTGATTTGAATTTTTGACTGCTATCCTCACCTCAGTCTAACCCGCAGAGCAGCAGGTTGTGTCTCTCTTAGTCTGGCCCCTATCCCATAAGCTGTCCGATATGTAGTTTTTATCCATCGGCAAGCACATGGGGTCAGAGGGACACACAAGCTCCCCCACCGCGGCAAGGTGGAGACACATGGGGGGAGGGATCGAATTCATTGCACCGGGTTGTGTCCCGTATGTTGTCACGGAAAAACTTGATAGTTTCGATCGATGACAAAAAGACCTGACATTCGTCTACAAAAACAGGCAATCCTTTGATGAGTAGGGGACTGTGGAACAAAATACGTCGCGTCAAATGTCTACACACAGTCGGCATTTTGTTAACAAGTTGTTGCTCGAGACGGGACAATAGCGCCATCTGTCTGCAAGGCGGTAGTCAGCCTTTGAAGTCGTAGACGGAATGTCTGGACAGACGTCGGATGGATTCTGTGATGTGGGGAAAAATTCCCTGGTTCACCGGCAGACGGGACTTTTGTTGTACGAGACAAAGGATTCCCAGATGAAAACAAACTAGACAGCGGGGTGATTCCAGTCAGTCTAAAGCAGGGGAGAAAGATTCTGGACTGATTAGCGTCTAGACTTTTTGGGGACGTCACTCAAGCCCGAATTAAAACCAGTTGAGGTAAACAAGTTTGAGTTAGTCGAATAAAAGTTATGAAGTGCTAAGGATCGGCGCAGTATTCCTGGTTGTGTTATAGAAAGAGACTATAGTGTCAAGTGTTGATGTTTATCGGCGGACATAGATCCAGTCTGTGATTGCATATTCTCAATCTTCAACCGGAATAACCATATGGTATTCTATTAAACATATCTAACTTAGATTAGGAATAGAGTACAGTACTGTGTGGTAATAGAATGTATTATAGGTGCGGTGATAGAATGTTCTATAAGTGCGGTGATAGAAAGTATTATAGGAGCGTCGGCACTAGTAGCCTATTGTGTAGCTTTAACTAGCTTGTGTGATATATCATTTAACTCAGGGAGTTAAGGACAGTGTAGTGGGATAATAATTAGAGAGATTGAGGATGTTTGGGAGGGATGAAGGGAATATGAAATGGTAGGATCTTCCAGTAGGGCATCTGCTGGGTTTCTACCCGTTTCCTTTAGTCTTTCCTTGTGTTCCCATGTCTCAGACCAATGTGATGAGCTATTTGGCCGTATAACAGAGTTCGGTTTTCTGTTATAGATCTGAGTGCTGCTATCGGCCTACACTCACCTAATTAGGGTCAGAATTGAGTTGCTCTCACTAGGGGATTCTCTATTCAACAGGTTCCACTTGATGGTGCTACGATATACTACCAAGAAGTTAGTATCAAAGTTAAAGAAAGTGATGGCTCACGTATTGAAGACAGAGGTTACTGAGAGGCTTGTACACTGGGCACATAACCTAGTTGGTCTGCAGAAACCTGGCTTCTGCTGAGCAGGACTTGATGAACATATGTGTGATTTTTCTTGAGTGATATGCTACATCACCGAAGATTCAGAACACTATAAATAACACATATACCAATATACATAACTACCTGGAACATTAATAGGTTGTTTTTAATATGGGGAAAATCGTATAACCAGTGACTTATGAACAGTTAGATTTTCCCATGTGACATTTAAGTTATTGGAAAGATTCTCTGATCAACGAACATTATTGAACAGAGTAAATTCATAGTGTGTTAGAGTGAAGACCAAGATTGGACATTGTCGATCATTGATGACCAGCGTCTTGATTGTTCGAGAGTTGTCGGAGAAAGTCGTCACGTGGCCAGAGAAACATCATCTGGGTGAGGTTTTCTGTCCGGAATACATGGTGCTGTTGTGTGCTCAGCACAGTGATGCAACTGACTTGACTCTTGATTCACTGGTCTAATTCTACATACACCTTAGAATATTCGACACACATTCTACACATTACACACACACACTTCTCACACACATACTCTTTGCTTTAATAAATTATTTTTTGTATTTATTTGTTAAAGCTAGAGTTGTTGGGTATGTTGTGTTGGGGAAGATTGAGAGGGGGCATGATCCAGGGGTGAGTGAGAGTAAGAAAGAGGTGTCTACAGACTGAAGGAGTTTTGTGGACGGATTCTGGTGGTTTCTCTAGGACAATAATATTGGGTTAATTAAAATGTGGGTGTTGATTCCCCTCACTCCAGGGACGACACTAAAGTAATTAAGGATTACTACGACATATGTCTCGGTCTCTTTCTGCACGGTGACCCACCGAAAGCGTCGCACAAAGCAGCCGTAGCTCCAGCGATGACCTCCGGGAGTCTCCGAGAAAACTGCACTTGCAAACCTGACGAGGTAGGAATCGAACCCACACTCTGCGGAACGCGAGGCAGGCGGGGAAACCACTTAGCGTGGCCACGCTTTTTTAAACAAACTATTTTCGAACCGGGTATAGCAAACTGAACAAGCATACGTGGCTTCCCACGGCCATGGGTGCTAGGAAATGTGTGAGGGCACGAGCACTGGGTGCACGAGGCCATCCTAACCGAGGAAGCTTGAGAACAGGCACAGCTCTCAGTTGTGGGACAAGCACGGAGACAATGCAAATCACGAGGAGGACAATGCAACGACATGGATCAAATATACAGCAGGAGAAAGAAACCTGGAGTCACGACCGGGGTGGACCATCCCCCAGAGATTGTCAGCAAGATAAAGAGCATAAACATACAGGGAAGGGGAGGGGGAGGGAGACTGCTTCTCACGATCGGAAGGCTACTGTCATGCTTGTTCGGGACGGAGATGTTAACACTGCACACGTTTCTCTGAAGTGACTCATCACCAGCTCGCGCGGGCAATGTGATCAAACTGATAGAAAAAACATTACACTAGACCAGGGGTCACCAAACTACGGTCCGCGGGCCGGATCCGGCCCGCGACGTCATTTCATCCGGCCCGCCGTCGGTTCTCGAACTTGCTTGATATAGCTATGAAACACGAGACGTTGTACATTTAAATGTAAATATTATGTTTAGAATAATAGTAGATCTTCACACGTGCGGATACCTCCTGGCTATACTAGGTTGTTTAATTAGGTGGCCCTATTTATAAAGTTTGCGAACCTTATTATGAGATATATTCTATTACCAAATGAATTCGCCTGCCGCGACTCTACAAGAGTATGGAGTAGCATATCCCTTGATACCCTGGTAAAAAAAAATGTATAGGATGCTGGGATGTTAAGTTGGCGTGCCTATAACAGCTCAGTAAAGCCATGTTCCCGCCTCTTTGGCGTTGGGAACAACCTAGATCGAAGAGATGCTGATGTCTAATTTTCAGCAGAGGGTTTGAACTTAAACCCCTGAGCCACTACCAAGTAGATGGGCGAACATGCCCCAGGCACGGCCGAGCGTAGCCACTGTTTTTCCAGACCGCAGTTGAGAGGGTAGACAGGCCTTGTGAAGATCCAAAAGATCCAAGAGGTTCTTGATTGTTGATTGACGATTATCTGCTGTGGGGTGGGTTTTGAACAAACCTTCATAGTTTAAATAGGAATATAGGAATATAATAGCTATGTTTGTGACTGAGAACAATAATGGAGGGATATATGCCTGGGAAGAGAGGAAGAGGAAGGCCAAAGAGAAGATGGGTGCAGGATGTGGCGGATGATCTCCAGATGGATGTATCTGAAGCGGGAAATCTTGCTTATGATCGAGAGGTTTTCCGGAAGGTTGTTATGGAAGCGAGATTCTGCAAAGGACATGCTACAGAATGAATGACCTTTGTTCCATCTTGTTTTCTGATAATTGCTGGTGTTGTGTATCAGACTACAGTTACAGTGTTGGATGATTACCCATGCTGTGATGGAAGATCACTGGTACTGTGTTGGATGACTACCCAAGCTGTGATGGAATATCAATTGTACTGTGAAGGATGATCATGTGTATGTTTATTCATGGGGATGCCTATTTTGTCATTGCACCTAATCATGAATTTTATTTATTAGGGCATTGGCATTATTAATCAGATGTTGTTGTATCTTTACAATTACATTATTCTGATTCCCTGTACACTGACCTGATTTTCTTCTGATATCTCTAAATCGTTGTTTATACTTGTTAGCCGTAGAGATAGAATGAGATTCTCTTTGTCTTTTTATTCCTCTCTTTTTCTACGGCCCATGAACTGTCGGCGTTGTGCTATTATCGCTATCATCTCTGTGCGGTTACACAAAGGTACCTATAAACTGTATATGTACCTTTGATGAGCTGCAGCTTCACCAGTGACCCTAGTCCTCAGCTTTTCTTGTGTTTCAATAGGATTTTAATTATGTTTCTAATGTAATGTCTTTTTCATTTTCAAATCCCGTGTACTTCACCCTTAATCATGGCTAGTAGGAAACGAAAAGTTTACGCCGAGTGAGGAGTAAAGTACTTCTTTGTGGAAACAAAGGACCAGAAAACCAGCTGCGTAATATGCAGCGAAAGTGTTGCCGTTTTGAAAGAGTACAATCTTCGGGGTCACTACGAAACAAAACATCCATCAACATATTACAAGTTTTCTGGAAAATTACGCTCTGGGAAATATGAAACCATTAAACGTGGTTTTGAAACGCAAAGAAATCTCTTCACGAGAAAATTTGCTGAAAATGAATCTGTCACTCGTACAAGTTGCAAAACAGTGCATAAGATGGCAGAACGAGGAAAACCGTTTACTGATGGCAACGTCATTAAAGAGTGTGTGTGATAAAGCAGCAAATGACTTGTGTCCTGAGAAAGCCGATTTGTTTGGAACTATCAGCCTTTCGGCAAGTTCAGTTGTGCGGAGAACAGAAGAACTTGGAGAGAACATAGTGCTACAGATACGCGAGAAAGCTAGGAACTTGGAGTATTCTCTGGCGCTGGATGAGTCTATTGATCTCTCGAATACGTCACAACTTCTCGTGTTCGTTCGTGGTGTCAATTTGGACTTTCAGAAAACGGAAGAGTTGGCGTCCGTTTGCTGCATGCATGGAACAACAGCTGGGAAAGTCATTTTCGTGGAAGTGCAAACAATTTTCCAAGACTATAACCTTCGGTGGAATCAACTTCGAGGTGTTACAGTTGATGAAGGAAAAAAACATGACTGGAGTGAGGAAGGGTCTGTTGGGGCAGATCGGGACTCACGTGGAAGATTTGCAAATTCCGGGCGCCCTGTTCATACACTGCATCGTACATCAGCAAGTACTCTGTGGGAAAGATTTAGATATTTCTTGTGTACTGAAACCAGTAGTTTCTGCTGTGAACTTTATTCACCGTCAGTTCTAGGCTTTTGTTGAAGAAATTGATTCTGAATTCTGTGACTTGCCTTATCACATATCAGTCAGGTGGCTCAGCTGAGGTAAAGTCCTGCTTCGTTTTTACAAGCTCCGAAACGTAATAGATGTTTTCCTATCTGAAAAAGATAAAGCTGATTCACAGCTGTCAGATCCTACCTGGCTGTC
Source organism: Cepaea hortensis (assembly GCA_963921405.1). Taxonomy (NCBI): domain Eukaryota; kingdom Metazoa; phylum Mollusca; class Gastropoda; order Stylommatophora; family Helicidae; genus Cepaea; species Cepaea hortensis. The sequence goes on along the minus strand of OY992889.1, from coordinate 85,227,027 downwards.
AAAAGTTGTCAATTTTGGTCGATATGAATGAACTGAACTTGAACCTTCAGGGAAATTATTACCACGTCTGTGATCTCTACAGAACCATCAAATGATTTCGAAGAAAGCTGTCATTGTTGGAAGCATAACTGGAAGGAGAAAACCTTTCTCATTTTCACTGTTTCAAAGAGTTTGGAGAGATTTTCAGATCTTGACAGATTTTAGAGTGACATCCTTCTGTTCCAGAATCCGTTTGATTGTAATCTTAATGGTGTGCCAGTTGAATTACAGTTGGAGCTCATTGAGAAGGAAGTACCGCTGCTTACCTGATGTTGAGTTTCCGAAACTTAAGAAATTTGCCGCTGGTATGACATCATTGTTTGGAACAACATATGTCAGTGAGCTAACATTTTCAAAAAGAAAGTCTGTGAAGTCACCACATCGAATGAGATTGACTGATGAACATTTCAAAGCAATTCTCTTGATTGGATGCAGCAATTCCAAACCAAACATTGATGGTATTTTGAAAGCCACACGTCAGTTTCACAAAACTCACTATCCTCTTTTGCTGCTTAGTTTGTGAGATTCGGATATGTGCACAATATGTCTGATGTAACTATCATTTTGCTAACGTCGCCTTCTTTGATAACTTTGTTTAGTAAATAAATATAAATATGTTGGTTGTCTTTGTTTGTTTGTTTGTTTGTTTGTTTGTTTATGTGCATTGCACGCCCTTTCCATGATTAACTTAGTTTTTCGTTTTTTTTCTCAGAGCTTTCGTTCTAGCTTGAAATTATTGTTAAAGTTACTTGTATATCCTTTACAGTACGTTTACAGTCAACACCAGCATTGCTTGCTGTTGTTGATGTCTTGGCAAGTTTACGTTCAGTAGTTTACCATTGCTTTTCGAAAGACCGGCACCCATAACATAGAGTAAAAACCAGCGCAACGTTGTCTGCTGCCAAATCGCTCGCAGCTGTATTTCGAACGTGGGTATACGGGATTACGAACCGCGTCCGTAAGATCTTCGCCACGGAGAGCGGCGCAAGTATTGTACAGAATGAGCATCCGGCCCGCGCTCGTCATTTTGTCAGTTATCCGGCCCGCGCTCGTCATTTTGTCAGTTATCAGGCCCGCCGTGAAAAAAGTTTGGTGACCCTTGTTCTAAGGCATTGATCATTTCTACTGTGATGTTATCTGTACCCGGGGTCTTGCCAGTTTTCATATGGTTAAGAGCATTCTGAACTTCCATCTTCAAAATTGATGGTCATTCATTATTATTCTGATGATCATATTGTTCTTCTCTTGTATCATCATCAAGGTCTTTCACATAATCCGATCACGCATGTAAAATCTGATCGTTTTCTATTATGATTTTGCCATCTTTGGTTTTTAGGCAAACCGTTGATGTGTGTGTTCTTTTGTTAGTGATGTCATTAATTCTTTTGTGCATTAATATGGTATTCCGGGTGTTGTGTTGGTGTTCAATTTCCTTGCAGTTTTCCTCAAGTCATGTTTCTTTTGCCTCTTTGCATAGCTTCCTAATTTTCCTATGAACCTCTTCATATGTTTTCTTGTTGTTTTTGTTATTTCTTCTTACTTCCATGAGTTTTAAGATGTCTCCCGTCATCCATTTCTTGCGTCCTATTATCTTTATTTTTTGGGATGGATTTTTCTGCAGCTTGGTTGACTGATTTCTTTAACATTTCCCATTGGTCACTGACGTCTTGAAATAATATTTCCATATCGGACAATGCATCGAATCTGTTTTTTACCTCTGCGTTGAATTTATCTTTTATTTCCTCACTCTTCAGTGCTTGTAGATCAAATTTTGTGTTTCTTGACTTTCTTTAATTTTATATGTAAATTGCTTAAGATTAATCTATGGTCGCTGTAGCAGTTTGCGCTTGGTATAGTTTTTGCGACTTTTAAGACATTTCGAAATCTTCTGTTGATGAGGATGTAATCAATCTGATTTCTAATCTTATGATCAGGACTCCTCCATGTCCATAATCTCCTTGGGTGCTGTTGAAACCAGGTGTTTCCAATAATAAAATTTTGCTCTTTTGCCCACTGTACTAGTCTGCAACCTCTTTCATTCTGTTCCCCTAGTCCACACTTGTCCACTATGCATCCGTCCTGTTGATTTCCAACTTTGGCATTCATGTCACCCATTATGATAGTTACTTCAGAATTCCTTGCATTTCTTGAAGGCTTTCTCTAAATCACTATAAAATTCACCGATGCTGTCATCACTACTGTCTGCTGTTGGTGCATAAACTTGTATGACGTTGACATCAAAAGGTCTTCCCCTCAACTTCACCAGTAACACTCTGTCTGGTACAGTCCAATATCCTTTGATCGATTTTGCTCTCTTTGTATCCATTATAATTGCTACTCCTCGCTGTTGTTTCTCTCCATCAGAATAGATTATTCTATATTCCTCAGATGTCATAATGCCCATTCCTGTCCATCTGGCCTCATGTACACCTAACAGATTAAATTTAATCTTCTCATTTCATTCTTAATGTTATCAAATTTCCCATCCCCACTCATAGTTCTTACATTCCAAGTTCCTACTTTCAATGTTGATATTCTTTTGCACTCAGTCTCCTGATGACGGTCTGGAGTCACCTGGTGCACATGACTACCCCTACCTGGCGAGACTGCTCCTATGGAGCACCCAATTACGCCGTTTCTCTGATTATCGATAAGACTTCAGTACATGATATTCTTGGCTTGGCATCTGTAAAGAAAGAAGGTAGTATGCCATTGCTTTCCTTCCTAGCAGTGACCATACTGGTCGATGACCGTAGCCAATGTCTCCCAAAACAGATATCTTCTGCCTTCCGTCGTGAAGCTGGAGACCATAACCTACAACTATCTGTCGGCTGCTCTTCAACTTCATCCACCACCTGCACCCATGGCTTCACGTAACCCTGATCGGGAGGCTAAACGGGTACTCCACCTTGGCCAAGGGTGTCCCATAGGCTAGCGGAGGGAAGGAGGCACCCATCAAGGCATTACTATCATGCTATTATGATATTTTAAATATTCTCTAAGCAAAAGTAATTGCACCAGCATTTGAGAGAGAGAGAGAGAGAGAGAGAGAGAGAGAGAGAGAGAGAGAGAGAGAGAGAGAGAGAGAGAGAGAGAGAGAACTATTTGCTCAAATTGAATGAAATTTACAAACATAAATGACATTTCCTCTAAACGTATTTATCAACATAAACCCCATAGACTTTCAAGGTCTTTCGCCGTTTTTTTTCCCGCGTTTCCATCCTGTTTCAGGATATTGCGGTCAACACCAGCATCTTTCAGCTGTATGTTGATTCCTAGGCTAGATTACGCTCATCAGCACGCCACGAATTTCTGAGCGACCGGCTCCATACTCTCATAAGTCACTTTTGCGATTTGAACCACTGCTAATTCTCGTCGCGTCACGTGACGAGAGTACTCGGGGGTTAGCGGAGAAAGCTGCTAACTCCTCGGCCACGGAGCAGGCTCTTTCGCCGTTAATTAAGTAAATTTTCTTTAAATTGTGAGTAGCCTTAAGAGGCCAGTAAAAAAATGTTGTTTCCCCACAGGGGAGAACTTAAAGGACCAGATTCTCATACTATCATTAAAAGTACAGTTTGAAGAATTTATTATAAACGCAGAATTGAAATAGTTGATTATAAAATGTAAGTACAAAAAAAGATTAAACAAATGTTGTATAAATAATTTAACAACTTTCTTCTTTCGATTGCAAAAAATGACTGCAATATTAGCTGCTTTATTACTCCTATAAAAATAAAAGATTTTGATGTAAGTTAGAAGTATTGTAGCTAGGTATACCATTTACTTTTTCAAGTTCAAGTAACCTCCCTTGTAACAATATTAGATGATTATGTCCCCCTACCAAGCACAACCTGCTACTGCAACCATAGATTAATCTTAGCCAATTTACATATAAACTTAAAGAAAGTCAAATATACAAATAGAAACGCAAAATTTGTTCTACAGGCACTGAAGAGTGAGGAGATAAAAGTAAATTCAACGTAGAGGTAAAGAATAGATTCGATGCATTGTCCGATATGGCAATGCAATATTATTTCAAGACGTCAGTGGCCAATTGAAAATATAAAAGAAATCAGTCCAGAAGGTGTACTCTGATGTAACTATCTTTTTTCTAACGTTGCCTTCTTTGATAACTTTGTTTAGTAAATAAATATAAATATGTTGGTTGTCTTTGTTTGTTTGTTTGTTTGTTTGTTTGTTTGTTTGTTTGTTTGTGTGAAATTGCACGCCCTTTCCATGATTAACTTAGTTTTTCGTCTTTTTCCCAGAGCTTTCGTTCTAGTTTGCAATTATTGTTAAAGTTAGTTGTATATCCTTTACAGGACGTTTTCAGTCAACACCAGCATTGTTTGCTGTTGTTGATGTCTTGGCAAGTTTACGTTCAGTAGTTTACCATTGCTTTTCGAACGACCGGCACCCATAACATAGCGTAAAAACCAGCGCAACGTTGTCTGCTGCCAAATCGCTCGCAGCTGTATTTCGAACGTGATTATACGGGATTACGAACCGCGTCCGTAAGATCTTCGCCACGGAGACGGGCGCAAGTATTGTACAGAATGAGTATCAGGCCCGCGCGCGTCATTTTGTCAGTTATCCGGCCCGCGCTCGTCATTTTGTCAGTTATCCGGCCCGCCGTGAAAAAAGATTGGTGACCCCTGCAATAGACTAACACATGACTTTCACACGAACACACGTGGAACAATGCGAGGAATTGCAATCATCTCCAGCAAAAAGCTTAGGAATCAAAGTGCAGGTTTTGTTTTTGTTTTTTTACATGTGATGAGGATTGTACTGGAGGGACCATATTACCGGTGCATTTAGTCTGTGTTTGCCGTTTAATTAGAGTTAGCTTAAATATTTCGGCCATGTTAAAAGACTCTTATAGAAACCATACTGGAGGGCAAGGCTGGGGGAAAGCTAGCAAGAGGTAGACAACGATACAAGTGGGAAGATAACATCAAGAGATGGACGAACATCAATGCGACAAAATCTACAGTTAGGGCGAGAGACAGGCAGCGTTGGAGATCTATTGCAGCCAACTTTCATTGTGGAGACGGCACCTGATTGATGATTTATTAAGAGTTAGTGGACAAGCAATCGATCTATGATAGCAATTAACAATATCGTAAGTTTATTTCTGTACAACTCACAGCTGTTAATTCAGATTGGAAAATTACCCTTGTTGGTAATGATACTTTGTCTGGCGGAGCGTCGACATACGCTCGAGTCCTTAGCAAAGCTACAGTCACACGTAGAGCTGTCTGGTTCGAATCTTAGTTACTATAACCAAACATTTGGTTTCCGTTACCGGTTGTGTACTTTTCACCGAAACGACCTCTGGCCAGCATAGACCCAGAAAATGTATATGATATTATCGATGGGTCAGAGAAATTAAAAGCGACAAAGCAATGGTACTGGTCACTCAACTTCATAATGCAGTGACGCAATACACCGTGAAATCATGTTGCTTTACACCAGTAAATCAATATCTGCCCCGTGATTATTTCAACACCATCTCATCATCATCATCATCATGTTCCTCTTGTACCTTGCGGTGTCGAGGTGAAGTATAAACTTCGTGAGAGTGCCCGATTATGGGCTTCATATATCGATATTTCCATGGACTCTACTATTCCCTCCGTCCAACGTTTACGTTGTCGGCCTTTTCCTCTGTTTCCATCTGGTCTGTACATCATTGCTTGTTGTGGTATGCTGTTGACGGTAACCTACTTGCATGGCCAGACCATTTGACTTGCTGCTTTCTAACAGAAGATCAAACGGTTTGGCCATCTCGTTAGAATGCAACACCATCAACTATCAGTGCGGCGCTACCCCAAAGAAGATCTGATATGAGAGCTAGAGGTCTCCCGATAAGAAAATGGATATACGACCTCAAAGACATTCTACAAGCACACGGAATGACACTATCTAGTGCCACCCATCGGGAGCTGGAATGCCAATTATTCCTCCCCACTAGACAGCAAATGTTGAAGATGATGATCATTATCATGATGAATTCAAACTTTTAAAACAATGGCATATTTTTTAAACCATGTATAAAATCACATTTATAACAATTTATACATTCACTTATGTAATCTATAATCAGTTTCTATAAGCACATCAGTGTTATAATACCCTCATTTATACTAGCACGCCATTAGCGAACAAAAATCGCAATTAATTCCCCTACCTTTCCCATATTCTCTTTGAGGGAAATTCCCCTACATTTTCCATATTCTTTTTAGGGGAATTTTCCACAAAAATATGGCAACAGTACTAATTCAATTGATCGCCCCTATTTATCTTAAGCACTGAGGAGACAGCCAGAGCAGGGCAGACTTACTCTACACTCTCTTTGAGCTGCAGGCAAGCACGGAGATGAACACACTTTGGGGAACCCAGCCTGGAAGCAGCATGCTTCAATTAACTCAGGAAATTGAGCACAACGGGAAGCCTCTAAACGCATCAAAGAAGCAAGCTTCAGAATCTTTTAAAATATGTTGTGCACTAAATAAGTTAATAAGGACAAGCAACAGGTCGTTTTATTTCAGCACTTACATTCTGTTTAATATTTGTTATACATTTTGATTAGAACTCACAGAAAATGGCGTGACTTTTATTTTTCCGGATAGTTCGGCTGTCGGGTCATCTTAACCTGGTAAAATGGACGCTGGCTAATTTTCTGTAGTTTGTTCAAATCTGAAAAGGAAAGGTGAAGGCAATGGGAAGTCGATCACAAACGTTTAAGTTGGACTAACATATTGACTTCTCGTCCTTGACTTTGGACGTCAATAACAAGTATCCCAAAAGTCGGAGTGGGATCGCTTGATGGCGAAGGACACTGATAATTGGCACAAGCTAATCCACACGCAAAAATAAGTTCAGTGCACTAGAAGGAATAACGCATGTATGGACTACGCCTGAGTTCAAAGCAAGCCAACGACAATAAAACACTTATTTATATCGTGATTTAGTATATATGAAGAAAAAAAAACATGTTTGCATATGCTTTACAGGACATCGCTGTCAACATCAGCATCTTTCAGCTGATTGTTCATTTCTTGGTAAGATTACGCTCAATAGTTTGCCATTGCTTTCTGAGCGACCGGTTCACATACCCCGTAAGTTACCGACGCGATTCTCACCGTCGTCACGTTACTTACGAGAGTATAGGAGATTACGCAAAAAAGTCGCTATCCTCTAGGCCAGGAAGCCGGCATATATGAAGAAACACACTAGATATACAGCTGCCAATTTCTCTGTTATTCGTTGTTTGAAAACAGAAAGAGTTCGTGTTCATTTAGAAATTACCGTCGGAATAACAAATGCTCCTCATTCCACCAATACCTGTGACTATGTGTTTTAATTGTTTCAGCTTAAGTGTTATTCATTTAGTCACGTTATATGATATATAACTCTATAGTATGCACCCGAAAAAATGCACCAAATTATTCCAGGCAATATGTTGTGTAACATTTTGTTCCGGGCTTCTGTGTTTATATTCACTATATGAATACATTGTTTTGGATACGTGAAGATATAAATGTCTGTTAATATCCCTACGGTATTATCCTCCAGGGATTACTTACAACTATACTTACAGAAGTCATGATTGGGTAGTAGCTAGTCACTTACCTGACCAGTGCCGTGGTAATGGGTTCGAATTTGCATCGGAGTTAATCTTTGTCCACCCAGCCTTAAAGTTGTGTCCGAAAATGTCTTGGGGAGTGAAGGTTGCCGGGGATATATTGACTACATTATCCCTCGAGTGCCAATTGGGCTATGAATGTATGGTTCTAGTGGTTTCCGAGATCTGCAAGGGAGGCAAAGAATAAAAACACTGCATCCTATCAGGCATGTCGTAAGAGTGACTACGTGAGGGTTGTGCATAGGGTTGACTACCCCATCGTGAAGAAAAATTCTGCCACAAAATAGAACCAAGCAAGTCACATTAACCAAAAGAGAATACCACAATCAGCCAAGGAGAAAGGAGGTTAAAGGAGGTGTGACGCGTTGCGAAGAAAGCTAAAAGTCCAGTGTATTGATACAATGTCTTCCAACTGTGAAAATCTCCAGGATTGACGCCTGGGGTATTGAAACTATGTATGGATTAAGAAAGACAACACAGGTGTAGAAGAAGTGAAATATAAATTAGCATTTTGGGATTATACGAAACTTGGTTGACGGAACAAGCACACAACATCTGAGAAGAGGTAAAAAGGTGCTGTTCTCAGGTCATAAAAAGGAAAATTCCACTCACAGGAAAGGAGTTATCCATAGAGGCAAAAGAAGCATTGTTAGAGTTGAAAGTAGTAAGTTCTAGAATAATTAAGAAAAAAAGAAACATGTTTCAATACATGAAACAGAAAATAAACATGAATGAGATCCAATGCCACGCACTAATAAATAGAAAGCTACAAGTCCAGTGTATTTAAGGGAGAATTTTGCATTGACAAACTTAGGGATAAACAGGCAGACTTCCGAGCAAACCAATCAAGCACTGACCATAAAGTCACATTGCGCAACGTATTGAACTGCATTCGCCACTTTGTAGGTTATTAGTAACGTCTATAACGTGGGAATGTAAATTACAAGTACTTATGAAGACGGGGTGGTTTCGTCTGATGGCGAGGGACACAGTTAAAAAGGAAAGCTATTCCAAGCGCAAAATTCAGTCCAGCACTACTAGAAGTTGTGTATGTGGACTACGCTTGAGTTCAAAAAAGGCCTTAAATAGCGTGCAGATGGTATCCCTTTAGGGTCTGACGTGACATTATGGGATCCCACAGAAATTCCTTAACTTAATTAGGGCAACATACGAAGATATGAGGTGTTGAATTTTTCATAAAGAAAAACTGACAGAAGAAGTACAAAACAGGAGTAAAACGGGGATGAATTGTGTAACTATTAGAATAGGGAATAAACAGTTTAGCCTGGTTTTACGTTTACCCCAGCTGTATCTTTATCAAAGCCACGTTCGAATAACGAAGACACAAACCATATATAGTACGATTTATTGCCTGGCACATTTTACCATGGTAAGCAACTGATGTTACTGTGCGAACATGTGTATATTTCAGCTTGAACGATGAATCTAATTATTTTACTCTACGTTGTGTGACATCTGCAGTAAGTACCTGACGAGATGCAAGAGAAACGTGCCAGGCAATAAATCGTACTATATATTGTTTGTGTCTTCGTTATTCAAATTCACTACGGGAAAACATATTTTTTTATTTTATGAAAAGCCACGTTCTTTTACTTTAACGGCAATTATTTCTATACAAATAACAGCCTCGTTTTAATTTTACATAATTTGTCCCTCTACTTATATTATATCCTTGTTTTGTTTTTACGTCTTTGACATTGATGTAGCATTTGACTTAACAGATTCAGTTCCAAACAAAAAGTAGGTATGGAACACACAAAAATGGTTGGTGCAAAATGAGAAGTAGGGGTATGTCACAGTTATGACTTAAAAGTTGTTAATATGGTAGCAGACATGTTATGTTAATATCAAATTAAAGTAGAATGCAAAGGAGAAACTTCTGTAGTAATGTTTTAACCATGGTTTGATTTGGTAAAGCAATTACAGTAAGTTTAAATAAGATGATTTATCATCCTCTGGCATTTAATCAGTTAAATGCTATTTGTCTCTTAACGAACATTACCGTATTTTAAAAGTTTCCTATAGTTGTTTCTCTTCGTATGTGACAACCCGGTTTTATTTTTAAGCCAGACATGTCTCCGCCAAGCGGTCGCATTAGCATAGTTGATAGGAAGCTGCGCTAATAATACCAGGAAAGCGGTCAAATGAGGTTTTGACATCTGCGTTCGTCATCTCGCTAAGTGAGAAAATACTAACCACTTATTCCCTTGTTCCATTAGCCTACACATATGTGATCGCCCTATCACATCACCGAATTATAGCGATAAATCGCTTCGACACAAGTTAAATTAATTAATTATGTCTCTTCCATTGCATTTTGTTGTACTTTAACGCTAAATGTCCCTCTTCAAACTAACCGCATTCTTTTACTTTCACGCTAGCTACTTCTCCATTAATATTAACCTCCCAACAACACTCCGTCACCGCTTAACTTGACTCTTCCTGGTCTGTTTTTCTTGCTCTTTATGCCCGTATCACCCATATCCACCTCAGCCTCCTGCCAAGCTGGAATACAGGAAAGAGGAACCCGAAATTCCAATCCGGAATATTCGAAAATAACCGATCCGTATACCCACGTGCCACGAGCCGCATGATCTTTCACGTGCACCAAACGACATCTTCCGGAGTATTCCGGCAACGTGCAGAGCATGCGCAATTGATAGGCATAGATAAATAGCGCAACCACCAGGTATTCTACCGCCATCGGTCACCTGCTCTCTCATCGTTTTTGTTATTCTTACATTGTCATATTGTTTTCGTATTGACTCATTATTTAATAGTCAGTCGATACGGTAGCCACTCTGCCGGCATTGTTAACATGACTATCTTATCCAGAACATTTAAAAGAGGCTCAAAAGCAACATTGTTGACTTAACTCTCTTATTCTAGATCTTTAAAAGGGGCTCAATAGCGACACCGTTAACTTTACCCTCTTATTCAAGACATTTACAAGGACTCAAATGCGATATTGTTAACTTAAATCTCCTATTCAAGATTGTTAAAAGAGGTTCAAAAGCGACATTGTTAACATAGTTATCTTATTTTAAAAAGTGTTAAAATGGGCCCTAAAGCCATCATTATTTACTTAACTCTCTTATTTAAGACATTTAATGGAGCTCAAAAGCGATAATGTTAACTTAACTCTTTTATTCAAGACATTTAAATGGAGCTCAGCGGATCAACTAAATTGCATGGGCTTTATCCCATACGCCGGCTGCGTGGCGAAGTTTTTTTTTTTTTAACGCAGTTTGTAATCCCGCATACCCGTGTTCGAAACACATCAGCGTGCGATTTGGCAACAGACAGCCTAGCGTTGGTTTATTCTGAAAATTGTATGGGTGCCGGTCGTTCAAAAAGCAATGCAAACTACTGAACGTAATCTTGCCAATAAATTACGAACAAACAAAAAAGCTGGGGTTGACTGCTAAGTCCAACATGGCCCGGTCTCTTTCTGCAAGCCGACCTACCGAAAGCATCGCACTTAGCACGGGCTCCAAATCCCCAGCGACAACCTCCTGTGGTCTCCAAGAAAATTGTATTCTTGAACTGAATGGTGAAGTCTGGAATCGAACCCACAGCCTTCGGAGCGCATGGCAACCACTTCGACCCAGCCACCCCATATTTTCAAGACAGATATTCATGAAGAACCTTGTTCCCTGACAGCTGCTAGTCTAACTCATGTTACCTTACGTAGCACTGACCGCATCTCCCGTCGAGTACTGAATGGTCTATAAATATATACGTCAAACACCATAGAGATATCAGTTCATTACCCCATATAGACAACAATCACCTTCGGTTTAATAGGACTGTGATGGTAAAACCGTGGGCAGCTGCTTTTTTGCAGCTAACTCAGTCACATGACTATCATTCTGAGCCGGTGATGGACCCTAAGTATAACTTCTTCTAGAAGGCGAACCGGGTGAGGGTAATAGTGAAATCGAAATCCAACCATATATTCACAGTTCCTTAAAGCGTGTAAAGGGTCCCTTCACTTGTTTCTATTGACATAGACATTTATTTGGGAGATAAAGGGTTAAAGAAGAAGGAAAATGTACAGCCCGTGGACCGCCTGTGCGTGTCGTAAAAGGCGACATAAGAGGGTTGGTCTAGAACTGAGTATCTTACATTGTAGAACAGAAATAACCAGCTAGAATTATATTGTTCTTGACAGATCGGCACTCCGTTCGGTTATGACTTGGTCAATTCCACACTTGGTCAGTATCACAGCTTCCCAACTGGCTGTCTGTCCTTCCATCAATCCATCCATTTGACTGTCGTTCTGTCTGTCTGTTTATACGTTCGTCTGTATATCTTGTCTCTCTGTCATTCCGTCCATCCATCCGTCTGTCTGACTATCTGTCTGTCTCTCTTTATACGTCTGTCCTTCCATCCATCCACCCCTCTGCCTGTCTGTCTTGCCCCACCGACAATCTCTCCCCCTCCACACCACCGCCACTCTTCTACAAGCTGTAATCAATTCCCTCCCGTGTGTTATTCCTACCTCCTAATCCTGCCTCTCCCCCGGCTCTCATTCGAACCTGCATCTCGGCGGGGTTCACATATCATATATCAATAGTCCCGCAGAAAATGAATGTCCCAAAAGGCGGGAAGTTTACGTTGAGGCGCTCCCATGACATACTTAGTTTATCTTGCAGACGGATAGCCACTGCGGTTGTTCGCTGGAAGTGCCAGGCATGATTACACAAGGTCATATCTTAAGATACTAGTACCTGGTGATTTATTTGCTAAATCTCATAGACAGAGCTAGGAGCACGTCACGGGATAGATTTTCATTGCCAGAAAATATTCCAGAAATGTTGTAAACTTTGGATTGTAAATCACCATTTGTGTTGTTATCCACGCTGGGGCAACTGAGTTTCCGGACTTCTGCCCATTGTTTATGTTGCAAGACGCGCAGGCTGGTGAGCTTGCGCGCTTTGATTCATTACCATGTTGTGAAACATGCACGCATTCCTCGGCTATTCTGTTGCTCCATATATCAAGATTGTTCCGTATATCAAGATTGTTGCATACACGAAGACTGTTCCACATATCAAAATTTTTACATATATCAACATTGTTCCATGTATCAACATTGTTCCATATACCAACATTGTTCCAAACAGCAGTATTGTTCCATGTATCAACATTGTTCCATTTATCAACATTGTTTCATATACACACATTGTTTCTTATATCAACCTTGTTCAAAATATCAACATTGTTCCATACGTCAACATTGTTCCATATATCAACATTGTTCCATATATCAACATTGTTCCATATATCAACATTGTTCCATGTATCAACATTGTTCCATTTATCAACATTGTTTCATATACACACATTGTTTCTTATATCAACCTTGTTCCATATATCAACCTTGTTCCATATGTCAACATTGTTCCATATATCAACATTGTTCCATGTGTCAACATTGTTCCCTATATCAACATTGTTCCATATATCAACATTGTTCCATATATCAACATTGTTCCATATATCAACCTTGTTCCATATATCAACATTGTTCCATATATCAACCTTGTTCCGTATATCAACATTGTTCCATATATCAACATTGTTCCATATATCAACATTGTTCCATATATCAACCTTGTTCCATATATCAACATTGTTCCATATATCAACATTGTTCCATATATCAACATTGTTCCATGTATCAACATTGTTCCATTTATCAACATTGTTTCATATACACACATTGTTTCTTATATCAACCTTGTTCCATATATCAACCTTGTTCCATATGTCAACATTGTTCCATATATCAACATTGTTCCATATGTCAACATTGTTCCATATATCAACATTGTTCCATATATCAACATTGTTCCATATATCAACATTGTTCCATATATCAACCTTGTACCATATATCAACATTGTTCCATATATCAACCTTGTTCCATATATCAACCTTGTTCCATATATCAACATTGTTCCATATATCAACATTGTTCCATATATCAATCTTGTTCCATATATCAACATTGTTCCATATATCAACATTGTTCCATATATCAACATTGTTCCATATATAAACATTGTTCCATATATCAACATTGTTCCATATATCAACATTGTTCCATATATCAACATTGTTCCATATGTCAACCTTGTTCCATATATCAACATTGTTCCATATATCAACCTTGTTCCATATATCAACATTGTTCCATATATCAACATTGTTCCATATATCAACATTGTTCCATATATCAACATTGTTCCATATATCAACATTGTTCCATATATCAACATTGTTCCATATATCAACCTTGTTCCATATATCAACATTGTTCCATATATCAACATTGTTCCATATATCAACATTGTTCCATATATCAACATTGTTCCATATATCAACATTGTTCCATATATCAACATTGTTCCAATATCAACATCCTCAGAAAAGATGGTCATTTGCACCCCTTGTCTTGTAATTTGAGGCTCTATTGTCTTGATCAGGCAATGTCTGGAACATTGCCTTATCCCGATAGTTCTATATAAGGAGTCTGTTGTTCTCTTCGTCCTGCTCGTGTCTCTTCTTTCTCTTCTTCCTCTGTATACCCTTTTCTTCTTCTTGCTTTTCTTCCTCTTCTTTTCCTTCCTCCTCTTTTCTTCTTCTTCTTTCTACTCCGCCATCTCTTCTCCTTCTTCTTCTTCTTCTTCTTCTTCTTCTTCTTCTTCTTCTTCTTCTTCTTCTTCTTCTTCTTCTTCTTCTTCTTCTTCTTCTTCTTCTTCTTCTTCTTCTTCTTCTTCTTCTTCTTCTTCTTCTTCTTCTTCTTCTTCTTCTTCTTCTTCTTCTTCTTCTTCTTCTTCTTCTTCTCTTCTTCTTCTTCTTCTTCTTCTTCTTCTTCTTCTCCACTGCCTCCTTCTTCTTCATGTTCTCCTTCTTCGAGTTCCCGTAACAAACCCCTTCTGTCTCATATATTCTTATATTAACCAAACACAGCTAAGAATTTTGAACCTGACAGGGCACGAGTTCATTTACAACTGACCAGCGTCCAGCGTAATCCCAGTTGTACAAACTCGCCCACAGCCTATAGTCATTAGCAGAATGTCACTATCAATTACCCTCAGTGGTCCAGCAACGATAAGGAACTTTGTCCAAACGCCACTGTTCGGTTCTCTGTGATACCACTAGGGACTCACGCGGTTATCTGATCTCGAGCTACATTAAGTAAAAACAAAAAAAAAATAATTCGTTTACATTTGTACAGACATAAGGGAGTGTGTGGCATATGGTTGTGCTACTTACACGCTGGTCAAAGAGATAACGAATGGAGTAGTATGTGTGTGCGCGCGCGTGTGTTAATTATAGACGACCAAGCAAATACATGGGTAGTCGATTTGTTTGATTAGTTGTTTAGTTGGTTGGTTGGTTGGTTGGTTGGTTGGTTGGTTGGTTGGTTGGTTGGTTTGGTTGGTTGGTTGGTTGGTTGGTTGGTTGGTGAACCCCCCGTTAGAATGTTTTTAACCCGTTGGTCCGATGCACCGGCATTCAGGTTATTTCAGCACTGAAAAGGCTGTTATCCGTGGGAGTGAGGTTGTGTATGGACTATCTATTCGGTATCATCATCATCATCATCATCATCATCATCATCATCATCATCATCATCATCATCATCATCATCATCATCATCTTCTTCTTCTTCTTCTTCTTCTTCTTCTTATTCCATGGCCACCGCTGTTCCTATTCCCCACTCCAAATTTACAAACCAAAGGAATATGCAAAACCGGTACTGGAACTGCACATGACCCTGGAGGCATACCAGTATGTAACCACGTCATGATTCAGCCTAACACGTACAGACAAGCTGTAATAAAACCTAGAGCACTGTTGTTTCCTCCTCGGGTGTTAGTTATGTCTGTGTCAACAAATTACAGCCCAGTGCCCCGTGTTGAAATAGGTAGACAGTGATGCCGACAGACACGAATGTAAGCAATCATTATCATCATGAGTCATGCCGATATCAATACATTCAATCATGTTTCGCTATCTCAATCGATCAGCAGAGTCGTGGATCAGCTCTGTGTTCTTGTCTCGACTATACCATGTTGCCAAGCCATCCTGGTATTGACTTCTATGCCTTTCCCTTGTTCATTTCCCTAAATCTTGCCAGTTTTCACCAAGTTCTCCAGTTTATTTCTTCTCATATCTGCCCAAAACAATTAATAGATATCTAGATGGCTTGTCCACAAGCCATAATCGAGACAAAAAGCACAGAGCTGATCCACTGCTCTGGTGATCGTGTGAAATAGCAAACATGACTGCTCAAGCTTATCGGCGTGGCACATGATGATGATGAGTGAGTAAGTAAGTAGGCACATAAGTATATACGCAAGCAATGCCCTAACAAGAAACATGTTATTTGCAAAGTCATCAGTTTGCTTACCTTTACCTTGTGCCGTAATTTAATGAATAACAAAAGAGGGATAACCTTCACCGATCGTTCTAGGGAAGACTATCAACTAATGTGAAACACATGTGTGTTGTTATAAAAAATACAAGATCCAGAATCACTGCAGTATTTTTACGTGTTTTTGTTCTTGTTGTTGAGAAGCCTAAACTGTTCTGATCTTACTCGCTTTTTTTCCCATGTTAGCGGATGCTTGGTTCATTTTGCGTGTGAAATAATTTTTAGTTATCCGATAGCGAATGAAAATTCACCAGTGATAAATATTGCTGCTGCATCGTCGCTTTCTTTCTTTTCTTTATAGCTTTCAATTTGAAATGAATGTTCAAGCTTGGCACTGGTTATGAAATCTGGCAAATATGTCTTGTGTTAAAAGCAAACATTGAAGACCTTGAGAGCTGGCATGGCTTAGCTGGTCATCATTGTCAACAACAGCCGTCCTCTCAGGAAATCTGAAATTGAATACCACTCCATGTTGGCCAAGACTGGTGTCCATCACTACACTGGCAATAACATTGAGCTGGGAACTGCCTGTGAAAAATACGTCCGATGCCGCACTCTCTCGGTCAAAGATCCATGTGACTCTGACAACAACCACACGATGCTCAAAGAGCAACAACCATCTGCTTAATTGACACTAATAAATATTTCACAATTAAAAAAAAAAAGTTTAAGCCTTTTGGCTAAAATCAAAGTGTAGTATCTGTACTTGATCTGGCCAGAGTGCAGAGACGGTCTACCAAAGTGCAAACTCTAAACACCAAACCACTGTCCTCTAACACTGGCAGTGGGCCTTGGCCTATAGGTGCGAGCCATGGGCCATTTTCCGCAATGACTAAAGACGAAAATTCGGACTTCTGAGCTCATATGTTACAGGAACATTCTTAGAATATTGTCTCATACTATACAGACATTTTCTTAGAATATTGTCTCATATGTTACAGAAAAAGTCCTAGAATATTGTCTTATCTTATATATAAAAAAGGATGTGCGTATCTCTGTCTGTATGTCCTTTATACGCTCGCGAACGGCCCATCCGATTGAGATGAAATTTTCTACACGCCTTCCTTTCATTCCAGAGATGCCAACTGTCGTAGTTTTTTTTTCTTCTTCCTCCTCCTCCCTCCTCCCTCCTCCCCCTCCCAAAATACGTACGTCCAGGAAATGGTCTTCTACATAGACACTTCTCTCTGAGGTCCGCGATAACATATTAACCTGGTGGGATGGCAATCAATCATCCTACTACCTCCTCCCTCCTCCTCCCTTCTCCCTCTTCCTCCCTCCGCCTCCTCCCTCCTCCCACTCTCTACTCCTCCTTCCTCCTCCCTCCTCCTTCTCCTCCCTCCTTCTCCCTCTTCCTCCTCCCTCTTCCTGCTCCCTCCGCCTCCTCCCTCCGCCTACTCTCTCCTCCTCCTCCCTCCTCCTCCCTCTCCCTCCTTCTACTCCCTTCTCCTCCTCCTCCTCCTCCTCCTCTCTCCTCCTCCCTCCTCCTCCTCCCTCCCCCTCCTCCTCCACCCTACTCCTCCCTCCTCTTCCTAATCCCTCCTCCTCCCTCCTATTCCTCCTGTCTCCTCCTCCCTCCTTCTCCCTCCTCCTTCTACCTCTTCCTCCCTCCTCCTTCTCCCTCCACCTCCTCCCTCCTCCTCCTCCCTCCTCCTCCCTTCTCATCCTCCCCCACCTACGTTCTCCTCCTCCCTCCTCCCTCCTCCTCCTTCTCCCTCCTCCTCCCCCTCCCTCCTCCCCTCCTCCTCCTCCTTCACCCTCCTCCCTCCTCCTCCTCCTTCACCATCCTCCCTCCTCCTCCTCCCTCCTCCTCATCCTCCCTCCTCCCTCCTCCTCCTCCCTCTTCCTCCTCCTCCTCCCTCCTCCCTCCTCCTTCTCCCCTTTCCCCCCTCTTTCTCTTAATCCCTCCTCCTCCCTTCTCCTCCCTCCTATTCATCCCTACTCCTCCTCCTCCCTCCTCCTCCTCTCTCCGCCTATCTCTTCCTCCCTCCTCCTCCCTCCTCTCTCTTCCTCCTCCCTCCTCTCTCTTCCTCCTCCCTCCTCCTCCCTCTTCCTCCTCCTCCTCCCTCCTCCTTCCTCCTGCTCCCTCCTCCTCCTCCCTTCTCCTCCTCCCCCTCCTACCCCTCCCTCCTCCCCCTCATCCGTCTTCCTCCCTCCTCCTTCTTCCTCCCTCCTCCTCCCCCTCCTCCCCCCTCTCCTCCTCATCCCTCCTCCTCCATTCTCCTCCTCCCTCCTCCTCCTCTCTCTACCTCCTCCCTCCTCCTCCCTTCACATTCCTCCTCCTCCCTCTTTCTCCTCATCCCTCCTCCTCCTCTATCCTCCTCCCTCCTCCTCCTCCTCCCTCTACCTCCTCCCTCCTCCTCCCTTCACATTCCTCCTCCTCCCTCTTCCTCCTCCTCCCTCTCATCCTCTTCCCTCCTTCTCCTCCCTCTTCCTCCTCCCTCTTCCTCCCTCCGCCTCCTCCCTCCTCCCACTCTCTACTCCTCCCTCCTCCTTCTCCTCCCTCCTCCTCCTCCCTCTTCCTGCTCCCTCCGCCTCCTCCCTCCGCCTACTCTCTCCTCCTCCTCCCTCCTCCTCCCTCTCCCTCTCCTCCTCCTCCTGCGATCTCCTCCTCCCTCCTTCTCCCTCTTCCTCCTCCCTCCTCCTCCCCCTCCTCCTCCACCCTACTCCTCCCTCCTCTTCCTAATCCCTCCTCCTCCCTCCTATTCCTCCTGTCTCCTCCTCCCTCCTCTTCCCTCCTCCACCTCCCTCTTCCTCCTCCCTCCTCCATTTACCCAAGACAGACAGACATACAGATAGTCGGGAACGGGATCTTATATGACTACTTATATGATTTAAATGAGATGCTCTCCACCATGGGCTGGGCCGGGTCAGACAGACAGACAGACAGACAGACAGATAGATAGACAGACAGACAGACAGACAGTCGGGAACGGGAGCTTATATGACTACTTATATGAATTAAATTAGATGCTCCCCACCAGAGTCTGGGCGAAGCCGGGCCGTGTCAGCTAGTATGTTACATAAAAATTCTTACAACATTGTCAGAAGAGGGAGATAATATTGTAATTTTGCAAGGCCTAAACATAGAAGAAAACTTACTCATAAACAGTATCGATTCTAATTGTTAGGGAAAAAAAAAGATTTCTCTCCCTCCTCTCTCTCCCCCCCCCCCCCCCCCCGCTCCCCACTTTCAACCGTTCGAACTTTCGATTGGTTATATTTGGGGCCCCTGTGGTGTTTCTTATTCTACCTGCGGATATACGGTTGCGTATTTCGTTTCCTGGATCAAACAGTGTCGGGTCTCTAAAGCTGAAATACTTAGACCATATTAAACGTCACAGTAGCTTGGAGAGGACAGTCATTAGTCATTAGTCGCGGTTCCAACTTCACGGCAACGGGTCAACTCCATTATGCTCCGTTCCTGTGCCAGTAAATATCACACAAAATGATCCTCACTGCCCCATGTGAAACGGGGAACAGACAGGGGTCTCGACAAACCAACAGCCCGCACAGGTACACTGTGCATAATGCCTCTGCCAGAATGCCAACACAAAAGTCCCCCACGAAAAATACAGTTCATCGTCTATGGAAACGGCAGTCACTAGAAATCCAGCATATTACGGCATAAGTCAATCCAGTCAGTTCAGCTACAGGCCAGCCGCCATCATTGTGAACATGCAGTTCACGCTACAAACAACCTCAGACAGATGTAAAAACATTACACACAAAATTGTCAGCTCACAGTGTCGCGCCAAGCACTCAACTCAGTAGCAAGGTGACGGAACGATACACTACCAATCGATCATGAGGAAAATACGAATGCAAACCGTAACAACAAGCATAAACACCCCAGAGGCCTTGACAGTTCAAATGCCTATCGTCATGGTGGGGACCGGAAGCACTAAACCTTAGAGAACAGTGATGGGAGGCAAGGTTTCCTGTAGACGAGTCAGAGATCGATCAGCACGAAGACAGGACACTGCAGACAAATTGGGCATGAGGGTGCATGAGTAGGGAGATATGGCAAGAGATAGAGAGACGTTCCAGCGCACCGCGATGAGAGCTACATTCTGTAAAGGGCAAGCTACTTGATGGTTTGTTTGTATATTTATTTAACATCATCATCATGTGCCATGCCGATCAGCGTGGGCGGTCATGTTTCAACATCTCACACGATCAGTCGTGGATGAGCTATGTGTCCTTGTCTCGACCATACAACGTAACGTGGCCAAGGCATCCAGGTATTTATCTATACATCTAACTATGTGTAGCTATCTATATATCTTTATGCATATCTGCTTGTAAATCTCGCTGTCTGCCTTTCCCGTTATCTATATGTCTGTTTTTCTATCTCTGTTTACCTGCCTAATACTTACCCACATACCAAATTACCTACCTATCTACCCACTAACGTGGAGACCGCTCCCCACTTATTCGACCATCTGCATACCTTCCCCTCTATGACACCAACAGTGAAACAACTCAGCATCCTTCCACCCCAGCCTTTCAACGGCTTCAGTGACCAGAAATAGCTGATATTTACCCCCTCCAGAAAATGCTGAAGTGTAATTTAAACATCCTTGCGCGAGCGAGGTAATCACCTAGGGTGACCTACAAGATACACACGTCAGACGGCTGGAAGCGCTCATGCGGCCTGGTGGTGACAACTGCAAGCGGGGTGTTCTCAGCGACGTCGGGTAAACAATATACAAACTTTCTGGAAGACACTTGCGTCAGCTCATTTGGTTTATCCTTGGGGAATCAGCAGCCGTGGCGATATTCGATATTCGCGAAGTTACGATATTCGCCCCAGGCTTATAAGGTGTCGGGTTCGATCCCCGCAGAGGGCTGGGAATTATGTAAAGTACCACTGGTTTGTAATGATATCATAAGTAGGGAGGTTAGCATGGCCGAATGGACAAGAACGCGTGTTCTTAAACATCCGGTGTGCTGATGCCGAAGTGAGGGGTTCAACTTTTAAACTGGTCAGTTGGAATAAAATGTTGACTTCTCGTCCTTGACTTGGGACATACATTATAAGTACCTCTGAAGTCGGAGTGGGTTCGCCTGATGGTGAGGAACATTGGTAGTAGGGAACACTAATTCACACGTAAAATTCAGTCCAAAACAAAATAGTTATTGTGGTACTAGTGTTTGGGTGGTTAGATCGGATGCTTTCCCTCCTCGATTCACATACGTATCTATATAATACAAGCATGCATGCATACTGATACACACACACGCACACATACACACTCTTATATGTATATTTAATACATGTGCACACACACACACACACACACACACACCTTGGGGTGAAATATCTAGCTGATCACCACAACACAACTGGATTTACCGTAACGCTAGTATAAAAGTAGTTACATATTCTTTACAGGACGTCGCAGTCAACCGGAGCATCTTTGGCTGTTTGTGATCTCTTGGCAAGTTTTAAGTTCAATAGTTTGCCATTGCTTTCTGAACGACCAGCATTCATATATACCATTGTAAGATATACCAGCGCAAGGCGGTGTGGTTCCAAATCACCCTCAGCTGCGTTTCCAACGCCGTATGAGATTTTGCGAATTGTGTCCGCATCTCCTTCACCTAAGCCCCGAGCTAGTCATCTCATCAACTCCCTATAGTACCTTGCGGTGTAGGCAAGAGGGGTCTTTAGTCCGAGGAATTATGGCCGCCTGGCTAGTGCAGTCGTCGCGAACTGTGCAGGTTGTGGTTTTTTTTCTGTTTTTACCCCGACAGAAAAAAAAAAATCTGTTACCGATGATTCGAACCCTGGTTCCCCGAACATAACTCGACATTCTAGCAACTCAGACAGCCGTGCCTCTAGTATAAGCATCAATTAAGAACCACCCTTTAACGCATGGACCAGATACAGAAAGAAAGCGAAGAGATACTGCACTTATTACAAGCAGATAAAATAACAACTTACAAGAGAGGGAGCTGGACAAGAACAGGATAGTTAAAGCAAAGCCCAACCCCACAGATCAAGCAAAAACCACCAGACCATCTACAATGACAGGCTGGCCAATGTCTACCCTTTCAAAACTCCTGAGACGAATGGCAAGCTGATTGTCAAGACTTTGTCAAGAATTTAAACAACGCAAAAGGAAAGAATATAGGACCGCAAAGACCGTATCTCAGTTATAACTAACGCCGCATAAGGCAGGTTGAACGAGGTCGAATTTTTAAATTGTTTTTCTCGAACAAACAAAGCAATACTGCTTTGGCATTGTCCGTAACGTTGCCGAACTAAAAAAAAAAAATGTTTTGCATATCCTTTGCAGGACATCGCTGTCAACATCAGCATCTTTCAGCTGATTGTTGATTTCTTGGTAAGATTACGCTCAGTAGTTTGCCATTGCTTTCTGAGCGACCGGCTCCATACTCTCATAACTCACTGGCGCGACTCGAACCGCTTCCAATTCTCGTGCGCTCACGTCAACCGCGAGAGTATTCGGGGTTACGGAGAAAGCTGCTTACCCCTGTTGCCGAACTACAAGTGTAAAAATCGCCGTTGCTAAAGGAATCCATCATGTCGGAAACTTCAAATACATCATTGCATACCTAGACACATGTGATTTATGTTAGGTATGTGATATTTTGATAGATTTTAGGCCTAGACTCTGATTTAAGATGGCCACCCGAGGGTTAGGTGGAAGAAGGTTCACTATAAATAATCAACCCATGTGTGTCATACCCCATGGATATTTGCAGAAATGCCCAAACTTAATTAACAATCCTGTGTCATGACGCTGGTACTCTACAGACGTTCTGTCATGGGAAGATGTTGCCTTAAGCATAATGAATACATTAACAAAAATAGAGAGTGGAATTGTCTACCTTTGAAAGAAGACAGTTACAAATGATAGAAGATTGTTGCGGGTAGGAAACCTTCGTCAGTAAACAAAAACAGAAAGACGGATTGTTTTTTTTACGTTCTCTCGCTTTGAACTTAGTAGAAACCAATACACGTGTTACTATTTCTAGTGCACTGAACTGATTTTTTTCCGTGTGGATTAGCTTTCCCTATTACCAGTGTCCCTCGCCACCAGGCGAACCCACTCCAAAGGCACTTTTAATTGATGTCCTCAAGTCAAGGACGAGAAGTCAACATTTTAGTCTAACTGACCGTTATAGGGGTTTAACCCGCTACTTCGGCGTCAGAACACCGGATGTCTGTCAGCGGTGATTCTAGAAGATCCAAAACCAATAACCGTGTTGTATTGTTTGCTCTATGCATGGTATACATACCGTCCTTCCTCTGTTCTATTCTCTGTGTTGCAATGAACGAATACTAGTCGAAGATGCAATTTCAGATAAAACAAGATATTTAAAGATGCTTGTATTTGGATTTAGGCATGGTTTGGCCAGAAGGGAGGTGTGAGAGGAATAATATGATATTTTTTTTACAATCAGTGTGCTACTGGGATGATAAGCACCCATACCTTACGTCATTTCCTACAAGAGAGCGCGCATCTAACGGTTTGCCCGGTGACACGCCAATTCTTTAATCAATCAATCGGAGGTCAGCATAGCCGAATGGATAAGAACCCATGTTCTGAAACATCCGGTGAGATGATACCGAGGTAAGGGGTTCAACCCCTACACTGGACAGTTGGACTAATATGTTGACTTCTCGTCCTTGACTTGGGGAAGTAAATTATAAGTACCTCTGAAGTTGGAGTGGGATCGCCTGATGGCGAGGGACATCGGTAATAGGGAAAACTAATCCACAAGCAATATTCAGTCCAGAGCTACTGACTTAGTGTGTAAAGACTACGCTTGAGTTCAAAGAGAGCGAGCGCAAAAAGAATATAAATCAATCAATCAATCAACCAACCAATCAATCAATCAATCAATCAATGCGTTACATTAATCCCTGTTCCCACAGTTGTATACTTTAACTCCTTCTGTCCGATATACGTTATATCTCACCTAATTTATCTCACCTAATATCTCACCGAAAGTTATCGCTGCTTGATTATACCAACTATTCCATCCACGTTCACGACAAATTTGACCGTACTTCACGCAATGCCACGAACACCATAGAAGCAATTATATGTACCTGTTGCCTAAAGCGCAAATAAATGACGTGAATTCATTGCTGTACGTTCTCTTTGCTGTACTCTTGAAAGTGATTTCAAATTAACGATGCTACTACACTTGAAAGTCATTCAAATTAACCATATTGCTAAACCACACGTCTCTATAGTTAATTTTCTTGTGATCAGCTTTAAGAGTATCATTTATTGTCGAGAAACGTTGAGTAACAAACATGTTAATAAACGTTATCCTGACTATCAAAGCTGTTATGGCAAGGTGACATAGCGACGTGTAATTACAGGTCTGTTGCTGTAACTAATAACGTAAATACGCATTCTGATGCTCACACACGTACATACACGCATATAATTTACATTGAGTAACACGGTCATCAACATCATCATCTTTCACTATTGCCTTCAAGCGTCGCGGGGAGGAATAATTGGCACCAGCGCCTGATGGGTGGTACTGGATTGTGTCATTCCGTGTGACTGTACGATGTCTTTGACGTCGTCAATCCATTTTCTTATCGTGCATCCTCTTGTTCTGGTATCGGATGTAATTTGACGAAGGGGCAGTGCTGGTTGGTAGTTGATGCTGTTGCATTCTAACGACATGGCCAAACCATTTGATCTTCTGTCTTGCAATATATGTTTCACAAGGTGTCGACCCCACTGTCTGTCTGATAACATTATTTCTTACTCGGTCTCTGATAGTTACGTTGGCAGCTCTCCTCAATCGCCTCACAGGTGTTGATTTTCCATAAGTATGATTTTGATAATGTCCAAATTTAACATTGTAGCATAAAATTGGTGTGAATATGTTATTTATTATCTCTCGTTTTGCGGACATAAATATCTTTGGATATTTCAATATGGATGATTGTTAATATATAAGCGCAAGGGAATATTTGGATGTTTCAGTGTGTGTGATAAATGATTTATATGCGCACAACAGGTATATTTTGATGTTTCAGTATGGCTGATAGTTGATATATAAGCGCACATGTGTATTTTGATGTTTCAGTATGGCTGATAGTTGATATATAAGCGCACATGTGTATTTTGATGTTTCAGTATGGCTGATAGTTGATATATAAGCGCACTTAAGTAACAAACATCACTTAATAAACCCCATCACAGACTACCCAAGCTTGTATGTCAAGGCGATACGGCGATAGGTAAATACAGGTCTGTTTCTGTAACTAACACAAAAATACATACGCACTCACACTCTCACACACACGCACACGGTTTACCTGCCGGCCGGGTGGTCGTGTTTTGGAAACACCTTCGAGACGAAGATATTTGTTTAGTGACCTGGGCTTCAAGGACGATCTGGTTTGAAATAGGTACCAGAAATTTTCAGAGAAATAAAAGCGGACGGCATGATATTGAAATAACTGACAGGATTGCCGATTGGTCTAAAAATATGCGGTTAGTGCTATGTACACATTGCGTCTGATGGGGTAAAGAGGGGCTCTTTAGTTTATTTATACACACAACCAAACACGCACACAATCACACACATAACCACACACAACCAAATAAACACAACCACACACATGCAACCGCATACACACAACCACACACACAATGACACACATATTCATACACACAATCACACAAAATTACACACACACTAACAATCACACAATTACACACACAACCAAACACACAATCACACAAACAATCTCACACGTAATCGTACACACTTAATGACATACACATAACAACGCACACGGTCATTTACAAACCAAAAAAAAAAAAAAAAACACACAATTACTCACACACAAACACATAACGAAACAGACACAATCACACCCACAATCACGCACATAATCATACACACAGTCACATACACACAAGCACATACACAATCACACACATAATCACACACACAATCACACACGCAATCACACACACACAATCACACGCACACATAATCACACACACAATCACATACACACAATCACACACAGATAATTACACACACATAATCACACATACACAATCACACACACATAATCACACACACATAATCACACACACATAATCACACACAATCACACGCACACATAATCACACACACAATCACATACACACAATCACACACAGATAATTACACACACCATAATCACACACATACAGTCACACACACAATCACACACACATAATCACACACACATAATCACCACACACAATCACACACACATAATCACACACACATAATCACACACACACTCACACACACACACAATCACATGCATTATCACACACACATAATCACACACACATAATCACATACACATAATTACACACACAAATAATGACATGCATAATTACACACAATCACACACACACACACATAAACACACACACAATCACACAAGTCTTATTGCATATATTGAGACATTGTTTAGTGTGGCGGAGTGGCTTAAAGGGCTGGCTTGCTTCTCTGCTCACACTATGGACTTTCACACAAATACGGAACACCAGATTGTTGTTAACCTCTTAACTACCTGGGTTAGCAGATCGGAGGCCTCGCTTTCTTGGATGAATACGGAAAACTACGAAGACCCCTGCCCACGTTAGAAAGATCAAGTCGAATATGTCACTTCCCAAAAAGAAAAAGAACTTAAAATCTTAGACAATCATATAAAAACCAAGCGATATTTATTGACATGTATCATTCTGTTAACTGCGTATCCTTTACATAGCGTCTCAGTCAACCCCAACATTTTTGGTCTATTTGTGATTATTTGGCAAATTTACGTTATTATTGTTTATTATATTGTTTACAATCAATGAACTGTATTTTTCGTGGAGGACTTTTATATATGAACTGTATTTTTTGTGGAGGACTTTTATATATGAACACTGTATTTTTCGTGGAGGGCTTTTATATATGAACTGTATTTTTCGTGGAGGACTTTTGTGTTGACATTCTGACGGCGCCATTATGCACAGTATATCTGTGTGGTCTGTTGGTTGTCGAGACTCCTGTCTTTTCCACTCTTCACATGGGGCAGTGAGGAGCATTTTATGTGATATTCACTGGCACAGGAACGGAGCATAATGGGGACGAACCGTTGCTGTGAAGTTGGAACCGCGACTAACTAACTAACTAACTAACTAACTAACTAACTAACTAACTAACTAACTAACTATTATATTGTTATTATTCTTTCTCCCCGTGTGGGCCTACGACGCACGAGTAAAGCACGAGCGTATGTTAACTATTTGGACGAGCCAATGTTGCCGACTTTTGAGACACTCTGTAGAATAAATACAACGTTGCATGTCCTTGCAAGAAGCTGCCATCAACCCATACACATAATACAGGATCCTTGTCAGTGCTACGGAGCTCGCGCACTGAGCTGAGATTCTCCGTACTCAGGCTTGAGTTAGAAGTAGAACGGAGCATTTATGGGTTTCTCCCGTGTGCCGTGATATTGATCCGTCGACTTAACTAAAATTACTGAGTAGGGGATTCGAACACTTATGGGCTGAATTGTTCGATGTTCAATGAGGATGATCTGTCGACTAACTAACTAACTAACTAACTTAATGCCGGTGTAAGGATTAAACCCCCTACACCGCCATCAGTGCACGGGACTTTGAAGAGCGAGGGAACTTATGATGTCGGCCACGTCAACTGCTACCCTGTGGAATATCATAAACTAAAAGTTTCCTAGGAGAGTGTCTGCCTGTACGGCGAGGAACCACCAGTCTGCACACCATGGTGCCAGACATGGGACAACGAATACTCACGCAAACCTCAGGTCCTGTATGACATCACACTGATGTTGGACAACAAGATGCCTTCATCCAACATACAGGACTTCGCGTTGTAGCTCAAGCCAACGAACACAAGCAAGCATAAACTAAAAGTGTCATGTCATCGCGCGGTGAGAAACTCCTACCCGAAAAGGTCGCGCGCAAGGATACCTCGGACATACAACGCCACGGCAACCATCTGCAACAGGTCGCATTGGTGCGCGGTGAGAAATATACCTTCTTGAAACGAGAAAATTACAACTTGCCGGTGCATATCAACCACGTGGTCCATTCAATTCTCGCGTCGTGCTGTTTATAATTATATTCTGTTTGATGTAAGCTGTTGTTCATGCTGTGCCTGTGGGTAGTTTAAAAGAAGGTCGCTAGAGCAATGGCTGGTTGCCAGTGTGTTCCGGGTAGCGTTCTTTTGTATTAGCGTTTGCCTTTTTTTTTACATTAACCTTTGATTGTAATTATATTCGGTTGTCCTTTCGTGTGGTTCATGCTTTTCACAACAATGTTTTCATGTAGTTTGTTTGAACAATCAAGTCACAAACATTAGACTGAACAATTTATTGCCTGGTATATTTCGCTGTATCGTGTAGCGTTGACAATGCTGGATTCACACAAACACAAATGAAAGCAAAACGATAAGTTCTCCGGGATGGTTAACCCGGTAAACAAATGCCCGCAGAAGTCGGATGTGTCGACCTAACGGCGCAAGAACGCAGCTTTGCTGTAAACAGGCACAACGCAATCACATCCGGAAAAAAAACTCTGGATGAACGAAGAAGAAGGATAAGTTATTCATCTGCACTTGACCTTGAGGGTGCAGAGGTGGTCATCCAAACTGCAAGCTCAAATCACCAACTCACTGTCCACCAACACTGGCAGATAGGCCTTGGTGGACTACAATGGGCCGAAAGACACATAGTGGGACTAAGAGACCTTAAAGAAAATATTGGCTGTTTGAGATTTCTTAGCAGATTTACCTTTAGTAGTTTGCCATTGTTTTCCGAACGACAGCTACTCATACCATTGTATGAAAACCATCGCAAGGCGGTCTGCTTCCAAATCGCCCGCATGCTGAAATATATAACACACATTCCCAAAGTAATTTGGATTGTCTATCGTGGTAATTTTAAACTTACCATCATGTCGTATTGTTTGCACAAAGTTGACTTTACTATATGAATAGCAATGGCTACCGCCACCTCTAACACTTGCTTCTCTTGTGTGATCTTTTTACCATGGCTAAGAAAAGTAGGTCCAACCGTGTGGCTGCTGGGCAGTTAGGACTCCATTCTCACAACCTATACATGAGTTCATGTCTCTATAAACCCTCCTTCCCTCATAGCCTAAATTGGATGAATGGTTCCGATTTTTTGAAAGACTATGTTTTACTTGCACTGGAGGGTAAGGATGAAGGCAAGCGAGCAAGAGGTAGACAACGATACAAGTGGGAAGATGACATTAAGAGATGGACAAACATAAATCTGGCATAATGTACAATCAAGACGAGAGACAGACAGTGTTGGAGATCCATTGAAATCATCCTTCATTGTGGAGACGGCACCTAATTGAGATGGAAATTTACTTGTGGGTCGGAGGGCATGACTTTCATATTTTCATTGCTCTCATAAGAGATTTCAAGAACTTGAATAACGAAGACACAAACCATAGATTGTACGATTTATTGCCTGACATTTTTCGCTATATCACGTCATATACATACGGGAAACCATTGTTTTCATTTCAAGAACTGCCGAGACAGGACGTTGCCACACTTATTGGTTTACCTAGAAATGGGCTGAACTACTGTAAACTTGTAAAAAAAACAATACAATTAATACACCAACAACAACGGAAATTGGAGTTGTTCAGTTTTCGAAGAACACAATCGCAAGTAACAGAATGGAGTTTGCGGTTAGAAAACCTTCGTCAGCATACACAAAAATAAAATAACAAATTAACTTGTGAAAACTTGCCCGAAAAGCAAGTCAACGGAAATCTTGTTGCCGTCTGTAGAGACTCAGTGGAGATGTCAGTGTCCTGGCATTCGGACAACGGCTTTTAACAGTTGTTTTAATAGATTCAGTGCCACACAAAAAGTTGATCTGTCCCAAGCAAAAATGGATGGGGCAAAGTGGGAAGTAGGGGTGTGTCAGAGTTGTTACCTAAAGGTTGTTAATATGGTAGTAGGCATATTATATTATATATCAAATTAAAAGAGGCTGTTTAGGGAATATTACTGTATGTATATTTTGATTGAGACATTTCGCAGTGACAATGATAGTGTGATATATAAACTCATGGCAGATAAGGGAAGTTGCAAAAGACGATTAACCATCCCATTAGACATAATCAGTTAAAATGTTATTGCATCAGTCTTTTTGGAGGTCGGCCTGTCTGAGAGGTGTTTACGCTTAACACTTCTTTGTTGTTTACAGCGTAGTGGGTTCATTTCATACGTTGGATAGTTTGAGTTGAAATGCTAACTTCTCCTCTTTGACTTGGGGACGTAAATTACAAGTGCCTGAGAAGTCGGAGTGGGTTCACCTGATAGCGTAGGACAATGGTAATAGAAAAGTTAATGCCTTACGCAAAAATCACTGCACAAACTACTAGCAGCAAATACTCATGGATGGTAGCACTTGTATGGACTACTCTCGAGCTCATATCGAGCGAATAGAAAAAAAGTGTACGTATTTGGTTTGATTTTGGGTATGCTCATGAAAGCTTTGTAACTGCACCATCCTCTTTGTGAGTTGTGATTGCATTCTTGTACAGCTGACCAATTTCACCTTCCCTTTCGGTTTACTCATTGTACCTGTTTCTGAAGACAGATTGCAATGTACCACCAACACCTGCTCAAGAGGACTATCACCTTATTGACAAACCAGAAAAAAAAAAATATTATTCTTCGCCTCAGAACAGAACACAATAGATTACGCAACCACACGCAAAAACAAAATTCAAGATTGGCGAATCAGCCATGCGCACATGTGGATTGGCGCCAAGATAGCGGGCAACGTACTCAAAGACTGCCCAAAATATGACATATCTAGGCAAACCTTCTGGCCTAGAAAGACAACAGTGGAAGATAAACTATATGGACCACTGAGTGAACAACATTGCAGTTACAGACAAATTTCAAGCGACCGAAAGAAGAAGTAAAAACGACCACATCCATCGCTGATTCCAGCCGAGCCCCACATGGCATAGAAGAAGAGAATTCATTTGTTATTTTCTTTCCGTGCTCGTTTTCTTTGTCGCTTGAGAAGTCCGTAGAAAAGATAACTCACGGGAGTTGCTGTAGTGACATTTGAGCATCGCAGAAGCTTTGCAGCGGATTTAGAATATAATGTGATGACGTGGGTAAGTTTGTTAATCCTGTACTGAGCTGTCCTTTAATTCCATCTGTCTATCACTAGGCTCCAGAGTTCTGTTTTTCTTTGGATGCAATGTTTACATACAATTTTCCCCACACATCGGTACTTTGTACAGTTTTTTATCATTGTATTCAAAAGTGATAACGTAACGTGGTCTTCAATTTTCGTTCGTTCCTTGACTTCCTTTTCTTGGCATTGGGAAACCCCAGTGGTTTAAAATACTCATTAAATAAAAAAAAAAATAAGCAAGAAAATATATTGTTGACAAATCTAACACGAAGAATTGACGTGTTTAAAAGATTAACAACTAGTGATGAAAGAAGAAACCGGTTATTCTTTTCCCATAAATAATAGCAATGGTGTTTTTAAGGTTTCATCTTCAAAGAAGTGAGTAAAGATTTGTGAACTTTCAAGCAGTTTCCTTAGAAATATTTCAAACCCGCACATGTTGTGATGCAATTATTAGATGCTTTATCATTGTCTGTCGTTGCCGCGCATGTTTTTCATTGTGTTATGTAAATGACGTTATTATGGGGCAAGTGCAGAAATGCATATACCTAGGCATGTGGATAACATCAGACGGAAGATGCATTATAGAGATAAAGAAGAGAATAAGACAAGCAAACACTGCATTCTATCAAATGACAAACATTTTGGGCATTCCCCTTACAATACTGTAGCCCAGAATATGTCAGGGCCTGAGGCCTCACATGACAGCCTTTGTATCCGCCATTGGACTATCATTATCTGTTATTAGAAGTGGTTTAGTTTGGCAGTCAAAGGAAGTTTAACTTAGCACCAACTGTGAATTCTTAACATCCAGTGCCTTGCCGGCTGGCATGGACGATCATGCCACTCCACAAATTGTGATCTCCGACGGCGTGGATCACTTCGTGTGTTGACTCCCTTCCGTACCATGACACAAGACTGTCATGAATTTTCTCATGCTGTCTTCTTCTATCTCTCTTTCCACAAATTCTTTCCGGTTGTCACAACATGCTCCAGTTTTTGTCTTCTTACAATGTGGCCAAAAATGATGACTGTTTTTATTTATGTTTGTGAAAAGCTGTATTTGCGACTGAGCTTCCAGACTGCTCATTTTGGCTGTCCAATTAATTTTTCAGCATTCTTCTATAAAACCACATCTCAAAGGCTTCCGGGAATTTTTTTTTTTTTTGCCTGTTTACTAATTGTCCAAGATTCGCAGCCATATGTTAACATGTGTTCTTTGTAACCTGCAAGAACACTTTTTCTAACAATATGCACTATTGGCGAGCTCAAACGAAAGCGAAACTCGATCCTAGAGCTTCCAGTCCGACGTGGACAAGGCCAAAGTTTCTTACCGGAATACGATCAGCGTTACTAGTAGTAAGTTGTGGTCAATCTTCAGTTCTGTACATTATTCAGTACCCATTTTATGCGGCTTCGCCGAGACCAGAGACAAAATGTAAATGATGTTACATACGCCTTGAATCGTGTGAGATATATAGTGCCAGCTACATACTGTTATAGAACAATTGCTACTCTATAGATGACGTGATCAATAGCACACGAGACGTTTTTATTTCCCAGGATATTTTCTGAACCCACTACAGGCTGGGTTGTCCTGAGAACCCAGGTCAGGTCTTAAATACCGGCTTGATGGGATTGGAACACACGAACACCGGGCTGGTAGACAAGTGCCGAGGCCACTGTACTACTGCGGCTCCCCACGGACGTATTGGGAGGGACAATAATCCTGTCGTTGCATGGGGTTGATCCCAGACAATTGTCTAAGTAAGCAACTTCATTAACAACTTTGCCAGCACGGATCCATGTGTCGTATACAGGATGTCATTAACTCGAATTAACATGCATGGCTACTGTGAGAAAATAAGTCAGTGATGATTACGAGGGTGATGATGTTGGACTAAAAGAAGAGGACGAACATTAGCACAACGAGGAGGAGGAGGAGGAGGAGGAGGAGGAGGAGGAGGAGGAGGAGGAGGAGGAGGAGGAGGAGGAGAAAATGCAGCAGGAAGTGCAGGAGAAGTGCTAGTAACAAGGAAGAAAAAAAAGACGAGAATGAGGTGGGAGAGAGGGGAGAGAGAATAATGAGAGAAGGAGGAAAAGTAGTACTGGAAAAAAGAGGAGGACGAGAATAAAGAGGGGAGAAGAAGAAGAAGAAGAAGAAGAAGAAGAAGAAGAAGAAGAAGAAGAAGAAGAAGAAGAAGAAGAAGAAGAAGAAGAAGAAGAAGAAGAAGAAGAAGAAGAAGAAGAAGAAGAAGTGTCATGATGATGATGATGATGATGATGATGATGATGATGATGATGATGACGATGATGATGATGATGATGATGATGATGATGATGATGATGATGATGATGATGATGATCGTGCTGGTGGTGGTGGTCGTGGTCGTGGTCGTGGTCGTGGTGGTCGTGTTGGTGGTGGTGGTGAATAAGCAGAAGTAGAAGAAAAAATAAGAAGAAGAAATATTTGAGGACAACAAGACAACCACAACAACACCAGTATCTTGATGATGCCAACGATTAACATCACAATAATATCATAACCAAAACCAGATGAACACCAAGAAGAAATATAAAACAAGTGAGAGGAAGACGAAATAATTATCTATATCATCTTCCTTCGCATATTCCTTTCTCTGAAGTACGTCTGCAAGATCAGCAGCTGTAGAACCAGGATGGCTGCTACTCCCTGCCAGAGTACAACAGCTACTACTCACCTTGTCTTCTTCTCTTGCTCTTCCAGGCCTGACAGAAATAAGAGCAAAGTTAATTGTGTGAACGAAGACACGACCGTGGGTTTCATGCCCAGGTTTTCTCCATTGATGCGTGGATACAATCATAGTTGCAAGTCGTTTGGCCTGGCTCGGTGCCGGGTAATTGCGTCGGATGTTGATTTTACTAACGACGGTTTTGTTTATGAGAATAACTCGTGCGTTCGTTTTTGTGTCTGTATGTTTGTGATTGTCTGTGGATGCGTGCGTATGGTTTGTGTGGAAAGTCACGTGTTAGTTTGTGTGTGTGTGTGTGTCAGTGGGTCAGAGAAAGGGGTGATCAACAACCTATTGCCTGGAAGAATGAGTTATGTTTACCCCAATAGTTCAAAATGTTTGGGTTTTGCCGTTCTTTGATGAATGGAGAGAGAGAGGTTGAGAAAGATGCTGACATTGCAGCGTTCACTATCAAATTGAGATTACTCACCTGTGTATATGTGTATGTGTGTGTTTACGTCCGCACATGTATGGGTGTATGTTAGTTGTTGTTTGAGTTCGAGGGCTAGGAAAATTATAACGCTATTTTGCGGTGGGGAAAACATTATGCTTACACAACAAAGCTCTAAGTAACAACACGTTCCGTTAGCTTGTGTTTTACTGTCTGGAATAATTCCCACAGACTTGCTCATACCTGTTTCTAGTACGTGTTTAAGAAGGAAGATTAGTAATGTGTATAGTAAAAGTGGCTTTCGTGGTGTTATCAGTATTACCAATAGTGCTGGTGGTCGTATTTGTAGCTGTAGTGGTGGTGATGATGGTGGAGGTAGTAGCAGTAGTATTATTAGAAGAAGTAGTAGTATTGACAGTCGTGTTGGTAGTAGTAGTATTAGTATTAGTAGTAGTAGCAGAACAAGCAGCAGTAGCAGCAGCAGCAGCAGCAGTAGTAGTAGTAGTAGTAGTAGTAGTAGTAGTAGTAGTAGTAGTAGTAGTAGTAGTAGTAGTAGTAGTAGTAGTAGTAGTAGTAGTAGTAGTAGTAGTAGTAGCAGTTGTTTTTGTTGTTGTTGTTTTCGTTGTTGTTATTGTTTTAATGTTATTGCTATTGCTTGAGACATAGACAAAAGCAAAATACCGTACCATTTAATTCTTTTATGGTCTATAAAGTCAGTAATAGGTATTATCCCTACACTAGTTCTTAGTTTCTTGTTTGTCTCTCTATCTGGTCTTATGTTCTCAGCTGCGTGTCTCATACATCTCATCTCGCATGTCGATAGACCATCACAAACTCAACAAACTATTGCACGTCTTCTGCAGAATGTCGCTATCAACCTCAGGTTGATTTTAAAACCAATGTTATGTTCAGTAGGTTGTCATTGCTTTCTGAACGAGAATTCAACCTTTAAGTCTAATTGACCGGTGTAGGTGATGAACTACCTACACCGCCATCAGTAAAACGGAAGTTTACGAGCTACAGCGTTCTTATTTTTTCAGTCACGTCGGCTGTTGGTTGCAAAAACTATGTACAACTTCCACTATATGACTAAAAATATGTTTTGTTCTTTCGTCGTTAAAGTTAGCATGACTAAAAATATGTTGTATTTCCCTCTCTTAAAGGATAGTTATAAACTATATGACTAAATATGTTTTCCCGCTCTCTTAAAAGATTGTTATAAACTATATTACTAATTATACGGTTTGTTCTCCTCTCATAAAAGATGGCTATAAACTATATGACTATTCCCTGGCTTCCTTTAAATGGACATTTCTAAACTAAATGATTAAATTCGCTTATTTTTTTTTCTTTTTGTAATTCCATAGTGGAGCTTCATCTTTCATCCAGTGCACGCGCCAGCGTGACACCGACAATGTACCAGGTCGTCTGCTCTTCGTTACAATCAAAAGACATTCCCCCATTCCACGAGATATTGAGGGAAGCTTCTACAGAACACGAGCACTCCACGAGGGAAATTATTTGGGTATAAAAGGGGAACTAATAAGATGCTGTAGACCCGGGGAATTATCTCACGGAACTCACCGCATTAATCGTTAGAAAGCTCTGTAGCGGAGGTTCTTATATATGTGGGTACATCCCCATATAATAGATGGGTGGTTCCTGTACCCGGTATTCCCTGTATAGGACTCCCATGATGGGAATTTTCTCTTGAAGAACCGACTTTGTTATAGTCTGTCCAGAAATGAATGCATTCATTCACGATAAATTATTTTTT
This sequence comes from Cepaea hortensis, assembly GCA_963921405.1. Classification (NCBI taxonomy): domain Eukaryota; kingdom Metazoa; phylum Mollusca; class Gastropoda; order Stylommatophora; family Helicidae; genus Cepaea; species Cepaea hortensis. The sequence continues at coordinate 85,190,681 of OY992889.1, read as the reverse complement.
TTAAAACTGTCTGTTGCATCGTTATGAAATTTTTTTCCTGCCGACTTATATTTACCCCCACCCAAGGAATATGTCTTTGATATGTCCAAAGACAACTTAAATCGTGGAAAGCGGCGACATTTCTTTGATGTTTTTGTGAAAAACTAGTGATTTCTCGCTAACAAACTTGTTTTACAGTAATGCTCCGATCCACTACGCGAGGCTCTTGTCATAAGGCCAATTCCATGTCCCACGAAAAATTAACTATTAAACGCTAATGTTTCCGTGTGAAGACGTAATACATTTAATAATGTGCATTTCATCTCTGACCTGTATATTATAAACCGCATAAAAACAAACTTTAAAATCTGCCGTACAATCTCCAGAACAAATTCTTTTTTATTGGGTGGACATAATGATAAGGTTATATGCTAAATCTCATAATTTTCCCTCAGTTGGTTACTGAAATATGGAATTTTATATTGGTGCAGACAAAAGTAAACAGACTATAGTTGATCATCATCATCATGTGATCTGGCTAATGGCGTAGGCGTCGATGTGGTCAGAAGGATAAAAGCTGATGGCCAGGTAGGCGGTTCAATCCCTACACCGACATTAAGTTGGACTTCGACGTTGACTTCGACGGTTCAGAAAGCAATGCCAAACTATTGAACGTAACATTGCTTAGAAAATAAATCTGGGGTTGACAGCAACGTCCTGCTTAAAGGTGTACAATGATTGGTTGAGTTTTTAACGGTCTATCGACATGCGAAATGGAATGCACGAGATGCATATTCTGCCCTTCTTATCTTTCTGCTTTCATACATTATTTAATTACTTCCAAAGCTAATCTTAGACACCGACGACAACCACAGAAACATAATGCATTGTGAACTCATGGTAAATGTGCAATTATCAATAGATAATATATACATGACTCACTAAAACTAGTTTTTGCAAGGTGGAGACACGCCACGAACGAACGAACTTTATTTTCAAAGGGTCTTACATTCAGCGCAGTCGAAGGACTATTTTACCCGTGGCCGAGGGGTTAGCAGCTTTCTCCGCTAACTCCGAATACTCTCGTCACGTGACGCGACGAGAATTAGCAGTGGTTCGAATCGCAAAAGTGACTTATGAGAGTATGGAGCCGGTCGCTCAGAAAGTCGTGGCGTGCTGATGAGCGTAATCTAGCCTAGGAATCAACATACAGCTGAAAGATGCTGGTGTTGACCGCAATATCCTGAAACAGGATGGAACGCGGAAAAAAAAAAAAAAAAAAATATCCAGGCCAAATCAGCCATTCTCTAGTTAATTGCATAATATTGAGAGCACACTAAACGCACATCAAAAGCACATTGAAAGTACATCGGAAGAGGAAAGAGTGATCTTAGACAGAGAAACCCTTTACTGCGGACTGTCAATGTGAAATGACGAACGTGGTGTGGTTATGCGGTTGGGTTTGCAAAGGATCACTGTCATTGCCCTCAGATGTCTGCATACGTGTTTCAGTCTCCTCTCCAAGATCACATAATAAAAATATGAAAGATCGGAGTTTGGTATTGAGCTTAGGTAGTTTAAATATGAGAGATCGGAGTTCGGAAGTGAACATGAATAGTGTAAATATGAAACATATGAGTTTGGTATTGAACATATGTAGTGTAAATATCGCCGCGCTCCCTGGCGAAGGTTTTAACGACTTCTTCTCCGTAATCCCGTATATCCACGTTGGGAACACAGCTGCGAGAGATTTGGTATCGGATCGCGTCGCGTTGGTTACTTACGCGGGTATGTGATCCGGTCGCTCAGAAATCAATGGCAAACTACTGAGCGTAATCTTGCCAAGTACATCAACAGCAGCTGAAAAATGCTGGTGGTGACTGAAACGTCCTGTAAGAGATATGAAGTAGTGCAGCTTTACATAACAGAGTTACGACACATACAGAACGTTGCGGCGGTTAGCCTTCATCAGCAAACAAACACATTCACAAACACAACATACAGTCAAGGAGAACTCCTGTGACTACATTAGAAGGTGATGACAGGACGAGAGGAACAAATGCATGGGAAAATGGAAGCAATGAAGAGGAAACGAGAATTGACAAAATTTTAATTGAAAAGAATGTTAGTCGAAGAAAATGTTTAATAGAAAAACTGTTTATAGAGAAAAAAACTGTATACTCACCTCACGTACGGACCTGTGAATGTTTACGGAAATCTTAGGTGTATTTTTATAACGGTGCTGGATGTTACGGTACAGTGAGCACATAGAAAGAAGGGGGCGGGGTAGTTGGCGTGTAAAATTGACCACGACCCCATTGTGTTATTGGTCTGGGTGGACTGGTGTGTAGGAACACGCGTACTTACATAGACACACTTCAACTGACAAAATGCTAGTGTATGTGGACATGCAAGAAGAGAGAGAGGGAGAGAGAGAGAGAGAGAGAGAGAGAGAGAGAGAGAGGAGAGCGAGAGAGAGAGACAGACAGAGAGAGACAGAGAGAGACAGAGAGAGGAAAAGTGCCTGCGACCTACCTCATGGGGTATATTGTAACCTACGAAATAGTCAGTATGGTTGCTAGTCATACAACGCGCTTCAGGAGCCCCTCGCCCAGTCCTAGAGTTGTTGGGGTTGTGTAAGATCCAACCACTGGCAATGCACGTGAAGAAGGTATGCACAGAGAAGCCAGATGTAAGAGGAGAGAGAGAGGGAGAGAGAGAGTGAGAGAGAGAGCGCAAAAGGGGGGAGAGAGGGGGAGAGACAGGGAGAGACAGGGAGAAGAGAGAGGGGGAGAGGGAGGGAGAGAGAGAGAGGGAGAGAGAGGGAGGGAGAGAGAGCGCAAAAGGGGGGAGAGAGGGGGAGAGACAGGGAGAGACAGGGAGAAGAGAGAGGGGGAGAGGGAGGGAGAGAGAGAGGGAGAGAGAGAGCCCTCTCTCTCCCTCTCTCTCTCCCTCCCTCTCCCCCTCTCTCTTCTCCCTGTCTCTCCCTGTCTCTCCCCCTCTCTCCCCCCTTTTGCGCTCTCTCTCCCTCTCTCTCTCCCTCTCTCTCTCTCCCTCCCTCTCCCCCTCTCTCTTCTCCCTGTCTCTCCCTGTCTCTCCCCCTCTCTCCCCCCTTTTGCGCTCTCTCTCTCTCACTCTCTCTCTCCCTCTCTCTCTCCTCTTACATCTGGCTTCTCTGTGCATACCTTCTTCACGTGCATTGCCAGTGGTTGGATCTTACACAACCCCAACAACTCTAGGACTGGGCGAGGGGCTCCTGAAGCGCGTTGTATGACTAGCAACCATACTGACTATTTCGTAGGTTACAATATACCCCATGAGGTAGGTTGCAGGCACTTTTCCTCTCTCTGTCTCTCTCTGTCTCTCTCTGTCTGTCTCTCTCTCTCGCTCTCCTCGCTCTCTCTCTCTCTCTCTCTCTCTCTCTCTCTCTCCCCCTCTCTCTCTTCTTGCATGTCCACATACACTAGCATTTTGTCAGTTGAAGTGTGTCTATGTAAGTACGCGTGTTCCTACACACCAGTCCACCCAGACCAATAACACAATGGGGTCGTGGTCAATTTTACACGCCTCCTACCCCGCCCCCTTCTTTCTATGTGCTCACTGTACCGTAACATCCAGCACCGTTATAAAAATACACCTAAGATTTCCGTAAACATTCACAGGTCCGTACGTGAGGTGAGTATACAGTTTATTTCTCTATAAACAGTTTTTCTATTAAACATTTTCTTCGACTAACATTCTTTTCAATTAAAATTTTGTCAATTCTCGTTTCCTCTTCATTGCTTCCATTTTCCCATGCATTTGTTCCTCTCGCCCTGTCATCACCTTCTAATGTAGTCACAGGAGTTCTCCTTGACTGTATGTTGTGTTTGTGAATGTGTTTGTTTGCTGATGAAGGCTAACCGCCGCAACGTTCTGTATGTGTCGTAACTCTGTTATGTAAAGCTGCACTACTTTGTGTCATTATATATTGTTTAAACTTTCACAGCTTTACCGCAGTTCCACCAAATTTTATGTAAGAGATATGCAACTTTAAAAAAAAAAGTGTAAAAATGAACGATCCGAGTTTGGTGTTGAACATATGTAGTGTAAATATGAAAGATCTGAGTTTGATAATAAATATATATATTAAATATGAAACATCTGAGTTTGGTATTAACATGTGTAGTGTAAATATGAAAGATCTGAGTTTGGAATTGAACATGAATTGTGTAAATATGAAATGTTGGAAACTGGAATTTAAAATGAATAGTGTAAATATATAATATAAGAAAGATTGGTATTTTAAATTCAAAATGAAAAGTGTAAATGTAAAATGTTTTATTTGAAATTGAAAACAGAGGATTGTAAATATGGAAGTTTTTGTTTGTTTGTTTTGAATTGTAAATAAATAATGTAAATATGAAATACCGGTAAAAGGAATTGTAATATTTTCTTAGGTCTACTTGACCAATTATTCCATCTAGAAAACAAAAGTCGTTCTTTGGTACAGATTCAGGTTTTGGCTTTCCACTCTAGGAAACTGTGGGATGTCAGGTGAACAATATAAGGGCAGCAAATGTTGCAGATTTTGCTGGCTCCATCATGTGAACTGCATGAGACGGTAAATCAGAACCGCGTTGGGCTTTCATTTCCGAGTTAAAATTCCTGGATGGTTGACACCTGGTCTCTGTCTTGTTGTTTAGTTCTGGTTTAGAAGTGTTACTTACTTCTCTAGTTAGTTGATACATGGTGTATTTTTAATGACTGTGGAGTGTTTGAAAATATTGCCGGTCCAAGTTGTGTATTTACCTATTATGTTGCATGAACTTTACAGAGGGTGAATACAAAACTTGGACCGGCAATATTTTCAAACACTGCACAGTCATTGAAATTACACCCTGCATATTGCAGTTGTTATCAAGGAATCGTCGTATGCAGGATAAGAGAGTTCTAGTATTTAAACTTCCTGTGCGCTGACTGCAGGTAGCAAGATAAACGGCTACACGGGAAGTCAGCACGCCCGATTGGGTAAGACTGCGTGTTCTTAAACATCCGGTGTGATGATACCGAGGTAAGGGGTTCAACCCTTAGACCGGTCAATTGGACTATAATGTTGACTTCTCGTCTTTGACTTGGGGAAGTAAATTATAAGTACCTCTGAATTCTGAGTGGATTCGCCTGATGGCGAGGGGCACTGGCAATAGGGAAAGCTAATCAACTCGCAAAATGTAGTCCTGTGCTACTAGAAAAAGTTTGTATCGACTACGCTTGAGTTCAAAGCGAGCGAGAGCAAAAACAAAATAATAATCACGGAACAAGTCAACTTCGAACCAAGGCCAACAAGATATCCGTAAAAGACGATCTTCATTAGTTGGGTCTATCTTCATCCTGAACTCTTAATTATAAAACAGAAAAATCCTCTCCAACATTTGAAATAGCACCTTATGTCTTGGAAATGTATATTACCCAAGTATGTATAATAAGTGACTGCGTTGAGGTAAAGTTCATGAGGTTACACTGACAATGGCATGAGCGCTGTTGGAGTAAAGTCACAACTACATATGAATTAATTTAACAAAGCGCAACAAATAGAATGCACAGCACTGTAATATGAACTACGGATCTGCTATATCAGTGGTTCTCAACCTTTTTTGGCCCGTGCCCCCCTTCACCATATTTTTTGGACGTCATTCCCCCCTCACCATATTTTTAGAACGTCATTCCCCACTCCCTCCCCCTTCGTATTTCCTCCCTAAACATTCCCCCTGCCCCTACACATTATAGTAATAACTGAAGCTAAATTTAATAGCACATACTAAAACAAGTCTACACATCTACATGAAACGCGATTTGTGGATCTACTTACGTTACAAAATCAATATCAGAAGGGTGATACGTACAGAACCGTAATGTATGAAGGGAAAAACAATATCAAGTAATCGGTTCTTGTATTAACGCGATCTTGAAATAATCTTCATTCCCCCCTGGAAACCCCAAAATTCCCCCCTGGGGGGGGGGGGAATTCCCTACCGGTTGAGAACCACTGTGCTATATCATGTCGAAGACAAATACCG
>OY992889.1:85104646-85179646 GCA_963921405.1 Cepaea hortensis | reverse complement strand
AGATAAATATCTGAATGCTTTGGCCACATAACATGATCGTGACTAGAACACAGACCTGATCCATTACTGTGCTGACCATGCGAGATGACACACCAAGTTCGCCTAAGCTAGTCGGCCCGGCACATGATAACGGCCGTTAACAGTGCATCGATGTACATTTAATATTTTACTGAAGCGCGGTTGTTATTTTGAGACAGCATGTTTGAGTACATGTGTGGCCACAACCTTTAATGTTCATATTGCCTAGTGTGTAGTCTTGCCTGGAATCTACACATTGAGATGAGAAGTAGGGACATACATTCATAATATGAGGAGGATATGACGGAACTGCGTGGGATAACTAACGATAGGGCGGCTTGGGATGGGTTGGTTGAGGGTTAAACACTCAAAGGGGGATAAAGGGTGAAAGATGAAGAAAAGGAAAAGTTAGTTGGCTGAGAATATATACCCACCTTGGGTATTTATGATGCCCATGTTAAACATTGCCTCAACGAGTCATGTATTATTGATTATTTTTCATACGTTTTAATGCTTATTGTTCTTTTGTTGTCAAAGAATTGCTTCATAAGAGATGTTGAATGAATGAATGTATGAGAGGAAGTAGAGAAGAAGGGCAGAATGTCAGATGGGCCTGCGTGCCCAATTATTAACCCTTTGAAAATAAAGATTTACTTACTTACTTACTTACTTACTACCCTAGTATGGAATAAAAAGATGAAAGAAGAAGAAGAGGAGGAGGAGGAGGAAGAAGAAGAAGAAGGTGAAGAAGTGTGTCCTCTGATTTCTACTTATTTCATGTGCTACAAAGATTAATAATCAATATTAGTTCTCAAATTTTTACTTCAGATTTTACAAACCCGCTCCTTCTATCAGTAAATATCTGCTACAACCAAACTCCCAACACACTGACACTAACATTCTTTCCCCCTGCGTCCCTCTTCTCATCGGCTCCTGTCGCACCAGAATGTTGAGTATTTGTTTACCATATGCCTTCCCGCATCCTTCACATTGATCGTATGTTAACTTCCGGGGATGTTACTGGAATCAAACTACCGTTACGACGTGTCGCTTTTCATCAGGACGTATGCTGCAGTCATTTTCACCTCCATCTTCAGACTGTAAAATGAGCTTCTCGCAAGCCAGTGCCTCTTCTCTGATGTTCGGTGCCGGAGAAAGGCACTAATGTCTTGATAATTCTAGTAAATTATTTTCGCTTCTTTGCCGGTTTGGGTGCGCAATAACAATTTGTTTTCTTGTTGTTTTATTTTTCCTGATATTTTACAGCGTAACTATTTGGTACTGAACATTGCATCTCTCTCTATCTCTCTCTCTCTCTCTCTCTCTCTCTATATATATATATATATATATATATATATATATATATATATATATATATATATATATATATATATATACACACACACACACACTAGCTGACCCGGCCCGGCTTCGCCCAGACCCTGGTGGGGAGCATCTCATTTAATTCATATAAGTAGTCATATAAGATCCCGTTCCCGACTGTCTGTCTGTCTGTCTGTCTGTCTGTCTAAACACAATAACACTTATATGTGCATATATAGTAAAATTCTTTCTCTCTTTCTTTCTATCTTTATTTCCTTCTTTTGTTCTTTGCTGCCCTATACCGTTAGACTTTGATGAATGGTACCCGAACTAGGGCGTGCTTGGTATGCTGAGCTATTGTGGGTTTTTAAGGTGTTAGTGACTTCGTCGATCCATGTTTTTCGTGGTCTTACCCTGTCTCTTTATATTTACATTTTCATGTTGTATGCTCTTGTTGCTGGCGACATTGGGTTAATTCTCACTAGATGGCAGAACCAGCTAAATATTTTTTTATCAATGAATTTAACACCTGGTGTTTTTATAGATCTCTTCATTTCTAATATTGTCCTTTCTTGATTGTTTCGCTGCTTTTCTCAGGCATCTGATTTCACAAGTAGTGCGTTTTCTTTCGTGTTCTTTAGTTAGTGCCCATATTTGGGATTGATAGCGCAGCGCTTGTATAAATATGGCATTCATAATGTTCTTCTTAATTTCCATAGGCATGGGTGAAAATTCTTACTTCCTACAAACCCGGAGAATTCAGTAGTTTAAATGTTCTGATTTCTAGAAATCTCTAAAACCACTGATGGTACTCAAGTGTTGTTGTTGTTTGTCCATCAAGAATGAGGATGACCATTCATTTCATCCAGTGGGGTTGAAAGTATGGAGACGTGACTTCTAAGATGGCTGATAAGTCTTATTTTGGCTCGAAATGTTCATTGACAATGTTGGCAAAGAATGCTTGATGTTTCAAGAGGAGGATCTCCTGCATTGGTTTTTCTTTCCAGCCTTTTCTTCACAGCTCTTGCAGTCCTAGTTGCATTACAAGTGACTGCACCATTGCGTAATGATGTACGCCACGAATTTCGGTCTTTGGCAGCAGTCTCCCATGTGTCATGATGCATTCTAAAAGCTTTCAGTGCGATTTTCAGAATGTCTTTAAAGCGTTTCCTCTGGCCGCCTTTGGAGCGTTTACCAAAACGCAGCTCGCCGTAAAAAAAAAATCGTTTAGGTAACCTGTGATCTGGAATACGAGTCAAGTGACCAGCCCAGCAAAGCTGATTGCATACTCATATTCAAGTGTAACTCTTAGTATACGCACATTAAAAAAGTGTTTGTACAATAAATTTTGTGAGTAAATTTCTTGTTATAATTGGTAATTTAATTTGAATTCATTGGTGCAGATCCACTTTATAACAACCAATTTTTGGCAGTGATTTAAAGAAATTCTGATATGGAATGTGAGCCACAAGTTGTACTTAATCAAACTTGTAAATCTATTGAAAGTTAATTGCATATAAAGTCTAATAATACTTTGGTTGATTGCTCTGTCCTGTAAAATGACAGGCAACTAACTTTTTTATTAGACATTAAGAGACTAAACTATTGGAGTCACTGTTAGTGAAGTTAGGTACGTTTGGCGCGATTTCTGAGCCACTTCAAATGACGAAAGTACAAACCACGAGTTTGAGAAGACTAGGGAAGAGCTGAAAAGACACGCTGGTTATTTGTTAGCATGTGCAGAGCGGTTCATTCATTTCATCATATTATCTAATTATTTTCTTAAACATTGTGAGGCGTTAACAATTAGGCTGTTCCAGCTGGTTTCATGCAGACAGAAAGAGTGCACGTTAAAGCTGAAATTATCGTGGGGCTAACAACTGTTCCACATTCGAACAATACCTGTAACTGTGTGTATTAATTGTTTCAGCTGAAGTATTATTCATGTATTCACTTCATATTATGCATAAATCTGCAGTTTGCACCTGATGAGACACAGGGAAATATGTCAGGCAATAAATCCTGCGGCATATTGTTTGTGGCTTCTGTATTTAAATTCCATGTGTGTCTGCATTGATAGATCTGTTTCTGTTTTGTAAATATTGCCATTGCTTTTAGCCGTCCGCTTTCCCCCAGTATTATGCACTTTAGTGTTATCCTTGGGATTCCCTCGTGTCTTAGGGTGCTCGATGCGTATTAGATTTTTCACCCTTTGATTTACTTTTAGAATTCTTCTTTGTTCTGTTATATTTTCCATCAAGAGTTAAAACTGAATGTCATCACTGGTGCCTGTGAATAATAGAAATCCAAACATTAGTTCTACAAACTCTCGAGTCTATATAAATTAGGACTTTATCAATCTTTCAAAACAGCTGGCTCTTATAATTTTTCTAAACAATCACATATTGAATGCGTCTATACATTTTTCGCCTCGACAATTCATTTTTATTGGAGAACTTTGTGGCAACTATCAAGACTGAGGGGAAAAGAACACATCCAAGGCAGAGAGGTTAAAATCTAGATAGCTGGCCATATGGCTTAATCGAGACAAAAACACATTGCTGATCCACGACCCTGTGATCGTGTGAAATGGTGAAACATAACTGCCCACGCTTAGAGGCATGTCATATGATGATTGTTGTTTGTCCATCAAGAATGATGATGACCATTCATTTCATCCAGTGGGGTTGAAGGTATGGAGCCGTGGGTTCTAAGATGGCTGATAAGGCCTATTTTGGCTCGAAATGTTCTTTGACAATGTGGGCAAGGAATGCTTGACGTTTCTGGAGGAGAATTTCCTGCAGTGGTTTTTCTGTCCTGCCTTTTCTTCACAGCTCTTGCAGTCCTGGTTGCATCACATATGACTGCACCCTTGCGTAATGATGCACGCCACGAATTTCGGTCTCTGTCTGCAGCCTCCCAGGTGTCATGATGAATTCCAAAAGCCTTCAGTGAAATTTTCAGAGTGTCTTTAAAGCGTTTCCTCTGGCCACCTTGGGAGCGTTTACCACAACGCAGTTCGCTGTAAAAAATTCGTTTAGGGAGCCTGTGATCTGGCATGCGAGTCAAGTGACCAGCCCAGAGAATTTGATTCTTCATCAGTATAGTGTGGATACTGGGCATGGATGCTCTTTCTAGGACTTCAGTGTCTGGAATCTTGTCTTGCCATTTAATCTTCAGTAGCTTCCTTAGGCAGACTGTGTGGAAGTGGTTTATTTTCCTAGCGTGTCGCTGATAAACAGTCCAGGTTTCACAAGCATATAGCAGTGTGGATAATACAACTGCTTTGTAGACTTTTAGCTTTGTTTGCAGGCGTATTCCAGTTCTGTCCCATACATTCATGTACAGTCTGCCAAAGGCCGCACTGGCCTTGGAGATTCTTGCATTGATATGTGACGTTGGATGAAGAATGACTTGCGCGATGACTTGGATTAAAGTGAGGAAGAGTTGCGCAATTCGTCGACCTCACTCTCTCGCCTGAGTCCATCTGAGTCCAGTGGCAAGACAAGTCGAGACGACTGGAGACGAATACAGGTGCAGTGGATGACCAGGGCGCTCTACGTGCCTTGCCGTGCTCATTACGTTCCACAACGCTTTGCAGGTAAACGCAGTCTTGCCCGTTGAATCAGGAATGATTTCTTCCGCGCAGTCTGCCGAATCCTGTCTTCACATGCTGGGTAGGCATACCTTAGTTTACCTCTTGGTTTGACACCAAATCGGATACCCATGCCTGGTTTAGATAGCCTCTCACAGCTGTTGCCCGGGGTGTGGCCTCTGTCGCATGCTGACAGCTACTAGGAGCCACAGGCACGAGTTGGGTGTCAGGCTTGGACCAGTGGGGGATGGGTCCTGAAAAGGACATGAGAGTCATCCTTACCAAAGGTCATATGATGATTAAAAAGAATTCAATAAACATACAATGCACCTAGCCATATTTACGTACCAAGGATTGTTTTACGTAGACCCAGTTGTATCTTCCTTGTAGTTAGGATTTTGTAGTATTCTCTCAATAATATTTTACGCATGTTTAATGTTACATGTACTTTGCAGAACGTTGCATTCAACACCAAATTCAGGTTGATTTACGAGACAGTTTTACTTTCAGTAGTTTGAAATTGCTTTCTGAACGAGAAGTCTAACTGACCGGTGTAGGGGATGAAACAAATAGCTCGCTTTCAATGAAACCGAAAGTTTAAGCGCAAGTGCCTTAAACCCGCAACCACGTAGACCTCTATACTAGACCTATAAAGTACGTATATGCACGAATGTTGTTTTTGCGTATCCTTTTACAGGACTTAGCTGTCAACAGCAGCATCTTTCAGCTGTCTGTTGATCTCTTGGCAAGATTACGCTCAGTAGTTTGCCATTGCTTTCTGAGCGGCCGGCTCAGTATCCGCAAGTCACGAGCGGGGGTCGAACCACCTCAGTTCTCGCTCCGCTGCGAGACTCTGCGTGATAAACGGGATTACAGAGAGAAAGTGTTATAACCCCACAGCCAGAGAGACCGGCATATGCACGAGGAGACGCATTATATTAAGCCATAGCACAGCCGTATACATTGCGAGCGCATGGAGTGCAAATATTCCCCGTATAATATTTTCGTTCTCCGTCGTCAATTACCAAAGTTCCTAAATTAATATATCCCCCCCTCCCCCCCCCCCCCAATCCTATCCTTGAAAACGCCGCCACGCCATTGGGTCACGGCGTTTTCATAGCGTGGTACCCCCAATATGTTTTCACTCACCGTTTACGATCGAGCACAGAGGCAATTTCCCTCGAGCAGCGTTCGTGATATTGTGGGAGATCGCTGGTATCTGGTGGAATGGGTGGATGTCTTTTGATTGTAACAAATCCCATACAGTCAGCCACAATGTCGTACTTATTCTGGTACGTACGTATCTTGGTAGTCAAAAAGTGGAGTTCGAACGAACGAACGAACAAATGAACGAACGAAAATCTTTATTTTTAAAGGGTTAAGAATTGGGCACGCAGGCCCGTCTGACATTCTGCCCTTCTTCTCTATTTCCTCTCATATATTCTTTCATTCAACATCATTTATGAAGCAAGTTTTTGACAACAAAAGAACAATAAGCATTAAAACGCATGAAAAATAAACAATAACAAATGACTCACTGAGGCAATGTTTAACATGGGCATTATAAATACCTAAGGAAGTTGTGACGTGCCATACACATGGGAATGTTTTTTGGCTAGTTGTCGTTTGAGATAATTTACCATTATTATTGTCCTTTTTTGTTTTTGTTTATGGGGGAGTAGTCTGTACTGAAGTAGTGTTCAAACAGGTTGAAAATGTATGTATAATGATTGGTGGTGTCTTTGATTTCTTGTGGAAGATTGTTCCACAACAAAGGGGGCTGCGTGGTCTCGAGGTATGGTGTCCGTCTCGAGTGCTGGAGGTCCCGGAGTTCATGCCACGGTGAGGACCGGGATATATTTCACGTGGACTTCTAGTAATACAATTTCTCCAGGTCTCTTTGTAGTGAGATCGGACGCCCGAGTGTATTGTTGCGCACGTAAAAAATCCCTTGGCAGTTGGAAATAAAAAAAAAAGAGTAGCCTAACGGCGCTGCCCGGGCAAAATTTCGAGTTAAAAATCTACCCAAAGAATTTCAGGATCCTCGCCGATGCTACGGAGTTCGTGCACTGAGCTGAGTTTCTCGGACTTAGGTTTGAGTTAGGAGGAGAACACTTATGGGTTACACCCGTGTGCCGTGATGTTGATCCATCGACTAAACTAAAATAAACTAGTTCCACAACTGAGCGGCAGAGTATGCTAAGTTTGTTTTATATAATTCTATCCTAGGTTTAGGGACATGAAGTATATTTAGTAGTTCGCTATGTCTTGCGTTATATTTAAACAATGGCCAAAGGTAGCTTGGAGCATTTTGAAGTAGGATATTGTGAATTAGTTTAGCCTTATTAAAAAGTAGGCGTTTGTGGAGTGGCAGTAACCGAAGACGTTTATGTAGGTTAGAATTGTCTGTAAGCTTTTCACCATTAATTAAACGTACTGCCCTTTTCTGGAGTGAATAGAGGCGTTTTGTTATTGATTTGGAGCATCCATCCCAGACTGTGGAGCAATACTCAATATGTGTTTGTATATGGGAAGTACAGAATATCTTTGCTCCCTTTTCCAAGGCGTGTGGTTAAATGGTGCTAGTCCCATTATTCTGGAATAGTGATGCGATCTATAGCACACCGGTCACTTTTACTTCCCAATAGATTACCTGGTACACATTTTAAGCTGGGTCGACCTGGTGAGCTCAATTTCGATTTTTTAAAACTCAATATCGACGGAATTCGAACACATGGCCAATATGGCTAGCAGGCAAGTCTACTAGCCACTGTGTTATCGGGGCTTTTGTCTTGGTATTAAGTAAAAGCAAAGTAAACGACAACCTTTAGCACTCCTTGAGGCCTTGATGGCATATGGTGCTTGCCTCATATGTTTATGGACCAGCCAACACTCGAGTGATGATGTGGTTAATACCACATAGGCCGTTTTTACTTCCCAAGACGTTTCTTAGTACCCATTTTTTGGCTGAATTGACCGGCCCATATCAGTTTTGTTGTAATCCGCCTCAATGTGAATTTGAACCCCGGATCACCGGTGTACGTTCGGACGTGGGGACAACTGATGCTCCACATTCGACTGTGACTACGTGTTTTAATTGTTTCAGCTTATTAAGTAGTATTCGTGCTGATTTATTTGGCTGTTTCGGGATTTGAGGTTTGAAGATCGAGCACAATCCACTACTGGCAACGCTGATCGCTTTCAGGTACGAACCTTGGGCCTTATCCACGTTAGAAGAAGCACTAGACTCGAGTTTCGCTCTCGTCTGAGCTCGTCTATGTTATTCGTGTATTCACTTCATATGATATCAGACTGTTGTATGCACCTGACGAGATGCAGAGAAATATACCAGGCAATAAATCGTGCAACGTATTGTTTGTGGCCTCTGTGTTTAAACAAACAAATGTTTTCCAGTCACTCTTGTTATTTCTTGGCTGTATGTAGCCCGGCATGTTACTCCGTCACATCATCTCCGTTTCTGAAATTAGCACTTGTGAACCGGAAACCGGGAGTTGATATTTCAACACTTGCTGAAAGAATCAATGTTGACATGCACAGAACTGAAACTTTAGAGTATTGGAGAGAGTAGGGGCGGGGATGGGAGAACAAGCAAACATGCGCGTTAGAATCAGCATTGTAAGAAACCAATATCTTTGTTTTGTTTCTGGTTTCACGCTTGCTCTTTCCAGGGGAGTCCATGTTTATGTAGTATACATGTTTGTACAGTTAGATACACTTCTTCTTCTTCTTCTTCTTCTTCTTCTTCTTCTTCTTCTTCTTCTTCTTCTTCTTCTTCTTCTTCTTCTTCTTCTTCTTCTTCTTCTTCTATGTAGTATACATGTTTGTACAGTTAGATACACTTCTTCTTCTTCTTCTTCTTCTTCTTCTTCTTCTTCTTCTTCTTCTTCTTCTTCTTCTTCTTCTTCTTCTTCTTCTTCTTCTTCTTCTTCTTCTTCTTCTATGTAGTATACATGTTTGTACAGTTAGATACACTTCTTCTTCTTCTTCTTCTTCTTCTTCTTCTTCTTCTTCTTCTTCTTCTTCTTCTTCTCCCCCCCCCCCCCCCCCCCCGTTCTTCTTTCTTTTCATCTTCTCCTGTTGCCGTGTTCTCTTCTTTTTTAGTGTGCTCCTCGTCTTTCCTCTGCTTCTTTGTTGACTTCTTCACCTTGTTTTTCTTCTTTTTTTTTATTTTGCGTTCGCTCACTCCATACGCATCCTGCTACTTCTAGTTTACTGTGCAGATGTTTGCGTGTGGATTAACTTTCCCTACTATCAGTGTCCCTCGCCGTCAGACGAACCCACTTCGACTTCTGAGATACTTGTAATTTACGTTCTTAAGTCAAAGATTCTTCTTCTTCTTCTTCTTCTTCTTCTTCTTCTTCTTCTTCTTCTTCTTCTTCTTCTTCTTCTTCTTCTTCTTCTTCTTCTTCTTCTTCTTCTTCTTCTTCTTCTTCTTCTTCTTCTTCTTCTTCTTCTTCTTCTTCTTCTTCTTCTTCTTCTTCTTCTTCTTCTTCTTCTTCTTCTTCTTCTTCTTCTTCCTCTGCTTCTTCTTCTTCTTCTTCTTCTTCTTCTTCTTCTTCTTCTTCTTCTTCTTCTTCTTCTTCTTCTTCTTCTTCTTCTTCTTCTTCTTCTTCTTCTTCTTCTTCTTCTTCTTCTATAATGCATATCTTTTATATTGTTGCTGTACTCTGTTAGCCTTGAATGATTTGTGAATGGAATAATGTATGAAATAGAGTGATAGAATGGCAGAATGTTAGACGGGCCGGCGTGCCCAATTCTTAACACTTTGAAAATAAATTTCGTTGGTTCGCTCGTTCGATTGTTCTTCTTCTTCTTCGGCTTCTTCCTCTGCTTATTATTATTATTATTATTATTATTATTATTATTATTATTGCTCTCTTTCTCAGATTTCGATTCTTGTCTCAGCTGTGACTTGCACGTTTGTCTTGCGCACATTAAAATGTCAACTTTTCTTTAACCGAGGCTGTTGTGAGGCAACATCATCCCTTAGAAAACTTTAGTTGCAAAATCCAACCAATTTTGAGCATGTCTTCAAATGGCTTGTCGTGAGTTGGTTGAAAGTCAGTGCTCACCCGGGAGATGAGAAGCAGAAGAAGAGAAGATCAGTTGTCAATGTTCTTTTCTTACGCCAACTTTTAAACTATTCTGTCAGTTCCGAAAACTATAATGGCGCAGCTTTATCTCTTAAACTTCTGTACTCAAATCGTCCCATTCCTTTCTTCCCGTGTAACCTACTTCTTTTTTGTCCGCTATTATTCTGCCTATGCATACACCATTCTCAGCAACGAAATTGGTGTAGTTAGCATCGTTAAAAACTACAGCAAAAAATAACGTTTTCGGGCGGCCATTAGTGAAAGCAGGCGGTTTGTTTTAAAGATAGGAACGGATTTTCCCGTTTTTATTTTTTTCTGAGACAACTAAATTATGGGAACAGGCTTAGATATTCTTTTAGGTTTACGTAGTGCATTGCGAATGTTAAATTCTAACTTTGTATAACAGAAATATAAATTCATAATCATCATGTGCTATGCCCATAAGTGTGGGCGGTCAAGTTTTGCCATCACACACGATGACCAGAGTCGTGGGTGAGCTCTGTGTTCTTGTCTCGATAATGCCAGGTGGCCAAGCCATCCAGGTATTTACTTCCTGCCTTTATTTGGGGCACATTGTGAGGCCACTTAAACAGTTCATAAATAAACACACATGTATTGTTTGGAGCCTAGTTGGTCAATGGTCGAAGAACACTTGGTCCAGCAGCGAGGCACAAGGTACTCTTTGAGTTGTCCAAACAGGTAGAAATCATATGAGGCTAGGCCTGGCCAGTACAGGGGATGTGGTACACACTGAAAGTGGAGGTCACTGATTTAAACAAAATAAACGGATAACAGAATGCTGCTCCTCTTTGGTGCATGTCAAAAGTGGGGCGGCCAAGTTTTAAACGGCCCCTATGACGTCACCATGTTAGTCCGCACCGTGATGTCACATGCTTAACGATCTTGACATCCTTAACAACAAAATTGACAGGATACAAGACAATGGCAAGGTTATATAATTTCTATTACACTTTTAAGGTTTTAATTTGAAGCCCTTCGTATCTAACCTATACATAGAGCTCATTGGTCTTGCGCTTAAATTTCATGTGCGCTCATGTCAGAGTAGTTGGTTTATTCTAGAAATGAAGAATCAGCTTCGTTGGGCTGGTCACTTGACTCGCATGCTAGATCAAAGGCTCCCTAAACGAATTGTTTACGACACGTTGCACTGTGGTAAACGCTCCCATAGCGGCCAGAGGAAACGCTTTAAACATACTCTGAAGATCTCACTAAAAGCTTTTGGAATTCATCACGACACTTGGGTTGGGAGACTACTGCCAAAGACCGAAATTCGTGGTGTACATCATTACGCAAGGGTGTAGTCACTTCTGAAGCAAACAGAACTGCAAGAGCTGTGGGGGAAAAAGGCTGGACACAAAAACCACAGCTGGAGATCCTCCTCCTGGAATGTCAAGCATTCTTTGCCCAAAATGTCAAAGAACATTTCAAGCCAAGGTATGCCTTATCAACCATCTTAGAACCCACGGCTCCATACTTTCACCTGCACTGGATGAACTGAATGGTCATCATCATTCTTGATGGACAAACACCAGATAGTTCATTCCATACAACGGTCATCTGGACTTGACCGTTGACTTCTCCTTCTAACAAGCCTTGTCAAATCATAGTTAGCTGCATGTCACTTTACAGGACGTCGCAATCAATCCCAACATTTGTTGGTTGTTGGTGATGTACTCGGCAAGGTTAGTTTAGTAGTGTGTTAATTTTATGGTAATGACAGGTGGCGAGGAAGCGAACTGATCAATTTACCACATGATTCCGTTTCTTGGAGAATGTGAACACCTCAATGCCACAAAGGCAACATCTGCCGTTTAACGCTTTATGTGCACTGGGTACATGGTCCTGGGCGCATATCATTTAGACTATTCGATTCTCTATGGGTGATGTGTTCAGTATTACGCTGGCCAATATTGTCTTCCAAATACATTTCCTGGTGCAAATTTTAGTTTAGTTTAGTTTAGTTTAGTTTAGTTTAGTTTAGTTTAGTTTAGTTTAGTTTAGTCGACTGATCAACATCACGGCACACGGGTGTAACCCATAAGTGCTCCCTTCTACTTCTAACTCAAGCCTGAGTCCGGAGAATCTCAGCTCAGTGGAGGAACTCCGCAGCACCGACGAGGATCGTGAAATACTTTAGGTAGATTTTTAACTCGAAATTTTGCCCGGGCAGCGCCGCTAGGCTACTTTTCTTCGGTGCACATTTTATACTGGTTATATATGGTAGCCCAGGTCAATGTTCAAAATCCCGACATGGATTTGAATTCATGACCACTGAGCCGACAGCTGAGCGACTACCCAGAACACTACTACGGCTCCTATTATCTGCCATGGGGATACCTCTACTCTCAACCTCATTAGTTTCCAAGCCCCTCTTCCATCCTGATGCAAAACGAGTTTAAATGTAACTCAGTTCAGAACCCACACACGACTGCCATGGGGATACCTCTACTCTCAACCTCATTAGTTTCCAAGTCCCTCTTCCATACTAATGCAAAACGAGTTTAAATGTAACTCCGTTCAGAACCCACACACGACTCCAGATGTGACTACCCTGCTCCTCAACAACTTAATCAACACGTCCTCAAACCACTAAACCGATTTATATAATTTTAAACAGTTGTAAACTGTTTATAATCCCTCTTCTATTTCTGAAGCTGAACCCACTTGTGATTAAATTCCGCCCCTGGAAATGTCCCGCGCTCAGATGTTCAGGGATTACCCATCTATCACTCAAAGCCAGGGAATCATCTGCGGGACATCTGAACGTAAGCTATAAGAAGTATACATAATGTCCCGTCTCTCTTCGGGGATTCATCCTGATCTGTAGTAAATTCAGTCTCATAACAGATGTTCCTGCAGATGTTTGAAATGCTGACGCTTTCATATTTGCTGGATCACATATCTATACGTTGAGGTGACCAGTTTTGTTTCTCGCTATTTTCTCCTATCCCAGCTCAGATAAAAATGAAATTCTAAGGTGTGCTTGAACCATTTTTCTATAACCACTGAAATGCACACCGCTGAGGGTTGATTTATCGACTATACCATCTGGTTGTTTTCCATGTTTAATCCAGATATTAGTTCTGTCGAACAAGAAAAGGCATTAGATAGAGTAGACAGAAAAAATGCTGTGGGACATCCTTAAAAGAGTACACATGCAACAAAATTATATAGAAGCTTATAAAACAACAGTGAAAGCATTGTGAGAACAAATGGAGGATACTCAGAACCCTTCACTATAAGATCCGGAGTACGACAAGGTTGTGTCCTGTCCGCTCTATTGTTCATAACATATTTAAACAGCATATGTAAAGAAACCTGCCAACCAGAGACCGCAAGAACACCGCATGACGAACAGAACACAGAAGAAGAACTAACGGCAAATTACGCCATTAAAGAACCCCTATTTGCGGACGACCAAGCACTAATTGCAAAATCAGAAGCAGAATTAAAAGACCACATGAATAGTCTAAACAAAGTTTAGTTTAGTTTAGTTTATTCGACGGATCAACATCACGGCACACGGGTGTAACCCATAAGTACTCCACAAGCCGGAGTCCGGAGAATCTCAGCTCAGTGCACGGACTCCGTAGCACCGGCGAGGATGCTGAAATACTTTGAATAGATTTTTAACTCGATATTTCGCCCGGGCAGCGCAGTTAGGCTACATTATTTCGATGTCCAACTGCCAAGGGATTTTTTACGTGCGCAACAATACACATGGGCGTCCGATCTCACTACTCAGAGACCAGGAGAAATGTTGTTAATAGAAGCCCACGTGAAATAATACCGGCCCTCACCGGGGCTTTAACCCGGGACCTCCAGCACTCGAGGCGGACACCAGACCTCGAGACCACTCAACTCACCCCCCCCCCACCCCCCCCCCCTTTCCGCCCAGTTTGGACGAAGTGTGGAAGGAACATAACATGGAAATTAGCACCAGTAAAACAGAGGTAATGACTATAAATAAACAACGAAGAAAAATCATAATAGTATTTTCCTTTTAAAAGTAAACGACAATATTACACGCCATCTGTCGTATTTGGGTTAGAAACATATACCAATACGCCTCTAGGAGGTGACAGGGACATTTACATTTTTTTAAAAGAAACCTTTCAGATAACTGTCGGCGTTTGTGGTTTAGGTTTCGCAATCCAAACACGCCGGTTTCGAAATCAGCAACACGTTATTTGGTAGTAGATTGATTTGCGTTGATTTCACAATGGTATGAACTTCGGTCGTTCAGAAAGCTTTGTCCGACTACTGAAGGTAAAACTACCTACAAAAAAACACATAACAAATAAATGCTGGGGTTGGCGGCAGCGTACTGTAGAGGACATGGATATGCAACTAAGTTACTTAGAGAACTGTGACTGTAGAGAAAATTGATGAATGTCAGTAAATAAAGCAGAGATGGAGCATAAGAAATGGAAGATAATCGTAGCAGCAAAAGAAGAAGAACGAACGAACGAACGAACGAACAAACTTTATTTTCAAAGGGTTAAGAATTGGGCACGCAGGCCCGTCTAACATTCTGCCCTTCTATCACTCTCTTTCATACATTTTTTCATTCACACATCATTCAAGGCTAACAGAGAACAGCAACAATATAAAAGATATGCATTATAAAGGCATGGGCAAAATGCGAACATCAAAACTACACGACACAGTAAAATTAGATAATGGTCTGACATTTGTTATTAGCCATGTGGAATATACTGGCCTACCAAAAGGGGACTGGCTGTTATACTATGGTTTTGTTATTATTATTATTATCTCTATTATTATGGGGGAAGATAATCCGTACTGAGATAGTGTTCGAGTAATTTGCGATTATATGAATAGGGATTGGTGATGTCTTTGATTTCTTGTGGAAGATTGTTCCACAGCTGAGCTGCAGAGTACGTTAAGCTTGTTTTATATAAGTCAATCCTAGGCTTCGGAATGTGTAATATATTTAAACGTTTACTGTGTCTAGCATTATATTTAAACAATGGCCAAAGGTAATTTGGGGCATTCCGATGCAGGATTTTGTGAATTAGTTTAGCTTTATTGAAAAGCAGGCGTTTGCGGAGTGGTAGTAACTGAAGGCGTTTATACAGGCTAGGATTGTCAGATAAATGTTTGTTATAAATTAGACTCATGGCCCGTTTCTGGAGTGAGTAAAGTCGCTTGGTGTTTGAATTAGAACAACCGCCCCAGATTGTAGAGCAGTAGTCAAAGTGTGTCTGTATATGAGAAGTATAGAATAGTTTCCTTGTGTCCTCATCAAGGAAGTTTTTAATTTTGGCGAGTTGGTAGACTTTTTTCGCTGTTTGTTTAATAAGCGCTTGAACGTGGGAATTAAAGGTTAGGTTTCTATCAATGATTATGCCTAATGTTTTGTGCTCAATTACACTTTCTACTGGCATGTTATCGATGTGAAGTTGAAGTGATGTGTGTGAGCTTAGAGTTTGAAGTCTTTGTCTGGTTGTTAGTAACATTGATTTTGTTTTAGTGATGTTAATTTGCATACGGTTTGAATAGCTCCACCTAACTACATTATTTAATTCTTGTTGTAAAGACGAATCCAATAAAATACAGTTTTCAGCATTTGTGTACACTGTACAGTCGTCTGCAAATAGATCGCAGGACGACGAAAGATGCAAAGGTAGATCGTTAATATATATGGCAAACAATAGAGGGCCAAGAATAGAGCCTTGCGGTACTCCAATATTGAAGGTAGTGGTATGAGACAGACATTTATTATGTGATACTACTTGCTTTCTGTTTGATAGAAAAGATGATATTAGAGTGACTACATTAGGGCCAATTTTCATTGTCTCAAGTTTTTTAATTAAAATAACATGGTCTATCATATCAAATGCTTTCTTGAAATCAATAAACACAGTTCCACATAGACTGTTGTTGCTTATATTCTGGTGCCAATTTTCTATCATGTTTGTTAGGGCCGTATGGCAAGAATATTTTGGTCGAAATCCTGATTGGTTGTCAACAATAAGCTTGTTGCGAACTAAATACTGTAATGTTACTTTATGGATGTGTTTTTCTAGTGGCTTAGATAGTGATGATAGTAAGGAAATGGGTCTGTAATTGTTCGGGAGATCATTGTCCAATGAACCAGATTTAAGAAGATGGTACACTTTAGCGATTTTGAGAGCTGATGGAAAGTGGCCTTTGGTGAGACACTGATTATATACATAGGTTAGTGATATACAGATAACTGGCGCAGCACAACGGAGAATCCGGTTGCTGATTCCATCTAACCCAGATGAGGTTGTGTTTTTTAGGTTACTGATGTAAGTGAATACCTCAGTGATTGTCATTAGCGGTATGTCGGAAAGAATATCGCCGGAGCATCTATTCTCGCAAAACGATGACAGTAAAGATAAGTTGCAAGGAGAATTAGGTATTGAAGCCTTCAACTGGTCTATGTCAGTTTGAAAAAAAATTACTGAATTGGTCGCATGTAATATGATTTGATGGTAAAGAATTTCGGAGGTTATACTTGTTTGTCAAGGTGTTAATTGCATTCCATATATCCTTACTATTTGTTTTATCCATTACTAAGTTCTTAAAGTAATTTTTCTTTTCCCGTCGTATGGTATATTGAACTTTGTTTTTAAGAGTACGGTATGCGCTGAGATCCCGCTTTTTATGTGCTTTATCTCTGTCTCTCATAATTTCAAGTATTTCCTGGGTGATCCAAGGTGGCTTGACGTGGTGTTTTACTCGAACTTCCTTGATTGGCACATGTCTATCAAAAACATCAATAAATGTTTTCATCCAGAATTCCAGAGCATCATCCGGGTCAGGAAGCTGACAAACATTGTCTAGAGGTGAACTGAGCAAGTCCTGTAAAAATGCGTTTTGGTTGAAATGTTTGTAACTTCTATATTTTACACTTATGTGTTTATGTTTAGGAGTTTTAATTCCTTGTTTAGACCACGTGCAGCATATTGGGTAGTGATCGATCATTGCACAATTGGGTACAGCGCATTCTATGATGTTGTCTGAGCAAGTTACATAAATGTGATCTATGACTGTTGAAGATGACTTTGTTACTCTAGTAGCCTGTTGTACTATTTGTTGGAAATTGTATGATGCAATTATATTTCCCCATATTATGTTGGATTTGTTGGTGTCAATGTTAAAGTCTCCGAGTAGTATAATTTCCTTCCCGGAAGCGAAAACCACATCCATCATGGTAGTGAAGTTTTCGTACCAGACGTGTCCAGCACTGGGATTTCGATAGAGGTAGCCAATATGACGTATGAAGATTAAGAAGAAGAAGAAGAAGAAGAAGAAGAAGAAGAAGAAGAAGAAGAAGAAGAAGAAGAAGAAGAAGAAGAAGAAGAAGAAGAAGAAGAAGAAGAAGAAGAAGAAGAAGAAGAAGAAGAAGAAGAAGAAGAAGAAGAAGAAGAAGAAGAAGAAGAAGAAGAAGAAGAAGAAGAAGAAGAAGAAGAAGAAGAAGAAGAAGAAGAAGAAGAAGAAGAAGAAGAAGAAGAAGAAGAAGAAGAAGAAGAAGAAGACGGAAAAATAAGGAAGAAGAAGAAGAAGAAAACGGAAAAAGAAGGAAGAAGAAGAAGAAGAAGAAGAAGAAGAAGAAGAAGAAGAAGAAGAAGAAGAAGAAGAAGAAGAAGAAGAAGAAGAAGAAGAAGAAGAAGAAGAAGAAGAAGAAGAAGAAGAAGAAGAAGAAGAAGAAGCAGGAGCAGGAGAAGGAGGTGGAGGCGGAGGCGGAGGCGGAGGCGGAGGAGAAGAAGAAGAAGAAGAAGAAGAAGAAGAAGAAGAAGAAGAAGAAGAAGAAGAAGAAGAAGAAGAAGAAGAAGAAGAAGAAGAAGAAGAAGAAGAAGAAGAAGAAGAAAAAGAAGAAGAAGAAGAACAACAACAACAACAACAACAACAACAACAACAACAACAACAACAACAACAACAACAAATACAACACGAGAAGGAGGAGGATGAAGAACAAGACGAAGAACAGAAACAAGAAGAAAAGAAGGAGAAGGATAAAGACAAAGAAGAAGTAGCAGCAGAAGTGCGTCAGGGAGGTTGATTACGCTGGGTGATGAAGAGCAAGACGTTTCTATGAAGATGATGATGATGATGATGACGATGATGATGATGATGATGATGATGATGATGATGATGATGATGATGATGATGATGATGATGATGATGCTGATGATGATGATGATGATGATGATGATGATGATGTCGAATAAGAGGCAGAAGAATATTTTGTTAGCGACGATGACGATTATGATTATCACGATGAAATAATACGAGCAGACTTTCTCCTCGGTTGATTACGTTATCTACCGTCCTTTCTATTTTTCGCTATGTTCCCCATTGCTAAATGTCATCCGAAGAGGTAAATATTATGACAGATGCAATGGTTGTACGTGCCTACCTCAACGATAAATAAGTAGAGAATGGCGCCAAACGAAGGTGAGCCAAAGATTACGGTGCTCTGCAAAACCCCGTACACACAACATATGACGCAACAACTCTTCTTTCCCAGTTCCCTTAATTTTCGTGTATCGCTTTCTGACAAAATGTCTACCTGATGCCTTGATTGTTTTAACTGAGCTATTGATGCGAATCGGCTGGGTGAATGCAAATGGCGATGGGCAATTGCTTACACACGCGAGTTCGTTAACTCCGAAAACACGAAACCTGTAACGAGTGCTCTAATTTCTTAAACTCAGAGGTATTTTAAACTATATTTTTTCTATCGTTTGTCCGTGACGATTTTTTATAAATTTTCACTGAAAAGATATGTAGTGTAAAAACATCATGGTTGGTGCCATAAATAGATTAGAACAAGAATCGCTATGGCAAAGGTAGCCTTATGCAAGAGGGAAAATATACTGAATATTAAAATGCTGGCAATTGTAACGAGAGAGTATTGAAGTGTTATATAGAATATATAGTGTTATAATGGGTGTGAAACACGGAAAATAAGCAGACAGGCTTTAAAAAACATCTAATGGTTGTATCTAATTACCTACCTGATTTCCTAAACATCAATCAGCCTGTCTGATTTATATATGTCTATGTGTTATCTGTAAGCCTGTATGTCTGCCAATTCATGTGTATGCATACCTACTACTCATCGTATAATTCAGCCAAACATTCATGCATCTACTCACCATCAGCTCATCCTCCCAGTTATTCATCAGTCTGTCATCCATCCATCATCCATCCATCTATCTATACATACATCATCCATCCATTATTCCATACATCATATATCCATCCATATATACATCATCCAGCCATCCATCAATACATCATCCATCCATTCATACATACATCATCCATCCATCCATACATACATACATAATCCATCCATCCATCCATCCATTTATACATCATACACCCATCCATATATATAATCCATCCATTCATCTATACATCATCCATCTATACATCATCCATCCATCCATCCATCCATCCATCCATCCATCTATCCATCCATCCATCAATTCATCTATCACCAGTCAAGTCAACTATTTACCTATCTGTAATTTTGTTACCTGTCAATCTGATTATTTGTCTATGTGTCTGTCTGGTTATTTATCTGTCCGTCTGTTTATCTACCTATATGTCTGTCTGTTAGCCTGTCTAATGCCTGCCAAGTTGTCTATCGGCCTTTGGAGTCTATTGCCATTTATAAGCGATCTACTTCATGAGTGTGTGTGTGCGTGCGTGTGTGTGTATGTCTCTGTGTGTGTCTGTGTGTGTCTGTGTGTGTGTCTGTGTGTGTGTGTGTTCTGTGGCGAGGGTGTCACGGACGCAATTCGTAACCCCGCATACAGCGTTCGAAACACAGCTGCGGGCGATTTGGAAGTAGACCGCCTTGCATTTTCTTTTGTAAAATGGCATTAGTGCTGGTAGTTCAGAAAGCAATGGCAAACTACTGAGCATAAACTTGCCCAGGAATCACAAACCGCCAATAAATTAAAGGGTTGACTGCGACGTCATGTAAGGGATACTCAACTAACTTTTAACATATCCTTTGCAGGACTTTGAATTCAACCGTACGTTGATCTTCTTAGGCAATTTTACGTTCAGTACTTTGCCATCGCTTTCCGAATGAGAAATCAAGTTTAAGTGCAACTTATGTGAAAGTAATATTGTATCAAAAATGTCCTCCTGTTAACAACACATAGATATCAATATACTATTTCTTCTATTCACAGACATGCTGCTTATCCTAGCGGCCCACCTGGTGATTGTCACTGGACAATTCTATGCAGGTAAGTATCCATGCAGTTGCACATATTGTAATTATCTACTCAAGAAACTATCATTGATCACTGTCATACACATCGCTCTCATGTCCGTCCTGTGGTAACGTGTTCCAAACTTGGGAAGTAAATTCGGTCGGAGCGATACTGACCACAACTCCCGCCAACTGCAGATTGGTCTATAGACCCAAACCGAATTTAGATGTGTAAAAGCCTCCATTACTTTACGTTTACTTCCTTTACAATATACGATTGGCAGCTTCCGGTTCCCAGCATGGCGGTTAGGCATTGAACCGCTACAGCCTCTGGAGTATTTATCTTTGTGGCTGCGGTTTGCATTTCGCATTTTCCTCATGTTAGACTGGTAGTATATGGTTCCGTCGCCCTGCTACTGAGTGAGTGCGTGGCGCGACTCTGTGAGCTGTGATATTCACTTGGAATGCTTCTATATGTCCGCTTTTGTTTGTACAGTGACCTGCATGTTCGGAACAATGGCTTCCAGCTGGTGCTGAATTGACTGATTTGCGTTTTCGGTTCACGAGTGCATTTTTCAGGAGACTCCTGTGAGTCGGCTCTGGAGCTACGGAGTTCGTGCTTAATGCGACGCTTTCGGCGGGTCGCCCTGCGGATAGAGACAGCCATGTGAGAAAACCTGGGTCAATGAGGTCTTTCTGGTGACTGCCGATTCCATCGACGATGAACTGTGGTTTTCGTGGAGGACTTTTGTGTTGGCATTCTGGTGGCGGCATTATGCACAGTGTACATGTGAGGGATGTTGGCTTGCCGAGACTCCTGCCTGTTCCACTTTCAACATTGGACAGTGGGGAGCATTTTGTGTGATATTCACTGGCACAGGAATGGAGCATAATGGGGACGACCCGTTGCCATGAAGTTGGAACCTCGACTAACAACTAACTAACTAACTGACTAACTAACTAACTAACTAACTAACTAACTAACTAACTAACTAACTAACTACCTAACTAACTAACTAACTAACTTACTTTACAATATACACAATACGCCACAAGGCGTGGAAAGGTGTCCTATACTATTACTTTATTCGTACCTTTAGTATTCACATGTTTTGCATATCCTTTACAGGGCATCGCTGACAACATCAGCATCTTTCAGCTGATTGTTGATTTCTTGGCAAGATTACGCTCGGTAGTTCTCCTCTTCTTTCTTCTGTTATCTTATATCTTCCTTGGGCATAGGTCCTCAATCTTTACTTACTCCATTCCCTCCTATCCTTAGTTATACCATACTGCTCTGGTCATGTCCTCCTATATAATTTATTTCTGTTTCTACTTTTCGTTTCTATGTGTTTTGAGGTCTTCTTTATTTCTTTTGCACTCTAGATTCCAGACACAGACCTTTCTAGTTATACTATTCTCAGTTCCCCCATGCCTTTATATATATTGATATTGTTGTTGTTCTCGGTTAGCACCATACTTGATTTTTGGATGAAATAATGTATGAAAGAGAATGATAAGAAGGGCAGAATGTTAGACGGGCCTGCGTGACCAATTCTTAAATCTTTGAAATTAAAGTTCGGGAGTCTCCGTGGTGAAGTAGTCAAGCCGTTTGTCTCGGGCTCCGAAGGTTGTGGGTTCGATTCCGGGCCGCATCCTTTGGTTCACGAGTGAAATTTTTCGGAGACTGTCGTGGGTCGTCGCTAGAGCTACGGAGTTCGTGCTATGTGCGACGATTTAGACGCTGCGGAAAGAGACCGAGCCATATGGGATAAAACCCGGGGCAATGAAGTCGACCCTGTCGACTGTTTTTTTAAATAAAGTTCATTCGTTCGTTAAAAGTCTGTCCTATCCAGCGCCATCGTCTATTCCTCGCCTCTTGGTTTATTAGTATTTGTCTAGTTCTCTCCACGAGTTCCACATTGGTGCTTTTTAAAGTATAAATCATTCTGTCTTTCAATTAACTTTAATGATACAATCACCTGCCTCGTTTGCTTTGCCATTATCTTCAATATTTCTATGTAGCTTAGAAACTCCTATTAATGCATGAACGCCCTATCCTGCCACAACTATTTATGTTGTTTTTCTCTGTTGTAAATGTGAAAGAAAATTACTTGCACGTAATGCATTTTCCTTCTCCTTTAGCTTACCTTGTTTTAGAGCTCGAATCGAGTCTTGTTTTTATTTCCGAGGTGCGTTTTCCATTTGCTATTATTAAGGTAACCAGGTATTTTAATCTTATAAAGGTGTTGGCGAGATTTTCGCTTACTTTGGCTCTTTCTGTGTTGTAAACAAATTTAGAGCACAAATGGAGAGATTATTGGAAAGAAGTACTGAAATGGAAGCGAGATAGGTATTGTGTTTTCTTTTCGACAAGGCTTTAGACAAAGTGTACTGTAATATAAAAGGCATATTTAATGTGTAATCTTACACAGCATACCTGTCTGTCTGTATATATTTATGTGTGAATGTGTGCATGTGTTTATGTGTATACGTGTATGTGTGTGAGTGTGTGTGTGTGTGTGTGTGTGTGTGTGTGTGTGTGTGTCTATTTGTTTGTGTGCGTGTGCCTGCCTGCATCATCTCACGCCAATCTCTTTTACCCTTTGCATTCTCCTTTATCGCCCCCTATGCTTTTCCGTTACTAGTTATCTCCAAGTCTTGAGAGAGAGAGAGAGAGAGAGAGAGAGAGAGAGAGAGAGAGAGAGAGAGAGAAAGAAAGAGAGAGAGAGAGACAGAGGTCTGGATGGCTTGGTCAAATGGCGTAATCGAAACAAGAACACAGAACCGATCCACGACTCTAGTGATCGTGTGAGAAGGCGAAACATGACCACCCACGCTTAACAGCATGGCACTTGATGATGATAAAGATAATAACTAAAACAACCTCATCATCTCAACTCATCTCATCTTATTCCTCATGTACCTTGCGGTTTCGAGGTGAAGTATAAACAGCGGGAGAGTGCCCGTATTTGAGCTTCATATATCAAGATCTTCATCGACTCTGTTTTCCCCTCAAAACTCGACCACAGAAAATAAAAGATGCTATGAATTATAACTACTTAATTTTGTTTATGTTAAAATCTACTTGAAA
Organism: Cepaea hortensis; assembly: GCA_963921405.1. NCBI lineage: Eukaryota > Metazoa > Mollusca > Gastropoda > Stylommatophora > Helicidae > Cepaea > Cepaea hortensis. The sequence continues at coordinate 85,156,250 of OY992889.1, read as the reverse complement.
AGTGCCTCATGCCCAAGTTGTCTGGATGTGCTTTTCTCATCTTCGTGCTACTCAACACGGCCTCTACTTCTAGGGTCGATGCATTCGATGTTCTCTAGAAGCCATTGTGCCTTTTACTATGTCCCAATTTAAATATTGAGCACAACCCACTACTGGCAATGCCGATCGCATTCTGGTATGAACCTAAGGCCCATCCACGTCAATATGGAAGCACTATACTCGAGTTTCGCCCTCATTTGAGCTCGTCAGTAGTGCATATCCCTGACCGGATCCGGAAACAGTCCCGGATCACGCGTGTGAAGCGGGTGTGTAACCACGCGGCACACACTGGACACACCAAATTATCACAACAGAATATCACAACGCTACCCATCGGAGGCTATGCTCAAGATTGCCCAATCGCCGCGACTGACGTCCGTCAATCGATGGGACCCGAACGATCAGGACTTCTCACTGGCAAGGAACACCAGGCCTCCTAAATCCAGTAAGCAATAATCAATTGATTATGTTGTTGTTTCGGGATTTGAAATTTAAATATTGAGCACAACCCACTACTGGCAACGCCGATCGCATTCTGGTATGAACCTAAGGCCTATCCACGTCAATATGGAAGCACTATACTCGAGTTTCGCCCTCATTTGAGCTCGTCAGTAGTGCATATCCCTGACCGGATCCGGAAACATTCCCGGATCACGTCCCTATGTCCCAATTATTTCAGTTTCCGAGACACGCCGAGGTTTACGAGCCAGTTTTCTTGGTCGTCAAAACCTTTAGAATCTTGATAGTTTTCTTCTTCTTCGTCTTCTCTGTAGTGATGTTTTATGAGTAAAACAATATATAACAGCAACAACGACGGCAACAACAACAACAACAACAACTACTACTACTACTACTACTACTACTACTACTACTACTACTACTACTACTACTACTACTACTACTGCAACATCCTATCCTATTCTCTCCTCACTCTCCCCAAACAAAAACAAAACCAAAAAAAACAGTTGAAATGAAAACCGGACTTGTGTATTAAGATCTCAATTGGATAAGTAAAACATGCTGTGTGAAGAGGATCTGTGAAGGTGATACTTACCTGCCGCTGCAGACTCTCACATTTCAGGTTTTCCATCTTTCCCATTTCACGCATCTATTTTCCCCGTCATATTTTGACAGGTGGACAGCCTGTGAGGGGGGAGTAACTGCGGATCGTCTTTATGAAGTTCTTTCATCACCGTGTGAGGTCGTTGTAAAACAAGGCGGGGTGGTGGTGGGTGCTGTAGTTATTCATCACATTTCCATCACAGCAGGTCAGCATGGTCGAATGGATAAGAACGCTGGTTCTTAAATATCCTGAGTGCTAATGCAGAGGCAGCAGGTTCAACCCCTACGTTAGTCGACTGGACTAACATGTTGACTTCTGGTCCTTGACGTGGGGACGTGAATTACAAGTATCCATGAAGTCGGAGTTGGTCTGCCTGATGGCGAGCGACATTGGTAATTGGGAAAGCTAATCCACACCCAAAAATCAGCCTTGTGCAATAGAATTAGCAGCCTTTGTATGGACTACGCCTGAGTTCAAAGCGAGTTAACCCAAATGGATGGAAGGATGGATGGGTGGACGGGAGGGTATATGTGTATGTGTGTGGGTATGTATGTATGGATGTATGTATTAGTGTATATGTATGTAGTTATGTGTGAATGTGTGCATGTCTGTGTGTAAGTCTGTCTGCCTGCCTGCCTGTCTCATATAACATGGTAATGTGCATTGTTTGTGTGCACAACATTAATTTCACAATAGATTTTTGTCTATGTGAATATAACATGCACCATATATAATTTAATTAAAGTACGAAAGATTAATGATTAGAAGAGCCGAATGTAAGACGTTCCTGTGTGCTCAACTTGTAATCCTTTGAAAATAAAGTTCATTCTTTCCGTCAGTCTATTTGTCTGTCTATCTATCTGTCGTTCTTTTCGCCTGTCCTTTGCGTAAAGAAATCGTCACACGTTAGAATGTTTCATTGTCAGCTTCCCCAACAAGAGAAATGTGAAATTTCCAGAGAAATGTTGATGTCTCCATTAGCAACATCAAGTGGCATCTCCGCTCTAAAGATCGGCTGTAGTCTGCAGTGTTCTTTTTGCTCTTGGTTTTCCTCTGTTACTACTACGTATAACAGTTGTCGCTAAGCTTTCATGTTATGTTTCTCCCAACTATATGTTCAAAAACAATCTTGATAGTCTACGCCTACTTCCTCCTTTTATCAAACATTTCGGTTTTTCTGTTAGGTTGTTGATGTTGTTGTTGTTGTTGTTGCTGCTGCTGCTGCTGCTGTTGTTGTTGTTGTTGTTGTTGTTGTTGTTGTTGTTGTTGTTGCTGCTGTTATTGCTGTCTTGCAGTTTTGCAGTTAGACGTCGTGGAGGTGGGTTATTGAGACTCCAGCACCTGTGACTAACGACGTCCCTCCAATTCCCTCCATGATTCATGAGCAGTAATTTTCTAGGGACATGGAAATTTCCTACTGGAATGCTAGACCTGTCATTGGTTCTTTACCTGCTTAAACATTTTATATTTGCTACAACCACAATGTCACACTCACGGACAGACTCCACCATGTCACACTCACGGACAGACTCCACCATGTCACACACACGGACAGACTCCAACATGTCCCACTCACGGGCAGACCCTCGTTACAACACTGAGGCATCAAGTATTAACAGAAAATGTAACTCGTCTGAGTTCCAGAACCTTATAAAACAACGGGTCTCGATAGACTCCCGTATTGTTCCGCTATTGACATTATTTCACGCAAACACGTATCAAGACAAAAAAGTCCCTTTCCACGCTTGATGCGTGTTTATTACTTAGTCTTAACACCATATTTGCATAGACCATTCGGCACATTATGTATTATGTAATTAATGCCACACCGGCCGCTTTATTTCCCACAACATTTCCCGGTACCCATTTAGGATGGGTAGGCTTGGCGCTTTAATCGATGTTTAAAATATACAGGGTGTATTTTTAATGACTGGGGTTTTTGAAAATATTGCCGTTTTAAGTTTTTTATTCACCCTCTGTGGAGTTCATGCAACATAAAAGATAAATACAAAACTTGGAACGGCACTATTTTCAAAAACCCCACAAGCATAAAAAATACACTCTATATTATGTCTCGACGGGGTGTCGAACAAATGATCTAGAGTGCTAGCCACTACCCTACCGCGGCTTTATTTCTCCTTAGATGTAGATAACAACATTTATGCCAAAAAGAACCGAAGAAATGTATCCAATCCGGGAGAGGTCAAGGGGTCAGAGTTGAAATCACAACTGACCTGCATGCGTTTTTATATTACCACAGTGAACTCGTTGTACTTCCTTCGCTACAATCAGCAAGATGGCCAAGTGGACAGACTATCACCGCACTGTCAGTTCGTGTTTACAACCATACAACAAATCTTATCTTCACTAGGTTCGCGTACTTGTCCAGAGTCAGGCGAACGACTCACTGGACGAGCTTTCGCGTCGAGAAGATCTGGAGGTCTTGGCTCTTTGAGTGCTGCATGAAGAGACAGCCCGTCATAGATAAACGTGACAAATTCCACAGTTGTGTTTGCGTGCACATTTTTTTATTTTTTTTAATAAATGAAACCTAAACTGCAGACTTCAGATTCTTCGTTAGTTTGCTTGTCCTTTAGAGAACATTGCAATAAACCCCAGCATTTATTGGCTGTTTGGGATTTAATACGCAGTTTTACTTTTAATAGTTTGCCATTACTTTCTGAGCGACCGATACTTATACCATTAAAATCAAAGCAAAGCCACCTGCTCCCAAATCTCCTGTGTCTGACTTCGAACCCTCGATTGTGTATATCGGGGGTTTGTGAAAATGCTGTCACTATCATCATCAGTCATCAGTTATCAGTTGGGGTATCTTCATTGCACTCCGGACATGTCCATAGGTGCTCAGATCCTCCCCCCCCCCCAGCATATGCATCAGCGTCCGGTGGCTAATAGTGCCAGTTCTGTGTTGGTTGACGAGGCACTTTGTTTTCCCGATGTACCTCTCGCGTCTGGCTGTGCCGATTCTTACTCCCAAGTCTTTCATCCTGGACAGCGATGTGGAGTCACTGACGTCAAAGTTCTCTGTTCTCGCCATATCTTTGAGGACGTTAATAACATCGGCACGATCCATGGGCTGGCCATCTACAGGGGGTGCAGAGCCAGCCAGTTTATCAGCTCGTTCATTTCCCTCGACTCCCGCATGTCCCGGGACGAAGATGAAGGTGACTTTACTGACAACAGACTTCCGCAGCGACTCAGTCCACTGTCTACGTACAGATCCAGCTTTGACCTTCTGAATCATGCTCATCGAATCACTTAGTACACACACGTTGGTATAATGCTGTGATTCCAGCCATATGAAAGCCTGTGTAACTGCCATCACCTCCATCGTCATGCTGCTCGTGGTCATAGAGTGGGCACCACTGGATTCTTGAACGGTTCGGCCCGCTGAAAGGGCTGTAAATGCCCACGCACTTCTCTGCTGCTTTACAACAGATCCATCTGTATAGATGAGCACTTCGGGGCTATCTGAGTGTTCATAGATTGATTGACTGATTGATTGATTTAGGAACCGACATCACAGCATTCGGGACATTCCCATAAGCGGAATGTCCCCATCCTCAGCTGCCAGCGAAAAGTTCCAACACTAATATTTCCAGTAGCACCGGCATGCCAAGGAGAAAAGATCCAGGTGATGCTTACTACCCGTGACCTCCGAAGCAAAACAAGTCACTCTGCACGAAACTTGCCTGATCTCACCCTTCTCAGCATGCTTTCTGAGTCAGTTACAATCACAATGTGTGTATGTATCGTGTTTTCTATCCAGCGGAAAGCTGCACTGACCGCCTCCACCTCCATTCTTAAGCTAGATGTAGTGTTATCATACGCCAGGCTCTCCTGCACCAAACGTCGACCATTAGTTTTTGCCAAGAACCCCCAGGCACTTCTCCTACCTCTCAACACTGACCCATCCGTGTAGATAATCACATCACCCGGGCGAGAATTTTCCTGAATTAGTTGCTGAATTTCCACTTCCGTGGCCCCTGCTGGCCACTCCCTGCACTCCCGGCTCAATGTTATTACAACTCTGCATAAGTCTGACTGTACGGCTGGCACGCTGACCCAATCCTCTCCTCGCCTGATGTTCTCCAAGGGGCACACCTGTCTGATCGTATCCTCCGTTCATAGATGAGCGCGTTAAATTCTGCATTGACAGCGGCAGGCTAACATACTAACTAACATACGTTGAATGCAGGCGGCAGAGATAGTACAGTCCTGTCATCACGATCACCATATATTACGGCCTGTTGGCTGGTCATGCAGATTCCTGATCATTCTATTCCAAAGGTGTTCTTTTACGTCACTGTCTTGGATTTCAGAATATCTCCATGGACAAATATTAGAATTTAATTTATGTCTACCGTGCTCTCTGGCGAAGGAGTTAAGTACGTTGGTCGTAATCCCGTACACTCTCGTACGAAACTCAGCTGCGCGAGATTAGGCAGCGGATCGCGTCGCGCTGATTACTTACTGAGGTATGTGAGCCGGTCGTTCAGAAAGCAATGGCAAACTACTGAACGTGAAACTTGCCAAAACATCAAAGACAGCTGAAAAATGCTGGTGTTGACTGCAATGTCCTGTAAAAAAAAGGATATGCGAAAAAAATGTAAGTCTCCATGAACAAATATTTGAATTTCATGTATGTCTCCATGGACAGATATGTTGGTTTGAACAATGAAGACTCCAACATGTCCCTGTATCTCGACGTGGCAGAGAGGAAACGAGCGCTCTTCCTCTTCAACTTCTTGTGCGTTGATCAGCCCCTATACTATTGTTGGACTTAAACGATGTCGTCTAGGTCGGAAACAATGGCAACCTATAAGAATGTAAAATTGCTTAAAAACTCAAGTAGGGTTGATTACAACGTCCTGCAAAAGAACATGCAATCTTGTTGCGGTGTACATACAACAGACAAAGTTCAACATGTAATGAAATAGCGGAATGGTTGATTTACACTGAAATACACAAAACGCATTGTCATATGTAATATGCACCTATCGAGATACAGCGAAATACGGCAGACAATACATTTGAATTATCTTCTTCTTTTCCTGCCTTCGTTTCTCCAAGGTGAGTGAGTCACACCTAGCCATGCACCTGAAAGGTCGGTGCGTCCAGCTCTGGCATGTATGTATATAAGGTTAGCTTCCTATAGATATATCTCATCCACGGTAGCTGGCTGTATCGAACCGTGGGTAGGTTTTCTGAGCAAACAAATTTGCCAGGGTAGTGTCCTTAAAGCCTGTTCTTTGCAATTTCCACCTGCCGTGGAATTTTAATAAAATACTTGCACATGGGACCACCTGTTTTTCGTCCTTATTCAAGAAAGCTAGTTTTCCTATCTCCTACCAAAGAGAATGGGTGGGGTTGAGGGGCGGGGGAGGGGTGGGGGGGGGGGGGGGTTGACGTTATATCATTAGATAACACAGGTTCTTGGGGAAATTCGCAGCCCTAAGCTGGGAACGAACCCGTTATCTTGTCAACCTCAGGCTTGCACCTTAATCTCTCAGCCACAATTACCCCTCCTCATCCCCTTAGAGTGTGCAATATATTGTTTATTTCTTTATTAATTAAATTTTCAACAGGAAATATATGTTTTGAAGATATGAATGTTTAATTTATAAATATTTGCTCTGGTCTACTCAGAGGCCTTCGTGGCCAAGTGGTTAAGACCGTCTGCCTTGTGTACGGAAGGTTGTGTGTTCGATTTCGGAACCCGTCTTTCGCTGCGCAGGGGTAATTTTGTTCGGAAATCCCTGGGGTTGGTCGGCGTAGCTAAGGAGTTCGTGCTCCGTGTGATGATTTCGGTAGGAGTTTAGCTGCTCTGTGGAGAGAGACTGAGCTATGTGAGGTAACACCGGGTGCAGTGAAGTCCATCATCTTGCCCTTGAACCCCATTTTTTTTCTTCATGGTATACTACTTTCTCTGTCTCCGAGTATGTTCTTCTAGTGCTGTCTCCGGTGTTTCTTAATGTCTTAGAATGCGGCCACGCAATGTAAGACTTTAATTTTATTATATTACTTTAAGAAGTCTTCTTTGTTTTATTACATTTCCTATAATTTGTTTGTTTGTTTGTCAGAGTTTCAATCCAGCTAATATTTGTTGTTCTACGATAATTCAAACCAATATATTCTTTCAGTGATTTTTTTTTTTTGGCGCTCCTTCGCTTTGAACTCAAGCGTAGTCCATATACACTATCTATAGTAGTTATGGATAGAATTTTGCGTGTGGGTTAGCTTTCCCTAATAACAGTGTCCCTCGCCATAAAGCGAATCCACTCCAACTTCAGGGATATTTGTAATTTACTTCACCAATTCAAGGACGACAAGCCAACATTTTAGTCCAGCTGTTCGGTGTAGGGGTTGAACTGCTAACCTCGGCATCAGCACACCGAATGTTTAAGAACACGCGTTCTTACCCATTCGGCCATGCTGACCTGCCTTTAGTGAATGTAAACACAGACACCAAGAACACAATCTGAGACTTCCGTGGCGATAAGGTTCTCCACACTCGGACAATATCAGCCAGTATGTCTTAGTACATCCATCCATTGGCACCTTGCCGTCTTGACAGACGATAGCTTCAAAAAGGCATAATAACTTTTACCCAGGCGGTAGCGAATGTGACTGGTAAGGCCGATTCGCGCTGTAAGTGTTCGTTCACAGTGGGTGCATGTGAACACGTGGTTATTTCCACCATCATGCACCATCTTACGTCTCACACGCTCGGTGTGTGACTTATCTGCAATAATTTTCTCCTTTGTCTGTATTCCATTTCTGATGTTTGTCCTCCATTTTTTTTTTCTTCTTTCGTTCGCTTGAAATATGTCTATATCTGCAATGTCGTCTCTTGCATGAATTGAACTGTTTTTTTCAGTTCACACAGCGGTCCATAGAGTTTATCTTCCACTGTCGTCTCTCTAGGCCAGAAGGTTTGCCTAGATATGTTATATTTTGGGCAGTCTTGGAGTATGTGCTCTGCTGTCTGCGACGCCAATCCACATGTGCACATGGCTGTTTCACCAATCTTGAATTTTGTATACATGTGGTTTCGTAATCTATTGTGTCCTGTTCTGAGGCGCAGAATAATGACTTGTTCTGGTCTGTCCATAATGTGGTAGTCATCTTGAGCAGGTTTTGGTGGCTTTCTGACTGATTTGATTATTCTTTTCTTTTGGTGGTATGTAACGGGCACATCAGGCTGTTCCTCTTTGGCTCCTTCCTTAGCCAATTGATCAGCTCTGTCGTTTCCGGGTACTCCACAGTGGGATGGTATCCACTGTATGGTGACTTTATGCTGACTGCTAAGTTCAGAAAGTAGTGTCCTTAGTACTGGCAATTTCCCAGAGAGGAGCGCCTCGAGTACTGATTTTGCATCTGTTAGTAGCACCACAGGTTGTGTACCATTGCTGTTATTTAGTAATTTCTCTGTTGCTATCTTGATTGCCTCAATTTCGGCATCATAGTTATGGCAGTACTTTCCTGTCGGTACTCTGGCTGTGTCCCTAGTATTATTTGGGTATTCTATGTACACTCCCGCTCCTCCATTTTGAACAGCATTTTGTGCTGACCCATCTGTGTAGACTCGGATCCAGAGGTCCTGTGGGTATTCTTCATCAAGGAAGCTGAGAGTGGCTGTTCTGCGCTGCACACTGTTCTGTTCTTCCTTGTCAAATATTCCTCTCACTTTTGTCTGGATTTGTAACGATAGTCTATGCTCATCTTTCCATGGAGTTCGCTCTGGAATAGTTGTTAGGGGGATACCAACTGTGGGCAGATCAGTGGTTTCTCTGCAGAGTCGTTTGGCCTGGTGGATAAAACTACTTCTTTTCAACCGCCCCATAGCTAGGTTTTCAAATCTGTTCTTCATAGGGTGGCCTGGCAAGCTGAGGAACTTTTCTGCTTGTATTAGCGTTTTCGTATCTCTGCGCTCACTCAGTGCCTGTGTCCTCCCCATCTTCTCCATTTCCACTATAGGGGTTGATCTCATCCCTCCTGTGGTGACTCTAAGTGCTTGATTTTGCACCTTGTCCAGCTCTTGTAGTGTGGTATTTGATGCTGAACACCACGCAGTTGACCCATATTCCAGGTGTGGTCGTATGCTCTGTTGGTAAACTTTGCTAAGTATTTTCGTACTGGCTCCCCATGTGGTTCCACTTAGCTTTCTCAGGATGGCTATTTTCCTTCTGGCTTTTGCTACTGCTTTGTTGATGTGCTTTCTCCATGTCAGCTTGCCATCAAATGTTACTCCAAGGTATGTTGGTTCTTTATCTTCTCTTAGGGGTGTTCCATTTATCTGGATGATCCCTGCCTTTTGTTTTGGAGAGAGGGTAAATAGGCTGGTGCTGCACTTGTCAGTGTTTATGCTGACACACCATCTATTTGCCCATGCAGCAAATGTATCTACAGCTCTTTGTAGCAATCTGGTGGCCACTGATGCATATCCATTTGTGCTCCATAGAACCAGGTCATCGGCGTACATTGCCGCTTTAATTCCATGCGGTAGGTGAGCAACAAGATCATTGATGAAGATTAGAAAAAGTGTGGGGGACAAGACTCCGCCCTGGGGGACACCGTGACGCAGTAGTACTTTCTTGCTCTTGATTCCGTCTATCTGTACTCGGGCTCTTCTGTTGTGCAAGTATGCTTTCACCCATTTGTACATTCTTCCATTGACTTTGCAGTTTCTCAGTTTCTTCATCAGACCTTCTTTCCAGACTTTGTCAAAGGCTTTCTTCAGATCTATCCATGCCGCGAGCACCAGCTTCTTCTCTTGGAATGCATCCTCAATTTCTTGAGAGAGGTAGGTTGTCTGATCTTCCGTAGAGTAGCACTGCCTAAAGCCAGCCTGCTGTGGCACAAGGATGTTTTTACTTTCAATGTACCACTGCAGTCTGTGATTGATGATGCGCTCCAGTGTTTTGCAGAGACAGCTGGTGAGGCTAATTGGTCTGTAGCTAGAGGCAATGGAACCATCTTTCCCTGATTTTAGGAGGGGTATCATGATTGCTTCTCTCCAGGCTTGTGGAACACTGCCTAAGGTCCAACTGTTATTGAAGATCTGCAACAGCTTTGTTTTGGCCTCTGTTCCTAGGTTCCTGATCATTTCATTGGAGATACCATCAGCTCCTGGTGACTTTCTCATTTTCAGTTTTGATATGGCTAGCTCCAGTTCGCTGATTGTGATGGGTGCCTCCAGAGCCTCATGTACTATTTCCTTCTGTCCTGTATGTTGTCGTTTCTCTCGAATCTCTTGTTGTTTCTCTGGACTAATTTTGATATTGCTATCTTGTGCGAACGAGTCCGCAAAATGGTCAGCTGCTTGCTTTCTTGTTAAGATTTTTCCATCTTTATGTAGTGCAATTTTTGAGTTTCTCCCTGTGCCCTCGTCATTAAGCTGTTTTATTAGCTTCCACAATTTCCTTGTGTCTCTTTCAAAGTTCAGAGACTCTGTTTTCTCCTGCCAGCTTTTCCGTCTAGCCTGCAGCTTGGCCCTTTGAAATTTGGCTTTTGCATGCTGGAATTTATTGTGGTGCTCTTGGCTGGGTGTGGCCTCTGCTTGCTTTCTACACACTTCAACATCATTATGCAACTGTTCCAGTTCACTACTCCAGTAGGGTTTATATTGTTTACGGGCTCCTTTTGGTACTGTTTCTCGCGCTGCCTGTAGTATGCATTTCCCAAACTCTTCAACTGCTTTATTTATGTCTTTCTCAGTGTTCAGGTTTCTAACCAGTATGCTGGTGCGATGCTTGTACATTGCCCAGTCTGCTTTCTTGTAGTTCCACCTCGAGAGGGTGCTGCTTTCACTTACAAGCTCATTTTCTACGGTTAGAAAGACTGGCCGATGGTCACTGCCACCAAGTTGTTTCCCAACAGTTCGTGTAATGTTCCACTTCAGGTCTGGTGAATGAAAAGCCAGGTCAGGTGTAGGTGTAGAGTGCCATGATCTCGAGTAGAAAGTATGTGGGTCGGACGGCTTGTTAATCAACATGAATCTATTCTCATCCTGCCAGTCTTCCAGTCTCTCTCCTCTCTGGTCCATGTGATCATAGCCCCAGCTCTGCGAGTGGCTGTTGAAATCGCCACATACAATCATTTTTTCTTTTAGTGGTAGAGTGTTCAGTGCCTGTGGGCGGTCACTTGGACAGTAGTAATTGATCAGATGTAGATCTGTATTACCTGTCTAAGTTTAAGTGTCTGATACTCAGCCCCTTCCACGTAGACTTTGATTTGGGAAGCCATGATGTTATTTCTTACAAGGGTCAGTATCCCACCTTTTCGCCTGTTCTTTCGGTCAGATCGGTAACACTGGTAGCCTCTGATTTTGAAGGCTATATTTTCATTAAGGTGAGTTTCTTGCAAGCAACATATGCTTACTTTTTCTTGGTCCAAGATTTTTTCTAATTCTATTTTTTTTGTTGCTGACTCCCTCCGCATTCCAGTGCATTATTTTAAGTCTTCGTTTAGTATGGCCAGTCGTCCTATTCTCATGTCCCCTGGCTCCACAGGACATCTGAGAAGGACCTCCAGTAGTTGGGGTTGGACCCTTTCGAGACATAGGGCCCGGCACTGCACCTGCCTGGGGGTCCAAAGCAGGGCGAGCACCATAACGATTAGCAGTAGTCGACATATTCCATTTTGCGTGATTGCGTGGCATCCTGATTTCTGTGGTGCGCCTCTTGGCTGGTTGCCTCCGTCTTCAGCACCGTTTGTCCTCCATGAAACACGTTCAGCGGCGACTTGCTCCCAATGTGCATTATCAATGTCTGTATCAATCATGTCCCGCTTACACACATCTTTGTATCGTAGTAGAGGCCGACCCTGAGATCTCTTACCCATCTGTAATTCACCAGAAAAGATGTCCTTTGGTATTCTACCATCATCCATCCCCCTAACATGTCCTATCCATCTAAGTCTACGAAGACTGAGCATGGAATAAACCGTCACACAGCCTGATCTTTCCAATACTTCATTATTTGTGATTTTGTCTTGTCACTTAATGCCATGAATTCTTCGCAGACACCGCATGTGAAAGCTGTTTAAACGTGTCTCTAGGTGTGAGTAAGTAGTCCAGGTTTCACTGCCATAAAGAAAAGTACTAAGGACACAGGCTTGATAGACACGGACTTTTGTTTTAGCAGTAAGCTTCCTGTTCTCCCAGACTCTGTTTCTTAACCTGTTCATTGTTGTTGCTGCCTTACCAATCCGGATGTTGATTTCCTGATCTAGGGATAATTGGCTATTTACCACTGATCCTAGATATGTAAAATGGTCTGCCATCTCTAGTTCGGCGTCGTCAATAAAGATTGATGGTACCCCATGTGCACCTTGTGACATAATCTGTCTTCGTTTTGCTAATTGTTACACCAAATTCGGAACAAGCAATGGAGAATGCAGATAGTAGACATTGTAATTCTAGTACATCAGACAACGCATTATTCGTTTACACAATTCATAAAATATATAACTCTGCAGTATCAACCTGACCGAGATGCAGCGAAATATGCCAGGCAAGAAATCGGGCAATATTTTGTTTCTGGCGTCTTTCTTTAAAGTCTTGGGTTACTCTTCTTCCATACGCTGTTAATGTTATGTACCCATGGCTCATGTTTGAGAATCTTATAATGTAGAGACCACAGCCACAGTGGTTAGTGCGGTTGCGTGTCAAGACAGTGTTCGGGTTCTATCCCCAGCAGACACTTAAAGAAGGGTACTAGAAACTTCTTTGAAATTTCTGGAAATTGTCTGGAGAGGAAAGTTGATGAGGAAGGGAAGTGGCTACGCTACCTTATATGCCGTAGCCTCCGTGAAGAAGAAGAAGAAGAAGAAGAAGAAGAAGAAGAAGAAGAAGAAGAAGAAGAAGAAGAAGAAGAAGAAGAAGAAGAAGAAGAAGAAGAAGAAGAAGAAGAAGAAGAAGAAGAAGAAGAAGAAGAAGAAGAAGAAGAAGAAGAAGAAGAAGAAGAAGAAGAAGAAGAAGAAGAAGAAGAAGAAGAAGAAGAAGAAGAAGAAGAAGAAGAAGAAGAAGAAGGAAGAAGAAGAAGAAGAAGAAGAAGAAGAAGAAGAAGAAGAAGAAGAAGAAGAAGAAGAAGAAGAAGAAGAAGAAGAAGGAGAAGGAGAAGGAGAAGGAGGAGGGGGGAGGAGGAGGAAGAGGGAGGAGGAGAAGGAGGAGGAGGAGAGGGAGAAGAAGACAGGAGGAGGAGGAAGAGGGAGGAGGAGAAGGAGGAGGAGAGGGAGAAGAAGACGAAATAGAATTATCGATTTACACCTCTATTTACCACAAGAATAGATTGTGGTATGTTTACTCAAAATGAGTACCCTATTAAGTTACTCGTGACCTACCCAGTCTAGACGACCAGCGATAATCTGTTTATGGACAAGTTTAGTTCATGCTACTACGAGAAGTGGCATTCCAAGAAACATCAGACGGACGTCCACCACACCACCCCGCTGACAGCTATACAGTTTTCTACGTATCCAGTTACCACAACCCATCGCCTACCAACCCGGAAATACATACTAGAGCATGCCCACAAGCCTTCAAGCGGGTTGCTGTACACTAAAGAAAGGTATCAGGTGATACTTAAGCGGAAAGTCCCTTGAAAAACCAGTTCTGGTGCTGAAGGAATTATGTGAGGCCTGGCGCCCAGAAAACCAACGGTTCTGGCCCTCAATCTTCATTAGCACACTGTTTTACATTCATTGCTAACGGCGCGGATTGTTACTGAATGTTCGAAAGTTGTAAATGAAGAAGAGATAGAAGACATGAAAGTGAAAATCATAAAACGCTCTTTTGTTTCTTCTGCCGTTTTCTTCTCTTTCTTATGGAAGTGGGCGCTGTTGGTGTGTCAGGACTGCTGTCTATTCCACTTTAAACATGGGACAGTGAGAAACAATTTGTGTGATATTCAGTGGCACAGGAACGGAGCATTATAATGGTAACCCTTTGCCGTGAAGTTGGAACCGCGATCACTAACGACTAACAACTAACAAAGGATAATACAAAGAGCAGCCAATCGAGCCTCTGGCTTAAACATCATTTTTAAACGTGTCCATTATTTGAACCATCTGTACAATTTATTACAATCATACGCGCAGCTAATTGATCATTAATCCAGTTTCCTATCTTTGTCCCTCGCAACGTACCATGCGTTAACGTACTGACTAGATCCGAAGGTCATGAGTTCACATTCAGATAGAGGCAGATTCGTAAAATTGACCTGGGTTGCCAGGTCAATCGAGTAGAAAATTGATACAAGTTAATGTCTCAGGAAGTGTACAAGGCTGATGTAATATTGACCATATACTACCGGAGTGTGGATTGGTGTGTACACGACTGGATCTATATTGACCACATTACCACCGGGTGCGGATTGGTGTGTACACGCCTGGATCTATATTGACCACATTACTACCGGGTGCGGATTGGTGTGTACACGCCTGGATCTATATTGACCACATTACTATCGGGTGTGGATTGGTGTACATACGCCTGGATCTATATTGACCACATTATTACCGGAGTGCGGATTGGTGTGTACAACACGCCTGAATCTAACACCAAATGCCCGATACACCTTAAGGCGAGCACACGCTTCCTCTTCTTTGTTGATATACCATTGTATGGTGGGTTATTATTTATTGTACAGAACAGTATTTCAAGCAGCGCACCTTGTGTCCTTATCGTTATTATATTTAGAAAGCGTGTACTAAAGAAATCTGGCAACGTATTTATCTTTTTTTTCCCAAAAGGCTTATATTCGGTTCCTGTGAAAGTAATACGTTTATAATTGTATTTGTATCGTTATTTCCGCTATTTGGCAGCTGATGTATCCCTTCTCGGACTGATGTTGTTTCATCCTTTAAAGACTTAGCTGATTCTTTATTTTCTCACTTTACCAAATATCTGTCTGTCTGGCTGTCACTTTTAAATGTATAGCGGTGTCTCTTTTAACTGTCATTTTTTGTCTTCTCTTTATTAAACTTTGACATTAATTAGACGTGTCTTTAATCAGTATGCCATTAGCGGAAGTGTTTTATAGTATTAAAGTATACATTCAGCAACGTGAGTACCACCAGGCTACGATGTATAAAATCACATAAGCCATATCTTTATTGATAAGAAATGTAGGTAATCTCTGCATGAAGTCAATATTTTAGAACTGCAGAATACCATTTTCTATTACGTAAAATGAAGTGGAAACTCGAGGGATACATAACATCTTTTAAACATTAACATCGGTCTCATATAAACCAGGCGTTGGAACCAACGGCACGCGTGCCAAGGGTGGCACGTAGGACGATTTTCAATGGCACGCTGAGTGGATTAAAATATAATATATGAAATTTTAAAATATAATTAAATTTTTAATTAATTTGAGGCAAATAATTCTGTTAGAGCTATTTCTTTTTTCACATCCCTTAATAACTAAAAGTGTTAGATTCAAGACGTAATAATGCACGATCTGGTGCATTCTAACGGAGGTAGTGTATTACAACAATGACTGACCGTGATAAAGATCTATTTCCATCCTGTCCTTTCTCTCTCTCTCTCTCTCTCTCTCTCTCTCTCTCTCTCTCTCTCTCTCTCTCTATCTCTCTCTCTCTCTCTTTCTCTCTCTCTCTCTCTCTCTCTCTCTCCTCAACATCAACTCTATGGTTCTCTCAGCTGTTGCATATCCATGCCAGTGTTATGTCAGTGTTATGCCACTGTTATGTCAGTGTTTTGCCAGTGTTATGTAAATGCTACCACGGTGCAACTGTTGTTGATGTTTTTAACTAATACAGTGCCGTTGAAATGTTTTGGCTTTCAAACTATTTGACTTTCTATCTTAGCAAAATATGCATATGGCATCTGTATACTTATATTACAAAATAAAAATTTTAGAACTTAAATTTTGCAAAATATAAATTTTTTTCGCATGTATTAATAATGTATTGAACAATCTAAAATAATAGACTAGGTATCTAACGTTTCGAAAATGTGTAAATACAAGAACAAGATCAAATTAATTTGTACCGTGAATTTGTGTATAAATATGTGGTGGAATTAGGTTGGTATACTGAGAGACTTTGCAAGGACTAATGTTGACACGCTGAGCATCTTTGCAAGGACTAATGTTAGCACGATAAGTATCTTTGCAAGGACTAATGTTGGCACGATAAGTATCTTTGCAAGGACTAATGTTTGCACGATAAGTATCTTTGCAAGGACTAATGCTGGCACAATAAGTATCTTTGCAAGGACTAATGTTGGCACGATAAGTATCTTTGCAAGGACTAATGTTGGCACGATGAGTATCTTTGCAAGGACTAATGTTGGCACGATAAGTGTCTTTGCAAGGACTAATGTTGGCACGATAAGTATCTTTGCAAGGACTAATGTTGGCACGATAAGTATCTTTGCAAGGACTAATGTTGGCACGATAAGTATCTTTGCAAGAACTAATGTTGGCACGATAAGTATCTTTGCAAGGACTAATGTTGGCACGATAAGTATCTTTGCAAGGACTAATGTTGGCACGGTAAGTATCTTTGCAAGGACTAATGTTGGCACGCTAAGTATCTTTGCAAGGACTAATTTTGGCACGATAAGTATCTTTGCAAGGACTAATGTTGGCACAATAAGTATCTTTGCAAGGACGTATGTTATCACGCTGAGTGACTTTGTAAGGACGTATGTTGGTACAGTGGGTAACTTTGCAAGGACTTGTGTTGGCACAATAAATATATTTGCAAGGACGTATGTTGGCACAATAAATATATTTGCAAGGACGTGTGTTGGTAGTTATGCACCCAGTAACAATCCTGTTCAGCATGTCTTCTCCTTCATTTTCGTATCGACAGAGATGGTACAAGGACAGGCCAAATCGGTTCATTTTGTGTTCCTCCTTCAATTGTCTGGGTACCCACCTTGAGCACGCTTTCTTAAATTTCAATCAATCATGCATTATGATGTATGCTGAACCATGTGAGCACCCTATTGCATATGGTGCAGAGTCGATCGTTACTCGCCTGTCACCCCTAATCATCTCCTGCACCCGCTGCACGGATGCTTCTGTTGCAATCTCAACAGGACGACCAGATCGGATTTCACCAACAATTTTAGAGCGTCCTTGAGAAAATATTTCTACCCAGCTATGCACCGACTTACGGGACAGATATTTGTCAGCATAAACAGGAAGCATTTCCTTATGAATGCCCTTTGCAGGCAGTCCTTTTGCCCACACACACAAAAAAACGGACAACAGCACGTTGCTCTTTGGTTGTACACTCTATAAGTACAGTCGCCATTTTGTTTATGCGCTGCGCATACGCATGAGACACCTAGCGCCACCTGACGAACGGGAGTATAAAGTTCGATGTTGTTGTCACTTAATGACACCTGTAGAAAACACCAACTACATTTACCTGCCATCCCACATACCTGTGTGACTTACTTATTGACTCGCCCTAGTATTATTTACTTCTGGTGTAGTGTATTTTTAGTTCTAGGGCAATGTATTATTTACCACTAGTGTAGTGCACATTTGGTTAATTACCAGGTCCTAGTCAGATAAGGCCGGTTTCTTTGGTCTAGAGATTACACGACTGTCTCCGTAATCTCGTATACACTCGTAAGTAACGTGACCTTGCGCGAGAATTGGTAGCGGTTCTCTCCGCGTCGGTAACTTACGGGGTATTTGAGCCGGTCGCTCAGAAAGCAATGGCAAACTACTGAGGATAATCTTGCCAAGAAATCAACAATCAGCTGAAAGATGCTGATGGTGACAGCAATGACCTGTAAAGGATATGCGAAAAAGAAAAAAAAAATCAGATAAGACTGAGCTAGCATATGACAGTTGACGGTACTACCTGCTTTCTGTTGCGCTGAATACTGAGCGGCGCTCACCAAACCCAACATCTCACATTGTGCCAACGATTTCGGACGAAGAAGTGCAATTGGGAGGGTACAATACTTATCCTAGTGAGGGAAAATGATTAAAGACTAAATGTCATGGCAGAGGAAACCAGGCCCTAAACCTTGCTCAGCAACTGGTCTAGGATCGAAGCTCCGACAGGCGGACAGCTAGAGCATTGCTTTGCTGATCCGACAGTTTCTGCAGCTTGTTTTGCTCCAGATATATTGGTATCACTTTTCCTCTGGAGTAAACTAAGTAGACCGAGAGAGGGGTCAAAGAAAAGGGGAGACCATTGCCTCTGCAATTTAGCCCAAGCTGGTGTGCTATGGAGATGTATACGCCATCCCTGATGGCCGACATGGGTTGTAGTTATTATGTCTGTTTTGAAGCACAATTGAATAAACTACGTCTGCCAAGACGACAAGCTGCCAGTAGTAGTGTATATTCACTCCTAGAATAATGTATTATTTACATCTAGCGTAGTGTATTTTTTACTCCTAGAGTAATGCACTATTTACGCCCACATGACCTCAACCTGTCTGAAGTAATCATGCAATCCAGCGCGCTTGTACACATCGCTGCTGTAAATCTCCGCCATGTTTATGTTATTATCTGGGATCTGTTGGGTGGCGCTGTGTACGTCGTTAACGTGTCACAGAGCTGGGATATATTCAGGCCAGTCAAAAGTGTAGAATTTCTGTAATGAGCGCCTGGCTTCGCATATTTCTTAACTGATTCAAAGCTGAAGGATTATATATCGTCAAATGCGATCCCCCATGTGGAAAGAAAGACGATATATCGCCATACTAGTGTCATCATGTTATTTGTTTTATTTCGTAGTATCTTTCGCTATTTTATTGCTCAGTGAACAGACATTTTATTACAGTACTTTTCCATTTGACAGTGTACCATGTTTGGTCCAAACTTACGTTATTGTTGTTGTTGTTTTTTTTTTTTAAATTGTCTTATTTTAAACGCTGAATCAGTTAAGGGATAATTAACGTCCTATCCTTTATCCCATTTTCAGGAACACGCGTGGATCTATGGCCTTGACAATGACACGAATGCTGTTTTATTATGTATATTGTTATTGGTAATCAAGAAGTGTTATCCCAGCGTTCATTGCAGAAGCATCGTCTTCCCAAGAAGCTGTTGTAGAGTGGTTAGTAATCGGATCAACGGCACGGTGATTTTAGGTGTCTAATTTCTAAATCGCCAGTCTCTCTGGCCGAGGGGTTACACCACTTTCTCCGTAATCCCGTTTATCACGCAGTCTCGTAGCGGGCGAGAACTGGGAGCGGTTCGTCCCCCGCTGGTGACTTGTGGGATAACTGAGCCGGCCGCTCAGAAAGCAATGGCAAACTACTGAGCGTAATCTTGCCAAGAAATCAACAGACAGCTAAAAGATTCTGCTGTTGACAGCGATGTCCTGTAAAAGGATATGCGAATTTAGAAAAAAAAAAAAATTTCTAAATCACATGAGAAATAAATACGCGGGTATTGATCAGTAAAAATAGAAGTGGAGAACGGAAATAGAGATTAAAGGACACCCTAGATTATATAAGAATGTAAAAATGTTACTAACTACACTGAGAATGGAATATGTGGCTTCCTACTGACGAATGTGCCTCACGGTAGGTACCATGTGGCTTCAAATCAAGACCTTAAAAGTGTGACAGAAATTGCAATAACTAAACCATTGTCTGAAAACCTGACAATGTTGTTGTTAAGGATGTCAAGAGTGTTAAGCACGTTACATCACGATGTAGACGAACATGGTGACGTTTTAAGGGCAGTTTAAAGATGGCCGCCGCACTTTTGACATGCACCAAAGAGGTGCAGCGTTCTGTTATCCGTTTTGTATTATTGAAGTTGTGACACCTATAGACATTCATCGGCGAATAAAGATCCAGTATGGTGATGTATGCCTGTCAGTCCAGCAAATGTATGAGTGGAGTAGGATGTTTCAGCTACAGCAGTTGGTGCATGAGTCGTTACACACGCTACCAAGAGAACTTTTTTTCTACAGGAATCACTTTTTCGGCAATGGAGGACTTGCATTTGAACGCAGTAGTGACCACATCGAACAATTATACATTTGTTCTGTACTTTTTCAGAATATATTCACACACACACACACACACAAACACACACACGCACGCACGCACACACGCACGCACGCACGCACGCACGCATACACACACACATTAAAGGTTTTAATTCAAAGCCCTCCTCGTACCAAAGTGCTTGGACTTATGTCAACTAGACACCACATGATTAACCATTGCTAGCATCCACTTGAACACACAACTATGATAGTTCCTTTTCCTCTTTGTCTTCCACCTTCTCCCTCGCCACCACTTCCTACCCCTCCTTCTTCTACCCCTCATTATCTTCTTTCATAATCAGCTTTCTACTATATTTTAGTGCTTTTTCTAGCTGATTCTTCTCGTGTTCTTTTTCTGCCTCTTCTTCTCATCCTACACTCGGATTCCTGTGCCGCATACTCACTTTTTACTTCTTCTATTTCGCAAAAATATTTCATCTACCGCTTACATAACCTTGCTATGTAGGACACGGAGGTCTTAAACCTGAGGAATTAAGGCCGTCTGACTAGTGCAGTCGCGGCGAACTCTGCAGGTTAGGATTTTTCTTCTTCCCCTCCGACAGAAAAAATATCCACACCTCACAGAGACTTCCACACTGGGTCTCCCGAAGGAAAACTCGACATCTAGCCACTCGGCCAAGCTCTCACGTTCGTGTGAGGCGATAGTAATTATATCAACGACATCCACACTATTTAAGAAATTATATATTTAATCTAACATAATCCCTCTGGACATTCGGTTGGTTGTCTGTAGGCAATGAAATACTTTAAAGCCATGGGGGAAACATTACCAACATATCCCTAATTCCAGCTACACCATAAATGCTGTAATGGATCATTACCTGCTTGCATCTTATTGTACATTCCCGCAGATGTGAAGTTTCACTAACGTTCGTGCACAATATATTAGAGAGAGGAACGGGAGACTGTGTTGGGAGCAAAGTAACTACGCCAACCTCACTCCGATAGATGTAACACAGTCCTCTTGGAGAATGTAATGGGAGAAAAGTTACTAAATCAACCTCACTCCGATAAATGTAACACTGCCCGCTTGGAGAATGTGTTGAGAGAAAAGTTACTAAATCAACCTCACTCCGATAAATGTAACACATTGATTTATTTGGTTGTTTCTGGATTTGAGATTTAAATATTGAGCACAACCCACTACTGGCAACGCTGATGGTATTCTGGTATGAACCTAAGGCCTATCCACGTCAATGTGGAAGCACTAGACTCGAGTTTCGCTCTCGTTTGAGCTTGTCAGTAGTGCACGTCCTTGACCGGACCCGGAAACAAACCCCGGATCACTAGCGTGTGAAGCGGGTGTGTAACCACGCGGCACACGCTGGACACGGCCAAATTATCATAACAGAATATTACAACGTCACCCATCGTAGGCTGTAGCTCAAGATTTGCCCGATCGCCACGACTGACGTCCGTCAACCGATGTGGACCCGAACGATCAGGTCTTCTCACTGGCAAGGCACACCAGGCCGCCTAAATTCAAGCGAGCAATAATCAAACTGGGGCAATCGGGCAAATCTTGAGCTACAGCCTACGATGGGTGACGTTGTAATATTCTGTTATGATAATTTGGCCGTGTCCAGCGTGTGCCGCGTGGTTATACACCCGCTTCACACGCCAGTGAACCGGGGTTTGTTTCCGGGTCCCGTCAAGGACATGCACTACTGACGAGCTCAAACGAGAGCGAAACTCGAGTCTAGTGCTTCCACATTGACGTGGATAGGCCTTAGGTTCATACCAGAATACCATCAGCGTTGCCAGTAGTGGGTTGTGCTCAATATTTAAATGTAACACAGTCCGCTTGGAGAATGTGTTGAGAGAAAAGTTACTAAATCAACCTCACTCCGATAAATGTAACACAGTCCGCTTGGAGAATGTGTTCGGAGAAAAGTCACTAAATCAACCTCACTCCGATAAATGTAACACTGCCCGCTTGGAGAATGTTTTGAGAGAAAAGTCTCTAAATCAACCTCACTCCGATAAATGTAACACAGTCCGCTTAGAGAATGTGTTGAGAGAAAAGTCACTAAATCAACCTCACTCCGATAGATGTAACACAGTCCGCTTGGAGAATGTGTTTGGACAAACGTTACTAAATCAATCTTTCTCTGACAGATGTAAGACAGCCCCCTTGGAGAATGTGTTGGGAGAAAATACACTAAATCAACCACACTCCGACAGATGTAACACAATTCTCTTGGAGAATGTGTTGGGAGAAAAGTCACTACACCAACCTCACTCCGATATAGGCAAGCTATTTTTCAGGGCTCAGTCGCCATGAGCGCCATTGTATCGACCATACATTTAAGACTGTCTTCCGGTGGTTCACACATTTGGATACGTCTCCCATGCTCTTCTCTATACAGTTTACATCAGCGGGTGTCATCGTGACAACCCAAGTAGCAACCACTTGAGATAATGCAACCACCCGCGTGAATGTGTATACATTATTTATATCACAACATGATAACCTCACGTTACAAATACCAACGCCTCTTGTTAACATGATCAGATCGACGAAAATGATTCCTCTTCTTCTTCTTCTTCTTCTTCTTCTTCTTCTTCTTCTTCTTCTTCTTCTTCTTCTTCTTCTTCTTCTTCTTCTTCTTCTTCTGCTTCTTCTTACTTCTTCTTCTTCTTCTTCTTCTTCTTCTTCTTCTTCTTCTTCTTCTTCTTCTTCTTCTTCTTCTTCTTCTTCTTCTTCTTCTTCACATATAATCGCTTCCGAGCCATATTGTAGTGTTGAATATACATAACATTTTACAATTCTCACGTTTAATGCGGTGGTAATCTCTCTAGAAGTTAATACTGATTTCATGTTGTTGAAAGCGTTTTTTGCCATTCCTATTCTCTTTTTGATTTCTGGTTCCCTTCTGTCATCCTTTGTTATTACATGTCCAAGATAGGAGAAACTTGTTACTTGTTCTAGTATCTCCCCGTTTACAGTGATGCTCACTGATGATCTCTTCTTTCCTCTGCTAATTATTATGGTTTTCGTTTGTTTTTTTTTTTTTTTGTTTTTTTTTTTTTGGGGGGGGGGGGGGGGGGGACATTAAAATCTAAGCCTCATTCTGCACGATACCTGTTTACTTCTTCCACTAGGTTTTGTAACACTCGCTCGCTTTCTGCTGGTAACACTGTATTGTCAGCATACCTAATATTGTTTATGATTCTTCCATTGATGTTAAGTCCAGGCAGTTCGATTTGTTTAAAAATTGTATATGTGTATAAGTTGAAGAGGCTTGAGGACTAAACGCATCCTTGCCATACTCCTCTTTTTTATTTATATTGGTGACGAATAATTATTTCCATATCTAATTGACGCCACTTGATCCCAGTACAAGTTACTAATAAGTCTAAGGTCCTTTCCGTCTACTCCTATATCTTGAAGGTATGTAATTAATTGTTCATGTTGTACCCTATCAAGAACTTTGTTATAGTCTATGAAACTTACATATATATTTTTCTGAACTTCTATATATTATTCTGTTAACACCTTTGCTTCTCTGGTGCCGCTGTTATTGCGGAACGCAAATTGTTATTCAGCTACTTCCTCATCTATTTTATTTTGAACTTTTTCTTGCATAACCTTGAGGAGTATCTTAGTTATATGGCTCATTAAACTAATAGATCTGTAATCCGCATAGTCAACAGCTCTTGACTTCTAGAGTACTGTGATGAAAATTGATGTTTTCAAATCCTTGGGGATGTACTTCTCATCTAAGTATCTGTTATCTGGGCACCCAAATACCTAAATCAGACAGACAAGTCCCATAGCAGAAACCTTGCTGTGAGTATATGAAGTATTAAAAGTATCACATTTCGTAGGCCTGGGTGCACGGAGAAATAGGTGGTCAGTCTCTACCTCCCTTACCGAACGTCGAGAGCTGGCATCGAAGCCTAGTCTGACGGCGCTCATGCCAATATCATCGTAGCTTCTTAACGCGTTAAGAAGCTACGATGATCATCATGTGCCATGCCGGTAAACGTGGGCGGTCATGTTTTGCAATCTCACTCGATCACCAGAATCGTGAATCAGCTCAGTGTTCTTGTCTCGAACATGCATCGTGATCAGGTCATCCAGGTATTTACTTCTCTGCCTTCCCATTGTTCTCTTCCCCCAGTTGTCACCAAGTTCTCCAATTTATTTCTTGTCATAACGTGACCAAAATATTGTGACTGTCTACGTCTAATTTCTCTCATCTGTTTACGGTTTTCATTTTCTTTCTTGTAGGACTTGGTCATTGGTTTTTCTTTCTATCCATGTTATTCTTTGCATTCTCCTCAGAAACCACATTTCCAAAGCCATCAGATGTGTTTCAGCTTGTGTGCTCATTGTCCACGCTTCACATCCATGCAAAAGCACATGTTCCTTGTAGCACCCCAACACTCTTTTTCTCGTTGTAAATGACATCTTTTTTATTGGTCAGTATGTTTTCCATCTTGCAAAAGGCTGCTTAACGCTATTCTAAGTGCTAAATGCCTAAACCCATTGTCGGCTTCAATTCCCCTTTGATGTTTGCACTCGGAAAAACATTTTTTCTTTGTATTTACTAGGAATTCCGTTTTTATCTACAACTGATCATATGTTTTTGCTTTCTGTTGCAACTATATCTGTCATTTCTCTAACTACATTTCAGTGATAATAATACTTTCCGATTTTTACTGTAGAGTCGAGTCGACAGTTACTTCGAATTACACCGAACCACTACCCTACAACAGCACCACCACACCACCTCAAGTCACTTGATCCGACAAAATGCATATTGATATAAAAACAATTCCCGGTGAGGGTAGCTCTGGGGGAAACGGTATGATGTCTGTGTTTATCCGCGAATGAAGATCCTCTTTTTAGTGCTTTAGACAAGTATTATTTTAAGGGAAAGTAAGGCACAAAGAAAGGTCTGGATCGACACAGGATGAAAGGTCAAACCGCTTTAGAAAGTCAAGCTTGCATTTCAGCACGTGCGGATCTGGAGATAACATTTTAAGAGCGTTACCTCCTTTATATCCAGCTCTGTTGCCTTAAATTTACCACTGGAGCTGCATATATAACATCATCATCATCATCATCATCATCATCATCATCATCATCATCATCATCAAGTGCCTTGCCAGTTGGCGTAGGTTTTCATGTCTCTCCACAGATCTTTGTTTGTTCTGGATCAAATCTGACGATGATATTCCTCCATGCCACTGTCTCAATCCATTCAGCATCATTTCTCTTGGTCTGCCTCTGCCTCTCTTCCCCTTTTTCTGTCCAGTCGTCATGATGTTCTCCAATGCCTCTTTTCCCATCACATGACCAAAGAAAGCCGTTTGTCTCTTTCTTATTTTTGTATATAATGTTCTAGTTTCATTAGTATCTTTCAGACCGTCGTTGTTAGTTACTCTGGCAGTCTAAGAAATAAACAAAACTCGTCTCAGGAACCACATCTCTGATGCCTCCAAGTTATTCTTAATTTGTTCATTTACATTCCAAGATTCACAGCCATACAGCAAAACAGTTTCTATATAGCACTTCAGCACTCTCTTTCTTACATCCAATGATAGTGACTTATTGCCTAAGATACTCTTCATTTACTGAAATGCAGACTTCGATTGCCCTATTCTGTTCTTAATCTCTGTTGTGTATCTTCCATCTGATGTTATAAACGCCCCTATGTATTTAAGAGATTAAGTGTCATG
This sequence comes from Cepaea hortensis, assembly GCA_963921405.1. Classification (NCBI taxonomy): domain Eukaryota; kingdom Metazoa; phylum Mollusca; class Gastropoda; order Stylommatophora; family Helicidae; genus Cepaea; species Cepaea hortensis. The sequence goes on along the minus strand of OY992889.1, from coordinate 85,130,404 downwards.
GAATGTTTAATCGCCATAAGCGACTTCTTGTATCTGTTATGGCCTTATATAAGTTGTCCCACCCCCTTTAATATGATATGAAATACGCGTCTGCTACCATGTTAACAGCCTTTATATCATAAATGAGACAGATCCTTACTTCCCATTTTCCCTTATGCATTTTTGGTAAATTGAAACCTGCTTTTTGTTTGCCACTGAATCTGTTAAAATTATACCGGGTGTTTGTAAAGTCTCACTACACTTTGTATATAGAACAAATTTGAAAAATGAAGTAAACTGTCATTTAAAACTGTCATTTACTGCCAATATAATACCTTGCGGTGTATGGCAGAGGGGTCTTTGAGCCTGAGGAATTAAGGCCGCGAACTGTGCAGGTTAGGATTTTCTTTCTGCCCCCGACAGATAAAAATCCCACACCTTACCGAGGGATCGAACCCGGGTCTCCCGAATGAGAGTCCGGCGTCCTAGCCACTCGGCCAGCCGCTCCTCTTGTAAAATAAAGTAAACGATGTCATCAAAACATGTGCACCACAGTCCATCGTCAAGCAATATGTATCTAATGGCTGCCTTCTCTTGGAGTAATTCTTTGCACTCCAAAAAGAATGGTGTTATCAACGGAAGAAATAATTTTTCAGATTTATTCTACATACAAAGTGTAGCGAGACTTTACAAACACCCGGTATACATTTATTTATTTAAATTGGTAGTGAATCAAAGAAGACATGAAGTAGGGTCGTTGAGCTTTACTCGTCATGCAGCAGGTCCCTAACAGAACGTCTCTCTCGATCTCATGCCATGTCTCCTGCCTCATGCACTTATCTACCAGAAACCAAACCTTCCATCACCGTTGTTTCCAATCCACTGTGAGGTATGGTACAAAATATATGGACAAAAATATATGGTCAAAATATTTCAGTTTCCGAGACACGAAAATGTTTATGAGCTGGTTTCTTCAATGTTCACATTTTGTAGAATATCAATATTTTTCTTCTTCTTGGTCAACTATATTCTAAAAACTGTTCTCCAGCATTTGAACTCAAAAACTCCAATTGTCTTCTTTGGTGATTGCGAATTGTCCGTGATCCACATCCATATGTTGCCACAAGAAAGATGCATGGGTTCAATCCCCAAGAGTGGCAAGATTATTTTCCCCAATCAGTTAGGCTCTGGAGAGAACTCAGCTTCGTGTAATAGATACAGAATAATGTATACATCAGTGGTTCTCAACCTTTTTTAGTCCATGCACCTCTTCACCATATGTTCAGAATGTCATTCCCAGTCCGTCCCCCCACCCCCACTTTTCGTATTTTCTCCCTATAAATCCCCGCCCCCTCCTTGCCCTACGCAAATGGAAGCTAAATTTAATAACTCATACTAGAACAAGTCTAGACGTTTAGATAAAACGTGATTTGAGGGTCTACTTACGTTATAGAACGAATTTAAGAATGGTTAGAATCACAGAACTGTAAAGTATGGAGGGAAAACAATATAAAGTAATCGGTTCTTGTATTAACGCGATCTTGAAATAATCTGAATTCCACCCTGGAAACCCTAATTCTCCCCCCCCCCCCCCCATTCCCCTGGGAAAGAACAACTTTGAGAGAGACGAGTGTCTTGCCACTAGGCAACCGAGGTTCCCATTGCGCTATGGCGTCTCCCAATTAAGGCGGTTCGTACATATACACATTGTTTGCCGTTCATAGATGTAGAGGAAAGACGCATAGATTAGTGGACGCACTAGACAACATGAACAACATTAAACCAGCATAGGTCAGATAACAAACACTTCAGACTGTTTCCAGTATATTAATTAATATTAATTTTAACATAAAATTCCTAGTTTTATGGTGCTATTTCAATGATGAGATACGAATTCTGTCCATATTCCATAGTTGTGGATTCATGTGGATGGTAGACCTGGATAATGAAGACACATATTTTTTAAATAGAGGTGTCTAGTTGGTTATGTGTCGAAATACGCTTGTTCCTACGGCGAGTCTTGGTCGTCATTTGGAGGTGTCCGGTTCGAACCCCAGTCGTTAACTATAGCTGTTAATTTTTATGTTGTCCAGTGCGTCCTCATATCCCTGCTTTTTTCCTCTACTTCTAAGAACGCCAAACAATACATGTATGTTTATTTATGAACTGTCTTAGCGGCCTTAAAGGGTCCTCAATTAATATGTATGTGCAACCCAGTTTACAATAATGGAGGAGTATGTGCCTGGGAAGAGAGGAAGAGGAAGGCTAAAGAGATGATGGGTTGCAGGATGTGGCGGATGATCTCCACATGAGTGTATCGGTCGCGGGATAATTTGCTTGTGGTCGAGTTTTCCGGAAGGTTGTTATGGGAGTGAGGTTCTCCAAAGGACATGCTACAGAATGAATGAATGAATGAATGAATGAATGAATGAATGAATGAATGAATGAATGAATGAATGAATGAATGAATGAATGAATGAATGAATATCCCCAGTTAAGGTGGTGCGACGTGCTAAAACATTTCGTGTCAATCTTCGAGCGATATAACCAGACTTGAAATAACATAACCAGAGCATCTCACATCATATGCGTGATTCAGCTATATTTTTATCTTCTTGTGGTTTCAGATTCGGCATCTCCCCTGTTGATTGGGCCTCCGCCAATGATCAAAGATGACATAGATCCCAACTGTTGGAATTTCACCTATGGCAACTGGCGAATCCAAGAGTTTTACACTCCTAATTACCCAGGAGAGTACCTAAATACTACTGATTGTGTCCTTTATTTGGAAGGTAAGGATTTGTTGTCGTTCTTCTCTTCATCATTAGCAACAATATGATTATTATCGTTATGAATGTTATCATCGTCGTCAGCATTAACCTCTTCTCTCCTTCCTCCATCATCAGAGTCATATTTAATATTGTTGGTGCCGATATCATTATCATTATCTTCTTCTTTTCCCTTCTGATCAATATTATAGGCATCATTATCATCTTCTCCTTGTCCCTTCTGATCAATACCATAACATTGTCGTCCGCTTGCCTCGGTGTGGCACATAATTATGAAATAATGTGTCTATATTGTCTCTATTATTCAAAATGTTTCCATGTAATTTCCACATGATCTCTGTACACTATCTATTTCTCTCTCTCTCTCTCTCTCTCTCTCTCTCTCTCTCTCTCTCTCACTCACTCTCGCTCTCTCTCTCTCTCTCTCGCTCTCTCTCTCTCTCTCTCTCTCTCTCTCACTCACTCTCGCTCTCTCTCTCTCTCTCTCTCTCTCACTCACTCTCGCTCTCTCTCTCTCTCTCTCTCTCTCGCTCTCTCTCTCACTCACTCTCGCTCTCTCTCTCTCTCTCTCTCACTCACTCTCGCTCTCTCTCTCTCTCTCTCTCTCTCGCTCTCTCTCTCTCTCTCTCACTCACTCTCGCTCTCTCTCTCTCTCTCTCTCACTCACTCTCGCTCTCTCTCTCTCTCTCTCTCGCTCTTTTCTTACTCACGTTCATTCTCTTTCTTTATCTGTCTCTCGCTTGATCTTCTTCTCTCTGTATATCGCTGTCTCGCTCTGTATGTGTTACTTCACTGGCATAAGCTGCAATATTAGTTACGTATTTTGTTTGCACGGAGACGTAAAGAGAAGTAGAAAATCAATCATCTGTCTTTGTGAATTGTCCTCCAGCAATATATAGGTTTTTAATGTTGTTGGCGTCGGCCTCATCATCATCATCTTCTTCTTTTCGTTTCTGATCAAAATCAAAGGCATCATCTTCATCTTCGTGGTTTCCATTCTTGTTACCATTCATGGGATTCTTAACATTCAATGAAGAAGACGACAGTATTGGCAAAAGCTGTCCAATAAGACATTGCAGTGATCGCGCTGTGTAGTGTTGAATTTTCAGCATGGTGATGTAAGTTGTCTGTTTACTTAACAAGGAGAAGACCGCGTAAAAGACCACGTAAAAGACCACGTAAAATAGTGAAGTATTTTGCTTGTTTCTCGCCACAATATAAAATATATCGTTAATGAATAGGACTAACTACGCGATCAGATAAAATATATCTTGCTTGAATTAGACAAATTAGGCGACCAGATTAAATACATCTTGCATGAATTAGACAAATTATTCTCATAAAATGAATAATGGCTTCTGACTGGCACGAGCAGAGTGTTTACTGCTCACTGGTTGCACATGTGCGCGTGTTATGATTGATTGTCTTCGGAGGACGATGCAATTTTCTTTGCTTAACCAAGAAAATTTAAAATCCGAGTGGTTGTCAGAAGGCAACGCCCCAGATATTTTTCTCTGCAATAATTTATTCACAATTGATTAAATGCAGACACGGAGTATAACTGGGTGTTTCCATTAGACGGGTTATTTTCCCACCACGTCTACTTTCTCTTCAGTAACCTTATGTCAACGTGAAATACAGGCATGCATGTTATTTCTGTACCAGCTCGTTGTATAGCCATATTGTCATGTACTGGCTGCATCTGGCGCATATTTTAAAATATCGTAGAGCAATACCCAACACCCTATGGCCCTCGACTTTTCGGTTCATTCAACAGACATCTTCCAGTCCATGTTTTATGTTGCCTACGTATTTGTAAGTTCGATTTCCTCTTCCACGGTTCTCCACTATTATCCTTATGCAGCAAACCCATTAACAAGGAGGTGTATTGTTACATTCATGTATCACAGTCCTATATTACATAATGTGACAATATAATACAGAAGACAAAAGGAGACCTATCGATTAGACATGTTACGACACATTTTAAATACGAGTATAAACACAGAGGTATACATTACCGACAGTAAATGACAGGAAACACAGAACTAACATTACACTCTATAGTTGAATATGTGCTTGTTCTGCGCACTGATCGTTTGTTGCGCACGAGCAGTGCAGGTAAAGAACGGAAATTCCAATTCCAATTCACACTCTTTAGAAGAATGGTCCCTTTCACCGTCTACTGTATCGATTTCGTTATAATCGGGGCCCTTATGTTGTATCTCGTTCTTCTTCTTTCGTAAATGGGGTTGCTTATATCTGCTTCCTTGAAAAAGAACAGAAAGAAGAGGGTTTCAGTTACAATAAGCCAGGGTGATAGAATCCCGTGTTAGAGCTGGTTTGCAATTAACAAGTTAGGTAGCTGATCGGGTGTTTTCCTAGATTATAGCAGAGTCATTGGTACTGTTTTAGATAACACCAAGTTATTAGTTTAAGAAATTATTCCTTTGTCTGTGATTTGAGTGTTACGTCAGATAAGTTATCTATGGTTGCAAAAGAGGTAGACTAATACACACACACACACCCGAACACACCCACTTATACTAAGAGAGAGAGAGAGAGAGAGAGAGATAGAGAGAGAGAGAGAGAGAGAGAGAGAGAGAGAGAGAGAGAGAGAGAGAGAGAGAGAGAGAGATCTGGACAGTCTTTTGTGTCATCAATATCAAGATATTGTTAAGCCCATGGCCTGGGTTTCGAAGTTACCTTATCACGATCATCTAATAATGTTTGCCCCACTCATTTGTTTATCTGCCTGCAGTAGCAAGTCTCTGGCCACTTTGGAAGTATAAACAGTCAAGGCCCAATGATAACTCCATATGACCAAGACTAGCTATTGAAAGGATTATTATATTATTATATATAGGATATATATTATTATAAGGAGCACTTATGGGTTACACCCGTGTGCTGTGATGTTGATCCATCGACTAAACTAAGACTTTTTTTCCCCCCGCGTTTCCACCCTGTTTCAGGATATTGCGGTCAACACCAGCATCTTTCAGCTGTATGTTGATTCCTAGGCTAGATTACGCTCATCAGCACGCCACGACTTTCTGGGCGACCGGCTCCATACTCTCATAAGTCACTGGCGCGACTCGAACCACTTCTAATTCTCGTGCGCTAACGTCGACCAGGAGAGTATTCGGGGTTAAAGGAGAAAAACTAAGACTAGCTAATCTTATTTTAAATCTGTTCACTAGAGATAACTCCACACGGATAATATGATGCCGAAAAACGTGTATGAGAAATAACTGAAATAGGGAGGAGGGAATTCAATAGCCCACTCCGTCAGTCCTACAAAGCTGTGATCTATTATATATAAAAATGTTGACAGCACCAGAAACTCGACAAGTCCACGGTAGATAGATACACAATCAAAGGTTTCGACCAGTCTTCTTCGGAGCAAACAAACACGTGAAACATCCAGGAACAAAACAAACTACTTATCCGTAATGGTAACGATATATATCCAGACATGCTACATTGCGCTTTTGTACTCTTTGAATCGTGTTTGGTTGGCATGCTTCGTTCGTCAGATTTATGTTTTGTTTCTTGGGAAAGCTTTGGTTGCAGTTTGATTTTGAATTCGTTTTGTTTGCCCTAGCAACCAGAGTCACGTTGTGTTGTTGTTTTTTTTAATCGCTGTCTTAGAGTGATGGTGAAAGAGAAAGAAATTAAACAAACAATAATACAAATATAACAAGAGTGTAACACGGGAACTAAGTTACACAATTATATAAGACATTTGAGAAATAAATGTTGGTAGTTTATTTTGTTCGTAATCCCGTATATCCACGAGGAGAAAACAGCAGCTGCGAGAATCGGCAGCGGTTCGCGCCGCGCTGGTAACTTACAGGGGTATATGAGCCGGTCGTTCAGAAAGCAATGACAAACTAAAAAAAAAATTTTGTTGCGTATCCCTTCCGGGACGTTGCAGTCAACATCAGCATTTTCAGCTGCTGTTGATGTACTAGGCAAGTGTTACGTTCAGAAGTTTGCCATTGCTTTCTGAACGACCGGCCCCTATACCTTTTTCGAAAAAGCAAGCACCGCCGTGTTTCGAACCCGGGTATACGGGCTCACAAACCGCGTTCACAGCAGCTGAAAAAATGCTGGTGTTGACTGCAACGTCCTTTAAGGGATATGCAATATTAAAGAAAAAACAAATTTATTAATGTGTCATTATGTGGCATATAAACTAGATTTATTGTTATGTGTGGCAGACAATAATTGTCAAAAAGACGCATAAGCATGTATGGATTCAAGCCCTCGTGATTTTAAATTGCCGTAAATACTGGAAGATCACACCAGTGAAGAACAGCATGCTATTGGGAGTGTTTTGGCCCGTGAACTTGCTGAGTATGAAATTCACGAAGAAACGTTGCCTATCTATGACGGCAAGTGTTTATCGCAAAACAGCGGGACATACCTTGGTGACAAACAATATGCCAAGAGTTGATCGTGAAATGTAAACCTGGCTAAGGCAGCGGTTGAAATATTGATATGGTATAAGCTAATACATATATTTGGGGTCGGATAAAACGATGGGATAAATACATCAATGTTTGCGGAGATTATCTTGTGTTATGTTATATTATTGCGATCAACATTCCCCCTCCTAATCCCCCCACCTCCAACATTGCGTATTCCCATGCATGCTCATTCCTCCAGTGCAGTAATCTCAGAGTATCTCTACTCATTGCTCCCGTGGCAAGTTGGTTGTAATGTCTACTGAGATTATGTTCTTAGATAATAGGGAGCGACATAAGTACAGTGATAAATGGTTTTCAACGTCCCATCTCATATAGTTTTCTTTTTTTTTTTTACATACTATTTTGTGATAACTTACTTACTGACTCTTGTAGTTTACCGAGAATAAACAAAGCATGTGTGCACTAGCTCCATTGAAATAGTAGAAAAATAATCAAACCGATTGTAATAAAACTCACAGTAGAAGAAGATTAAACTGCACCCATAAAACGGGGAATGAAGTTGACAACGATAGGTGCCAGAAAATGCAACAGACAGCAATGATAAAGCGTGGATATAAACACAGGTAAAACTATCAAATAAAAGAGTAACAATGAAAACGTGTGCACATGATAATCTCGACATAGTGCACGAACTCCGTTGTACCGTCGAGAAACTTGATGTTTTTGTACTCAAGAATATTACATTCTATAAATATTTACTAGGGGTTGGGCTGTCTAATGTTTCACGGCTGTTGCGCTAAATAACGAAAGTTATCCTATGTGTAACATATCTAGATAGCAAGGGTCGACAACTACAAACAAATTATCCGCCCTTGTACATATTTGATGCTTAATGTACAACCGGAAAACAACGGTTTAAGTCACGAAGCACCTTCACTAAAAGCACATTTAAGACACTATTTACACAGCAACATGTCCTGGCATAGTGGTTTGTTCGAGACTTTGCCGAACCAGTGATCCGGGTTTAATTCCCGAAAGAGGCAGGATTATCCATTCCAAAATGCGGCTTTGGAGTCCACCCGGACTCACAAAACATGGGTATCAAGTCATTGTCACAATTTTCTGGGGAAACTGTCAGGGAAGGAGATGCGAAGTGGAAGGTAACTGGACAATCCATCTCACATGCCGTGCCTTAGATCATGGGGAAGGGCTAATAATTTATACCTGCCAAAAGCAGCGTTGTGCTTCTTCTTCTTCTTCTTCTTCTTCTTATTATTATTATTATTATTATTATTATTATTATTATTATTATTATCAGGATCATTGTGAGCACCTACCCCTGAAGTCAGAGTGGGCTCGCCTGAATGGCGAGGGACACCGGTAAAAGGGAAAGCAAGCCCACACGCAAAACTCAGTCCTTTACTACTTTAAACAGTGTGTAAGGACTACGCTCGAGTTTAAGCGAGCACACAAGAAGAAGAAGAAGAAGAAGAAGAAGAAGAAGAAGAAGAAGAAGAAGAAGAAGAAGAAGAAGAAGAAGAAGAAGAAGAAGAAGAAGAAGAAGAAGAAGAAGAAGAAGAAGAAGAAGATTGTGAGCACCATCATTATTATTATCATCATCATTGTCGTCACCATTATTATTTTTGTCATCACCATTACTATTATTATTTTTATTTATTAGCACTACTTGTTTGACACCCATTTTCCATTGGTGCCCTAAGTTGTTACTTTCTTCGCAACAAGAATAACCCATCCTGGTTTATTCCGTTAGGCCTGGTTTATGAAATGTTTGCCCTTACACTTCTGAGGATCAGGAGCCACGGTTGCTGCAGTGGCTAGAACTCTTGCTTGGTTACCCTGTGGTCATATCTTCGAATCCCCACCGATCTGGACGTTTTAATAACTGTGCTCCTGGGTCGACTCGGACTTAAATTGGTAGCTGAAAATGTTATGGAAGTAATGGTAGCCGATGCCACATTGGCTACTTCGTCATCATCGAGTGTCGATGTGTCTATAAATATGTGACTAACAACAGATACCCAGTATCCTCAAATCTTGGAAAAGGGTCCGGCATTTTACTCTTGCCGGGTGGCGTGGGTGATCATGTTTCTCCACAAATTGAGATCTCCGTCGGCTTTGATCAATTCATGTGTTGACTCCCTTCCGTGCCATGATCAGGATTGTCAAGAATTTTCTCTGACTGTCTTCCTCTATTGCTCTTTTCACAAATCTTGCCAGTTGTCATAATATGTTCCAGTTTTTGTCATCTCATAATGAGGCCAAAAATGATGACAGCCTCTTTCTGATGTTTGCGATAATTTGTCTTTGCGACTTAGCATTTCTCAAAATGTCCAGACTGCTCATTTTACCCGTCCAATGAATATTCCTCCACATCGCAACGTACAAGATGAACAAGATGAGATGAGATGAGATGGATGCATTTTCAGCATTCTTCAATAAAACCGCATATCCAAAGCGTCTATGGACTAACTTACCTACCAACAATACCTGAAGAGAGAAACTGCCACCTAGTTGTAATACCCGGAGTGCAGTAGCGTTAATAACGTTAACAGACATCAAGGAACTTTCGGACAGTGGCCCTGAACAAATGAAAACCAAAACACATAACTCTGAGATACATTAATCTTCAGGTAACGAATGCTGGAAGAAATGCTCCATAATTGGTGAGCGTGTTGCTTTACAGCTCATCACAAGAACTTTTTCTGAAACGTACACAGCCTAATTAAGACTGATCACTTTCTATTCAATTTCATTGCCGTCTGCCAAAACTCACCCGAAAAATAAAAACTAATAACTGGATTAATGGTTGTCTTTGAAAACTGTGGGAATGGTTGTTTTCGTGAAGTGGAGTTCGTAAAGTTAGTACTGTTAGTTTGTGATATGTTCTTTACAGAATGCTGCAACCAACCCCGGTATTCATTGGCTGGTTGTGAATTACAGGGTCATTTTAGTTCAGTTGTAGCGACCGTGATACGCTATCCCGCTTGTGAAGTCAGCTGCAGACGATTCGGAAGCAGACCCCCTTGTTTTGATTATTAACAATGGTATGAGTGTCGGTCGTTCAGAAAGCAGTGGCAAACTACTGAACGTATTCGTTTCTAGTAAATCACAAAGAGCAAAAATGTTGGGATTGATTATGACGTCCTGTAAAAAAAAAAACCATGCAACTAATTTTTAACTAGTTTGTCATTGTTTTCTGGACATCCGACGATTCTTACCATCGGAATCAACTTAAAGCGGTCTTCTTCCGAAATGCCCGCTGCTGATTTCACCGACGGGAACACCAACTTAACGTCACCACTAGTTACTACATGTTATTATCTAGGTTTTGCCCAAACATTGTTTAATAACATCAATCTCACATTCACGGGATAATTGTAAACATTCTGCGAGATGCGCCCCAGTTCAGACATCGAAGTAAACGAACTTCAAACAGACGACATCTCAGGTAACCAACCATTTAGCTGTCTTACCTGCCGTTACCTTTCTTTGATACCCGACTGGCTAATAGCCATACCTGCAGCAGGCAGTGAAGTAAAAGTCGTGTTTAGTGACTCCCCAGGGTTCGTTTATGAAATGTTGATAAACTGCAAATCTTCAGGTCTGAGAGATTAAGAACACGTGTTTGTCTTTTAAAGATGATCCTTGCAGCGCCATTATGTCTCGAGTGTTTGAGCACAAGATTCAGAATAAGTTGTGTACAACGTCATTTCCGCCGCAGACGATTTGGTGTTATGAAGTTCGTTAAAATGATTCAGTGCCGAAGGATAATATATCGCCAAATTATACCTCCCATTTGGACAGAAGGACGATATATCGGCTTACTAAGGTCATCGTATTATTTGTTTTGTTCGTGGCATTTTCCGCAAATTCAAAGCTCAGTGGGGAAAAAAATTTACATTATAATACTTGTTCATTTCTCTGTGTACCATGTTTGGTACAAGCCTACATTTTGTTTGGTACTGAATAAGCTAACTAAGATTACAATACAAGTGATGATAGATTAAGTATATTGCCGTAGGATTAAAACCTCATCTAATTTATCAGGTTATTTTCCGTGAATAATTCAGGAATGTCGGTCTCCCTGGCCCTAGGTGTTAACGACTTTCTTCGGAATCCCACGTATATTCACGTGGGTGACGCAGCTGCGCGAGATTCGGTAGCGGATCGCGTCGCGTTGGTTACTTACGGGGTATGCGAGCCGGTCGCTCAGAAAACAATAGCAAACTACTGAGCGTAATCTTGCCAAGACATCAATAGCAGCTGAAAAATTCTGGTATTGACTGCAGTGTCTTGTAAAGAATGTGCGGGGGGGGGGGGGGGGGGGGGAATTCAGAAATGTTAGATATTGTTGTATGGATAATATGTACTAGTGGTTAAATGTATGTAGAAGATCGCTATTGTGAGATGGGAGTATCCATCCATCCATCCATCCATCCATCCATCCATCCATCCATCTATCTATCTATTTATCTGTCTGTCTGTCTGTCTGTCTGTCTGTCTGTCTGTCTGTCTGTCTGGCTGGCTGGCTGGCTGTCTGTCTGTCTGTCTGTCTGGCTGGCTGGCTGGCTGGCTGGCTGGCTGGCTGGCTGGCTGGCTGGCTGGCTGGCTGGCTGGCTGGCTGGCTGGCTGGCTGGCTGGCTGGCTGGCTGGCTGTCTGTCTGTCTGTCTGTCTGTCTGTCTGTCTGTCTGTCTGTCTGTCTGTCTGTCTGTCTGTCTGTCTGTCTGTCTGTCTGTCTGTCTGTCTGTCTGTCTGTCTGTCTGTCTGTCTGTCTGTCTGTCTGTCTGTCTATGGCTTGAGGTTAAGCTTCAAAATCGCATACCCCTAGTAGTTGGCTATCTTTATCGAAACCCCAGTGCAGGAAATATCTGGTATGAAAAATTCACCACTATGATAAATGTAGTCTTTAGTAAGGCGAGAGAAATAATACTGCTAGGCGACTTCAACATAGACACTAACAAATCAAACAAAACATGGGAAAACATAATAGAGTCATATAACTTCCAACGGTTAGTCAAACAAGCCACTAGAATAACTAAATCATCTGCAACACTTATAGATATATATACTACGTATGCTGACAACATCACAGAATGTACTGTACCTATTAATGCAATGAGCGATCACTACCCAGTATGTTGCACGTGGTCGAAAAGAGGTACCAAAACTCCAAAACACAAACATATAAGTATAAAATATAGAAATTTTAAAACTTCAATGAAGATGCCTTTTTACAAGACTTGCTCAACTCATCTCTGGACTATGTTTACCAGCTTCCTGACCCAGATGATGCTCTGGACCACTGGCTGAAGACCTTTCTAAGTGTATTGGATAAGCATGTTCCATTTAAGGAAGTTCGTGTTAAACATCACACTAAGCCCCCGTGGATCACACAGGAGGTAATTGAACTTATGAGAGACCGGGACAGGGCACATAAAAATAGAGATCTAACTATGTACAGTAGTCTGAGAAACAAAGTTTAATATGTTATTCAAAAGGAAAAGAAAAACTATTTTAAGAACTTAATCTATATATATAAAACAGAGTGTATGTGGCTTTGTGTGTCTGTGTGTATTGGATGCGTTCGATAACGGTACATCCGATTGAGATGAAATTTTCTACACGTCTTCCTTTCATTCCTGTACAACCGACTATAATAGTTTCTTAGTGTAAAATCTTCTACTTATTTAATAACATTTACTTTTTTCATTTTTCATTATATAATTTCTATATAGCTGGGGGACTTCACTCTAGAAAAGTTATTTCAAGGGGCATAACTTTTAATAACATTTCTATATACTTTATAGTCATATTGTTGGACTTACTTGCACTATTGTTAAACTCTTTGTCTATAGTTATTTTCAGGCATATAAGTTATAATAAATAATGATATAATCTTTAAGGCATTTTCAAAGTTTTCATAAAAATAATGCATAATGCATAACATTGTAACCCATCTTTTTCTGCTTAAAGAACTTATCAACTGTCATGTCGGTGATTAAAAACAGTTTTCATTAAAAATAATGAATGGTGTGTGGAAGGACATTCTTTTAAGTTACTGTGCGCCAGGAGCTGGGCGGAACCACGTCGGGGCAGATAGATAGACAGACAGATAGTAGGGAACGGAAGCTTATTTGACTACTTATATGAATTAAATGACATGCTCCCCACCAGGGACTGGATGAAGCCGGGCCGGGTCAGACAGATAGACAGACAGACAGTCGGGAACGGGAGAGCTTATATGACTACGTATATGAATTAAATGAGATGCTCCCCACCAGGGACTGGGTGAAGCCGGGCCGGGACAGACAGACAGACAGATAGACAGACAAACAGATAGTCGGGAACGGGAGTGCTTATATGACTACGTATATGAATTAAATGAGATGCTTCCCACCAGGGACTGGGTGAAGCCGGGCCGGGTCAGACAGACAGACAGATAGACAGACAGACAGATAGTCGGGAACGGGAGAGCTTATATGACTACTTATATGAATTAAATGAGATGCTCCCCACCAGGGACTGGGTGAAGCCGGGCCGGGTCAGCCAGACAGACAGACAGACAAACAAGCAGACAGACAGACTGATAGATAGATAGATCCCCTCCAGGGCCTGGGCGAAGCCGGGCCGGGTCAGCTAGTAATAGATAAAACCAACACTAAAGATATATGGAAAGCAATTAATACCTTGACAAACAAACACAAATCATCACAATCGTTACCATAAAATCAGGTTACATGTGATTAATTCAGTAGTTTCTTTCAGTCCGACATAAACCAAATGAAGGCTGCAAACCAGATGTGCCTCATAACATATGTTTATTATCATTATTCTGTGAGAGCAAATGCTATACAGACATTCCCACAAACATACCGCTAATGACGACCACTGAAGTATTTACTCATCTCAGTAACCTAAAAAACAATAACTCATCAGGATTAGATGGAATCAGTAATCGGACCCTTCGCTATGCTGCACCGGCGATCTGCGAGTTACTAACTTTTGTATATAATCTGTCTCACCAAAGGTCACTTCCCATCAGCCTTTAAAATCGCTAAAGTGTATCCTCATTTAAAAGCTGGTTCATTAGACGATTGTATCATGAGTAATTATAGGCCAATTTCCATTTTATCCTCACTATCCAAACCACTAGAAAAGCACATCCACAAAACAACACTAGAGCACTTAGTTCGACACAAACTAATAGCTGACAGTCAGTCAGGATTTCGGCCAAAATATTCCTTTCATACGGCCCTAACAAACATGATAGAAAACTGGCATCAAAATATTAACAACAATACTTTATGTGGAACGATGTTTATAGACTTTAGAAAAGCGTTCGATATGATAGATCATACTATCCTAATTTAAAAAAAAAAAAACTAGAAACAATGAAAGTAAGCTTTAATATATTGACATTAACAAACTCATTTTTATTAGACAGAAAACAAGTGGTATCACACAATAAATCTCTATCCCAAGCCATTACCATTAATACTGGAGTACCTCAGGGGTCTATACTTAGCCCTCTGTTATTTATTTGCCATTTATATAAATGATTTTCCCTTATATCTGTCATCGTTCTGCGATCCATTTGCAGACGACTGCATAGTATATACAAACGCTACTGATCGTAATGTGCTAGAATTATCCTTGCAACAGGAAATAAATAGTGTAGTAAACTGGAGTCATGTAAACGGCATGCAAATTAACATTTCTAAAACAAAATCTATGTTAATAGGAACCAGGCAAAGACTTCACACTCTAAACTCGCAAAGAACTCTACAGCTGCACATTGGTAGCATGCCTATAGAAAGTGTAACCGAGCACAAGGCACTTGGTCTTATCATAGATCAAAATCTAACCTTTAATTCCCATGTTCATGCTCTCGTTAAAAAAATAGCCAAAAAAGTATACCAACTTGCCAAAATTAACAATTTCCTAGACGAAAACACAAGAAAGATATTCTATACTTCCCACATACAAACACATATTGATTACTGCTCCACAATCTGGGATGTATGCTCCAAATCAATTACAAAACGCCTTTATTCACTCCAGAAAAGGGCAGTACGTTTAATTAATGGTGAAAAGCTTACTGACAATTCTAACCTACATAAACGTCTTCGGTTACTGCCAATCCACAAATGCCTACTTTGTAATAAGGCTAAACTAATTCACAAAATCCTATTTCAAAATGCCCCAAGTTACCTTTGGCCATTGTTTAAATATAACGCAAGACATAGCGAACGACTAAATATACTTCATGTCCCTAAACCTAGGATAGACTTATATAAAACAAGCTTAGCATACTCTGCCACTCAGTTGTGGAACAATCTCCCCCAAGAAATCAAAGACACCATCAATCATTATACATACAGTCGCAACCTGTTTGAACACTACCTCAGGACAGACTACATGCCACCTTAAAAAAAAAAAAACAGCAACAAAGATTAATAATGGTAAATTATCTCGAACGACAACTAGCCAAATAAAAAAAAAAACATCCCCATATGTATGGCACGTTACACCCACCTTGGGTATTCATGACGCCCATGTTAAACACTGCCTCAACGAGTCGTGTATTATTATTGATTATTTTTCATGCGTTTTAATGCTTATTGTTCTTTTGTTGTCAAAGAATTGCTTCATAAGAGATGCTGAATGAAAGAATGTATGAGAGGAAATAGCGAAGAAGGGCAGAACGTCAGACGGGCCTGCGTGCCCAATTCTTAACCCTTTGAAAATAAAGATTTTCGTTCGTTCGTTCTATATATCTGTCTGTCTGTCTGTCTGTCTGTCTGTCGTTCGATCGATCGATCGATCGATCGATCCGTCCGTCTGTCCGTCCGTCCCTCAGCCGTCCGTCCGTCCTTCCGTCCATCTGATCATTCGTCCGTCCGTCCGATCGTCCGTCCGTCTGTCCGTCCGTCGGCATTCCTTACTCTCTGTCTGCCTGCCTGCCCGCCTGCCTGCCTGCTTATCTATCTGCCTTCCTGTCTCCCAGTCTTCTCAAAGCTAAAATGATTATATAATCACCATTAGCATAATTTATCACTTGCTTGTCTATATTCAGTCTCTGTGCAATATGCATTGTTTATGTTTACAACATTCATTTGACAATGTTTTTTTTTCCTATGTGAATGTACGATGCACTATTGATGAACGAACGATGAGTGATTGGAAGGGCCGAATGTAAGACGGGCCTGTGTGCCCAATTTGTTACCCTTTGAAAATAAAGTTTGTTCGTTTGTTCATTCAGTCCACTGACATACTCTTCTGTCTGCCTATCTACGTTTCTATCTATCTCCCAAAAGCTAAACGAATATCATAATAATCACACATCCCTTTGTATGTTTTATGTTACTGCCTATCTTTCTGTCCACCAACAAATTCGTCTGTCTGTCTGTCGTATTCTTCTTGCTTCCAACAGTCTAATACATATAACGTTAACCAGATTGTGCCGGTCTTGAGTTTTAGCAGGAAGTTACACAACACAAATGAACACCAAACTGTCTCGGGGCGAGAAAGCGGTGTCATAAAGTTACTTTATCCCCCAAAATACAAGTGACATTGTGAATCTCCGCTCAAATGTACAAGTCAACATGTTCATTGACTAAACACAGACAACAGTCTATTTCTCCGAAGTAAAGAAACATTAAATTCTCTAACAGAATCGGTGTTTCCCATTTTCACCCAATTTGAACGCTGCACGAATATTTTATGGGCAATTTGTACGTTACATTTTTGCATCGTTAATACGTTTTTGTGCGCTATTCTTCTCGAATGATTCTCTCACTCTTTTTTTGTTTCTCTCCTCATTTCTCCAGCCGCAACTACTCAAAAACACCACAATGAAGTATATCTCTCGGGCGGTGTTTAGGAGTCGCAGATGGTGTTTCTAACAGTTGTCTTACTGGAGGAAAAAGGGAGAGGGGGGACGAAGTTGGGGGGGGGGGGGGGGGTGATGAAACTCAGGATACGAGTTTCACACAGCAAATAAAAGGATTGGAAGGAACGTGCTATGAAGTTTTACGAGCTGATGAAACGTATATAGTTGGCTAAACTGTTTATGTATGTACCCTTGTGTGTTTAACTTATTTGTTCTTGTTTAACGGATCAAGCTGATGCACGCTGGGAAAAGGGAATGTGTGCGTTTGTTGTTTGATTTAGACTGATGCCTAGTGATTCCTCACACACACACACACATACAGAGAGAGAGAGAGAGAGAGAGAGAGAGAGAGAGAGAGAGAGAGAGAGAGAGAGAGCGGGAGATAAACACATATACAGATATACAGACAAACAGACATGCAGTCAGACAAACAAATAGATATATCATAAATAAACAAGCATGCATTGGTTGGCTCTCATAGAAATACAGGTAAGTGGGGATTAGGGGACACACTAGACAACATAAACATTTAAAGCTATAGTTACCGACCGAGGATTCGAACCTGTCAACTCCAAATGACGACAGGTTCGAATCCCCGTCGGGTATTAGAGCTTTAAATTTGAATGTTGTCTACTTCTTTCTACTATTTCTATGAGCGTCAATCAATACATGTATGTTTATTTATGAACTGTTTAAGAGGCTTCAAAGGGTTTCCCAATTTATATTTATGTTTAATACAAACGTATAAATGTAGATAGATGGATGTATTTTGGCGGACGGACATGATCCTTGTTGATGAAAATACAAATGTTGTACTCATCCGCGGGCCAATGCGCTTTCATTGTGTTCACTTGATAAATTTGCGAATCTCTGTTTCTTTTCGCCTTTCAAAATGTTTACAAAGTTGTTTGTTATTTATCTTCACGGAAGATGTGTTTTATATCATCGCCAAAGGGCCACCCTATTCTTCATTATTTAACAACTGCTGCAGAATCCAGAGACGCAATCACCAGGCTGCCCCAAACATAATTATCTTGTCAACTAGGATGTTTCTCTGGATTGCTTACAGGATCTCTGCCTTACATCTAAACACCCATCCACCTGTTCGTTGTTGCGAGCGATGGCTAGTAGCTGGTTTGTTTACTGTCATAACATCCTGTGATGTTGAAACATCAGCTCCACTTCTAGTTATCGTGGAAGTGGGTGGGGGAGAAGAAGCCGGGGGGAGGATGACAGTTGTTGCTTCATACATTTCTGTTACTGTGTCTGACACTGAGGCACTGACATGCTAATATCCCAGCCATTCTCTGACGCTCTTCACCCCGACCCTAGATCGTGCTGAATAGACATAAGAGAGCGCGGTGGTGTGGAGAAGACGAAGAATAAGAAGACGATGGGGTGAAGGGGGAGGGGAGGAAGCTGATTATGATTTTCATCATGATGAAATATAGAAGAAGGAGAGGAAGAAACAAGACGCAGTACAATTTAATGAAGATGATGATGATGATTAAAATTATGGATAAAGAAGAACACGACTGAAAAAAGGGGGGGGGGGGCGCTGACATCATGATGAATTATGTAGACGTAGCAGAAGAAGAAGAAGAAGAAGAAGAAGAAGAAGAAGAAGAAGAAGAAGAAGAAGAAGAAGAAGAAGAAGAAGAAGAAGAAGAAGAAGAAGAAGAAGAAGAAGAAGAAGAAGAAGAAGAAGAAGAAGAAGAAGAAAAGAAATAGAAGAAGAAGAAGAAGAAGAAGAAGAAGAAGAAGAAGAAGAAGAAGAAGAAGAAGAAGAAGAAGAAGAAGAAGAAGAAGAAGAAGAAGAAGAAGAAAAGAAATAGAAGAAGAAGAAGAAGAAGAAGAAGAAGAAGAAGAAGAAGAAGAAGAAGAAGAAGAAGAAGAAGAAGAAGAAGAAGAAGAAGAAGAAGAAGAAGAAGAAGAAGAAAAGAAATAGAAGAAGAAGAAGAAGAAGAAGAAGAAGAAGAAGAAGAAGAAGAAGAAGAAGAAGAAGAAGAAGAAGAAGAAGAAGAAGAAGAAGAAGAAGAAGAAGAAGAAGAAGAAGAAGAAGAAGAAGAAAAGAAATAGAAGAAGAAGAAGAAGAAGAAGAAGAAGAAGAAGAAGAAGAAGAAGAAGAAGAAGAAGAAGAAGAAGAAGAAGAAGAAGAAGAAGAAGAAGAAGAAGAAGAAGAAGAAGGGGGGAGGAGGAGGGCGAGGAGGATGAGGAGGACGAGGAGGAGGAGTTGGAGGAGGACGAGGAGGAGGACGAGGAAGAGGCGGAGGATGAGGAGGAGAATTAAGAGAAGGAGGAGGAGGAAGAAGAGGCGGAGGACGATGAGGAGAATTAAGAGGAGGAGGAGGAGAAATTGTGACAGAATAGGTGTTAGAAAGAATCAGTGATAAATACAAACAGGAAAAAGAAGATTAGCTGGAAAGGTAAATGAAGAATATGCGTATATACAGAGACACATTGCTTCACACGAATATACACACACACACACCCGCACACACTTAACCCCTACACGCATACAAAGGAACAGTCGTACGCTCGTAGACACACAGATAGCCACGCATACACATACACTACCAAAACAACACATTCACACACACACACACAAACACACACACACACACACACACGCACACATACACTCACTCACACACACCACATATATCCATGAAAATCTTTTTAGTTGCTAGTAACATATGGACTGTGTTAGAGAGAATGGGAGGTGCTGAAATCGGCCATGGTTGTTGAGTGGTGGAATCATTTGAACGGAACTGTTGCCGTGAGGGCGGAGGGTGCTGAAGTAAATGCCTTATCCATCAGTTGACGAAAACGTAAACGAAGGAAAGGTGTGAAGCCATGATGGAAGCGTTGACAAGGTTTCACATAGACTGGTGCCAACGATAAGAGTTAATGAACACAGATTCCAGGGATGTACGACACCTCACCGGTGAAATCTAATTTTTTTTAAATTTCGTTTAGAGGGTTTAACTCTTAAAGAACACACGACAGTTATTTACAGGACATTACAATCAATCCCAGCCCCTATTGACTGTTTGTGATGTAATTGGCAATTTTACGTTCAGTAGTTTGTAATTACTTTCTCAACAGCCAACGCTTCGTACCACTGAAATCAATGCAACACCATCTGCTCCCAAATCGTTTACGGTTCGGAAAGTCCATGGATTCCGAAACTGCGTTCACTAACCTCTAAACCAGAGACATCAGTGACCATTATTAAAATAAGTAGAGGAAGGGGGTGGAGATGTTTCTAAGTGTGGGAGCTACGGTGGCGTAGTGACTAGACGCTGGCCTGTGGGCCGGTGGTCTTGGGTTCCATCTACCCAGCCTTATATGGGTACCAGGAGCTGTCTTGAGAAGTAAAGGCGGCCGGTGGGATACTGACCACATCAGCCACCCAGTGCCGATTGGTCTATAACAAATATGGTTCTAGCACCATATGCCCATTGCGTTATAACTGATTAATATCCATAGGATGATTAATATCCATAGGATGATTAATATCCATAGGATGATTAATATCCATAGGATGATTAATCGCCTTAAGTGACTTCCCGTGTCTGCTATGGGCTATTATATCTCCGAAATATTGTCATTGTTTTATAATACAACAGATCTGCTACCATATTAACAACTTTTGAGTCATTACTGTGAAACACCCCTACTTCCTATTTTCCGCCATCTTTTTTTGTTTGTTTTGTTGTTGTACAAAAATACTTTTTGTTTGGCACAGAATCTGTAAAGGCATGTACAAGGTTTCTTTAATTACTACTTTACTATTTCTAAATATTAGTGATTATAGACCAGTTCTTTTATGATACTTTTGGTTTCGCTGAGAGCTGATTACTACTTCACACAACGTCTTTATAGGTATGCATAACGAGGTATTTCGATGCATGACGTAGGGGATCGTAATTTGTGGAGAGGCATGATCGCCTACGCCAGCCGGCAAGGCATTGGGTGATGATGATAACGAGTTAGCTTGCCAACCACAGCCTAACTGGCACATTTGTTCGCAGTACGGCTTAGGAGAATTCAATACGGAGGAGACTGGTGGACCTTTAGACATGTCCGGAGTGCGGTGATGATAATACTAACTGAACTCTATTCCATTGGCACATTGCCGTCTTGACAGCGATAATTTGTTACATTGTGCTTCAAAACGTTATAATAACTACATCCTATGACGGTAGCGAATATGACTAATTAGATCGATTCGCGCTGTAAATGCTCGTCCACAATGGGTGCATGTGAACACATGGTCATTTTGACAATCACTCACCACCTTACGTCTCACGCGCTCAATGTGTGATCAATTTGCAATAATTTTCTCCTTTGTCTTTATTCCATTTCTGATCTTAGCCTCCATGTAACACAGTCAGTGTTGATTTGCTCCCAATGTGCAAAACATTAAAGTTGAGTTTAGTTCAGTTTAATTGTAATAAAACATTGATGTATTTTTTTAAAGCCTTGAAGTAACTGATTTTATTCATCCATAACATCTTCTCCATCGTCTGCTTCTTCTTCTTCTTCTTCTTCTTCTTCTTCTTCTTCTTCTTCTTCTTCTTCTTCTTCTTCTTCTTCTTCTTCTTCTTCTTCTTCTTCTTCTTCTTCTTCTTCTTCTTCTTCTTCTTCTTTATTATTTTTGTTCTTCTCTTCCCCTTCCTCCTTGTACTTTCTCGTCTTCTCGTTCTCCAGATTATGTTTGGGCTCCCCATTCGTATTTCCTACGCTGGGATAGGTGGGTTTTTACGAACATTTTCCCGTCAACACGTTGTAAATTATGGCTTACCCACCACCATACTTTCTCGTCTTAATTTCCTGTAATGCAAACCTTACGCACAAAATATCCGCCAACAATAGTGATGTGCCCTGCTCGAAATAACTAGAGCATTTCTTGAAGATTATTCGCCCGGGATAGAAAATCTCAAATTCCGAACTTAAGGATGAAAGCCTGCCAGCGCAACCAACATATTGTGTATTTTCACAGACATCTGCAACCGTCACACACACTTCCACTAAACCCTCGCTAAGATCTCGCATAATTCTGAAAGTTCTTCACGAGGCTCAAGCTGTCTTCAAAGAGAGTCCACAAGTACGCAGTAGGAGTCGCTTTTTAGGAACTCGGAAACGCGAGACTAGTAATATGTGCCGCATTTCAGGAGAACAGTCGAGGGCATCAGATATCTGCGAAAACAACAACCGCCTTTCGTGTGCATGTCATCGCAGCTTCTGTCTTTCCCTGATCTTTCAGCTCGTCACACACAGAAGTGTTGGAAACAGCGGCTCAGATATGTTTCAGCGCTCCTCATGATTTCTTTTTCTTTAAACGGTCATGATTGTCGTTGGTTGGAAATCTGTGTCTATAGTCTGTTTACTTTTGTCTGCCCAAATATAAAATTACATATCTCAGTAACCAACTGATGGAAAATGATGAAATTTAGCATATAACCTTATCATTATGTCCACCCAACAAAACAATTGTTGCTCTGGAGATTTTACAGCAGATTTCAATGTTTGTTTATATGCGGTATATAATTTACGGGTCAGAGATTAAGTCCATAATATTAAATGTATTACACCTTCACCCAGACATATCCGCTCTTTTGAAAACAATTTCTTGTGGTTCACGATTTGGCCCCTTTCGGCGAGCAGTCGCATGGGAGTGTTCAGAGGTGTCGTCAATGTGGGTTCTTTCATGAAACGTGATTATATAAATAAATCTTACCATTAATGTAATATTAATAGCTAATACTTGAATGTGTGAATATTGTTCAATTGGATTGAATCTGAAATTTTGTACACTTCAAAGCATCGCTATGATGTTGCACACATATTTTTGTCAAGAAGATGATCGCAGGAAACTGTTTCATACCGTTACAAATCCCGAAGAAAAAAAACGGTGCACGCTTTGGGATTGAGTAAACGGTCATTTCGTCGATGGGTGCAAGAATCTGGAATGAAACCAACACGCGATAAGCAAACGGTAGGTAGAAAGGCAATTGTAGACAGCTTTGACAAGGATGTCATAATTCGAGCTATTATAAAAATGCTGGATGCCAAAGAAACAGTGACTGTAAGAAAACTTAGGGTTTGGTTGAGAAAGAACAATAACATAGAGCTATCCAAAACAACTTTGTGGAAAATTATAAGGACATTAGGCTTCACTTTTAAAAAGTACAAGGGAGGTAGAAATATCCTTTGCGAGCAACCGCATTTATTAGCCATGAGAAGCAGATACCTACGTGAAATAAGGGAAATGCGCAAAGAAAATTATGACATAATGTATTTGGATTAGACGTGGATCAATGCGCAATACACAAGTGAAAAGGAATGGCAATCAGTGGATGGAAAGATAAAGCAATATGTGCCCAGTAGTAAAGGACATCGTTTGGTCATAGCCTATGCTGGTAGTAATCATAATGGCTTACTACAGAATGCTGGACTTGTGTTCGTATCAAAGCATACAGACAATAGGGATTATCATAATGAGATGAATGGTAATGTATTTAGAGATTGGCTCGAGAATACAGTGCTTCTATCCCTAGATAGACCGTCTTGTATAATTATGGACAATGCATCATATAAAAAATTTGTTGCCAAAGAAGACAAAATACCTACGGCTTGGAGCACTAAGGAAACAATAAAGATATGGCTCCGAAGGGGAAATATACCATTTCCAGAAATATATTTAAAGCTACATTGTTGTCCCTTGTAAAACAGGCGCAAAAAAGCAAGAAATATCAAATCGACAAGTTGATAGAAGAGCATGGCCATAGGTGCTTGAGACTTCCGCCGTACCATTCTCATTTAAACCCTATAGAACTTGTGTGGGCTAATATTAAAGGAGGGGTAGCAGCTGACAATACACATTCAAATTGTCTGACGTCAAGATACTAACCCAGTCCGCGCTATTAAATATTGATAAAAGTTACTGGAAAAAAACGTGAGGACCATGTGTTGAAAGAGGAAGAGGACTATTCGAGAAAGTATGGACTGAATTTTATGCAACCGAGAGCAGTGCTTGCTTGTATTCGTTGGCTTGAGCTCCAACGCGAAGTCCTGTATGTCGGATGAAGGCAGCCTGTTGTCCAACATCAGTGTGATGTCATACTTGACCTGAGATTTGCGTGAGTATCCGTTGTCCCATGTCTGGCTTATTGGTGTGCAGACTGGTGGTTCCTCCCGTACAGGCAGACACTCTCCGACTTCGGAGGAGACCGAGAGCAGTAATCAATCTACTGGAATCGTCGGACTCAGATTAAGGTCTGGGCAGATCGCAGACCTTAATCCACGTGCAAACTTACTGGGATATTTTGCTCCAACTATTCAGACGAATTGCAGTCCCTAAACATTACAGCATCAGCACAATGTCAAAGGCAACAGTTTGTATTCCACAGGGATGAATTTTCAACTCCTCAAGCCCTCAGCGGTGACAAACAACTGGTATTGAAAAAAAAAAACACTAAATGCATTGAATACCAACAGAAGAGTAATATTGCGGTGGAAACTGACATAGTGTGGCATAACAAGAAACGTGAGAACAAACACGCTGTCAAATTAGGGGACAACACACGAACAAAAGAATCAAGACAACACACGAACAAACGAATCAATCTATAAACTTCAATGAAAAGAGGACTAACACCTTGGTCGTTAAGAAGAAAGCCCACTTCAGAGACACTGACAACTATTTGCATAGTGCAAAACAAGTAATCATGTTCCGTCTCTGAACGGTAAACAGCAGAGTAGACAATCTTTCACAAAGACTCAAAGCGGGTCTTTCACCCAAGTGTACGTGTGAACAAACTACACAGACAGCTGAACAGATTCTTAAAAATTGACACATGATGACTAAATTGAGGTATTATTTCTGGTCACTCCACACGCACATTAACACACAGCTATTTGGAATCTTTCACGAACTCAATATAAAAA
The DNA here is from genome assembly GCA_963921405.1 of Cepaea hortensis. Classification (NCBI taxonomy): domain Eukaryota; kingdom Metazoa; phylum Mollusca; class Gastropoda; order Stylommatophora; family Helicidae; genus Cepaea; species Cepaea hortensis. The sequence continues at coordinate 85,105,330 of OY992889.1, read as the reverse complement.
GCTAAATGCATCCTAGTAACATGACTTCTTGTGTACACATTATTAACCAGCAGCTGAAGAAACAAGAAGGAAATGAAAAATAAGGTAAGAAATATATTCCTTCTACTTTCCTGTCAATTTACACATTATTTACCCCATGCCTCTGTAAATTCTCTGTCTTTACTAATATTACACATTGCACCCCTCACGGGAGTCTCCGTAGTGAAGTGGTCAAGCCGTCTGACTCGAGCTCCGAAGGTTGTATGTTCGATTCAGGGTCGCGTCCTTCATTTCACGAGTGCATATTTTCGGAGACTCCCGAGGGTCGTCGCTTGAGCTACGGAGTTCGTGCTTTGTGCGAAGCTTTCCGCGCTGCGGAAAGAGACTGAGCCATATGGGATAAAACCCCGGTGCAATGCAGTCGACCCTGTCGACTTTTAAGCGACATTTAAAAAAATTGTTTATGGCAACCACTCCCATACGAATCTGGCTACGCCTTGTGCTTGTGTCGTAGTGACTTGCGTAGTGACGTGCTTTACCGTAAAACTAGTTTGTTAGCGTAAATTCACTACATTTTTGCCAAAACATGAAAGAAATGTCGCCGCTTTCGATGATTTAAGTTGCCTTTTGGATCTATCAAAAAACATATTCCTTTGGTGGGGGTAAATATAAGACGGCAGGAAAACTTTCATAATGATGCAACAG
>OY992889.1:85072146-85099646 GCA_963921405.1 Cepaea hortensis | reverse complement strand
CGATAATCCTCATTATCATCAAGCGTCATGCCGGTTAGCGTGGGCGGTCGGGGATCACAATTTATGTAGTGTTTTTGTCCCGATTACGCTGTGGTAGAGTTTAACCTATCAAGTTAGCCAGCTGTTTCTATGTCTTCATGTTTATCTTTCCTCGTAGCGTGACAGAAAATCGTGACTATGTGTGTTTAATTTATCTACTCTTATTTACGATTTTCGTATGTCTGGGTTTTTGTTTTTTCTCAAGGATTATCTCGTCTGTTTTGTACTTTGCACTTTCACCAGAAACCACATTTTCTCTGCCAATAGGTTTCTCAGTTTGTCTACTTATTGTCCTTGTTTCGCATGCACACTTGTCACATGCACACTTGTCACAAGCACACTTGTCACATGCACACAAGTTTGACATGCATACAGCAGTATACAGTATAGATTCTATATAGCACTTTGACATTCTTTATTTCACATCACCTGACAACTATGTACTAGTGACTACGTTTTCCATTGTAAAATATGACATTTCATCTCATCCCTTCATGTTCCTCTTGTACCTTGCGGTGTCGAGGTGAAGTATAAACAGCGAGAGAGTGCCCGCTTATGGGCTTCAAAAATATGACATTTACCATGGCGAATTGTTGTTCTAACCTTTATAAAGCATCATCCTTGCGATGTTGTAACTATTCTAAAGAAGTCCGATTCATATTTGCCATAATATTCCCAATGACTTCGATGTTACACTGTAGCATTTCTTTCTTCTTGAATAATTCTTTCTTACAATTAAATTCAAACCATATTTGCTCAAAATGTACAGTACCAGCAAATACACAGTACATGTTGTACTCGTGTCTTTATTCAAACCAACACTCTTTTCCCCTGTTTTTTCGTTCTAAACATATGCACGATTATCCTTAGCAACATTTTTGCGGTGTGACTCAATATGCTAATTGTTCGATGTTGATCATATTCTATGACTCTTGATTTCAGCGGTTTTTCAATAGATTTACGTAAGCCAGAATCTCGAGTCTAATATATTCTGTTTGGCAGTCTTATAACCTGGTAAATTCCATATTCTTTCTAGGCATTAATCTTTTCAGCCTTGATGTTGCCTGCACGCGGGTTCGTGCCGGATTTTTAATAATTTTGCAACTTGCTAAATAAGATGATAGTCTCAGCGGGGCTGTGACCGACTCGGGAGTCATTTGTTCTAATTCCCATGGAAGAGAAACTGAAAAATGATATTTGTCTATGTGTATTGGTGTTAACTTTCCTTTTAAGTAAACTAGGCTGGTCGAGGGAGGGATCATACTGCATAGGCAACACACGGTCTCTACAATCAGCGCAGCCTTTTTGCTGTGGATAGATATAACTCTATCCATGTTCTTACCGTCATGTTTTGTAGTTTTTTATGTGTTTAGTGAAGCACATTGTAACCAAAAAAAAATCGTCTGTCAAGACGGCAAGGTGTAAGTGAGTATGGCAGTGAATTCTTGAATGTCAACGACCAAACTAGAAAGAGATTTGAGTCAACAAAAATGTGGTTTTGGAGACGAATGTTGCGAACACTCTTGACTGGCAGAATAAATAACGTGTCCTCATAACAGGCTAATGTAAGTAAAGGGTGTTAGACAAATTTAATAAAGAGACAAACAATATTGTTTCGTCATGCATTATGGAGAGAGGCATTACAAATTATCGTAAGGACTGGAAATATCGGTGGCAGAGGCAGACCAAGAGAGAAATGATGCTGGATGGTCTAAGGCGGTGGCGTGGAGGAATATCATCAGCTGATTTAATCCTCAACACCTGGGATCCAGATCTGTGGAGCTACATGATCGCCCATGCTACATCAACGTTTATCAGCTATTTAAACACAGAGACAATATTTTAACTATTGAGACAAGGACACACACGCGCGCGCGCACAGAGAGAGAGAGAGAGAGTGAGAGAGAGAAAGGGAGACAGAGACAGACAGACATCAAGACATACAGACAGAAACAGAACGAGAGACAGGCATACAGAGATAGAGAGGGACAATCAGACAGTGACACAGAGAGACAGACAGACAGAGATAGACATACAGAGACAGAGATAGAGACAGACAGACCAAGAGAAAAAGAGATCGACAGAAAAGAGAGAGAGAGAGATGAACACGGAGAGAAACAGGTATACATAGACAGAGAGACAGAGGCAGATTGGTGTATATCTGTCTGCCTGTCTCTATGTCGCTGTCCGTCTCTCTCTCTCTGTCTCTCTCTGTCTGTCTGTCTCTCTCTCTCTCTCTCTCTCTCTCTCTCTCTCTCTCTCTCTCTCTCTCTCTCTCTCTCTCTCTCTCTCTCCCAGAGATTTCCTTTAATTATTTCCACCAGTATGAAACCAACGCAGATACGAAACTGACCAGAACCCCCACTGCTACTTGACCCTTATGTTTACTCAATGAGAACGATGAGCCGCTATGACCTGTTTTTACAGCCATCTGACCTTTATTAGCAGAATCCCATGCTGGTCCAGAGAATTCAGGATAATTGTCCACAGACCTTACAGCCAGTACCCGAACATTTCTCCAAACATTCGCTGACATGACAAATGGACGGCTTCGCAATTCTGAGGAATCTGTGAATGTCTCCGTCATCCCGAGAGAAAGCCAGAAATGGATTGTCTAGCACTTTTTTCAGTGAAGTTCTAGTTCTCTTCCAACTACATAAGTTGCACGGAATGAACATGCACTATATTTATTATCGAGGTTCTCCTATCTAGATCCAGTGTATTTAGTAAGGTGTTTGCACTCCCAAAGACTCCTTCAGGGAGAATGCGGCTTTTCACAGCTGTGTTCTGATCTTAAGCTGAATCAAGAGGCACACGCGGTAATGGAGGCCCCTTTTGTTAAATCGCTCTTAGTTAGTTATATATGGTATATTTTTAATGACTGTGCAGTGTTTGAAAATATTGAAGGTCCAAGTTGTGTATTTGCCTATTATGTTGCATGAACTTTACAGAGGGTGAATACAAAACTTGGACCGGTAATATTTTCAAACGCAACAGTCATTACAAATACACGTTATTGTAGACCTGGGGGAAGAAAGTTCGTCATCGCACACGAATACCCCCTTGTATCATTTCAGTGTTCTTGTCCCCTATATGTCGTTTAGTCAAGTCATCTAGGTATTATGTCTGTATATTTCTCTTTTTGACGCCTGGTCCCGTCGCTTGCCAAAATGAGGGAACGATTTGTTACCTATTCCTCTATTTTCTCAGACCTACAAAATGTGATGGCTCTGTCATATCACACACCAATAGTTGGAAACTGCTTTGCGACAATTTATTATTATTATTATTTCTCTTGATTTTTCCTCCATAACATTTGCCAGTTGTCACAAAGTTTTCAAGTTCATCACTCCCAATGGCATTCTCCAAAAAATTCTTAACTGTCCAAGGTTAATTATCTTTAGTCTCTAAACTAGAGACCTACTTTATAAATTTTCAGTTGAAATAGTGGAATTAGGAAAACCCGCTTTGTCCTACTCACGATCTTCCCGCCAGGCTACCAGTCGTTTTTTGTTAGTACTGTTGTTATGACAACATGCCAGAAGTGACCTTCGCGGGTAAAAGAGTCCAGGAATTAAGGAGTGTGGGAAATGGGGGTCAGACAAATCATGGAGTTAACTCTATTAGCGCTTAACTAACGACAAATGGTTGATCACGAAGTCCGTATGAAGCAAAACATTGCCAGTTTCCATACATGACACAGTCATTCGTGATGTCATGCCAGGTCATATTCTGTCAGAAGACGTGTATGAAGTTTCGACACATGTCACTCCCACCACCCCCACCTTTTCCAGCTTCTAATCAGTTAAGTTATTTGCACATTCTTTACAGGACGTTAGCAGTCAACACCCGCATTTTTAGCTCTTGTTGATTTCTTGGCAAATTTACGTTCAGTAGATTGCCATTGCTTTCTGAACGATGGCACCCATACCATTTCGTAAAAAACCAGCTCAACGCGGTCTGCTGAAAAATCGCGCGCAGTTGTGTTTTGAACGCGAATATGCGGGATAATGAACCGCGTCCGTAAATTCTTCGCCTCGGAGACCGACCCCCAATGAGTAGTCCAATCATAAACCCATTCTGGGGGAAATAATGTGGTTATTTTCCCCTGTTTTCCACATTTACATAGATGGTTTGAAAACCAATTTTCTGCAAGAGAGCGTCCCCATCTACTCATATACAGAATAGTCACTTATTCCTCATTCCTCTCTCTCTCTCTCTCTCTCTCTCTCTCTCTCTCTCTCTCTCTCTCTCTCTCTCTCTCTCTCTCTCTCTCTCTCTCAGTGTGTGAGTGTGTGTCTATATATATATATATATATATATATATATATATATATATATATATGTGTGTGTGTGTGTGTATGTGCGTGTGTGTGTGCGTGCATGCGTGCGTGCGTTCGTGCGTGTGTGTGTATGTGCGTGTGTGTGTGTGCGTGTGTGTGCGTGCGTGTGTGTGTGTGCGTGCGTGCGTGCGTTCGTGCGTGTGTGTGTGTCCCCGCACTGCGGCCTCGTAGTTGTTGCCAGCTGTCACAAACCATATGACTTATTAAAATCAGCTGCGGGCGATATTGAAGCAGACCGACTTGCGTTATTTAGAGGGTTTGAGGCGTCGGTCGTTCAGAAAGTAATGGCAAAGCTAATGAATTTACACATTTAGTAAATCACAAATAGCCAAAATATTTTAGGGTTGATTACGACGGCCTACAAGGGGCATGCAACTTTTACGGACACGATTCGTAATCTCGTATACCCGGGTTCGAAACACAGCGGTGCTGTTTTTTTTCGAAAAGGGTAAACGTTCGGGTCGTTCAGAAAGCAATGACAAACTACTGAATGTAAAACTTGCCCAGAAATTACGAACAGCAAAAATGTTGGGTTGACTGCTACGTCCTGTGAAGGACATGCAACTAAATGCTTAGAAGAGAGAGAGAGAGAGAGAGAGAGAGAGAGAGAGAGAGAGAGAGAGAGAGAGAGAGAGAGAGAGAGAAACAGAGTGCACTCTCTCTGTTCCGCTTCCCTGTGGCTTCCAGAAGGGTTGTCTAGTTATGTTATTATCAGGTTTTCTCATTTCATGTCCTATAAGTGTACGGAGTGCATTTTCAGAATATGAGAAGTCGGTTAGCCTGTCCCATGAGTACTTGCTAACGAACGAACAACCAAAAACTGCAACGAACATGTTTAAATGGAGTAAGACACCAAACGTAAACAGACACAAAATTACGCAACGTTTGATTAGTGTCATTATAATATAAGCATCCTTCCAGTTATAATTTACTTGAAAATGTTTCCCGGTTTACAATCAGCCTGGTTGCGGAATTAGAAACATTATTGCATACATACATACAATTAAAGTGTGTGTGTGTGTGTGCGCGCGCGCGCATGCGCGTGCGCGTGAATGTCGTTCGCTCCCTTTAAACTTAAGCGGTGTCCATACAAGTGCTACTACTTCCACTGCACTGGACTGATTCTTGCGTGTGGATTATCTTTCCCTATTACCAGGGTGATACAGTGGTACCTGTAATTTACGTCCCCAAGTCAAGGACGAGAAGTCAACATTTTAGTTCAACTGACCGATGTCGGGGGTTAAAACCTACGACAGATAAAAAATGTTAACTTGTATCTTTAGTTAGTTTGTTAGTTAGTTAGTTAGTTAGTTAGTTAGTCAGTCAGTCAGTCAGTCAGTCAGTCAGTCGGTCGGTCGGTCGGTCGGTCGGTCGGTCGGTCGGTCGGTCGGTCGGTCAGTTAGTTAGTTAGTTAGTTAGTTATTTAGTTGGTTGGTTGGTTGGATGGTTGGTTGGTTGGTTAGTTAGCTGCTGTTAATGTACTAGGCAAGTATTACGTTCAGTAGTTTGCCATTGCGTTCTGAACGACCGGCACTCATACCTTTGTATAGAAACCAACACAAGGCTGTCTGCTTCAAATCGTCGACAGCTTGGACCGCGGTATGCAGGATTACGAATTTCATTCGCAATCCCATTGCCACAGAGCAGGTTCTGTACATATAATTAAATCATATGATGAAAAGAGAGGCATTGGAGAACATAGAGACGACTGGAAAGATCAGTGGGAAGAGAAGCAGGGGCAGACTAAGAGAAAGGAAGTTGAATGGACTGAGACGGTGGCATGGAAAAACTGGGCAGAGTTGATCCAGAAGACAAAAGACCGAGATCAGTGGAGAAACATGAACACCTACTCTAGCTGGCAAGGCACTTGATGATAATGATGCATGTACGTACTAATGTTTCGAATTCCCCAACCAGGCTGATTTTTAAAACCGCCCAGGGCTCTCCGGTCGACATCAACTTCTTCTTCTTCTTCTTCTTCTTCTTCTTCTTCTTCTTCTTCTTCTTCTTCTTCTTCTTCTTCTTCTTCTTCTTCTTCTTCTGTAGCCCTATATCATCCGTTGGTTCATAAATGGACACACATAGTATTATTTGGCACTCACAGAAGAAGAAGAAGGAAATAAAGATTAGAAGACGACTAGTGTCTAGTTGGTCGTGCGTCGAAGTACACTTGTTCCTGCAGCGAGGCGTCGTCGTCGTTTGGAGGCGACAGGTTCGATCCCGGTTGGTAACTATTATAGCTTTCCAATTTTATGTTGTCTAGTGCGTCTTCTAATCTCTATTTCCTTCTTCTTCTTCTGTGAGTGCCAAATAATACTATGTGTGTCCATTTATGTAATCGTCTTAGTGGCCTCAACGGTTCTCCCCATTTATTTCTTGTGTTTACGTTGGTTCATAGACCGCCAACCAGCTCACTCTAAGCCCTGCTATCTTTAGCAACCCCATACAGCGTTGTCCATGTTCTTCCCGTTTTGGTTATTTATATTTCTACTTTTTTTCTGCGTGGGATTTGTCGGTATGCCTCTGTTTCTTTTTCCCGGTGGGTTCCAAGCCAGGGTCGACATCAGCAGCCGGCGAGTTAGGGGCAGCTCGCTTTGCGTTGATTTTCACAGTGACATCAGCGTCGGCCGTTCAGAGAGCGCTCGTAAACATAAAAAAGTTAGTTGTATATCTCTTTTACATGATATTGCAGTCAACCCTCATTTATTTGTCGTTTGTTTCTTACTGTGCAATTTTACTTTTAGTAGTTTGTAATTACTTTCTAAACGGCGTTCGAAATCAACGCAATGCGGTTTACTTCCATATCGCAAGTATCTGGAGTCTTTACAAACATCCTGTACATATTCTTCTCACTGTATATATTTATGAGTGTGCGTGTGCGTGCGTTCGTGCGTAAGTGTGTGTGTGTGTATGTGTGTGTATGTGTGTTTGTGTGGTTGTGTGTGTGGCTGAGCATCTACAGCCTGCTAGAGGTTACACCATTAAATCACACCACAGATTCAAGCGCCCACAGGTCCCGCTGTTTAGCTAGCTGCATGGTGCAATATTTTCACAGAATCCCAAACAGGCAATTATCTGGTGTTAAATTCTCTGCCTCTAGCATCACTCGTCAAGCCTTCCATGCAAGCCTGAGTTCATGTTGCTAGTGTGTGAGGTTCTCTTCTAATCCCTTGCGCACAATAATCGGCTCGTTATTCCTCGGCTTGCTTGTCGATGGTGTTTTTTGCTCAGTATTTCTCCTAGATTTTATGTGGATAAGAATGTTTCGAGCAACGTTTCAAATTGCCTTAAAAATAAACATTTTTGGAGATAGAAATATGTGTTTGTGGAATAATCCTCTCCTAGTTTAGTGTTTTGTTTCCATGAGAAGTATCTATGCTTTTATTAATCCTGCCTATTTCTGTTTTTCTGATCTTCTAAGGTGCGCCGCTACTAGCCATATCTTACTAATTTATATTGCTTCTCTTCATTGTTTTTTTTTTAAACTTACGTTTCTTTTTTTTTTTATCTTTGGAGAGAAAACAAGGGCAGAATGACAGACGGGCCTGACATCCCAATTCTTAATTCTTTCAAATAAGAAGTCCGTTCGTTCGTTCTCCTCATCTACACTCAGTGCCATTTTCTTCCGTACCTCTTCTCATGTCTTTCATCTCCCAAGGAATCCTAGACCTTCAACCAGCCCGCGGCAAGCTCTTTGCAAACTTGTTCTAGGCTGCTGGGATTTTACAGCTGGTTTTCTACGGAATAGGGTAGTTCATCTGACGACAACCTCCCAAAGTGCCTCTTACGACATGCAGTATAGGTTACAGCAGTTCTGGTTTTTTTTTTTTACCTCTGTTATAGACCCCGATGTGTGAGTGGTCTCTAGGTATGGTGTCCACCTTTAGTGCTAGAGGTCCCTGGTTCAAGCCCCGGTGACGCCCGGGAATTTTTCACGTGGACTTCTAGAAACAAACTTTCCCCTGGTCTATGGGTAGTGAGATCGGATGTCCGTGTGTATTGTTGCGCATGAAAAAATATTCCTTGGCAGTTGGAAATCGAAAAAGTGTAGACTAACGACGTTGCCCAGGCAAAATTTCGAGTTAAAAATCTATCCAAAGTATTTCAAGATCCTCGCCGGTGTTACAAAGTTCGTGCACTGAGCTGAGATTCTCCGGACTCAGGCTTGAGTTAGGAGTAGAACGGGGCACTTATGGGTTACACACGTGTGCCGTGATGTTGACCCGTCGACTTGACTAAACTAAACTAAATCACTGGTGTTAACTGCTAACTCTCATTGAAAAATCAGTCCTGTGTACTCCGTAGCGGTAGAAAATGCTAGTGGTTGTACAACGTGTGTGGTCTACATTCCAGTTCTTCTTCTTCTTCTTCTTCTTCTTCTTCTTCTTCTTCTTCTTCTTCTTCTTCTTCTTCTTTCTCTTCTTCTTCTTTGTTCACCTTCAAACGTCAAAATAAATATATGCAAAGAAAGCAACAGTCAACTTAAGATTTGTGACAACTCCATAAAGTGTGTCCTCAAATGGAGTGGGTGTATGCAAAAATACCACCATTAAGCTAGGAACGCAAATGAACAAGGAATACGTCCACTAGCAAGTAATGTTACTAATAGCACAATTGTTACTATGCATCCATTGTGTAACCATTGTTACTTCTATTGTCTATTATTTCAGCTCCGCCCGGGTTCAAAATCCAGTTGGATTTTAGAGACAAATTCATGCTGGAGAAGTCGGATGGCTGCAAGTACGATTACCTTGAAGTTCGGGACGGACCGTTCGCTTACTCGCCATTAATTTCTCGCTACTGCGGTGCCGAGTTTCCCCCAATTATTACGTCAACTGGTCGCTTCCTGTGGTTGAGGTTCAAGACTGATGATATACTTCAGTATGGAGGCTTCAGGGCTATATACTCCTACCATAAAGATCACAGTAAGTATTAGATTTTAGCTTTGTAATAGGATAATCATTATCATCGTCATCAGAAGCATCATCATTAATATCATCGAGTGGGTCTCTGTAAAGAAGGTTGGCGATATGGATCATCAACAATTTTGTCCTGAAAAGAATGGTGCGTCAACTGGTCGCTTCCTGTGGTTGAGCTTCAAGATCGATGATATACTTCAGTATGGAGGATTCAGGGCTATATACTCCTACCATAAAGATCACAGTAAGTCTTAGATTTTAACTTTGTAATATGATGTTCCAGCCGTATTGATGTTACCTTTCTCCTGGAGTAAACTAGGCAGACCAGAAGAGGGATCATGCTGCATGGGCAACACACGGTCTATACAATTCAGCCCAGGCTTTGTGCCATGAAGAGTTTATAATGCCTTTTTTGTACAATACTATCTATTGTCAGTCACGAACGGCAAGGTGCCACTACATATACAGTATGCTGAGACCACAAGTAGCCTGACTATGGAAGTCATGGCAGTAAGTAAAACAATAACATGGCTCGAGACACAGACATTCACTAGGGCATGTTTCCTTAGCGACTCAATGAACATGCTCCAGAGGATAGAGATCCGAAGAGAATGGTTGCTGTCTCTGGAGCGGTCTCGGCTGGCAAAGATTAGTTTCATCTTCGTGCCAGGGCATGCGGGAGTACAAGGGAATGAACGGGCTGACAAGCTCGCAGGTAAGGCTACTGTGGAGGGCGGACGCGCCATGGACCAGGCTGACATTCTGAATGCCCTACGAGAAGTAAGACTTTTGCGAGAACCAAGTGATGTCTGTGAATCTACAACCATGGCCAGACTGCGAGAACAGCAAATTAAAAGAGGGGTGGCCAAACAAGAACACTACGCAGGAAGCCAAAGAAGATTGATAAACCAACACAGAATTGGTGTCGTTAGCCGCTACACGCTGCGGGATTTGCTGAGGAGGGGATCCGAGCACTTATGGACTGAATGGTTCGATGTGCAATGAGGATGATCTGTCGACTAACTAACTAACTGTAGACTAACTACATATACAGTACTTCTATCATTACAACGTTTACAAGTAGTACGTACACGACTATGCGTAGTACATATACTACCATAATTACTACAAGTAAAAATTCGCTACAAATAGAGTAAGAAATATAAAGTCATAATCTCAACTCGACAACAGGAATAAACCCACATGTACCTAATATGACTATCACACTTCTTTAATTATTATCTTCCTAATGAATATCTTGTTGTCCTCCATAGCTCAGAATGATGGCGCTGTCGCAGGCAGAGGTGAGCGGATGCCATCTTCTCACGGTGTGTTTGTGGTTCTGTTGTATGTTTCATTGCATGTTGATATAAGTTTGGCTTTACCGTAGATGTGCACCTTAGTTGCCTTGTATTACTAGCTTATGTATGCGTGCGTGTGTGTTATATAATATTCTACTCGTACATACACATGCGATTCTATAATGTGTATAGCTGCGTTTATACTACTGCAATCTCACCATATTTGTTTCTACTTGAACGCTTCCTGTGACCTATGACCCTGTGTTTGGTAGCTGTGATTTAATCTGTCATACACGTTTGTTTTCCAGCTGTGGCCATTTTACTTTTTATTGTTTTTTTTTTTTTTTTTAATTTTTAATTTTCCATATTGAACTAATGTTTACTGTTAAAGATGAAGTTTTGAAATGAGATTTCGAATGAAATAGAACCTTTCCGGGGTGAAACTTTAAGTGAAACATAACTGTATCGATCTAATATGTGTGTGTGTGTGTGTGTGTGTGTGTGTGTGTGTGTGTGTGTGTGTGTGTGTGAGTGTGTGTGTGTGTCTGTGTGTGCGCGCGTGTGTGTTTGTGTGTGAGTGTGTGTGTGTGCGCGCGTGTGAGTGTGTGTGTGTCTGTGTGTGCGTGTGTGAGAGAGAGAGAGAGAGAGAGAAAGAGAGAGAGAGAGAGAGAGAGAGAGAGAGAGAGAGAGAGAGAGAGAGAGAGAGAGAAAGGAATTACAGAATTAATTTAATGCATCACAACTAACGAAACATTAATTCATTTGATGCTTCAGTCTTGTATTTGAATGTGTGCATTGTCCTTGTGATTAATTTTAATATACATTAGTCGCGTACACAATTTTGTATCAGTGTTTGTCCATGGTAGATGTAATTCGATAACTTGTCTACTTCTTCCTCTCCTTCTTCTCAGTTCCGTTCTCCTGGGAAGTCCGTCACACCTGCACCTTAAAAATCAGTGGTTCTCAACCTGTGCGGAATTCCAGGGGGTGGGGAGATGATTTCAAAATTGCGTTAATACAAGAGCCGAATATTTGATATTGTTTTTCCCTCCATACTTTACGGTTCTGTACTTTTCGCTCTTCTGAAATTCGTGTTATAACGTAAGTAGACCTGCAAATCACGTTTTATGTAGACGTCTAGACCAGTTCTAGTATGTGTTATTAAATTTAGCTTCCATGTTTACGTATACTGTGTAGGGGCGGGGGGAATTTATAGGGGGGAAATACGAAAAGGGTTAATGACGTTCTGAACATATGTTGAAGGGGTGTATGGGCCAACAAAAGATTGAGAACCACTGCTCTAGTTAGATTCTATCCAAGATAACGGCCTCTATCTACCCGTGCAGTGTTTCTTATTTATAGGGATATCAACTATTGGACTTTCTGTATTGTCATTTAAATCCATTACTTTTAGATCTATCTATCCTATGTAGCTTTACTAGAACACGTCGTATGTTACGTAAATGTTAACTTTAGTCATACACGTTTAGGCCAAAATGAGTTTAAGGGTCGCCATTGCATGGCAAAAGGAACTATCTTAAAAATTAAAATAAAAACGTGTGGGCCATTTGTACACGTTTTCATAAGTATGTGGTGCTAGTTCCATATGTTATATACCAATAGGCACAGAGAGGTGATGTTGTCAATATTACACAGGTTGCCTTTACTTCCCAAACCGCTTGCTGGTGGAAGTATAGCATGCCATGGTCCATACAACACATAACAAACAGCCCATGTACTTTCATGGGCAATACAACAAATAACGATCATGCCATGTACTTTCATTGGAAATACAACACATAACAAATTTACCATGTACTTTCATGGCCCATACAACATATAACAAACATGCTAGTACTGTACTTGCATGATCCATACAACATATAACAAACATGCAATGTACTTTCATGGTCCATACAACATATAACAAATATGCAATGTACTTTCATGGTCCATACAACATATTAAAAAAATGCTATGCACTTTCATGGCCCATACAACATGTAACAAACATACTATGTACTTTCATGGGCCATACAACTTATAACAAATATGCTATGTACTTTCATGGACCATACAACATTTAATAAACATCCCATGTACTTTCATGGGCAATACAAAACATAACACAAATGTCATGTACTTTCATGGGCCATACAACATATAACAAACAAGCCATGTACTTTCATAGATTATACATCACATGACAATCATACCGTGTATATTCATGTGCTATACAACATATAACAAGTATACCGTGTACATTCATGTGCTATACAACATATAACAAGTATACCGTGTACATTCATGTGCTATACAACATATAACAAGTATACCGTGTACATTCATGTGCTGTACAACATATAACAAGTATACCGTGTACATTCATGTGCTATACAACATATAACAAGTATACCGTGTACATTCATGTGCTATACAACATATAACAAACATACCGTGTACATTCATGTGCTATACAACATATAACAAACATACTATGTACTCTCTCATGCTGTCCACCTATAGCTACATCCAGCACTTGCCGAATCCCGGTCAAGCTGAGTCCAGACGAAGCCGACGGGGTTCTCTCTGCTGACGACATTCCGTATGCTGATCTGCACGACCTCAACGTCTCCAAAGGTCAGCCTGTTGACTGCACCTGGGAAATCCATACAGACAAAGGGCACGGGGTAGGCCATCTGTTTGTGGACGTCGTGACTTGTCCGTTTTTACTTCTGATCATGATTACTTGAAGAAGCAGCAGAAGCAGGAGGAGGAGGAGGAGGAGGAGAAAAAGAAGAACGAGAAGGAGAAGAATCACCTTTATTATTATTAGTAGTATAAGCATTATTATTATTATTATTATTATTATTATTATTATTATTATTATTACTATTATTATTATTGTCATCATTATTATTATCATTACGATAAAGACTGAATCGTTCGTCCAGTACGACTTAATGAATTAGGGACTGATGGTCATTTAGATTTCCAGCCCACGAGGCAAGCAGAACACTTATTCCGAGCATACCCGTGAGTTAATCAATAATGAGTGCAAGACGTGGGTACTGCTTATCTACCACCATCGCGGGAAATAGCTGACACTCTCTTGCAGTCTCGCAGAATACGGTCTGTAACCCTCGGCATGATTGATCCCAACGGTATGATTTTCGCTTGGGGTGCGAGAGGTCCCGGGTTCAACTCCCGGACGAGCCCCCAAGTAATCCTGTCAGCGTCTCAGAACTAGGGATAGAATAGACTCGGGTTCAGACAGGCAATGGAGTGCACTCACAGAACAAACATAACTCCACGTTCGAACATTATCAATCTAGTTTAATGTAATGAGCATCATACAAGCCATACATCACAGTATCTGTCTATCATAAACAACTTATAGTAATCTAAAGTAATCTCTATTAATCTCTAAATGTATGTCCCTTAGAAGCTAAACCCTCCTTCCTGTCCAATGTCCAGTAGCCGTCTGCTTCTTGTTGCGTCGGGTGAAAACGTGGGGCTAGCTCTCTCGAGCAGCCCGTGGAGGTTACTCTCTCACGCTTCAGGCGGGTTGCGCCTGCAGTAAGGCGATTCGACCCCTTTTCTCTCGAATGTTCGAAACCCCGAACATTCGGGTTGCTGTACTTGTCTCCCTTCTTTGTGCGTGGTTTCTTTCCTCTGTTGTATCCCTTTGGGTACCAATGTGAGACCTTGAAAGTCGTCTCACTTTCCTTCGCCCGGCTAGTGCCTGCCCAGGCGGCCCCATGTGGAGGTGAACAAATGCTGTTAAGCCAGTAACAGACGCTTCTGTACGCATTAAGACGTAATGGGGGAGCCGCTGTGTCGTAGTAGCTAAACGCTCGTCTGCTTGACCCGGTGGTCTTAGGTTTCAATCCGCATCGAGGAGGTGTTTTATTGACCTGGGTTCGCTGGGCGACCCAGTCTAAAGTCGGTACATGTCTTGGGAAGCCAAGGCGTACAGTGTGATACTGACCACATCACCCACCGAGCGCTGATTGGTCTTTACAAGCGTGAGTGGGTTTAGAGTCATATGCTTAATGCAACTTAAAGCATGTAAAGGGTTCTTTATTGTTCAAGGTGAACTGGGTAAAAAGTACAGGACGCTTCCATATTGTAAAAAGTAAAGCAGGCTTTCATATGATAAAAAGTAAAGGATGCTTTCATATGGTAAAAGGAAAGGACGAAAGGACGCTTTCATGTGGTAAAAAGTAAAGGACGTTTTCATATGGTGAAAGGAAAGGATGAAAGGATAATTTTATACGGTAAAAAGTAAAGGAGGCTTCCATATGGTAAAAAGTAAAGGAGGCTTTCGTGTGGTAAAAATTAAAGGAGGCTTTCATGTGGTAAAAAGTAAAGGAGGCTTTCATGTGGTAACAAGTACAGGACGCTTTAATATGGTAAAAAGTATAGGAGGCTTTCATGTGGTAAAAAGTAAAGGAGGCTTTCATGTGGTAAAAAGTAAAGGAGACTTTTATGTGGTAAAAAGTAAAGGAGGCTTTCGTGTGGTAAAAAGTAAAGGAGACTTTTATGTGGTAAAAAGTAAAGGAGGCTTTCATGTGGTAAAAAGTAAAGGAGACTTTTATGTGGTAAAAAGTACAGGAGGCTTTCATATGGTAAAAAGTACAGGACACTTTCATATGGTAAAAAGTAAAGGAGGCTTTCATGTAGTAAAAAGTAAAGGAGCCTTGCATGTGGTAAAAAGTAAAGGAGGCGTTCATGTGGTAAAAAAATACAGGACGTTTTCATGTGGTAAAAAGTACATGACGCTTTCATATGGTAAAAGGTACAGGACGCTTTCATATGGTAAAAAAGTACAGGACGCTTTCATATGGTAAAAAGTACAAGACGCTTTCATATGGTAACAAGTAAAGGACGCTTTCATGTGGTAAAAAGTACATTACGCTTTCATATGGTAAAAGGTAAAGGAGGCTTTCATATGTCTTAAGGAGCACTGGGTATATGTTGCTGGGTCTATCATGTGTACATGCTGATCGGCACTGCATGAGTGATGGGGTCAGTATTACCCTGGACGCCTTCTCTTCTAAAGACATCCCAGAGAGGCTATTGGATAGTATAAAACTGAGGGTAAAGACAAGGAGAACTTTCAGTCAGATAGCGGTGGGAACGATTAGTGGAATGAATCTTCGCTGGCTGTTGAACGAGAGGACGGAGCGCGTATGAGAAAGTCCTGCGTGCAGTGATGTCGGTTCTTAACTCAACTAAACCCAACAACCCTTGTTCCTGACATAGGGTTTGCTGATTTTGTACCTGAGAAACTGGGATGTTTCTCTTAGATTTAACAAAATAAAATGTTACGAAAATTAATATTGACATTCACTCATCATCATCATCATCATCATCATCATCATCATCATCATCATCATCATCGTCATCGTCATCATCATCATCATCATCATCATCATCATCATCATCATCATCATCATGTGCTATGCCAAATTTTTATTTAATATTCTAGTTTCATTAGCCTCTTTTGCTTTTAGTTAGTGTGGCAGTCCAAGGTATTCACTACATTTGTCTCAAGAACCTCTCACCGTTGCTTCCTATCTCTTCCTAATTTGTTCTTTGGAGTTCAATGATTAACCGCCATGCAGAATACATGCTATATATAACATGTCAGTACTCCATTTCTGACATCCAATGGCAGGGTTTATTGCATAATGTTTTTCTTTTCCTTGAAATGCAGTTTTCGTTTAATAAGTGCTAATGTTAATCACAGTCACAAGTGAAACAGTTCTGCCAAATGAAAATCGAATAACATTTCGATTTAACTTAATCTTTTATTTGACATTGAGAAAAACCGGGACAAACGAGCGTCCCGGAAGTTCTTTTCAAGACCGTCGATTATTTTTTATCACCGGAACTATCCTAGAAAACCGGGACGCCTGGCAACCCTACCCTTTGAATTTCATTGCTTTAAATCTAACTTCAACAAGTGAGATTAGTCAAATTCGGTTGTTTGTTTGTGTGAGATTAGTCAAATTCGGTTGTTTGTTGGTGTGAGATTAGTCAAATTAGGTGGTTTGTTTGTGTGAGATTAGTCAAATTAGGTGGTTTGTTGGTGTGAGATTAGTCAAATTAGGTGGTTTGTTGGTGTGAGATTAGTCAAATTAGGTGGTTTGTTGGTGTGAGATTAGTCAAATTAGGTGGTTTGTTGGTGTGAGATTAGTCACATTAGGTGGTTTGTTGGTGTGAGATTAGTCAAATTAGGTGGTTTGTTGGTGTGAGATTAGTCAAATTAGGTAGTTTGTTGGTTATCTCAGTTATCTCAGTTATCAGTTGGGGTATCTTCGTTGCACTCCTGACATGTCCATAGGTGCTCAGATCCTCCCCCCAGCATATTCATCAGCATCCGGTGGCTAATAGTGCCAGTTCTGTGTTGGTTGACGAGGCGCTTTGTTTTCCCGATGTACCTCTCGCTGTTGGTGTTGATAGCCTTCACTGGCCTGCTGCAATAAAGCCATTTCATTGGCGCCCCGATGACACGGTGGTTAATGCGCTTGCCTGCCAAAACAATGGTCCACGTTCAATCCCCAGTAGAGGCAGTGCTAGTGTTTCTTTTTACAAGTACAGCTCTGGAGGTCGACCCTGGCGTATACAAGTGGGCGCCAGACAGTTTTGCAAATCTTTGTAGGAATTATCTGGGAAATAAAAGATATGAGGAAAGGAACTAATCGTCACACTTGTTCTATCAATGCCTACCATTTGTTCTATGAAGGCCTCACATTTGTTCTATGAAGCCCTCACACTTGTTCTATGAAGGCCTCACACTTGTTCTATGAAGGCCTAACACTTGTTCTATGAAGGCCTCACACTTGTTCTATGAAGGCCTAACACTTGTTCTATGAAGGCCTAACACTTGTTATATAAAGTCCTAACATTTGTTCTATGAAGGCCTCACACTTGTTATATAAAGTCCTAACACTTGTTATATGAAGGCCTCACACTTGTTATATAAAGTCCTAACACTTGTTCTATGAAGGCCTCACACTTGTTATATAAAGTCCTAACACTTGTTCTATGAAGGCCTCACACTTGTTATATAAAGTCCTAACACTTGTTATATAAAGGCCTAACACTTGTTCTATGAAGGTCTCACACTTGTTATATAAAGTCCTAACACTTGTTATATAAAGTCCTAACACTTGTTATATGAAGGCCTAACACTTGTATTATATAAAGTCCTAACACTTGTTATATGAAGGCCTCACACTTGTTCTATGAAGGCCTCACACTTGTTATATAAAGTCCTAACACTTGTTCTATGAAGGCCTCACACTTGTTATATAAAGGCCTAACACTTGTTATATGAAGGCCTCACACTTGTTATATAAAGGCCTAACACTTGTTATATGAAGGCCTAACACTTCACTCCGAACGGCAATGTTTGTTACAAGACCGCCTATTTTATTGCCTCAGCAAGTAAACACATTGGCGACTACGTCGACTCCAGTTGATACAACTTTTTTATTCTGTATAGTCTGTGTCGTATCGCGCAGGTAATCATGTCTGTCTACAGCCTCCTGTCTCGTCTACTGCCAACCATTTATAATGCTGTTGTTTGTTTGTGTCGCGATGCCAAACTGTTTAGCATCTTCTCTGTTGATCACCTCTCCCAAATGTCCTGTTGTCACGACGTACTCCAATTTCCGGGAAGGAAACCCGGTCAACAAATGGATGAAGAATTCGGATGTGTCGGCCGAAAGGTGCAAAGATCGCAGTTCTGCTGTAAACAGACACAACGCATTTACGTCGAAATAACATTCCGGACGGACGCAAAAGAAGAAGAAGAAATACTCCAATTTTTCCATTCTCTGGGTGTGCCCGAAGACTGTGAATTGGCTTCTTCTGATGCGAGAAACCAGATCTCTTGTCAAGTATCGTCTTTCAAGATATCTTCATTATGTTTTGTAATCTTTCCATGGTGTTCTCACAATTCTTCTATTAAACCATATCTGTGCATCTTCCACATATGTCTTTATTAATCTACTGATTGTCTATGATTCATTCTGTAATATTACTGAGTCGTATAGTATTGATTTTTGCATTTTCCCTATGCCTTTATAGTGCATAACTTTTATACGGTTGCTGTTCTCGGTTAGCCTTTAATGATGTGTAAATGAAATAATGTATGACAAAAAGTGATAGAAGGGCAGAATTCAATGTTTTTTCTTTGTGAATGTAACATTCACAATTGACGAATGAAAGATGAGTGATTAAAAGGGCCGAATGTAAGACGGGCCGGTGTGCCCAGTTTGTTACCCTTTGAAAATAAAGAGTGTTCGTTCGTTCGTTCCATACACCAGGATTGGCTTAATACAGCTCTTAAGAACCCTCTTTCTGACCTCGATTACTATTTCTAAAACAAGTTACGCACATGTTGGCATAATCGCTTTCTTTGTGTCACATGTGCAACTTCTTCTGTGTGTTGCAATGACTACATTATATACGATTTCTCAACAGAGACCCCGCGCACTGGAAATTCCACAATTGTTTTCTCCACTTGAGTCTCAAGGGGGATAAAAACAGTTATAAACAGGATGGAAGCAACTTGTCTCCCTTTCTCTTTCCTGGTTGTCTGCTATTAACCATCGCACTGTCACCGGATTCTAAACAAAGCTTGCCATCTGTTTCTTTCTCCCGCTTTGTTGCAGTTTCATGGGAACTATACATATATATCACATATGGCAGGGGCGTATAGCAAGTGAGAACGGAGGATCACGTGTGTCTTGGTGTAGTTTCATGGGAACTATACTTATATATTATATATGGCAGGGGCGTATCACAAGTGACAACTGTACTGGGGCTCACTATGTCTTGTTTCAGTGTCATGGGAACTATACTTATATGTTATATATATATATATGGCAGGGGCGTATCGCAATTGACATCTGCACGGAGGTTCACTTATGTCTTGTTTCAGTGTCATGGGAACTATCAATCAATCAGGTGCCGTCTCCACAATGAAGATTGGCAGCAATGGATCTCCAACACTGTCTGTCTCTTGCCTTGACTGTACATTCTGTCAGGCTGATGTTCGTCTATCTCTTGATGTTATCTTTCCACTTGTATCGTTGTCTACCTCTTGCTCGCTGGCCCTCAACCTTGTCTTCCAGCATGGTTTTTATAAGAGTATCATGTCTTTTAACGTGGCCAAGTATTTCACTTGTCTCCTTTTTATTTCTTCCAAAAACTCTCTCTTCATTCCCAGTTTTTCTTGGACATCTGCATTTGATTGTTTTTGTTTCCATGAAATACGACATGTTCGTCTGTATATCCACATCTCCAGGGCTTCTATGCGACTTTCTAGTTGCTTGTTCAGTGTCCAGGATTCCGCGCCATACAGTAGCGTTGAATATACGTAGCATTTGATAATTCTCAATGTTAATGCATCATTAATCTCTCTAGATGTTAATACTGATTTCATGCAGTTGAAAGCATTTTTGGCCATTCCTATTCTCTTTTTAATTTCTATTTCACTTCTGCCATCATCTGTTATTATATGTCCAAGATAGAAGAAACTAGTTACTTGTTCTAGTATCTGTCCGTTTATTGTAATGTTCATTGATGATCTTTCCTTTTCACTGCTAATTATCATAGTTTTTTTTGTTTTTTTTGGATGTTAATAAAAAACACCATGGGAAACTATACGTATATGTTATATACGGCAGGGACGAATCACAAGTGACATCTGCACGGAGGTTCTCGTGTGTCTTATTTCAGTGTCATGGGAACTATACATATATTACAAATGGCAGGGGCGTATCACAAGTGATAACTAAGCGGACTATGTCGTGTTACCTGTTTCAGATTCATGGGAGCTATATACATAAATATAGCATATACAGTGGGCCGGTCTCTCTGGCCGAGGGGTTACACCACTTTCACCGTAATCCCGTTTATCACGCAGTCTCGTAGCGGGCGAGAACTGGGTGCGGTTCTTCCCTCGCTGGTGACTTGCGAAATAACTGAGCCGGCCGCTCAGAAAGCACTGGCAAACTACTGAGCGTAATCTTGCCAAGAAATCAACAGACAGCTGAAAGATACTGCTGTTGACAGCGATGTCCTGTAAAAGGATATGCGAATTTAAAAAAAAAAATATATATATATATATATATATATATATATATATATATATATATATATATATATATATATATATATATATATATATATATATATACAGTGGCGAAATTGGTCTAAACATAATGGCTGCCTGGACTAAGACACACTGTTTCACAAATCCCCAACATACCCAGTCGAGGACTCTAAATTAGCCGCGGGCGATTTGGAAGCAGACATTTGTGCGTTGATTTCGATGGTATGAGGCTTCGGCCGTTCAGAACGCCATGGCAAACAACTGATCTATAACTGCCTAGTAAATCACAAACAACCAAGTACATGCTGAGATTGATTACAACGTTCTATACAGGATGTGCAACTAAAAACAAACAGAACTAAAATGTCATTAATATTATATTTTTTAACTTACTGTCTAACGTTTAAGAAGACGCACTTCATCAGGGTCCCACTGGGCCCACCTGCTATCGGACACGGTGACACCTGGGTCCCACGTTGACCTGGGTCAGTCTGCAACTACATATATAGCAGAGGGATATCTCGAGTGAAACCTACACGAATGGTTTTCGTGTGTCCTGGCATGTTTTAATTGAGAACGCTAATGATAGTAGTGCGTGTTTCAACCGTACAGATATATTAACAGTGGAACATGGGTATTTTAAATTATTCTCTTCGAGGGATAATATATCTCAAAATGCCACCTCCCATATGGATAGAAGGACTATATATCGCCATACTAGTGTCATCCTGTTACTTGTTTGGTTGCTTGGTATCTTTCGCAAATTAAAGCTCAGTTAATGGACATTTGCATTATAATACGTACTCGTTCATTTGATTGCGTTTGGTTCAAACGTACAATTTGTCTGACACTGAATCAGTTAAATGATCTTTTTGCTCGCATATCCTTTACAGGACATCTTTCAGCTGATTGTTGATTTCTTGGCAAGATTACGTTCAGTAGTTTGCCATTGCTGTCTGAGCGACAGACTCACATACCCCGTAAGTTACCGACGCGGAGAGAACTGCTATCAATTCTCGCGCACATCACGTTACTTACGAGAGTATACGGGATTACGGAGACAGTCGTGTAACGCCTAGACCAGGGAGACCGGCAGTTAAATGATCACTATACATATATATCACATGAAGTCCATACACGTCCTACTACTACTACTACTACTACTACTACTACTACTACTACTACTAC
Source organism: Cepaea hortensis (assembly GCA_963921405.1). NCBI lineage: Eukaryota > Metazoa > Mollusca > Gastropoda > Stylommatophora > Helicidae > Cepaea > Cepaea hortensis. The sequence continues at coordinate 85,077,721 of OY992889.1, read as the reverse complement.
TACTACTACTACTACTACTACTACTATTACTACTACTACTACTACTACTACTACTACTACTACTACTATTACTACTACTACTACTACTACTACTACTACTACTACTACTACTACTACTACACTACTACTACTACTACTACTACTACTACTACTAATACTACTAGTTGTTATTATTGGTGAGTGCACTGGACCGAATTTTGCTTGTGGATTAGCTTTCCCTATTACCAGTGTCCTCTGAGGCACATGTAATGTACACCCACAAGGAGATATTGTAGACTAACTGACCAGTGAAAGACAGTCTGTTTTTTTTTATTTATGTCGAGCTCATTTCTTGAATTATGGGGCAGCACATTTCAAGCACTTCTAAGCAGGTCCTCGTGGCCGAATGGGTAAGAACGCGTTTACTTAAACATCTGGTGTGCTGATGCCGAGGTAAGCTGTTCAACCTCTACACCGGACAGCTGGATTAAAATGTTGACCTGTCGTTCTTGACTTGGGGACGTAAATTACATGTACCTCTGAAGTCGGAGTGGGTTCGTCGGATGGCGAGGGACACTGTTAATAGGGAAAGCTAATCCACATGCAAGATCCAGTCCGTCAGTACTATAGTGTGTATGGACTACGCTTGAGTTCAAAGCGAGTGAGCGAAAAAAAAACACTTCTAATAGCTTTGAATCCTTTTTAGTTAAAATTTCACCTTTCCCAGCAACGTAGTACTACATGCGAGTTATGTGTGGTAGGTATTTCTTTCTGCAGTTGAATATTGATGTTACTTGACGTGAAACACGTTTGACTCTCCTTGAAACCGTTCCCGTTCTGTTGTGAAGAACTCACTGGAAAGGTTGAGCGGCCGCTGGGGGACTGATTCTAAAACACAAGCAGCGCTGAAAGGCACTGATGTGGTGTTACTGTTAAATTCTCTGTATAACCTCTGTACTTCAGAAGGAACGATAAAGTACGTTAGAAAACGCATGTGAGAGTAAAGTTCCCACAGTATGGGAAATTACTTATGTAACAAAAGGGAAAACCATTGTAATCTTCGAGGCATGGTTTATCAATACTCTTTTGTATACCAATCAGGAGGCAGAAGTGATAGGCAGACAGTCAGAAATCCTGTCAAAGAAAATAAAGAAATCTGAAATAAAACAAAACAGCGAATTTAAATATCAAGGGTTAGTTTTCACTTCAAACAGAGGAATGGATAGAGAAATCAGCGCACGTTGTGCCAAGGCAAATCAGAGTTTGGGACAACTAGCGCCATTTCTGTTGCATTGACAGATTCTGTTGCATTACAAATACTGAAGTATTGGAAAGATCAGGTTGTGTGACGGTGTATTCCGTGCTCAGTCTTCGTAGACTTAGATGGATAGGACACGTTAGGAGGATGGATGATGGTAGAATACCAAAGGACATCTTTTTTGGTGAATTACAGACGGGTAGGAGATCTCAGGATCGGCCTCTACTACGATACAAATATGTGTGTAAGCGGGACATGATTGATACAGGCATTGATAATGCACATTGGGAGCACGTCGCCGCTGAACGTGTTGCATGGAGGGCAACTATCAGAAATGGAATAAAGACAAAGGAGAAAATGATTGCAGATAAAGCATACACAGAGCGTGAGAGACGTAAGATGGTGCAAAATGGTGGAAATGACCATGTTTTCACATGCACCTACTGTGGGCAAACATTTGCAGCAAGAATTGGCCTTACCAGCCACACTCGCCACCGCCATGGATCGTAGTTATTAAGCCTTTTTGAAGCACAATGTACCAAACTATCGTCTGTCAAGACCGAAAGGTGCCAATGACAGATACCTATAAGTACTAAACCAAATCTCATAAGAACTATGTTTGGACTGTCATTATGCTACCAGTATAAAACATAGACGCTTACTGCAACTGATGTCGCAAAATCACATCAACAGAGATGAAATGCCTTAGACGAGCTGCGGGATTAACTGAGAAATAGAATCAGGGATGGGGAAATTAGAAGACGACTAGGTCTGAAATCAATCACACAGCTCATTAAAGAACAACGGATTCAATGGTTTGGTCCCTCACAAAAATGCCCTGCCACAAAGAATCACACTGAATAAATATGAAGGTTACAGAGCAAGAGGATCACACAGTGTAACAAAATGGAATGAAGGTATCAGGAACAACCTTAGAGAAATGAATACCAACTTAATATGGGCATTAGAAAGAGCGCTGGAAAGATCGTTACACCTCCCCACAACATATCAATGGGGTCAATGGAAGAAGAGAAGAAGAGAAGAAGATCTATTTGTTCCGAAGCTTTTTGCTGCTACTGATCTGTGGTCAGAGAGCACCATCACATGTTGTAGGCCTTAATACACTGAGAAATAAGTGACCACTTTAGCAAGTGATGTGCCCAGGTGTCCAGCCCTTCTCCAACAGCGTTCATGACATTACCACCGCAGTTCCCTATCAACTCCTTTAGCGAGACCGCCTTTTTATATACATGTGATACATATTGAAGCAGCATAACGTGCCAAATTGCCATCTATGATATCAACACCCAGCTTTAAAATAGTAGGGTGTTAGAAACGTCTCGATTAGCAACTGCGCCTGAAAGCCGTAGCGCACCAATTATGTCTGTGCATTGACGTGGCTACCTGTTGGAGTATTTTAACATTCACATTATAGATTTTGATGATGCCATGTATTTAATTTGTTTTTTTACATTGTTCTACATACAAAGTATAGTGAGATTTTACAAACACCCAGTAGTTCTTGCGATGATGTCGAGCTAGGTGTGGACAGTAAGGGTCGCCGTCCTAACTTTCCGTCAGGTTAAGGAATGAGCCGGCATGGACAGGGCATGAAACGGGTACGTGCCTAATGTTTTGAAAGAGGATGGCGGTACGTTCTTGTTTTTTTTTTTTTTTAAAGAAGTTCTTTACATGGTCGGCCTCTTCTTCTGCTTCCATTTGGTCTGCACATCATTGCTTGTTGCCATATGTTAGTTGGTACTTTTGTATTCTGGTAGCATAAAATTTCTTTGGCTGGTCTTTGAACCATTGGAGAACTACCTGACGCACTTGGCTACTCTTGGCATTTTTTGGTTCAAAAGTTGGTTGTTTCGGCACACATCAAACGGGAAACTTTATGAAAAGTGGGTGATCCCTATAAAACAACCCATTAGACACCGTGCATGTCTATTACACCCCTAGAGACCCATCGAGGTCGACCTTCATGGGGCTTAGCCTCGATGGATTCATGACTTTTACGAATGCGTTTACGCCATTCAAAGACTCATGAACACGCTACAGTCTGTTCTCCAAACAAACATTACGGTCGATAATGAATTTCAGCAGGGTTTAAACCTTTTTCTTCACCACATATTTTAACCTCAATACGCTGTTTCCGCACTGGAGTCAACTGGTCCGACGCCATTTATCAAACAACAAAAACAACAACAACAAAACAAAGCGCGCGAAAACTGCTGACACTTGCACATTCCACCACCAAGTGTCAGAATTATACTGTTCACTCTGGAGTTGTTGCAAAACTTAATAGTATTCGTCTCGGGGATATCCTGACACAGTCCGGATATTTACTGGACGACCTTCGTATCTCTCGTCAGTTTTCTGTGGAGACCTTTCATGTTAGTTATTGGGGAAAATGGCAAAATCCCTGTCTAGGTTTTAAAGACACTTGGTCTTAGCGCCGGCGCTGTAAGGAAGGGGTTACGAACGCAATTCGCAATCCCGCATACCACGTTCGAAACACAGTTGCGGGCGATTTAGCAGACTGCTTTGTGTTGTATCCATACAAAGGTATGAGTGCCGGTCGTCCAGAAAGCAACCGCAAACTACTGAAAGTAAACTTGCCAAGAAATCACAGACAGCCATAAAATATACTGGGGTTGACATCGACGTCCTGTAAAGGATATGAAACTAACTTAACATAACTCTGCAGTCTATCTCTCACCAATATCTCTGTAAGCGGCGTGTTAAAGTGTATACTTCACCTCGGTCAATGTCCGTATAGCAGATGTATCAACGATCCTCCCACCACGTCTGCGACAAGATGTTGTTTGATATTTACTCTCCAGCCAGGGTAAAGGAAGTCCGCGAGGCTTACAGTCGGCGAGATGTAAACTTGGAAGAAGCTGTTAGTTTCTTAAACATGTAAATGAGAAGACGTTAACGGTAAAACTGTTGCCATTCACCGTGGGAAATCTGACAGGACGACACCCAAGACACCAACAGATGTGGTCAGGCTGTTCTTCTTTCCGCTGCTGCGTGAGCAGCGTTAAAGTATCTCCTCTCTTACAGGCTGGGAAATCAGTATTTAGGGCCCAGGTTTCCCAGCGTTCTTGGTGGGATAACGGGTGTTTGTGGCTTTGGGGATGTTGGGACATGTAGTTTCATAATTCTCCAATATATTGAGTGGGAATAATATGGGTGAGGGGTGGCAGAGAGAGAGAGAGAGAGAGAGAGAGAGAGAGAGAGAGAGAGAGAGAGAGAGAGAGAGAGAGAGAGAGAAGAGAGAAAGAGAGAGCGAGAGAAAGAGAAAGAAAGAAAGAAAGAAAGAAAGAAAGAAAGAAAGAAAGAAAGAAAGAAAGAAAGACAGAAAGAAAGAAAGAAAGAAAGAAAGAAAGAAAGACGGGCGGGCAGGCAGGCAGGCAGGCAGACAGGCAGGCAGGCAGACAGAAAGCGATATTTTCAAACACTGCACAGTCATTAATAATACACCCTGTATGATAGCACTATCACATCACACACCCATGGCCGGCTCCTCCTTCATGACGTGTTTCTAATACGGAGGTCAGCATGGCCGAATGGATAGGAACCCGCGTTCTTAAACATCCGATTTGATGATGCCGACCTAAGGGGTTCAACCCCTACACCGGTCAGTTGGACTAAATTGCTGACTTCTCCTCATTGACTTGGGGACGCAAATTACAAGTACGTCTGAGGTCGGAGTGGGTTCCCCTGATGGCGAGGCACATTGGTAATAGAAAAAGCTAATTCACACGCTGGCAAACTACTGAGCGTAATCTTGCAAAGAACATCAACAACAGCTGAAAAATGCTGGTGTTGACTGCAACGTCCTGTAAGAGATATGCAACTTTTTTTTTTTTAAATCCACACACAAAATTCAGTCCAGCACTACTAGAAGTAGTATTATGGACTACTCTTGAGTTCAAAGCGAGCGAGCGCAATTAATCGTCGATAATCGCCTTGGATGTTATTGATACCAGTTGTTTCCAATGATCACATTAAGCTCTCTGTCCTCCTGTACAAGTCTGCAACCTCTCTCATTACGCTCCCCTAGTCAATACTTGCCTACTGTACATCCATCTTATTGAGTTCCAACTTTAGCATTAAAGTCAGCCATTATGACATTTAATTCTGAGTATTTGCGCTTCTTAAAGGTATTATCAAGATCACTAGACAATTAATAGATAATATGACCATTGAAAGAATGGAAACATGCAAATACCTGGGTACAATCTTCAACTGCTCCAAAATCTTAAGGTAACAAATACAAACTAGAATCAATTCTGGATATAAGATATACTATGCACTACAACATCTACT
>OY992889.1:85070489-85071946 GCA_963921405.1 Cepaea hortensis | reverse complement strand
ACATGTCAGTGTTTATTGCTGGACACACCATCTTATTGTCCATGCAACAAATGCATCTACGGCTCTTTGTAGGTATGTGGTGGCAACTGATGCATGTTCATTTGTGCTCCATAAAACCAAGTCATCAGCGTACATTGCCGCTTTAATTCCATGCGGTAGATTAGCCAACAAGATCATTGATGAAGATTAGAACAAGTGTGGAGGACAAGCACTCCGCCCTGGGGAACACCGTGATGCATGCAGAAGTACTTTCTTGCTCTCGATTCCGTCTATCTGTACTCGGGCTCTTCTGGTGTGCAAGTATGCTTTTACCCATTTGTACAACCTTCCAATTACTATACAATTTCTCAGTTTCTTCATCAGACCTGCTTTATCTATCCATGCCGCAAGCACCAGCTTCTTCTCTTGGAATGCATCCTCAATTTCTTGAGAGAGGTAGGATGTCTGATCTTCCGTAGAGTAGCACTGCCTAAAGCTAGCCTGCTTGTGGCACGAGGATGTTTTCACTTTCAATGTACCACTGTAGTCTGTGATTGATGATGCTCTCCGGTGTTTTGCAGCAGACAGCTGGTGAGGCTAATTGGTCTGTAGCTGGAGGCAATGGAACTATATTTCCCTGATTTTAGGAGGGGTATCATGATTGCTTCTCTCCAGGCTTGTGGAACACTGCCTGATGGTCCAGCTGTTATTGAAGATCTGTCAGCAGCTTTGCTTTGGTCTCTGTTCCTAGGTTCCTGATCATTTCATTGCAGATACCATCAGTTGCGGGTTACTTTCTCATTTTCAGTTTTGATATGGCTAGCTCCAGTTCGTTGATTATGATAGGTGCCTCCAGAACCTCATGTACTATTTCCTTCTGTCCTTTTTCTCTCGAATCTCTTGTTGTTTCTCTGGACTAATTTCGGTATTGTTATCTTGTGACAGAATGTTATTATAATCACAGTTTCGGGCGATTTGGAAGCAGACCGCCTTGCGTTAGTTCCATACAAACGTATGTGTGCCGGTCGTTCGAAAGCAATAGCAAACTACTGAACGTAAACTTGTCAAGAAATCACAAACAACCACAAAATTATGGGGTTGATTGCAACGTCCCTGGTAAATGATTTGCAACTAACTAACAGGATGTAATTGAGATGAAACATGAAGTGACGTGAGTCGCATCATGAGGATAATCATCATAGACAGGATTAGGGAGAAGATACAGTCATAAGTACAGGAAGAAAAATTTGGGCTTGTTGAAGATAAATGAAACAAAACTGTATTTTCAAATCCCAGAGGACACACAACAAAAACAAACACATAGACACACCAGACTCTCTTAAGGTAACCAAATGCCTCGTCATCTAATTAGTGACGCGCATGAATGGATTAACGAGATTCCCACTGTCCCTATCTACTATCTAGCAAAACCACAGCCAAGAGAACGGGCTTGGTAGAATCAGCACCCCCCCCCCCCC
>OY992889.1:84980489-85065489 GCA_963921405.1 Cepaea hortensis | reverse complement strand
TAATCTGTGTCTTCTTTTTGCTAATTGTTAAACCAAATTCAGAACAAGCATTTAAGAATGCAGATAGTAGACGTTGGAATTCTTCCTCAGAGTGGGTCGTAATTGCAGCATCAACTGCAAAAAGCAACTCTCTGATCAGTACCCTCCTAATTTTGGTCTTGGCCTTCAATCTCTGAGCATTGTAGAGGCCACTGTCTGAGCGTGAGTGAATGTATATACCACCATCCTGATTACGAAAAACAGTAGAAGTTAGAAGTATATTCCAAAGAGGGTGGGAGCTAGTACACAACTGTCAGCGACTTGTTCGCTACAGAGTTCTCAGGACACCCCTACTTTCGCACTGCACGAAATAATGACTCGTGACATTTGCAAAAGGAATGCAATTTATTGGAGCGGATAATTCAATGGCTCTGCGAGCGTTATACTTCATCATCATTATACAACACGAATGCAATGAAGTGGTGAGAAATGATGCTAATAATCACAATCTAAATGTACAGCCTAATGTTTGACTATTGCCTAGAAACTATAGCATTTGTACAGGACACGTCTACTCTCTACCGTCTCCAGTCGGGTCTGTCCGCACGCTACACATTGCGTGGTCAAGCACGGAGGCTGTCCTCTTCGTGCAGTAGCGGGTCTGGCGTGCATAGAGTCTCAAGCACGCTGGCTTGTGAGCTTGAGTAACCGGGCACTTCACGGTTACTCGCAAGGCCAATGCTTCCCAATGGCTTGGGGAAAGCCCTTGCTCACTTGTACGCGTTGGCCCCTGGTCTGACACAAATGTGTCTCCTTGTGAGGCTATTTATAGCGCTGGTGTCTCTCCTGTCTGGTGTCTCCCTACTAGACTAGTATTAACTCTCTAACTCCTTATTGGGGATGCTGACAACAACCTTGCTTAACTCCACTCTTGATTTCAAAATGCCGTGTCAGCTGAATTGGTTGCTCTCAGCACCCTCTGCCAATCCCTTATGGCCGCCCTATTTTTCCTCCATGCTTGCTGCACCTCTTGTGTCCTCCATAGTGGTTGGATGAAGATCACGCATACTGCGATCGAAACGACTTTCTGTTTCAGCTAAACAATTTTGGAGTTCTCGCTTGGGGTCTCTTCCACAAATGGGGTATTTGGTGTGCTGATTGGTTGCTTCTCCTTTGTGCTGTGATTGGCTTCTCCAATTTCTGGTTCATTGCTGCTGGCTTCAATTGTTTTGATCTCCGGTGTATGTTTGTTGCAGTCTGAAACTGCTTCGGTTGATGTAGATGTTGTGGTACTGCTGTGTGTCGCCACAGGATCAGCAATTCCACTTGTCCCCCTCACCGCATTACTCTTCCTGGCTGCGTAAATCGCGTCTCCGTGTGCCGTTTTTAATGAGAACCATCCTCTGTACTGTCAGTTGGTTCTTCTTCTTCTTCTTCTTCTTCTTCTTCTTCTTCTTCTTCTTCTTCTTCTTCTTCTTCTTCTTCTTCTTCTTCTTCTTCTTCTTCTTCTTCTTCTTCTTCTTCTGCATTCATCCGGCGAGTTTTTTTGTTTTTTTCCGGACATAATTGCGTTGTGCCTGTTTACAGCAGAACTGCGATACTTGTGCCTTTCAGCCGATACATCCGACTTCCGAGGGCATTTGTTGACCAAGTTAACCTTCTCGGAGATGCTATTCGAGTGTTTCGATTCGTGAATCTAATTAAATTATTACCTTATATTTGTCTAGAAAAGAATATGTCAGTAAGTATGGAAGCAGATTACGCCAACATATATTACGCCTATCAAGTTGTGTCACTCCAAACCCTTACATTAGTGACTATAATTTATTGGCTTTAACTTTGTAACTAAATAAATATTTTTACAAATATCCGTAAGTCCGAACTGCCGTTGGTCGAAGACACGTAACTCGGTTTATTTACCTATCGACTTCGATGAAATAAATGTTCAGGGCCACCTCTGAAAACACCGACCTTTGCCCCCGCAAGAGGTCATAATGGCTGCCGACAAACTAGCTCGTGTGAAGAATGCTCTGACATCCTTTCCCGACTTTCCTAAACCAGGCATATTGTTTAGGTAATTATTAAACATTTACATTTAGTTACACAATATCGAACTCTCGTAAAATACTGCAACGGGAAAAGAGAGATTTTCTTTATCATAAGGCATAAGGTTGAGATCGACGTGGCGATTGAGTGCCTGCTGTCTTATCTTCCCCCAGTCGTGTCTACTGTCTAGGAGTACAGATTCGTTCTCATACTCATATCATAGTTCATAGTGCATAGTCATCATACATAGCATTTGGCAAGAATTTCTGTGAGTGAAGACTAATCATTAATATTATGTCCTTAATGGATTGCTTGCCGTCCTTCGTGGCTGAGAGCTTACCGTAAGCCTTACGGACCCGATTCGTAAGTCCGCTTATCTGCGTTCGAAACACGGCTATGGCCGATTTGACAGCAGATCGCGTCGCGCTGGATTTTAACGTGTTGGTATGAGAGTCGGTCGTTCAGAAAGCAATTGCAAACTATTGAACGTAAAAATTGCCAAGACACAACAGCAGTAAATTTATTAAAATGCTGGTGTTGACAGCAATGTCCTGTAAAAAGGATATGCAACAACAACAAAAATGCATTGCTTATTTTTTATATTAAATATTTTGTGTAGGCATTAAATGATTAATTAGGGTGACATGGACCATACTGATCAGAGACAGTTCCATTTCAGATGATTTTGTATTGTTTTATGTTTGTAACACTTGGTCCAAGAAGTTTCAAGTTACACGGATCACAGTTCACAATTACATCATGTTGTAATTTTTCACCTGTTGACAATCGTTGACATTTTATTTTTAGTTAATTTCAGTCGTGATTCTAGTTTAGACACGACACACTTCAGTGAAACTGAAACCTTACATTTCATGTGTAACTAGAAGCATGAGATGCTTGCTCCCTACCATTCAGATGTATTGTATATAATATCATCAAGTACCCTGCCAGCTGGTGTAGGCATTCATGTCTCTCCAGAGATCTCAGTCTTTAGTATTCGGAATCAACTCTGCTGATGATATTTCTCCATGCCACCATCTCAATCTATCCAGCATCATTTCTCATGGTCTGCCGCAGCCTCTCTTCTTGATCTTTAAAGTCATCACGATGTTCTCCAATGTCTCTTATCTCTAACAAGAACATAATAATAATGAATATCACTGATATTAATTATTACTAGCAGTCAACAACGCCAGACTGGAATAGTAAGGTCTTATTCTTCTGTAACACTTAATACTTATATGTGCTTTCAACATATTTGTTAAATACCCAAGTTTCACTCCTGTATGTTGTCACAATAGAGCATTGGCTAGCACATTTGCCTGGTAGCATGGCGATCATGTATTTGAATCCCCGAGGTAGATTTGTAAAAATTGTTCTAGACCCACACTTCGGCCTGGCTTAAAGTGGGTACCAGGGAATCTCCAGGAAAGTAAAGTCGGCCGGCACAATATTGATTACATCACCCATTGAGTTCAGTTTTTTTTTAAAAGAAAAGAAAAATGGAATAAGCAACATTTGCTTGAGTACGCCTCATGCTGGTGATAGATTCCTTGACTTTACTCAGTGTGTAGCTATAGGAAATGTGCCTGCTCTTGGTACTCTCACTAAATGGGTTTAACTGCAAGAAGATCAGTTTCATTGCACTGGGTTTTATCCTGTGAGGCTAAGTCTCTTTCTACAGAGTGATTTGCCAAAAGCGTTGCAAAGAGCACAAATATGGTTATGACAAATAAATTGCAATCATGAACCAAATGATAGAGTTCAAAACTACAACTCAAGAACCTCGGAACTCAAGGCAGTCTTTTCAAATCCATAAAGATTTTTATTGCTTTTGTTATTGTAGAGATATATTTGTTCTTTTTGTTGCTTTTAATTTATGGATAGCCCATACAGTGAATTTATGCATGTTCGACTGTATGTATATAAGTATTTAGTTTATTTCATTCTAATTCAATATTCCAGATTTATCCTACATACAGGTACGAAGTTGTAATTTTGGTCGGTAGTTGTAATTTTGGTCGATTACTATTTCCAGTTATAACAATATGCTATAATTATGGTGTGTTTACCTGCCCACTATTTTAATTTTTTCTGTCCGCTATTTTCAATTTATCTGTTCATTATTTTCAGTGTATTATTATTTTTTTTCTCACTTTTTTCAATCTGCATGTTCAGTATTCACAGTTTGTTCAGTATTTTCAATTTTGTGTTCTGTTCTTACAATTACTAGCTTTTCAGTTCATATTTTCACTGTTTACCTTTTTTGTTATATCTGTTTGAAATTTTCAGGTGATTTGTTTACCATTTGAGTTCAGTATTTTCAGTTCACCCATTCACAGTTTATGGCATTATCCACTATTCATTTTACATATTCGATCAGTCTCATTAATATAGTCTCTTAAACTGTAGTAAAAAACAAGTACAGGGTGTATTTTTAATGACTCTGCAGTTTTTGAAAATATTGCTGTTCCAAGTTTTGTATTTACCTATTATGTTGCATGAACTCCACAGAGGGCGAATACAAAACTTCGAACGGCAATATTTTCCAAAATTGAACAGTCATTAAAAATACACCCTGCATATGACCCTTTAAATGCCTTGAGGCATATTAGGTAAATGTTGCTAGGTCCATATTTTAATAGACCGAGCGATACTTTTGAGTATTATCCCACTGTCCGCCTGTACTTCCCAGGTCATTTCCTGCCAGCCATTTTAGGCTGTGTGAATGAATCTCTGAGCCCGCTTACATTTGAAAAAATCTGCCTCGATAGGGAATCAAAAACATGACCACTAGACGAGCAAGCATCTGTAGCTATCCACTTCACTACGACAGCTCCCATCTTAAACTATTTTTTTGTTGCATATCCTTTTTACAGGACATCACTGTCAACACCAGCAATTTACTGCTGTTGTTGATGTCTTGGCAAGTTTACGTTCAGTAGTTTGCCATTGCTTTCTGAATGACCGGCTCCCATACCAACTTGTTAAAACCCAGTGCAATGTGGTCTGCTGCTAAATCGGTCACAGCTGTGTTTCGAACGCGGGTAAGTGGGCCTATGAATTGCTTCCGTAAGCCCTTCGTCACGGATCCATCCATCATGTGCCATGCCAGAAAACGGGGGCGGCAATGACTCGCTATTTCACTTGATCACAAGAGTCATGGATAAGCTCAGTGTTTCTGTCTCGACCATGCCATGTGGCCAAGCCATCCAGGTATTTACTTCTCGGTCTTCCCCTTGGTTTGTTCCCTTCGATCTTGCCAGTTGTCACCCTCCAATTCATGTCTTCTCATAACATGTCCAAAAAATTTTGACCGTCTACGTCTAATTTCTCTAATCAAGTTATGATTTTCATTTGTTTCTTGTAATACTTGGTCATTGGTTTTTCTGTCTGTCCTTGGTATTCTTTGCATTCTCCTCAGAAACCACATTTCTACAGCCTTCAGATGTTTTTCAGCTTGACTGCTCATTGTCCAAGTTTCACATCCATACAAAAGTACAGGCTCTATGTAGCACCTCAACACTCTTTTTCTCATTTCAGTTGACATCTTTTTATTGGTCAGTATGTTTTTCATCTTGCTAAAGGCTACTTTCGCCATGGCGATTCTTGTTCTAATCTCTTCAAGGTATCTCCCATCAGATGTTATGACAGTTCCAAGATAACTGTACCGATTCACTTGTTGAAGAATATTCCTGTCATGGATACCGGCATCTTAAACTATACATAGGTAAACTAAAGAATCTTTTTTCACGATTAGGGCATATGGTGCAAAACCCATATTTATATAGTCATATATATATATAGTATAGTTTAGGAGCTGAGTGGTTTTGAGGTATGATGTCCGCCTCGAGTGCTGGAGGTCCCAGGTTCAAGCCCCGGTGAGGGCTGTGTTTTTTTCACGTGGACTTCTAGTAACAAAATTTCCCCTGCCTCTGGGTAGTGAGATCGGATGCCCGTGTGTATTATTGTGCATGTAAAAAATCACTTGGCAGTTGGAAATCCCAGGCAAAATTTCGAGTTAAAAATCTACCCAAAGTATTTCAGTATCCTCGTCGGTGCTACAGAGTTTGTGCACTGGGCTGAGATTCTCCGGACTCAGGCTTGAGTTAGGAGAAGAACGAGGCACTTATGGGTTACACACGTGTGCCATGATGTTGATCCATCGACTAAACTAAACTAAACTTGTATAGACAAATCAAGGCTCGGTGGGTGATGTCGGTATCAGGCTGGCCCCTTTTATTTTCCATGGCACTTCCTGGTACCCATTTTAAACTGGATTGACCTGGGCCACCTGCCATTTACTGCCAATATAGTACCTTGCGGTGTATGGCAGGGGGGGTCTTGAGCCTGAGGCATTCAGGGCGCCTGGCTAGTGCAGTCACCGCGAACTGTGCAGGTTAGAGTTTTCTTTTTGCCCCCGACAGGAAAACACTCCACACCTTACCGAGGATTCAAACCTGAGTCTTCCAAAGGAAAACCTGGCATTCTAGCCACTCAGCCAGCCACTCCTATCCAGGTAAATTAAAACAATTTAAATCTGTCCTGATGCAGATCAAATCCATGACCACAAGGGCGGCAAACATCTATTCACTACACCAACGCAGTTTCCCATCTTTCACTATTTTTGTGTTGTTAATTGCATATCCTTTACAGGATACAATGGGAAGGCAGAAAAGTAAATATGTGGCATGGTCAAGTTAAGAAAACTAAGCTCTGGTGGATGACTCTCTGGTCGATTGAGATAGCAAAACATGACCGCCAACACTTATTGGCATGGCACATGATGATGATGTTGCAGTCAACCTCAGCATTTTTGGGCTGTTTGTGATGTCTTGGCAAGTTTCAGTTCAGTAGTTTGCCATTGATTTCTGAACAACCGGCACTCGTGCCATTTTATGAAAACCAACGCTATGCAGTTTGCTCCCAAATTGCCCACAGATGTGTTTTGAACGTGGTATGCAGGATTACAAATTGTGTCCATAATCCCTTCACCACTATGCCACCAACTAAATCAAACAGTTCAGTAATTATAGATAGTGATATAATCTCAGTGGTCAGATTGGTGGACCTATTCACATACCACTGGTTGTCAGGCAAAGTTGTGCTCTCTCATCAATATCTTTTCTGTGTACAGCAAGAATATAATGACAGCTTTAAGAGATAAGACACGTGTGAACTTTGGAGAATGAAATAAAAATAATGTGCATTATTTTGATAGCATAGTGCTTACAGCCAAAAATGTAAATGAATTGTAAAATGTATAGACATTGTGGCCGCTGTAAGTTGATACAGAGAATTAAAGCTTAACAAGCATGAAAGCAAAAGTTATCTTTATTTTCATGTAGCAGGTCCTTTGCGTCTTGTGTCATTGATTGCCAACAACGGTGACACAATGAAAGAAATTAAACGACGACTATCAATTGCTCTTCAAAGACTAAAACAACTGAATAAATTATGGAGTGGCACAGACAGAACTAAAAAAATTAGATTTTTAAGAGCGGGCATCTTTCCCATTACAACATACGCCTGTGAGACCTGGACAGTTACTAAACAAGCTGAACAGCGCATAAATGCCTTTGAACATAAATGTTATAGACGAGTTCTAAGAATATCTTGGGTAAAGAAAAGAACAAGTGCATCCATTCTTCAAGAGCTGAAAATTGAAGAAGGTTGGCTATTAAAGACGATAAAACAAAGAAAATTGAAATATTTTGGTCACTTGAAACGTCATGAAAGTTTGGACAGAACAATAATGGAGGGGTATATGCCTGGAAAGAGAGGAAGAGGAAGACCAAAGAGAAGATGGGTGCAGGATGTGGCGGATGATCTCCAGATGGGTGTATCGGACGCGGGACATCATGCTTATGATCGAGAGGTTTTCCGGAAGGTTGTTATGGGAGCGAGGTTCTGCAAATGACATGCTACTGAATGAATGAGGTCCTTTGCAGAACATCACTCTCATCAGCCTTCAGAAATATCTAGGTCATATGCCATATGCCCAATGTGTGGCAAAAGGTCCTTTTGTAATCAGCTTTATGTTACAAAAACAAATCAATCAATCAGGTACTGTCTCCACAATAAAGGTTAGCTGCAACGAATCTTCAACACTGTCTCTCGCCTTGAGTAACATTCTTTCAAACTGCTGTTCGTCCATCTCTTAATGTTATCTTCTCACTTGTATCGTTGTCTACCTCTTGCTTGCTTGCTTTCAACTTTACCCTCCAATAAGGTTTTTATAAGAGTGTTATGTCTTTTAACGTGGCCAAAATATTTCACTTGCCTCTTTTTTATTTCTTTCATCAGCTCTCTTTTTCTCTCTTTTCTCCTTATAGTAGATTTGAATAGACATAACATTTGACAATTCTCATTACAAAAACTAATAATTTGGCCAATTTAAACATCTGCGGTTTAGAAAATATGATAATGGGAAGCATGGTTCCTAGAAGGGACTGAGTTCAACCAGCGTCAATATAGACAAGGCCATTTCAGATACCTTGGGCATGAAAAAGTGAGGCAAGGAAGGGAACTAAAAAGAATCCTTTCAGCAGGTCTTGATGAGAGTGAGGTTCTATGAAGGACCTACTGCTGTGTGATA
The DNA here is from genome assembly GCA_963921405.1 of Cepaea hortensis. NCBI lineage: Eukaryota > Metazoa > Mollusca > Gastropoda > Stylommatophora > Helicidae > Cepaea > Cepaea hortensis. The sequence continues at coordinate 85,056,866 of OY992889.1, read as the reverse complement.
ATAAAATGTGTATATATGCGTCTGTGTCATGACCTATCAAGTGGTCAGATATGTGCTCCAGACGTAGCTTCCACTGAGTTTATTGTCATTGAGGGGTTCCAAATGTTGCTGTATGTAGCCGAGGCGCGGTGTTGGGGTGAGCGCCCAACATTGCTCAAATACCTCAATGGCTCGTGAATACATAACCTATGCAGCAAAAGTCCAACTCCTGGCCTTCACGTGGCGGGCCTGTTTAAACTAACAGGAGAAGGGGCGACGGCGAGTCTCTGGCGCCGGAAAATAACCAGTATGCTCTAGATGTGTATGCACGGACATGCATGCGCAGACAGGCGTGTGCGCGCGTACACATCTACACTCGAGTGAGACCACAGTCTGCTCTAGCAAAGAAAGGTGCTGAAGACGGAGGCAACCAGCCAAGAGGCGCACCACAGAAATCAGGATGCCACGCAATCACGCAAAATGGAATATGTCGACTACTGCTAATCGTTATGGTGCTCGCCCTGCTTTGGACCCCCAGGCAGGTGCAGTGCCGGGCCCTATGTCTCGAAAGGGTCCAACCCCAACTACTGGAGGTCCTTCTCAGATGTCCTGTGGAGCCAGGGGACATGAGAATAGGACGACTGGCCATACTAAACTAAGACTTAAAATAATGCACTGGAATGCGGAGGGAGTCAGCAACAAAAAAGTTGAATTAGAAAACATCCTGGACAAAGAGAAAGTAAGCATATGTTGCTTGCAAGAAACTCACCTCAATGAAAATATAGCCTTCAAAATCAGAGGCTACCAGTGTTACCGATCTGACCGAAAGAACAGGCGAAAAGGTGGGATACTGACCCTTGTAAGAAATAACATCATGGCTTCCCAAATCAAAGTCTACATGGAAGGGGCTGAGTATCAGACAGAAATCAAAAGGCAGGGATCATCCAGATAAATGGAACACCCCTAAGAGAAGATAAAGAACCAACATACCTTGGAGTAACATTTGATGGCAAGCTGACATGGAGATCAACCCCTATAGTGGAAATGGAGAAGATGGGGAGGACACAGGCACTGAGTGAGCGCAGAGATACGAAAACGCTAATACAAGCAGAAAAGTTCCTCAGCTTGCCAGGCCACCCTATGAAGAACAGATTTGAAAACCTAGCTATGGGGCGGTTGAAAAGAAGTAGTTTTATCCACCAGGCCAAACGACTCTGCAGAGAAACCACTGATCTGCCCACAGTTTGTATCCCCCTAACAACTATTCCAGAGCGAACTCCATGGAAAGATGAGCATAGACTATCATTACAAATCCAGACAAAAGTGAGAGGAATATTTGACAAGGAAGAACAGAACAGTGTGCAGCGCAGAACAGCCACTCTCAGCTTCCTTGATGAAGAATACCCACAGGACCTCTGGATCCGAGTCTACACAGATGGGTCAGCACAAAATGCTGTTCGAAATGGAGGAGCGGGAGTGTACATAGAATACCCAAATAATACTAGGGACACAGCCAGAGTACCGACAGGAAAGTACTGCCATAACTATGATGCCGAAATTGAGGCAATCAAGATAGCAACAGAGAAATTACTAAATAACAGCAATGGTACACAACCTGTGGTGCTACTAACAGATGCAAAATCAGTACTCGAGGCGCTCCTCTCTGGGAAATTGCCAGTACTAAGGACACTACTTTCTGAACTTAGCAGTCAGCATAAAGTCACCATACAGTGGATACCATCCCACTGTGGAGTACCCGGAAACGACAGAGCTGATCAATTGGCTAAGGAAGGAGCCAAAGAGGAACAGCCTGATGTGCCCGTTACATACCACCAAAAGAAAAGAATGATCAAATCAGTCAGAAAGCCACCAAAACCTGCTCAAGATGACTACCACATTATGGACAGACCAGAACAAGTCATTATTCTGCGCCTCAGAACAGGACACAATAGATTACGCAACCACATGTATACAAAATTCAAGATTGGTGAAACAGCCATGTGCACATGTGGATTGGCGTCGCAGACAGCAGAGCACATACTCCAAGACTGCCCAAAATATAACATATCTAGGCAAACCTTCTGGCCTAGAGAGACGACGGTGGAAGATAAACTCTATGGACCACTGTGTGAACTGAAAAAAACAGTTCAATTCATGCAAGAGACGACATTGCAGATATAGACATATTTCAAGCGAACGAAAGAAGAAGAAGAAATTGTCATTGAGCAGGCCAGTATTTCTCCTCTACATATGTAAATTATTTTTTTCAGCCAGTGAGGAAAAGAGTTCTTTAGAGCTATATTGAGTCAGCCCTGGTATATGGAAGTGAATCGTGGACAATTGGCAGGAATTATGTGGAAGTTGTAGTGGTGTGGTTTTGTAGAAGAAGGATGAAAACACAGTGGATGGATAGAAAGAATAATGAAGATATCTTGAAAGAGGTTAACTCACAAGGAGACCTGGTTACTTGCTTCAGAAGAAGACAGTCCACTTTCTTTTTGCCTGCCATGAGAAGGGAAAACTGGAGTATGCTGTCACTATGGGAAAGTTACATGGGAGGAGAGAGGTAGAGGGAGAACAAGAAAGGAGATGCTGGATAGTTGTACATAATGGCATGGAAGAACAACAGTATCAGACATGACTGGCAGTATATAAGATAGAAGGCTGTGGACAGACATGATCACCATCACCTGGCATGGATTAAGAGAAGAAGACATCTGTAAAATTACATTTGAACATACATTAGAAGCCTGACAAATAGTTTTATCTACACCTGTACATAATTTTGCGGCATTTTGGTTAATGTGTTTGTTTTATTTTCTGTCATCCTTTCAGAGATATCTTCCCATTATTTCGAGATCCTTCAGTATTTAATGACCTCATTGACCTTCTCTATGATGCCATTAAAGAATCGTCACCTGGAGTACAGTGCATTGTGGGTCTAGAATCCAGAGGATTTCTGTTTGGACCACTGTTGGCTCAGAAGCTGGGTGTTCCTTTTGTGCCAATTCGCAAGAAGGGAAAGTTGCCTGGTGAATTGGTCTCTGTAACCTACCAGCTGGAATATGGCGCTGTAAGTAAACTAGGGCTTAGATATGCAGATGGCATGGTTTTCCTCTCAAATAGTGCTAAAGAATTATAAAAGTCGATCCTGCCTGTCAAGAGACACAGTAAAGATAATTTTTTTTCTGAACTTTAAATAAAAATAATGTCGACGGAAAACCTACATGCCAACCAAAAACGACAATCTACAATGAAGAAATTGAAAATGTTGCAAACCTTGAATATCTTGGCTCTGTGGTCAACAACAACGATGATTATTCAAAACAAGTGAGATGTAGACTGACCATAGCACATCAGAGGTTGAGCAGTGTTAAGAGCCTATGACACAACACCAACAATCATATTAAAGTACATTTATTTAGAACATACATCTCTCCTGTGGCAACATGCAGCTCTTCTGTGACAACATGCAGCTCTCCTGTGGCAACATGCATCTATCCTGTGACAACATGCATCTAACCTGTGACAACATACATCTCTCCTGTGGCAACATACATCTCTCCTGTGGCAACATACATCTCTCCTGTGGCAACATACATCTCTCCTGTGGCAACATACAGTTGTGAGTCATAGACCATTTAAAAATCGGTAGAGGAAATGATCAGCTCCGCTGCGAAGGGGTTATGGACGCAGTTCGTAATCCCACACACTGCATTCAAAACACACCTGCGGGCGATTTGGCAGCAGACCTCCTTGCGTTTGTTTTTTAAAATGAAAATTACATGAGTGCCTGTCGTTCAGAAAGCAATAGCAAACCATCATCATCATGTGCCATGCCGGTAAGCCTGGGTGGTCATGTTTTGCCATCTCACTCGATCACCAGAATCATGGATCAGCTCAGTGTTCTTGTCTGAACAACTGAACTAAAACTTGCCAAGAGATCACGAACAGCCAAAAAATGCTGGAGTTGACTGCCACGTCCTGTAAAGGATATGCAACTAACTAACTTTAACAGAGGAAAAGTATGCATTTTGAGCTTAAATGTTGCATAAAAGTTCTTAGAATATTGTGGACCAAGAAGAAGATATATAACTTACATTCTACAGAATCTAAACAGTGAAAAAAACTAGCTCAAAAACATCATATCTTGGAAACTGTAGTGCTTTGGCCACATTAAATGTCACTGGTTTGGACAGTACAGTGTTTTTAATATATTAGATTGATATTCATTCATTCATTCATTCAGTAGCATGTCCCTTGCAGAACCTTGCTACTATAACAACCATCTGGAAAACTTCTAGGTCATAAGCAAGATGTTCCGCGCCTGAAACACCCATCTGCAGATCATCCGTCACATCCTGCACCCATCTTCTCTTTGGCCTTCCTCTTCCTCTCTTCCTCGGCATATACCCCTTCATAATTGTTCTCTCCAAACTTTCGTGACGTTTTAAGTGACCAAAATATTTCAAGTTTCTTTGCTTTGTCATCTTTAGTAGCCAACCTTATTCAATATTCAACTCTTGTCATATGATTCATTTTTTTTTTTCTGTATCCAAGATATTCTTACAACCCATCTAGAACATTTATATGTAGAGGCATTTATGCGCTGTTCAGCTTGTTTAGTAAGTGTCCAGGTCTCACAGGCGTATGTTGCAATGGGAAAGATGCATGCTCTTAAAAATCTAATGTTTGTAGATTGATATTGTTTATGTAACTGGATAAAAGAAGTATGCTATGTATTATCAGGACACATTTGAGGCACAGAAAGGGTCAATTCTGAATGGGCATAAAGTTGTGATTGTGGATGATTTGCTGGCAACTGGGGGTGAGTACTTTCAGGAATAGGATCATTTGCAACATGTAGATTTGTTGTAGCTGTGTTTTAATTCTGAGATAATATTCGCCAAGTCATGCTAACTATCTTATACTGTTTTGTGTGACTGTATTTTGTCTAGAATGGTAGACTATAGGGCTGACGATGGACAATGAACAATGAATGTGAAATTCAGATAAGGTCCTAGAAATGTTGGCATATAGGGAAAGAAAAGGTCACATTTCATGGAAACAAAGGGAAAACAAATATGGAGGTACTAGAGAATTTCAGAATAAAGAGAGTTGATAAAGAAAATAACAGACAAGTAAAACTTGTTGGTTATAATAAAAGACATGACACTCCTAAAAAATCATACTGAATGGAACAGTTGAAAGCAAGATGTAGGTGGTGGCGCAAGTTGGGAAATAACATTAAGAGTTTGACTAAAGCAGTATGCCAGAGTGTATCAAGTTCATGACAATCCATCCATCCATTATGTGCCATGCCGATAAGCGTGGGCGGTCATGTTCTGCCATCTCACTCGATCACCAGAGTCGTGGATCAGCTCCATGTTTCTGTCTTGACCATGCCATGTGGCCAAACCATCCAGGTATTTAATTCTTGGTCTTCCCCTTGGTCTGTTCCCTTCGATCTTGCCAGTTGTCACCAAGTTCTCCAATTCATTTCTTCTCATAACATGCCCAAAAAAATTTGACTGTCTACGTCTAATGTCTCTAATCAGTTTACGATCTTCATTTGTTTCTTGAAGGACTTGTTCATTGGTTTTTCTATCTGTCCATGGTATTCTTTGCATTTTCATCAGAAACCACATTTCCACAGCCATCAGATGTTTTTCAGCTTGACTGCTCATTATCCACGCCTCACATCCATATTAAAGTACAGGTTCTATGTAGCACTTTAACACTCTCTTTCTTGTTGCAATTGACATCTTTTTTATTAGTCAGTATGTTTTCTATTTTGCAAAAGGCTACCTTTACTGCTTTAGTGGATCAGAAACTCAAAGAATGACAAACACAATTAAAATAAACCTCCAGCATTCCTTAACTGGTGATTGTACAAGATACAGAGTGTTTGTAAAGTCTCACTACACTTTTTATGTAGAACAAATTTGAAAAATTCTTTCTTCCGATGATAACACCATTCTGTTTGGAGTGCAAAGAATTACTCCAGCAGACGACAGCCATTTGTGGCATATTGCTTCACGATGGATTGTAGAGCACATTGTTTAATGACATTATGCACTTCATTTTTCAAATTTGTTCTACATACAAAGTGTAGTGAGACTTTACAAACACCCTGTGCAAGGGCTAAAATAGTGTTGCAGCTGATCTTTCCAGTTGTCAAGTGTTTTCCAACGTCTCTCTTCTCATTATGTAATCTAAGAACATTGCTTGTCTTCTTCTTATTGCTGTATCTACTGTCCTAATGAAACATTCACTAGGTTAAATATTGGAACACATAGTTTGTCCTGGTTCCTGTAATTTATTTTTCATTATTCATTGCTAGAGCTGTTTGCATTCTGCTGTTATGGTACATGTGTTTGTCACAATTTATCTATTCAAAATATGGAAGATTGTGGACAAAACATTAAATATTGTATAAGAAATTACGGTAATAATTTTTAAATGAAGAGTTGAGTTGAATTAAGAACTGACATCACCACACTAGGACATTCCCATATGTGCTCCGTCCCCTTGTTCGACAGCCAGTGAAGAGTCATACTACTAATCATTCCCACCGCTATCTGATTAAAAGTTCTCCTGGTCTTCCCTCTCAGTTTTGAGTTTCTTCCAGAACCCCTGCCGATCCCCCGCAATCTCATTCTTTCCACATACAGGTTCTCAATCTGTTTCCCCACCTTCTCCACCTGGTCCCACAAGTACGCAACCACCTCCCCCTTGTCCATGGGCAATCTACCACCAAAAGGTTGTTCCTGCTAGCCTATCAGCTTGTTCATTCCCCCGCACCCCCGCATGGCCAAACGAAGATTGTTTACATAAATATGGGCGGAATTTTATAATAATCCAGACCCAGAGATTCAATTTGATATAACATGTTTTTGCTTTCCATACTTGTGTTCTCCATGTCAACATGTAACTTGTCTATTTTCTCATGTCAGGAACTATGAAAGCTCTATTTTCTCATGTCAGGAACAATGAAAGCTCTAGTTTCTCTACTTTCTCATGTCAGGAACTGTGAAAGCACTATTTTCTCTATATTCTCATGATGAAAGCGCTATTTTGTTATTTTAGGAACTATGTACACTCTAATTTTTCATGTCAGAAAATATGAAAGCACTATTTATTTTCTATTTTCTTATGTCAGGAACTATGAAATCTCTATATTCTTATGTTAGGAACTATGAAAGCTCTATTTTCTCTATATTCTCATATCAGGAATTATGAAAGCTCTATTTTCTCTACGTTCTCATGTCAGGAACTATGAAAGATTTATTTTCTCTATACTCTGTCAGGAACTATGAAAGCTCTATTTTCTCTACATTATTATGTCAGGAACTATGAAAGTTCTATTTTCTCTATGTTCTCATGTCAGGAACTATGAAAGCTATATTTTCTATGTGTTCTTATCAGGAACTATGAAAGCTCTATTTTCTCCATATTGTCATGCCAAGGACTTTTAAAGCTCTATATTCTCATGTCAGGAACTACGAAAGCTATATTTTCTCTATATTATCATGCCAGGGACTATGAAAGCTCTGTATTCTTATGTCAGGAACTATGAAAGCTCTATTTTCTCTATATTCTCATGTCAGGTACTATGAAAGCTCTATTTTCTCATGCCAGGGACTATGAAAGCAGCCTGTGATTTGGTACAACAGCTTGGAGCAGACGTCAATCTTTGTCTAGTTGTCATTGAACTGGTGGATCTTGAAGGTCGGAAGAAAGTCGACAAACCCTTTAAAACACTCATAACCTTAACGGACTGAAACTGACGAGTTTATCGCAAGCAGCTGAAAAGTTATTATTGCGTCGGTTGCGAAAGCTTGTGGGAGCACAAACAAGACATTATATACAGCGGGGAAAGGTTTTTCTCTTTTTTTTTGAGATTGTGCTTTTATGATATTGCTGTTAGACTTATATCGTAACAATAGAGTGTACTATAGATAGAAGAAATCCATATTGTGAAAGTCTTATATGTTAACTAAATATTTATGTAAGCTAGTTACTTGATAGCGTTAAATCTAGTGTGTTATTTACATGTGATCTCATTAGCTAACCATTGGTGATGTTACAGTAAGTTAATGTGTTATTGTTACCTACAGTATTTTTAATGTTGCTATGAATATTTATATTGATGTGTAATTTTGAGAAATCAAACTTATTGTTTTCAGTTAAACACTGCTCGTATGTATGTATCTCTTGAAGTGAAATTTGGATGTTCGGGGTATTGCAGAATTAGTTTTAGGAAAGTGAGATTTGTTTTCAGTAACATTGTTCAAATAGAAGAGAAAAAGTGGTGTATTTTTAGGAGGGAAAGGACTGTATCAGGTTACCAAACTCGGTAAATCTATTTGAGAACTTAACAGAAAGTGTATCAGAGTTTGTTAGGGGCATAAAATTTGAAATCTTACCAGAGAGAACAGTTATTTTTTTTTTTTGAGAATTTAACCAATACTCAGAAAGATTACTTTTTCTTTTAAAATAAAAGTACTTTGTTAGCTTTCAGAAAGGAGAAGACAACCATTATATTATTTTGCAGATGTGAAAAATTACCCTTAAGTGCTAAGTATAAGGATAATTTTTATGAGAAAGCAGAAACTGCAAATGGAGGAAGTTGTGAGTTCTAATTTGGTTGCCAGCACCAGTTTTAAGGTTGCATTATTGGCAGGAGGGGCCGCAGGCACAGCTGTGGACATTATTTTATTCCCTTTGGACACAATCAAAACCCGACTTCAGTCAGAGGCAGGTTTTTTCAAGTCTGGTGGAGTCAGGGGAATCTACTCTGGTCTTTTATCGGCAGCACTGGGATCAGCCCCAGGGGCTGCCCTGTTTTTCACAGCGTATGAGTCTACAAAGAAACTGTTCAGTGGTCATTTGAGGAACAAAAAGTTTGAGTCAGTTGGCCACATGACAGCTGCTTCCTTGGGGGAGGTAACAGCTTGTCTGGTCAGAGTTCCAGTGGAGGTGGTGAAACAACGAACACAGGCGTTAAATACGGGCTCATCCCTGGCATCTTTCCGACTGACCCTACAGTCCGAGGGTCTGCGCGGCTTCTACAGAGGGTACACAAGCACTGTCATGAGGGAAATTCCATTTTCCGTAATCCAGTTCCCACTTTGGGAATTCATGAAGTCCACCTGGTCTGAAAAGTCGGGAGAACCAATCGCAGCCTGGCAGTCCTCTGTGTGTGGTGCCATCGCTGGTGGCACATCTGCAGCCATAACCACGCCACTAGATGTCGTGAAAACACGAGTTATCCTGGCAGAGAAAGGGTCCAACATTGCTTTGGGGAACATATTTTACGTACTTAAACATGTCGCTCAGGAAAAGGGGGTAAGGGGCCTGTTTGCTGGCATTGTTCCAAGAGTCATCTGGATCTCCATTGGAGGTTCAATATTTCTTGGTGTGTATGAGAAAGTTAAAATTACCCTGTCTGGAATTCTGTGATTTCTCTGAGCAATATGCAGCTTGGAACTGTATGTTGCTGCATTGACTCTCTGAAAGTAAATCACAGAATTCCATTGTAACGATGTCATTTAGGCAGTCCTATGGCATATTCTACAGTAGGGCATGTAATCTTAGGTCTCTTCATGCACTAGATTATACTGTAATAAGGTGATGTGACCATCTCCCTTCCACGTCTTTCTAGAAAATTCTGAAAAATATTCAGTCCTGCTGTTTGGAGCAGCAGGAGCATCTAATACTGGAACTGAAAGAAACCAGGACCATTGTGTTGATCAGTGATGTCAAAAAAAGGGGATTACTGCTGCCAGACTGATACCAGAATGAACACAAAGTGTAAGTGGGGAGCTTAACAAAAGGAAAACAGGATTTTACTCAACTATAAAAGAGAGAGAAACATTGTTCTGTGGTCATATTTTACTCAACTATAAAAGAGAGAGAAACATTGTTCTGTGGTCATATTTTACTCAACTATAAAAGAGAGAGAAACATTGTTCTGTGGTCATATTTTACTCAACTATAAAAGAGAGAGAAACATTGTTCTGTGGTCATATTTTACTCAACTATAAAAGAGAGAGAAACATTGTTCTGTGGTCATATTTTACTCAACTATAAAAGAGAGAGAAACATTGTTCTGTGGTCATATTTTACTCAACTATAAAAGAGAGAGAAACATTGTTCTGTGGTCACATAATGAGAAGAGAGACACTGGAGAACATCTTGATGTCTGGAAAAGTCAGTTGTAGGAGAGACAAAAGCAGACCAAGAGAAATGATGCATGATGGTCGAAGATGATGGTCTTGAGGAATATAATCAGTAGGCATGATCTAGAACATCAAGGATGGAGATCTGTGGAGAGGTATGAACCCCTATACAACTGTGCAGGGCACATGATGATGATGATCTGGGAAGGGAAGGCCGTGAGGAAGGGAATTCATTACTATCACCTTATTATGTTATGACCTAGTATTTGAGAAAGCCTAGCACATCACAGCCTCTACGGCAGTATTTGTCATGGGATTACTGTGGTCATTTATATATTCAGATGTTGGAGCTGCAGTGATGTGGTGGTTAGTGCATTTAACTGCAAACATGGTGGTCCCCCATTCACTGTTCAATCCACAGCACTGAAAGCTGTGGGAATTTTCCCACCAGGGCACTTAAGGGAATGAGTTGGGTGCTGATCGGTACCAGAGACTCTTGTGAAAGTGGACTATGCAATGCTGAACCCTCAAGCGTGCCTTCCACCACATCCCAAATATGGGTGTGTGTAAACAGTTATTTGTTCTTAGTTCATTATTCAGACGGAATTTTGAAGCCAATTTTGTTACTAGGTTTCATGTTATTTGATTTTGTATGCTGAAATCATATCATTAATATTGAATCTGTATATTTTCCCTCCTTGTGAGTATGTATTGTATGTATGTATGTTCTTGTTTCGTGCTGGTTGTGTGAAGTTGCACGTCCTTCTCATGCTCTTTCATGGGTACTTTAAAGAGATTACTGTAGTCTGAAGCAGTTCTTTAGCAGAACTGAAATACCATTAGAAAGCCGGCTTTTTAAAATTTTTTAATTTGAATTTTCTCACTTTTAACTCGAGCGTAGTCCTTACTTCGTAATCCCACAGACTGCCTTGCATTGGTTTCCATACAAAGGTATGAATGCCGGTTGTTCAGAAAGCCATGGCAAACTACTGAACATAAACTTACCATGAAGTGAGTATAATGGACTAATATGGCGTGTGGGTTACCTTTCCCTATAGGGGTTTTGTCCCAAACCCTAAAGCTATAATTAGTAATGGTTATGTGCTCAAATATCCATCAAGGGTGATTTTCTTTTATATACAAATAAGACATTTAATTGTTTTATGGAAACAAAAACGCATATAGAGATTGTAGAAAAATGGGCTGAAAAAGAGTTCATGAAAATAATAAAAAAAGAGGAAAGTGAGATATTTTGGACACATCAAAAGACATAACGCTTATTAAAGAAAAGAAAAAAAAAAACATACTGGAGGGTAAGGTTGAAGGCAAGCGAGCAAGAGGTAGACAACAATACAAGAGATGGTCAAACAGCAGTCTGACAGAATGAACATTCAAGGCGAGAGACAGTGTTGGAGATCGATTACAGCAGCCTTCATTGTGGAGACAGCACCTGATTGATTGAACCATTTAATTACAGCTGTTAAGTTCATTTTGACTGCCTCTTTTCTCATTATCTTGAAAAGAGCTTTTGTGTTGAAATGGTTAAATTTAAAGATTGAGCACAACCCACTACTAGCAACGCTGATTGTATTCCGGTATGAACCTAAGGCCTATCCCATCAGTTTGGAAGCATATCCCTGACTGGACCCGGACTGATCGGGGAGTCAAGGATATGCACTACTCACGAGCTCAAACTAGAGTGAAACTCAAGTCTAGTGCTTCCAATCTTACGTGGATAGGCCTTAGGTTCATACCAGAATATGATCAGCATTGCCAGCAGTTGGTTGTGCTCTATCTTTAAACCTCAAATCCCGAAACAATCAAATAAATCAATTGGTTAAGTATCTTCCCTGCGCTCTGAAGCTCATGGGTTCATTCTCAGACTGTCATTCAGACAGTGAGCGTAATTTTCTAGAGACCTACGGTCATCACTGGACCTGTAGAGTTTGTGCTTGGGGTGATGTTCTTAGCAGACAGCTTGTCACTTTTTGGAGGGAGAGCAGGCCAGATAAGGGTCGACCTGGCACCATGGAGTTATCCTCTCAGCTTTAACCATTATTGTTTAAAAAAATATTGGTACTACAATTGAGATAATGTTCTGTTATATGAAGGCAGTTTGGGAGAACCTTGTGTCTCATTGCAGATGACTTTCAATGCTTTGAAGATACTGTGGAAGTTAGTTAGTCGACAGATCATGATCATTGCATGTCAACCATTCAGTCCATAAGTGCTCGGATCCCCTCCTCAGTATATCCTGCAGTGTGTACAGGCTAATGACACCAGTTCTGTGTTGGTTTATCAATCTTCTTCGGATCCCCTCCTCAGTATATCCTGCAGTGTGTACAGGCTAATGACACCAGTTCTGTGTTGGTTTATCAATCTTCTTCGGATCCCCTCCTCAGTAAATTCTGCAGTGTGTACAGGCTAATGACACCAGTTCTGTGTTGGTTTATCAATCTTCATTGGCTTCCTGCATAGTGTTCTTGTTTGGCCACACCTTTATTAACTTGCTGTTCTTGCAGTCTGGCCATGGTTGTAGATTCACAGTCACCACTTGGTTCTCGTAAACGACTTACTTCTCATAGAGCATTCGGTATATCAGCCTGGTCCATGGCTCATTCATCCTTCACAGTAGCCTTACCTGCAAACCTGTCGTCAGCCTGCTCATTTCTTTTAATTTCATCTCATTATATTTTGGTTTTTGAAATACTGTGGATAATGTCACTGAAGAAATAATTGTAGAGCCCCTTCGATTCAATTTGTTTACTTCTGTATGGCTTCAAGAATTGGATAGAGGCTGGGGGAGGATCTTATTCTTCTGCAACTTTTCATCTCCGAATGGAGGATAGGCCATCAATGAACTCATACCACGCCCTTTGCAGATTTGTTCATATTTGGTTGGATTTAGCAGCTAAAGTGTTCCACAGGATGAGGTAGCCAGTCTCAGGCCAAATCTCCTTAGATGCCTCTTACAACATACATGATATTATTGTCTTTTGCTTCCCTCATGTGCCATAATGAATAAATACACATGTATTGTTTGGCACACATAGAAGTAGGGGTAAGAATCCTGGTCGGTAATTATAGCTTTCAATTGTTATGTTGTCTAGTGTGTCCTCTAGTCTCTAATTCTTATGCCTACTTCTGTGAGCGCCAAATAATATGTGTGTATTTATTTATTAATTGTGTTAATGGTGTCAAGGGGTTCCTCAATTGATATTTATGTGTAATGAGTCCTTGACGAGCTACATCACAGCTGAGATCTTATCTGATTCCCATTTGCTGCACTGTACTGCCCAGGATGTTCCTTGTGAGGAGAAGAGAAATGTTCTGTATAAACCCTAACCCTGGCACATCAGTGCCGCTGCATCCCATAGTTAGCATTCAAACAAACCTTCATCATCTTCTGCCCTTTATTTCCCCCATTGGGAGGTCAGCATGGATGAATGGATAAGATGGCTCACTCTTAAACTTCCGGTGTGCTGATGCTGAGGTAGCAGGTTCAACCCCTACACCGGTCATTTGGACTAAAATGTTGTCTTCTCATCCTTGACTTGGGGACGTAAATTACAAGTACTTCTTAAGTCGGAATTGTGGTCACCTGATGGTGAAGGACTCTGGTAATAGGGAAAGCTAATCCACACGCAAAAATCAGTCCAGTGCACTAGAAATAGATGCATGTGCATTAACTACACAAGTTCAAAGCGAGTGAACACAGACAAATAAATAAAACAAAAACAATCCTCCCATTGGATCAGAAATTTGTCCTGAGTGTAGGGACATGAATTCTTCCTCCTGCTCTTGTCCATTAAGGCTCGACATCTGCTCCATTGCCCAAAGCTTAAGGGTTAGATATATAGCCCGTTTCCTTGTTTCATAGAAATCGCCATTTGGAACTGGATTCATACACACCATTTTCTGGAGTTTGATGTCATTCCTCTAAACAGTTCCCACCGCTAAAGGATATTACAATAAATAAATAGTTTGTTTTATGTTCTTGCAATCCTATTCATGTTTGTCAAAATTAAATTATTGTTGATTAGATTAAGGTTATTCACATTTTGATCACAAGTTTTACAGCTTTGTCATTGTTAATGGCCATGGTCATATTTGTTAATATTTGGGTTACACTTCAGTGGTATTAAACAGATTATGTGCTGCAGTGGTGTCACATAGAGTTCATATGTGTGCCTTTTGTAGTTTCTGGCAGATACTGCTGATGGGGTTGTAATGGTAACATTCATTTATTCAGTAGTATGTCGTTTGCAGAACCTCGCTACCACAACAACCTTCCAGAAAACCCCTCGATCATAAACAAGATTCCTGCATGCGATACACCCATCTGGAGATCAACCACCACATCCTGCAACCATCTTCTCTTTGGCCTTCCTCTTCCTCTATTCCTGGGCATATACCCCTCCATTATTGTTCTCTCCAAACTTTCATAACGTTTCAAGTGACCAAAATATTTCAGTTTTCTTTGTTTTATCGTCTTTAATATAATCATGCAGCCTGCCCTCGTCACTATAAAACAGGCACTGATCATCTGCAAATAAAAGTTCATTTGTTGCGGGTGAATCTGTTATTTCATCTCAAGAAAAGTTAGAAATTCTCTGAGTCTACTCTATCAAGGCTGTCTGGATATTATATCTATGTAGATATTAAAAAGAAAGGGAGAGAGCACATATCCCTGTCTTACTCCTGTATTGACTTTGAACATATCTTATATACTTTCTTGTGTTCTTACTGCACTTCAGCTAGAGTGGTACATGGCTATGGTGTTTTCTAGCAATTATCCTTATTTCCCTTAGTCTTTAAGGATGGTCCACAATTTGTATCCATCTATTCTATAGAAAGCTTTTTCCTGATCTACAAACATAATATATTGCTGGTCACTGTATTCAATGATGTTTCTTTACATATTTGTTTTAGCGTAAATAGTGCATCAGTAAAACCTTTGCCCTTCCTGAAACCAAATTGTATTTTGCTTAACTGTTGTTCAACTATGGGTCTAATTCTTTTTTTCCTATAGTTTTGCGTACATTTTCCCCATATAGCCCTATATCCTGAGAACCATTGTATCCCTCTCTACATTTATATCTGCAATCATTATAAGTCACTAGCTGACCCGGCCCAGCTTCGCCCAGTCCCTGGTGGGGATCTATCTACCTGTCTGTCTGTCTGTCTGCCTGCCTACACGTCCATCCATCCATCTCTCCCTCCCTCTCTGTCTATCTATCTGTCTGTCTGCCTATCCGTCCGTCCGTCTCTCCCTCCGTCTATCCCTCCCTCCCTGTCTGTCTGCCTGTCTGTCTAATAATTTATTGTTTACAGTTAGAAAATTTCACTTAATGCTCGGATTAGGAGGAGGGAGGGGGAAGAGGAGGAGTAGGAGGATTATAACGCATATGCCTGTATATAACTGTAGCGAAAAGGTCCACCTATTTGATAAATATGCAACAATTTTACATATATAGCAATGCTATTAAAAGTTATGTCCCCTTGCTATATATAAATTATAATGTAAATTAAAATATTAAATAATATTAAGTAAATAACTGTACACTAACAAACTATGACAGTTGGCAGCACCGGAATGAGAAGAAGACGCATAGAAAATTTCATCTCGATTGGATGGACCGTTTGCGAGCGCATAAATAACATACATACAGACAGACATACATTGTATTTTATATATATATAGATATAATTCAAGGTGATATACTTACAAAGCTGTTTCTTTCCCAAGGAAAGTTATGTTGGCGTATAGAAAACGTTTTAGCAGCCACAAACACACAAATTCATGAAGCCTCTTTACTCAAACCTAATTGAATCCAAGATTATTCAACATACGCATCGCTCAAGCAGTTTAATATTAGTAATAATATTAATAGCTCAAGTAGTTTTAGATAAGTATGTTTAGTTGCCTCGCTGATCAATATAGAAGGTTAGAATTCATACTGGTTGCAAAAATTATTATAATTTTCCATTGAAACGCATTGAATTGACATAACCAAAAGTTCACATAGTAGAATAGCATTTGGACTTTGGAACAAGAATGTCAAAATCTTCAATATATTAAAATGACCTCGTTCTAGAAAATCAAATTTCTAAGTATTCTAAAGCAGAATGTCAGTTACAACAGTCATTATAGACTTAGAATCAGCCGTAAGCATTTTGCAGAATACATATGTCTGTATGCACATCTGGGCTATCGTGTTTGTGATAAAAAATAATACGTTATTAGTTCCGGCATAACACACCTAGCGGCTGGAGAATGTGCTTGCAAAAGTTACCCTTGTATGTGGTCATACTGTGTTCTCTGGTCCAATGGATCAAGAATGATTGGTGCAGGAGTGCCTATTAGAGTGAGATCAGTTCCCATTTGATAACTCCCACTGAAAGATGAACAGTTAATACTGTATAGATATATTAGTCAGTTGCAGATCCTTCAAATGACCAGCATGTTTAGAATACCAACACCAGTAGAATGAATGTATTCAGAACACCAACATCAGTAGAATGTATTCAGAACACCAACATAGTAGAATATAGTTGGGACACAAAGATCAGCAGAATGTATTCAGAACACCAACACCAGTAGAATGTATTAAGAACACCAACATCGGTAGAATGTTTTCAGAACACCAAAATCAGTAGGATGTATTCAGAACACGAACATCAGTAGAATCTATTCAGAACACCAACATTAGTAGAATGTATTTTGAACACCAACATCAGTGTCACGAGCTCGCCATGAGTTAACCAGATAATAATACCGACGTTTGCTTGGCGTATATTTTCTAGGCCACAACAGTCGTACTACCAGAGTAAACTCAGCTGCACAGGATACATCAGGTCAGCCCATATACACATTTGGTGGTGAGTGAGGAGGAAGTGAGTGCGCTGAATCATATATCACTTTGACAAGTCATAAACATATCAGAGGGAAAACGGAAGTACTTAGCACGGAAGTAACAGTACATATGTCAATTCTGGGTTTCCGGAACATCGAGAAGATTGACGGGGTTATTGGCAACTGTTGTTGGGGGTATACAGGAACTCGCTGGCGTGTTTTGGGAATCTAAACCAGTGATGACAGATCTAACATGGAGGGAGCCAGAGGGGGGATGGATCCCTGACAGGGGATGATCTGCCAAGGTGCCACCTGTGTGGGGGCATAAAGGATAACGTCACGTGGCCAACTTTAGGAGTTGCCATAAAAACCCGAGTTGGGGCCAA
Source organism: Cepaea hortensis (assembly GCA_963921405.1). NCBI lineage: Eukaryota > Metazoa > Mollusca > Gastropoda > Stylommatophora > Helicidae > Cepaea > Cepaea hortensis. The sequence goes on along the minus strand of OY992889.1, from coordinate 85,039,461 downwards.
CTAGGGGGACTTGGAAATGTGGCTCTAGTCGGAGTGCAAAGGCACTGCAGTGCTTAGTGGAAATAATATCTACCGTGTGTTAATTAGTGACTTAATTTTACACGTGCCTATAATGGCAGATGTAGATATGATTGATAGGACTGCAGTAGTGCCATTTAAGGTTCCCTACCAGATCCAAGGAAACTCAACAAAGTTTTGGGAAAGAATCCAATCCCATTCGGAAGAACACCAGTTCAACAATCAATAAAGTTGCATACAGAACGTAACTAAAGCTAGAAGGAAGTTGATTCACCAAAGAGAGTGATGCGTACTGATGCACCACACAGCATCAGATAGTAGTAACTAACAGAACATTACTGATAATAGTTGCCTAGTGTGATATAATCTCGTGTAATAGAACACAAGACATGATACTTGAGGCTAGATAGACACGAGTGAGGATCCAGTACAGTAACAATTAACATTAGTAACTGTACACACTACAAAGGACTTGTGCATTTTTTCAAGGAACGATAGGAACGGACATTGTGTAGGGTGCAACCGGTCCATGATTAACTGTTTATACCACCGGTGTCTATTTCGGATGTTCATGAAATGGGATTACCAGAGGTCTACAGAGGCAAATCAGTATCCAGCAGGATGGTTTCGGCACTGGGTGAGAAGTACATGTTCTGACGTAACGTGCTGTGGTCTATCCTTGCTGGGATCAGCTGACTGGGTTGTTGTCTGAGAGTCCGATTCTACACACTTTATAGAACACGTCACACATTTTCTTCACATACACGTCTCATATACGTTACACTTTTCTTTTAATAAATTAATCTTTATTAATTTTTAGAAGCAAGAGTTGTTGAGTATGTTGCTTTGGGGAAGTATGAGAAGGGGGCATAGTACGACAGTGAGAGAGTGATAGGAAAAGGTGTCCATAGGCTGATGGAGTGTGTTGGACGGAAGCTGGTGGATTCTCCAGAATATTGAGAGAAAAAAAATATAATGTGGGTGTCGACTCTCTTCACTCCAGGGACGACACTGTAAAGGAGGACACAACATTATTGGGGGCTCGTCCGGGATCTTTGGACAGCGGGATCTCTCATAAACGGGATCTTTGGACAGCGGGATCTCTCGTAAACGGGATCTTTGGACAGCGGGATCTCTCGTAAACGGGATCTTTGGACAGCGGGATCTCTTGTAAACGGAATCTTTGGACAGCGGGATCTCCCGTAAACGGAATCCTTTGACAGCGAGATCTCCTGCAAACAGGAACCTTTGACAGTGGGATCTTCTGACAACGGGGTCTTTTGACACGGGATCCCTAGTTATAAGAGGGAGATATCATTTTGGAGAATCCAGCTAGAGTGAATGTGGATAGGGGTTAGGACAAATATCTTACCTGTTCACACTTCACACGTCTGCATAGGTCTGTGGTCCTGATTCTACTCTTGTCACTGAGGAATGTGCTGTGTGTAGTAATATCTAGATTTATAGTACTTGTTCATATATCTGTATAGTAATTTGCAGTTATATTGTACTAGACCTGCTAGCTTACCTCTCTGTATAATGGCCACCCCTAAACTAACCACGTTAGAATTAAAGGCAAAGGGGGAAGAAATGTGATTGGGGGGTTCTGCTCTAACGGATTACATACAGGAAGTGGAGAGAGAGTATCGTCAAGCAGAAAGGGAAGATCGAAAGGCCGAGCTGGAATTGAGAAGGATGGAGTTGGAACAAGCAGCTAAGAAATTGGAAGCTGAGCAAGCAGCTAAGAAATTGGAAGCTGAGCAAGCAGCTAAGAAATTGGAAGCTGAGCAAGCAGCTAAGAAATTGGAAGCTGAGCAAGCAGCTAGGAAATTGGAAGCTGAGCAAGCAGCTAGGAAATTTGAAGCTGAACAAGCAGCTAGGAAATTAGAAGCTGAACAAGAAGCACAGAAAAGGGAGCATGAGTACCAGATGAGGGAACTCGAGTTGAAGAGTCAATCTAATGGAGAAACTGAGGGAGCAGTTGGAGATTCCTCCATCCCAGGATCAACACCAGTAGGTGGATATGGGTACCAGGCTATGAAGTTTCCTTTAGCGGTCTACGAGGAGGACAAAGAGAAGATTGACCAGTACCTTCAACGCTTTGAGGCTATGTCAGTTGCTATGGGTCTGGAGCGTAACAAATGGAATCTTAAGCTATCCCAGGGTTTACGCGGGACCGGTTACGAGGTTTATACTCGCCTGCCACCAGGACATGAGAACAATTATGACGAGTTAAAGACGGCTCTGCTGAAACGATTCGAGGTTACGTCACATACCTACCGGAAAAAATTTCGAGCAGCGAAACGAGAACCGGGGGAGTTGTTTGCCGCCTACAGTTTGCGTCTAAAATCTTATCTCCATAAGTGGATGGATTTGGCTGGGTTCGCACATGACTATGAGAGTCTGGAAGAGCTCATGGTGGTCGACCAGTTGAAGAAGCAAATGTCTAAACCTCTCAGGACGTTCCTGGGAGAACAAGGAGCAGAACGTATTGACCTCGTGACTAAATTAGCAGAACGGTTCGTCGAGGTACATGGGGAGGCAGGGGAAAACCTTTCCACCAACTCCAAAAGTCAAGAGAAACATGACAAGAAGAAAACCAAAAACTCAGGAACAAAAAAGTGGGAACCTTATGTGCAAAAATCAGAGGATAGTTCAGAGAAGAAGAAGGAGGGAAGCAAGAGCACTTCAAGCTCTACACCAAAACGACCGTGGTCGGAGAAGTGGTGTTCAATTTGTAAGTCACCCTCTCACAATACGAGGGACTGCAAATCGAAGGCTAAGAACCCTCACTTCGCAGCATGTCAAGTGACTTCCAAGGAGGTTGTCATGGAAAATGCCAAGGTCAACAAGGAAGCTCGCCACCAGGAGAGCTCACTCAAGTCTGGCAATAGAAAATCTAGGACAGGGAAATGGTGCAACCAATGCCAGTCGAATACGCACAATGCTATTGACTGCAGAGGAGAGTCAGGAGACACTCAATTCGTCGTGTGCCCCGGGAAACCTAAGGTGGAGCCCACCGAACAGGTCGAGGCCGAGGAAGAGACTCCAGACCAGGAAAAACCACCTGTAGTGGAATTGGTAGAGGTTAACGGTCGTCAAGTGGAGTGTTTATACGACACAGGACTGGACGGGGAGGCCGTGATTTCTGCGGATCTGGTACATCCAGAACAATTCACAGGTGAAACCTTGGATATACAGCCTGCACAGAAGAGTGCTGTAACCATGAAGTTGCCTATTGCTAATGTGGAGATTCGGTCAAGGTACGTCACCGGCACCATCAAGGCCGCTGTATTGACCGATCCCATTTTTCCAGTCATCCTAGGTTGCCGGTATGTCTTTCTGGGAATGCCCAGGGAGCCAATCCATATGGGAGCAATGCAGACTCGCTCTCAGACGAAAACGGAAGAGGCAGACGCAATTGTGACTAACCCAATGCCGGGGGAGCTACGAACTGCCCAGAGTGAGGATGATACTTTACGTCCTTGCTACAAAAAGCTGCAGAAAAGTGCTAATCCACCAGGACGGGGGCAGTACTACATGAAGAATAGGATACTCTACAGGAGAGCAGGAAGGGGAGACAACCTATACGGTCAGTTGGTCGTCCCAAAAGCTCACAGGTCCTAGATTCTTCATATGGGGCATACCATCTCCTTTAGTGGACATATGGGTATTGCCGCCACCATGCAGCGGATTTCCTGCCACTACTATTGGCCGGGAATGACAGATGATGTGCCTCGGTATGTGAAGTCATGCCCTGAGTGCCAGAGGGTGGCACCGAAACACTGGACAGCACCGGTGGTGTTGGGTGAGATGCCCATCATGAACTCTCCTTTCGAGAGGGTAGCCATCGATATCGTGGGTCCACTTCCCAGGACTAGGTAGAGGAACATGTATATACTCACAATGGTGGATTGCTGTACAATGTGGGGTGAAGCCATACCGTTGACCACGATTGACTCGAAAAGAGTGGCGGACGCACTGATGGAGGCCTTTACCAGATTAGGCTTTCCAGATCAAATTCTGACAGAAAATGGATCTCAGTTTTGTGGAAAACTCATGGAGGAGGTATTTAGGGTGTTTCACTCTAACCACATACATACCAGCCCTTACCACCCTCAAGCCAATGGACAAGTAGAGCGTTTCAACGGCACGTTGATGACAATGCTCAGGAAATTAGCGCAGGAAAAACCGGATAGGTGGGATGAATATATCCCAGCAGCACTCTTTGCCTATCGGGAAGTTCCTCATGGCTCAACAGGACTACCACCCGCTACGTTGCTGTTTGGTCGTCCAATCAAAGGACCGTTGGAAGCCATGTTGAGGAGTTGGACTGAAGAGGGGACGTCAGAAGAAGTGATCTCATCCTATCAATACGTGGAGGAACTGAAAGAAAAACTCCACAAGGGATGGACTCTGGCAAATCAAAACTTGAAAAAGGCCAGGAAAAGACATGCGGCTTACTACAACCGTAGGTCTAAAGAAAGATCTCTAGAGGTGGGAGATAAAGTCTTGTTGCTACTCCCAACGGGAAACAACAAACTGGAGATAGGTTGACAAGGACCATTTCCCGTGGAAAGGGTGATATCCAGAACCAACTATCCGATCCGGATCCGGGGAAAGTCGAAGATCTTTCATATCAATCTCTTGCGGAAATACGAAGAGAGACCCGGAGACAAGGCAGCGCACCTCATGGCAATGGCAGTTGCAGTGGAGACAGAAGTGGGAACCAACGAGGGCAGGGAATATCCCTTGGTACACCAGGAAACCTATAGGGATGTACACGTGAACCCTGATCTGACCTCCCAGGAGAAGGAAAGGATAACCCAGGTTCTCAAGTCTCATAAGGAGATACTGACTGATAAACCAGGACGAACGAGGTTGGTTGAGTTCGATATGACTTTGACCACACAGGAGCCTGTTCGCCAAAAGGTTTGCCCAGTGCCATTCTCTAAAGAAAAGGCCCTGGAGGAGGAAATACAAAAATTGCTGGAGGATGACGTGATTGCACCATCCACATCCCCATACAATGCGGGGGTGGTTTTGTTACGCAAACCAAGTGGAGAACACAGGTTGTGTATAGACTACCGACTTCTGAACAGTCACACACAATTTCAGGTGGAACCTTTGCCGAATCCAACTCAGTTATTCGCTAGGCTCCATAAGGCTCGGTACTTTTCAAAGGTGGATCTGAGTCGGGGGTACTATCAGATACCAGTCAAACCGGAGATTCGACCACTGTTAGCTTTCAGTACACCCAGTGGACACTACGAATTCAAAGTCATGCCCTTTGGACTCAGCAATGCACCCAGTGTGTTTACACGCATGATGAGGACTTTACTAGATCCGTTACAGGATCCGTCCATCATCTCTTTCATGGATGATATTCTGATTTCCAGTGACAGCTTGAATGACCACTTACAATCCTTGGAGAGAGTGTTTAATAGGCTCAAGGAAGCAGGGCTTACTGCTCGTCCAACCAAGTGCATGATTGGTTACCAGACTCTGGAATTTCTAGGTCACACCATCACTCCAGGACACATTGTTCCAGAAGAGAAGAACCTGGAGAAAATCAGAAATGCACCAAGACCTAAAACGAAGAAGGATGTGCGATCTTTTCTCTCGTTGTGTGGGTTCTATCACAAATTTATCCCACATTTCACTGAACTGGAAGCTCCGTTGACGGAAACCTTGAAAAAGGGATTCCCGGACCAAATCATTTGGACACCAGAATGTGAGAATGCCTATAGTCAGTTAAAGGAGGCCTTGGTCAGCAAACCTGTATTACAGCTCCCTGACCTTTCCAAACCATTTGTGTTGAGAACAGATGCGAGTGCGATTGGAATTGGAGCCGCTTTGTTACAGGAAGGAAAAGACGATGCTTCGGTTTTGAAACCTGTGGCATACACAAGTAAGAAACTTCTACAGGCGGAGAGGAATTATTTAACTGTTGAGAGAGAGTGCTTGTCCCTTGTATGGGCAGTGCAAAAATTTCAGCCATATTTGTATGGAGTTAAGTTTCGGGTCCAGTCGGATCATCAGCCCCTGATGTTCCTGGCTACTTCTCAGAAGCTCAACGCACGTTTGATGCGGTGGTCGTTGTTACTTCAACCGTATAATTTCACAGTAGAGTACATTCCTGGGAAGGAAAATGTTGGAGCGGACTTCTTGTCAAGACACCCAGCTCCTGAAGAAGAGGAATGAATCATCTGGATTTAACTCATGGTGGAGAAGAGTGAGATGGACTACTCTCTTAAGAGGGGGCCTATGTCACGAGCTCGCCATGAGTTAACCAGATAATAATACCGACGTTTGCTTGGCGTATATTTTCTAGGCCACAACAGTCGTACTACCAGAGTAAACACAGCTGCACGGGATACATCAGGTCAGCCCATATACACATTTGGTGGTGAGTGAGGAGGAAGTGAGTGCGCTGAATCATATATCACTTTGACAAGTCATAAACATATCAGAGGGAAAACGGAAGTACTTAGCACGGAAGTAACAGTACATATGTCAATTCTGGGTTTCCGGAACATCGAGAAGATTGACGGGGTTATTGGCAACTGTTGTTGGGGGTATACAGGAACTCGCTGGCGTGTTTTGGGAATCTAAACCAGTGATGACAGATCTAACATGGAGGGAGCCAGAGGGGGGATGGATCCCTGACAGGGGATGATCTGCCAAGGTGCCACCTGTGTGGGGGAATAAAGGATAACGTCACGTGGCCAACTTTAGGAGTTGCCATAAAAACCCGAGTTGGGGCCAACTAGGGGGACTTGGAAATGTGGCTCTAGTCGGAGTGCAAAGGCACTGCAGTGCTTAGTGGAAATAATATCTACCGTGTGTTAATTAGTGACTTAATTTTACACGTGCCTATAATGGCAGATGTAGATATGATTGATAGGACTGCAGTAGTGCCATTTAAGGTTCCCTACCAGATCCAAGGAAACTCAACAAAGTTTTGGGAAAGAATCCAATCCCATTCGGAAGAACACCAGTTCAACAATCAATAAAGTTGCATACAGAACGTAACTAAAGCTAGAAGGAAGTTGATTCACCAAAGAGAGTGATGCGTACTGATGCACCACACAGCATCAGACAGTAGTAACTAACTGAGAACATTACTGATAATAGTTGCCTAGTGTGATATAATCTCGTGTAATAGAACACAAGACATGATACTTGAGGCTAGATAGACACGAGTGAGGATCCAGTACAGTAACAATTAACATTAGTAACTGTACACACTACAAAGGACTTGTGCATTTTTTCAAGGAACGATAGGAACGGACATTGTGTAGGGTGCAACCGGTCCATGATTAACTGTTTATACCACCGGTGTCTATTTCGGATGTTCATGAAATGGGATTACCAGAGGTCTACAGAGGCAAATCAGTATCCAGCAGGATGGTTTCGGCACTGGGTGAGAAGTACATGTTCTGACGTAACGTGCTGTGGTCTATCCTTGCTGGGATCAGCTGCCTGGGTTGTTGTCTGAGAGTCCGATTCTACACACTTTATAGAACACGTCACACATTTTCTTCACATACACGTCTCATATACGTTACACTTTTCTTTTAATAAATTAATCTTTATTAATTTTTAGAAGCAAGAGTTGTTGAGTATGTTGCGTTGGGGAAGTATGAGAAGGGGGCATAGTACGACAGTGAGAGAGTGATAGGAAAAGGTGTCCATAGGCTGATGGAGTGTGTTGGACGGAAGCTGGTGGATTCTCCAGAATATTGAGAGAAAAAAAAATATTATAATGTGGGTGTCGACTCTCTTCACTCCAGGGACGACACTGTAAAGGAGGACACGACAATCAGTAGAATATGTTCAGAACATCAAGATCAGTAGAATGTATTCAGAACACCAACATCAGTAGAAAGTATTCAGAACACCAACAGCAGTAGAAAGTACTCAGAACACCAAGATCAGTAGAGTGTATTCTGAGCACCAAGATCAGTAGAATGTATTCAGAACATCAAGATCAGTAGAATGTATTCAGAACACCAACATCAGTAGAAAGTATTCAGAACCCCAACAACTGACATCTGCGGAGAGATGTGGACGCCAGCAAAATTTGACAGGGCCCATGATGATGAGATACTGACTAGCTCAGATTAGGCCTATGTGGGTATTATTTCATCCTCGCTTCATCGCAAATTCATTGTCAACACACTTCACCTCATTGCCTTTGGCACTCGATAATAATGATACCCGTACGTGCAATACAGTTACCATTGTCTGTAACATAACACGTTGAGTTTTCAAGTTGCCAATGATCAAACAGTAGTTATAGCTTCACATTTCACATGGTGACATTTGTAATGTCTATAATTGATTCACTAAAATACATTATATGGATTTTGTAAACATCTGAACACTTGGCGATCATTCTGAATAACACACTGTAAGATAATAAACCACCTGCCTGCATGTAATCATTTATGGCTGCTTGATGTTTCACAAAGGCTTGTTCAATATAACAGCTCTTATTGCAAGAGCAGGTTTCCGATGGAATATTCGTGTTAACAGAGGGGGTGATTGGGTAATGTAAAGTTGATTAAAATTATCTGTCTGCCTGTCTGTCTGCCTATTAGTAGTAGTCGTCCAGACGGCGGCAAGTGGCGTGATGGAATAATCATAGTTCTCTGTAAAATCTGACTTTTCGGAGCGAAAAAACGAAAGAACTAACAAACAAACCAACTTTATTTTCAAAGTGTCACCTATTGGGCACGAAGGCCCGTCTTACATTCGGCCCTTCCAATCACTCATCTTTCGTTCATCATTATACATGTTACATTCACATAGGAAATAAAGACATTGTCAAATGAATGTTGTTGACATAAGCAATGCTTATTACCATGTTATAAGATAGGTAGGCAGGCAGACATGCGTACACACGCATGCATACATACATACATAACACGCACGCGCGCGCGCACACACACACACAGACGTATATATCCTTCAAATGAATATTCATTACTCTTATTAGTTACTTCCATGTCGTTTACACGATGTTACAATCATCCCCAGCAGTTACTGACTTTGTGTGATGTACTAGGCAATTTCTCATTCAGTAGTTTATCATTGCTTTCTGAACGACCGACGCTCACACCATCGAAATTAATAAATGTTATCTGCTCCAAAACCATCTGCGGTTTATGTCGAGCCCTGGAATTGGTTTGTCGGAAAATTGTAAAATTTCTTTCTCTAACCCGTAAACCATTGATGCGGACATTTTACTAGTAAATACTTCAGAAACTATATACTCGCGTAGCTTAATTTGTAAAATGCCTACTTATAAATACAGCCAATGCAATATACAAGTAAATGGGAACATTCTTAAACAAGTGAATCGGTGCAGTTATCTCAGAACATCTGATAAGAGATGCCTTGAAGAGATTAGAACAATAATCGCCATTGCGAAGGTAGCCTTTTGCAAGATGGAAAACATACAGTCCAATCAAAAGATGTCATTTGCAACGAGAAAAAGAGTGTTGAAATGCTACAGATAACCTGTACTTTTGTATGGATGTGAACTGTGGACAATGAGCAGACAATCTGAAAAACATCTGATGGTTGTGGAAATGTGTTTTCTGAGAAAAATGCAAAGAATACCATGGACTGATGGAAAAACGAATGATCAAGTCTTACAAGAAACAACGGATGACCGTAAAATGATTAGAGAAATTAGACGTAGACAGTCAAAATTGTTTGGACATGTTATTAGAAGGAATAAATTGGAGAACTTTGTGACAACTAGCAAGATCGAAGGGAAGAGACCAAGAGGAAGGCCGAGAAGTAAATACCCGGATGGCTTGGCCACATGGCATGGTAGAGATAAAAACACTGAGCTGATCCAAGACTCTGGTAATAGTGTGAGATGGCAAAGCATGACCACCTTCGCTTCTTGACATGGCACGTGATGATGAAGATATCTAAACATGATGTCACCTGCCTTGAGGGATATCTTTATTTAAAATGTATGCCTGGTGAACATTATCACCAGGTTTAGAAATTCAATTTATCAAAATCTGATAGGCAGGCAGGCGGACGGACGGACGGACAGACTCGATCTCAGCGGTTTCAAAATCTAGCCTAAGGTGGACGTTGATCGAATTAGAAATATAGACTGCTATACCCGTCTCCTGTTTCTAATAAGGATCTCTTCCAATAACTTAAAAATCGCTGATAGCGATGTCATCATCTGAGATGTTACCATTTAATGGATTGTCGCTAACCCCGAACATGTGAAAATTTTGATTTAGTTCGAGCGATAGTTCTGGAAGCTTCCCTAATAGATGGCAGATATTTAACTGTCCGACTCGGATCCCATCTTTACTAAGCCAGTGCTCATACTTATTAGACATTTAAAGTATGCGTTAAAATAAATTATGTAAACACAGAATCATTAAAACGTAAGTCAGTTAATACAATCAAACCATCAGTTTAGAGAAACAGTAATATATCTGACATTATATAACAATACGTAAACAAATAAATCATGAAGAGCGGTTAAGTCTCCACACACACACAGTAAAAACAAGTTAAGAAGGATTATAAAATATATACAACTAAATACGATCAGTGAATGTAGAGAATTATACAAGTTAATATTTATAGTCACGTATCTACTATCCCCTCTGCTGTGTGTCCACCGTGACGAGCTAGAGGGGCTTGTGCGTCCCAATGACCCCAAGAGCTATGCCGACGGTAGCACAGCTACTGGTAGGGCCACCCATGTCGGACAGGTCAAGGGAGAGGGACCAGACGAAGAGACACACAAACCTGCTGCCTTGTAGGTAGACTGGGGACAGTCAAAGGCTAGGGAAAGCACCCCGAATACATGCTTGTCAAAATCGGATATACTGAGCCACAGGCTTGACAAAGCAGTGCAACGTAAAACCTGCTGCCTTGTAGGTAGACTGGGGACAGTCAAAGGCTAGGGAAAGCATCCCAAATAAATGCTTGTCGAAATCGGATGCACTGAGCCACAGGCTTGACAAAGCAGTGCAACGTAACTTAATTCATGATGTCACAAATCAAAATTAATCGTTATGGTGCTAATCCAGTGAAGTCCCATCAGGCGGCGATAGTGCCGGGCCCCCTGCCTCGAGGGGGTCCACCCATGACTACTGGTGGTCACCTTCCCCTGTGCTGTGGAGTCAAGGCACAGAGGAGTAGGTTAAGAGCTATTGACCAAATACCCCGGACACTCAACATACTACAGTGGAATGCCGAAGGAGTTTACAAGAAGAAAGACTCCCTAACACAGCGTCTTCATAAAGATAGAATAGATGTGGCATGCATTCAAGAGACACACCTCAACGCCAATCACAAATTCTCAGTCAGAGGATATCAGGCCACACGTTTCGACCGCGAAGGACACAAAGGAGGAGTTCTAATACTTACACGAAATACAATACCTTGCAGCGAAGTATCTGTGATCTCTGACAACCAAACGGAAATTATAGGTGTTGATATAATGATAAAGGACGTGAAAATAAGAATCTACAATCTGTATAGCCCAGCAGATAAGGACCTTACACTCTCAAACATGAAAATAACTGACACAAACTGCATTATTGTCGGAGACTTTAATAGCCGTTCAGAAAGATGGGGATACCCAGATACTGACACAAGAGGAGATGAATTGGAGGACTGGGAAATAGACTCAAATCTCCATCTACTCAATAAAGCGGATGACACACCGAGCTTCTACTCCAGAAGATGGCTTATCACTTCTACTCCAGACTTAGCTTTCTGCACAGGAGACATCCTCCACAAAATCGATCGCCATGTGCTGGACCAATTAGCAGGTAGTGACCACAGACCAATCAAGCTTGTAATGAATATGGAGTATGTTCCACAGGAGCAAAAGCCCTTGCCCCGCTGGAATTACAAACGAGCAGATTGGGACAGATTTGCCATACTAACAGACACATATTGTGAAAACATAAATACACGATATGGCAACATAAAGCAAATGGTGGAAAGTCTAAACAGAACGATAATACAGGCAGCCACTGAGTCTATTCCTAGAGGAGCGAGGAAAAATTACAAACCATACTGGACTGAAGAACTACAAAGTTTGGAGGACAAAGTTGAAGATGCCAGGAAGACAGCAGAGAGAGAACAAACAATTGAAGCGAATATCTCTCTCAAAGCCATCTCAGCAAAATATAAAAGAACAGTAAATCAAACAACAAGAGATTGTTGGAGGGAAAAAACAGAAAACCTGAATTTTGACAGGGATGGAAACAAACTATGGAAACTAGTGAAAGCCATGAACAATGAAGGACCTAGAAACAAACAAATAACAATTAAACAAGGAAATGCCTTGCTTACAGGAAAAAAGGCTGCAAATGCACTAATGGAACACTATGCAAATGCAAACCACATTGATATTACAACCGAACAGAAGAAAGCAATCAAAGACAAACAGATACATCATAGAAATACAGAGACAGCAGCAGAATATATGATGGCAAATCTAACAATGGAAGAAATGGAACAGGCAATGAATACCCTAAAAAAGAAGAAATCACCAGGAAAGGATGGAATCACAAATGAAATGCTAATAGGACTAGGCACCAAGGCAAAGAAGAAACTACTAGCAGTCCTAAATAACAGCTGGAAGAGAGGAATAGTCCCACAGACATGGAAGGAAGCTATACTAATACCAGTCCCAAAGAAAGGAAAAGACCTGGAAGAACCAAATGGCTATCGACCTATCAGTCTACTTAGCTGTGTAGGAAAATTAATGGAACGCATTATCAATGGCAGGCTAACATGGCATCTGGAAGAAAACAAACTCTTAACACCACACCAAGCAGGATTCAGAAAGTACAGATCCACTGAAGATCAAATAACCTATATAGCTCAGGAAATAGAGGAAGCCTTCCAAGAGAAAACGCACACACTAGCAGTCTGGATAGATTTAGAAAAGGCATTTGATAAAGTATGGAAGGAAGGACTGAAAGTAAAACTGCAAAACATGCATGTTTGTGGGAAAATGTACAAATGGATCAGCCACTACCTTGAGAACAGAACTGCCAGGACAAAAGTACAAGGACAAACAAGCAAAATGATGCTGCTGGAGCAAGGTGTCCCCCAAGGAGGAGTTCTTTCACCAACATTATTCCTAGCATATATAAATGACATCACAGAAAATTTTCCAGCCAGAGTACACACATCCTCCTTTGCAGATGACCTAGCCATATGGACATCTGAAGAATATATTAGTACAGCTAACAGCAGAATACAGCAAGCCTTATTAGCGCTAGAGGACTGGTCAAAATCATGGCTAGTGAAGATAAGTGAGGAGAAAACAACATGCACAGTGTTCTCCCTCTCAAATAAAACTCAGCAACCTAAGCTGGTATTGAATGGAAAAATATTGCGCCATGAAGAAAATCCAAACTATCTAGGAGTCACTTTTGATCGTCGCCTGACATGGAAGACACAGGTTGAGAAAAATCGAACAAGAGCAAGGCAGAGAATGGCAATCATGAAAAAGCTTGCTGGTACAACGTGGGGAGCAGATGAGAAAGTTCTCAAGAAGTTATATACTGGACGGGTGAGGCCAGTACTGGAATATGGCATTGCAGCTTGGGCAACAGCAGCTAAGTCAAACTTTAACAAAATAAGTAGAGTCCAAAACCAAGGAATGCGAATCATAACTGGAAGCCTGAAGACAACGCCTATTAATGAACTAGAAAAGATCACTTGTTTACAACCAATGCAGGATAGAAGAGATAGCAGAGCCCAGCAACAAGCAGAAAATTTTAGAAGATTGACAGACCACCCTATGTACAACAGATTTAATGGTTTTGGAAAAGGAAGACTGAAGCGTAGCAACTTTGTAGAAACTGCAAAACGAAGGATTAGGGCAGATCCTATACTTAACATATCAACAGTCAAGCCCATACACAATGCACACAAGTTCCCAGCTTGGAGACAGCAGCAACTGCCTGAGATGATAGAAAACATTCCTGGTATTGAGAAAAAGAACACTCAGCATGAAACCGAAAGAAGAGAAATAACCCTAAACTACATAAAAGAACATTACCCAAGCAGGAATTGGACCCATGCATATACAGATGGATCAGCCAAAAATTCAATAGAGAATGGAGGAGGAGGAATTCTCCTTAATTTAAAAAATGTAGTGAAAAAAACACATTCAATGGCAACTGGAAAATTTTCAAGTAACTTCAAAGCGGAGGTAGAGGCTCTGAAAACTGCAGCAGAAATGCTCCTGATGGAGGAAAATAAAGAGAAGCAAATAGCTATCTTCACAGATGCAAAGTCAGCTGTCTCAATACTGAAGAGCAATGACAGCACAGAACTAACTGACCTAAGAGCAGCACTCCATGGTCTATGTCAGAAATCCAAAAAAGTTGAAATTCAGTGGATCCCATCACATTGCAGTATACCTGGAAACGAAGAGGCTGACAGACTGGCAAAAGAGGGCGGACGACTACCACAGCCTGACATAGACATAACCTATAATGAGGCAAAGAGGTTGATAAAAAGCACTTATAGAACCAAATGGGAATCAGAGCATCCAGGCCATCAGAAGGATGATGCATATTACAAACTCGACCGAAGAGAACAAGTAGCAATCTTCAGACTCCGCACAGGACATAACAGGCTGAAATACCACTTGTTCAATAAACTAAAGATAGGAGATACCGATGAATGTAATTGTAGAACTGGAAAAATGACAGCAAAACATTTGCTGCAGGATTGCCCAACGTATGCAGAACAGAGAAAGATATTTTGGCCCACACCTGCTTCATTTGAGGACAAGCTCTATGGAGATATCAACAAGCTCAAGTTGACCGCAGCTTACTTTAACTACATACAGGTTGACATTTAAAGGTGCATAAAGACCCAGAGGCATGAAATGGAATATTGCTTGGATAGCAAATCCATTATGTGGAAAGTCCAAATCGAAAGCTCGCTGTGTGGGCTTCATAAAAGGTGGAAAAGTGTCCTAGTGGCATGAAATGGAATATTGCTTGGATAGCAAATCCATTACGTGGAAAGTCCGAATCAAAAGCCCAACAGTGGGCTTCATAAAAGGTGGAAAAGTGTCCTAGTGGCACGAAATGGAATATTGCTTGGATAGCAAATCCATTACGTGGAAAGTCTGAATCAAAAGCCCACTGTGTGGGCTTCATAAAAGGTGGAAAAGTGTCCTAGTGGCACGAAATGGAATATTGCTTGGATAGCAAATCCATTACGTGGAAAGTCTGAATCAAAAGCCCACTGTGTGGGCTTCATAAAAGGTGGAAAAGTGTCCTAGTGGCACGAAATGGAATATTGCTTGGATAGCAAATCCATTACATGGAAAGTCCGAATCGAAAGCTCACTGTGTGGATGTCATCTGCAGACTGCATACTTCTGGTTTCCGGAAGAACAGCCTATGGTGAACGGAAGGCCCAATATACGGAAGTGAGGCTAAGCAGCCATGTGCAGGACGTGACGATTCCTTGGGTGAGCCCAGTACCAGAGCGCTATGTGATGGCTCTGCAAGTATGGAAGCCTCCTTGGGTGGCGGGGAATGCCCATGGTCTGCCCCTGCCTTCCCTTGAGCGCTGACCAGAATCATTGGCTGTTCTATATGGACCAGCTGGGATGGGGGATAACACCACAACAGTGAGAGTCAAACGTCCTAAGAAACCCCCGGGAAGGTTAACCCGGTCAACAAATGCCCGCAGAAGTCGGATGTGTCGGCCTAACGGCGCAAGAACGCAGCTCTGCTGTAAACAGGCACAACGCAATCACATGCGAAAAAAAACTCCGGATGAACGAAGAAGAAGTATCCACTATTATCGGTCTCCCTGGCCTAGGCGTTAGCGTCTTTCTCCGTAATCGCGTATATTCTCGTGAGTAACGTAACCTGCGCTAGAATCGGTAGCGGTTCTCGCCACGTTGGTAACTAACTGGATATGTGAGCCGGTAGCCCAGAAAGCAGTGGCAAACTACTAGGCGTAATCTTGCTAAAAAAAAATCAACAATCAGCTGAAAGATGCTGATGTTGACAGCAATGTCCTGTAAAGGCTATTCGAAAAAACCGAATATGCAGACAATCATTCTAGAAAAATACAGGCAGGCAGGCAGTTGTAGAACGATTTAGAACTTTCTAGAAATAGATAGACAGACAGACACACAGACAGACAGACAGACAGCCAGACAGACAGGTAGGTAGGTAGGTAGGTAGATACTACTACTACTACTACTACTACTACTACTACTACTACTACTACTACTACTACTACTACTACTACTACTACTACTACTACTACTACTACTACTACTACTACTACTACTATTACTACTACTACTAGTGCTTTTGCTGCTGCTGCTACTATTGCTGCTACTACTGCTACTGCTGCTGCTAGTGCTACTACCACCACTACTACTACTACTACTTTTACTTCTACTGCTACTATTATTACTACTACTACTATTACAACTACTACTACTACTACTACTACTACTACTACTACTACTACTACTACTACTACTACTACCACTGCTACTACTACTACTGCTACTACTACTACTACTACTACTACTACTACTACTACTACTACTACTACTACTACTACTACTACTACTACTTTTAATACTAATACTGCTACTATTACAAAAACAACAACTACTACTATTAGTACTACGACAACCACCACTACCACTGCTGCAACAACAATTACTACTGCTACTACTACTACTACTACTACTACTACTACTACTACTACTACTACTACTACTACTACTACTACTACTACTACTACTACTACTACTACTACTACTACTACTACTACTACTACTACTACTCATTCATTCATTCAGTAGCATGTTCTTTGCAGAACCTCGCTCCCATAACAACCTTCCGGAAAACTTCTCGATCACAAACAACATGTCCCGCGTCAGATACACCCATCTGGAGATCATTCGCCACATCCTGCACCCATCTTCTCTTTGGCCTTCATCTTCCTCTCTTCCCAGGCATTTACCCTCCGTTATTGTTCTCTCCAAACTTTCATGACCAAAATATTTCAATTTTCTTTGTTTTATCGTCTTTAATAGCCAACTTTCTTCAATATTTAGCTCTTGAAGTATGGATGCATTTGTTCTTTTCTTTACCCAAGATATTCTTAGAACCCATCTATAACATTTGTATTCAAAGGTATTTATGTGCTTTTCAACTTGTTTAGTAAGTGTCCATGTCTCACGGGCGTACGTTGCAATGGGAAAAATGCATGCTCTTAAAAATCTAATTTTTGAAGTTCTATCTGTCCCACTCCATAATTTATTCAGTTGTTTTAGTCTTTGAAGAGCAATTGATAGTCGTCGTTTAATTTCTTTCACTGTGTCACCATTGTTGGTAATCAATGACCTAAGATATTCAAAATTTTCCTCCACCGCCAACTTTCCTCATTAACATATATTTCTTTCTCCATGTTAGTTTTATCTGTATGCATTATCTTTGTTTTTGCTATGTTAAGATATAAGTTGTGATTATCACTATTTCTTTGGGTTAAGGTTATTAAGTTGTCTATATCATTCATATGGTTGCTTTCCGGCATGGCACATGATTGATTGATTGATTGATATCATTCTGTGATGTGGACAGCAATACTGTATCATCAGCATATCGAATCTCTGGCATTTCATGACCACCGATACTTAGGGAATCATATTGCTCCCTGGTTATATCATCTCTGACATTTCTCACTATATTTTCGGCGTATAGGTTAAACAAATAGGGTGACAGCATACAGCCCTGACGGACTCCTTGCTTGATGTCAAACCAGTCTGATGTCTCGCCATTTAATCAAGCCGCTGCTTGTTGGTCTAGATAGAGCATTTTTATGAGCTGTACTACATGTGCTGGAAATCCCATATTCCTCATGATTTCCCTAAGTTTCTGATGTTGTACACAGTCAAATGTCTTTGAATAATCCACAAAACATGGATTATATATATATATATATATATATATATATATATATATATATATATATATATATATATATATATATATATATATATATATATATATTATGGACATTGTAGTAACAGAGAGTGCAAAGAAAGGACTTTCCTTGAATATCAAGAAAATAGTAACAATGGTGGTATCAAAGAAAATGGTGACATAAAAATGTGACGTAGAAATAGAAGGGAAAGTTCTTAACCAAGTGGATAATTTTAAATTCTAGGGGCATTTATAACATCAGACGGAAGATGTAAAACATAGGTTAAGATCAGAATAGGGCAGGCAAAAGCCGCATTTCAGGAAATGAAGACTATCTCATGCAATAAGTCACTATCAATGAATGTAAGAAAGAGAGTTCTGAAATGCTATACAGAGCCACTTTTGCTGTATGGCAGTGAATCTTAGAATGTAAATGAACAAATTAAGAAGAAATTAGAAGCAACAGAAATGTGGTTTTGAGACGAATGTTGCGAATTCCTTGAACTGTCAGAGTAACTAACAACGATAGCCTGAAAGAGGCTAATGAAACTAGAACACTATATACAACAATAAAAAAGAGACAAACAGCTTTCTTTGGTCATATGATGAAAAGAGACATTGGAGATCATGGCGACAACTAGAACGATCGAGGGGAAGAGAGGCAGACCACGAGAAATGATACTGGATGGACTGAGACGGTGGCATGTAGGTATATCATCAGCCGAGTTTATCCAGAACACCAAAGACCGAGATCTGTGGAGAGCCTTGAACGCCCACGGCCTACGCCAACTGGGTGTTGATAAAGTCTCATTACACTTTGTACTTAGAACAAATTTGAAAAATGAAGAACATGATATCATCAAAAAATATGTTCCACGTGTGATATACTAAAACGTCTCTACCAACATCCTGGTATGGACGCCCTTAAAAATTACAATCCCTAACAATTACGGTTTAAGTAGCTTACTTAATATAGAAGAAGAAAAGAGTAGGGCAGCCAAATTTATTTGGCATTAGTTTAAAATGTGGCCTTAGTTTGGTTCACGTACCTGGCAAGACCGGGACTAATTGTAAGACAAAGGGATTATAGTGTCCATGTTTGGTTCAGGTGAACAAAGGAGACAGACGTGCTTTCCCTGCGGGGAGGGCAGTTTAGCCCTAAAGTATGTCATTCTCTGCAGCAATTGAAAGTAGCGGTGGTTTGGATTTTGTTGGACTACATCACTAAAACAGGATCCTGGGTCAACAGCCAGCTGTAAGTGATAAATGGCAACCTGTCCTAAACATAGTCTGGACCAATAACTCAATGTTTACTACTGCACTCATTAGCTGCAAAAGCCAGCAAAAGACAATTTCGAAGGCGACTGACAACGTTATTGATGATGTCCTACTTCCGTAGGAATATCCAGGATGGACTTCAGTATCTAACAATCGACAAAGATAAAGATCTACAGAGTAACTGACAACAGGTATCGTCTGCTTTACTTCTGAGAAGTACCACCTGAAGCCTCATCACTCAGCAACATCAGTGAAACTATACGCAAATCCTACCAGTTACTAGATCTAGCAACAGTGAGAACCCTTTAACTGTTGGTTGGATTACCAAGTTGATATCCAACAATGGATAAGTCTTCGAAAGAAAGTCTCACAGCAGCAAAAGTCAAACATAAGTTTCAAGACACTCAACACCGAGTTCTAGTTATGAACCTCAAAGAAATTGGGAAGACACAGAACTACACCGAGATAACAATAAGGTCAATTCCTGGCCATACGTTGATCACCAACTGAAAGACTCAAGTCATCAACAGCAGGTTATAGACCTGACTACCAACTGAAATATACCCAAACAACAAGTTCAAAACAGATCCTACACCTGAATACCAACCCAAAGACACCGAATGAAGCTAGTGGAGTAAATATGTAATGTATATATCAATTCTGGACATAGTCACAGATACTACCATTGAATTCCTCTCAGCCATATAAGTTCCTACACTGGACTAGATAGCAACGACTAACTCTTTGCTGGTCCAATGTCAGCCTAAATGCCATGGGTTATAGACTCGCGGCTTGGTGGGTGTAACATCTTTGTAAACATAATTGGAATTCTGATATCGGAAGCAAAGCAGCTGAATGGACGTCTACTTGGCACCATGTATGGTGAGATGGGAAAGTACCTTCTGCAGAGGTTAAGTGTAAAATCCTGGAAGTAAGACCAACCAAGGCCTCAAAATTTCACAAAGGCACCTAGCCTACTTGCAAAAGAGTATTCGAAAATTCTAGCTCCACGGAGGAGATACGTGATTGTGTGTAATTTCTATTCTTGGATTATGGAGTATGATTTGCACCAGCCAATTACCAGTGGATATAAATTTTAGGAACACAACTGAGTGCATTTATTTCGGTACCCAGATAATGGGAATAGGATCTAATATACATAGGAGATGAACACTGAACCGTACAACAAGAGAGTATATGACAGTAAACAACTAATTAATTAGTTTAATATTATGTAATGAATGTAGTGTTTAATTTTGTTGAACACATGCCAATGTTTTTTTTTTTTTTTTTTTAAATCATTAAGGGTCAATGGTGGTGGCCACTAACTGATATGTATTAGTGGGTGTTTGAAGATTGTTGAATTTTGGAGGAACAGGGGATTGCACTTTTAATGTGTCTATGAACTGTCATATTTCCTCCCATGCCTGTTCCAGTATTTCAGTATGGTCAATATATGTTTGTGAATGTAGACTGCTGTCATATTTCATGAAAATGTATACCTATGTCATATTTCAAAGGAATGTATACATATGTTAAGTGAGACATATTCTTACAGAAGCTTACAGTGGTCATTACATTTGTCTGATTGTTACTGCAGATCTTGATTTAATGCCTGAACTGTTTGTCCAAAAGTGTTGATGTTTACGTAAAGTCCAGTGTTGATATTTGTTCAACCGTGGTTGATTAGATGTTGTGAACCATCAATGTCATCTAGCACTATATAAACTTTAGAGGGTGATGAAGTGGGAAGGGAAACCTACACACATATGCCCTTTTTCAAGGATTGAAGTGTTTTCTCCTGGTGTTTGTGGTAAATATCCCTGATCACCTTGCATTTTAGCAGTGACGAGAGAATCAAATCTAAACCCCCTAGATCAGTGTTTCCCAACCTTTTTTGTACCATGCCCCACTTAAGCCTTTCTAAAATTCATATTGCCCCCCCCCCGCCCCATGCCCCCCCCCCCCTTCAACACATACATTATTTTTAATATTCAAAAATTGAAATGTTCACTAAAGAAACTTGAATGATAGGTTTTAGGAAGAAATCACTAGGTAATTATTGAGCAAACACAGTAAGTAAATTTTCAAAACATATAATGGAGAACTGAAATTCAAGTACAACATAATTTTAATGAAAGATTTTTCTATATTATTTTAATTATTAGTAATTATTTATTATTTAAATTTAGTGAGATCCTTGCGCTTGATGCTTGCTGCAAAGAGATCTTATGTCAGGTTCCAATTTAGTTAACTTCAGTCTCAAGTCTCACCGTTTTGTTATATTCAGCCGATTTCTTCCATTTTCGAATTGCCCCCCTTAACAGTCAAATTGCCCCCCTGTGGGGCGTGGGCCCCACGTTGGGAAACACTGCCCTAGACACTTTTAACAAAATATTCTCATAAATTAAAATCCACATCCCACAAGTGGGTGCCGCCCGGTACGGACTTCACCTAGTATTGGAGTCGTCCGTGAATTAAAACCCAAGGTGAACATCACAAATTGGTGCATCATTGAGGGTATATGAATTCAGGGTAAAACCTCTCGCAGGTAAAAAAAAATGTCACTTCAGAATGTTATAGTGTTAGTTAACAGACCTACTCACTCATAAGTATGAGCTGATTCAAGTGTTGTATGAACCCATAGTGGCTCAAACACAAATAGGTTTTTATGGTTCAAAATTGTTCACAGGTAATATCTTGATTCTGGTAGATGTAACATGTAGTTGGTTTGTTGAGTATGAGATTTTTTAAACTCATATTATATATCTTATTGGTGGGAAACTAAGTCCAGGAATGAACCTCCCGTAGTAAGGTCTCTGGGATGGTAAACTCACATAAGATAGGTAATTCAGTGAATGTTTAGAATTCATAGTCATTCCCATGTGATGGTGTTTGTGTCTACGTTTCTGCTACTCTGGGATTCTCTTTAGTGGTTTAAAAAGTGGTGTAGTCATGTACACACTACTGTATTATGCATCCATAAGGTTTGTGTTCCACATATGAATCATGGGTTAATTAACTATTTTATCATTGGTTGTCATTGTATTTTCATGCATGATCTGCTTGTATAATTCATGTAATATTGAAAAATTACCAAGGCAGCAGAGAGTGATAGACAATTGTATAGATGGCTAGGAAAAATAAGTTAAAAATCCAGAAATTTTTTTAAAGAGAAATTTAAATCCACAGATAATGATTCATTAAGGCAGTAAAACAACCTGGGAGATGAATTTAAACCAGGGAAAAATAGCAGTAACAAAATGAAATAGACTAATGTTGAGGCCCAAACCACCACTTGCAAAACTGTTGACATGGTTAATGGAAGGGTAGGAATATTGTAGGAATTTGCAGTATTTAGGTGCACCCTAATTTAATCCTCTTTCATATAATATAACAGGTTCAAAGCCCCGGGAAGTAAAATGTTTTGTATATCCTTTACAGGACATCGCTGTCAACATCAGCATCTTTCAGCTGTATGTTGATTTCTTGGCAAGATTACGCTCAGTAGTTTGCAATTGCTTTCTGAGCGGCCGGCTCAGTTATCCTGCAAGTCACCAGCGGGGGTCGAACCGCTCCCAGCTCTCGCCCTGCTACGGGACTCTGCGTGATAAACGGGATTACGGAGAAAGTGTTGTAACCCCTCGGACAGAGAGACCGGCTCCGGGAGGTAAGGAAAGTGAATAACTGATGGATACTTAGGAAGAAAAGCTATACAAACACTTATTCTACCTCACTGGTGATATGAGTAGTTACTTGTAACACACTCAGATGGCCCATATGCTAATAATAAGAGTCAACCAAACTATTCAACTGGTGACTTAAGTGAACCTGATCAACTCACTTAATGACCCACATGAATATAAGGTATTTCTTTAAATTAGCCACCCCGATTCAATTATCAATGGCAGCGGAAACAGACCGTATAGGTATGTAGGAGGTATAAATAAAGGATACCCTAAGGATTTGGAATTCCCAGTCCAAAAGTCCTCAAAAAGAGGAGTGAAACAGCTTTTAGTCAGCGATTAGCTTACGTAAAGTTTGTTCATAAATTGCCTAATTAACATTAATCTTCTCATAAGGAAAGAATGAAAAAGGGCAGATAAGTAGTACAAAAGAGTTGCGCGACTCAATTGTATTTTCTTTAAGATAACCGAGTAACCAAATTCTAGATAACGCTCGAAGCCTACTAATAGGTAGATGAATCAGAAATCAATCGCAAGATGAAACAGATTTCTACATCTCATTTCTGATTTGGATGATATGCTAGCATTAAATATGTGAAAGCAGATCCAGACTGACAGAGATGAGCTTTAATAACTGATACTAATCAGTAGAAGCAGCCCATTAAATAAACAACTCTTGAAATATATGCTGTTTATAAATAGGACCAACCTCTTGACGGTGAAAAGAGAGGATACGCCTAATACTTATAAAGCTAACCCATGCTAGAAGAATGGAATATAGCTGTGTAAAAGCCAAGCAAATTGGAGCATATAGCTGAAAAATTGCTTGATGTTTACTAGATTAGGAATTTCAATCAGGAATCCAGCTAGTAAAATTAATATAACAGTTCAGAGAAGAGACCTTAGTCAATCTCAACAAACCCAGAGTTTCCACGTATTAAACGGATGAAAACTAAACTGGAGAGAAATTAAGAGTACCCTACCTGTTATCTTGAGGCAACAACTCAGGAAACGCCAGTATGAGAGGGATATACATATGTACCAGTAATTTTACAAGGACTAGCAATCCACATCCATAACTGGAAGTGAACCAACAACTTGATTGTATGGAAGACTATAAACAGGAACCTTAAAAGGGCTTTTACGTTCTCACTGGACTGATTATATCAAGTAGATGAGACAGTACATCTGAATCTACATAACAATGCACGTTGCCAAGTTGAAAATTGTCTAAAACCTGGAGGGAGACAGACGACGATCAATTTACGCCAAACGACGCAAAATTGCTCGTAATTCAACACCAAAGCAACAAATACAGAGTTGAAAATTAACGAGAGAGGTTAGAATTACTAATAAGGATTCTAGCGTAAAATAGATCTCGATTAGAAGGAAAAGCAGAGGGAGTAAGCTATGAATCACTCCATTTCTGACAGATTCATGTTCTCCGTAAAATTCGGTTCAGAACGGAAATCGGAAAAAGTGGGACCCTTGTTTACATTTTATACGAGATTCTCTGGGAAAACCCGCAAGAGAAAGGGACACAACTCTAACCGCTAGTTATTAAAGCTGATCGGGAAAATCCCATAACTCGACTAAAGACCCAACACATAATGTGTTTGATTAAAAATAAAAACAGGGACCATCTCAAGCTTCCTTTAAATATCAGATCTAAAGTTAAAACTAACGTCTAACATACAGGGAGACGGGCGATGTCTAATATGCAATCAGTAGACGCAGAATTAACCGCTGTTTTAACATAATCTCAAGATTGATAATCTAATGAGAGAGAAATTAAGCTGTTATGTATCCCAACTATTCATACTTACGTTAGCAGTGGTTACACACGTAGACCATGGGAACTACAAGGAGAGAAGATACTTTCTGCTGGGAAAAGAATCTGAGGGGAGTGGACGCACAACACCCAGAATCAGCAAAATGCAGATGTTAGATTTCTTAATAACCCATGTAAGAGTACTCAGTGACTTTATCCAGCTCCTAACGCCAGATAAATATATTGGGAAAAGAAATTCAGCAAATGATCTCATATGAAATGTATCATCTGGCTATTGAAAGCTTAATGATGATATTTTAATTGCTTCAGAAAGTCGGTTTGAGCAGACAAACTAGTAACTTCATGTCGCAAACTCAGAGAAGATCACGCATATTTCAAACCATAGCTGACAATAGTGGAGAGGGTACTACACTCTTTCACTAAAAGGGAAATAAGACTTTAAGGTTATTCCAGTTGTCGTGACTATAAGAAAATGGGCGTGGCTCTGATAAATTATTTAACATAGGAGAAATGTAGTAAAGCATAAGGGATAGTAGGTGCGTCAATGTATAGACGGAAATTGTAGAGACGGATAAACCTGTCGTTTTGATTAAACGAAAGGCTTCCAAACGGGGGAGACATATGATATACTAAGACGTCTCTACCAACATCCTGGTATGGACGCCCTTACAAATACCAATCCCTAACAATTACGGTTTAAGTAGCTTACTTAATATAGAAGAATAAAAGAGTAGGGCAGCCAAATTTATTTGGCATTAGTTTAAAATGTGGCCTTAGTTTGGTTCACGTACCTGGCAAGATCGGGACTAATTGTAAGACAAAGGGATTATAGTGTCCATGTTTGGTTCAGGTGAACAAAGGAGACAGACGTGCTTTCCCTGCGGGGAGGGCAGTTTAGCCCTAAAATATGTCATTCTCTGCAGCAATTGAAAATAGCGGTGGTTTAGATTTTGTTGGACTACATCCCTAAAACAGGATCCTGGATCAACAGCCTGCTATACGTGATAAATGGCAACCTGTCCTAAACATAGTCTGGACCAATACTGTCGCATATTGCGCACTCCGTCAGTTCACACCTGCACAACACTACCTCAAAAACACAGTTCTCAACAAAAGCGTTTACACCAGAAAGCATTGGAATGTCAAGAATGTGGCGCCAGCTCTAATAATAGCCATGTCACCCAGTGATAGACAGGTCAGATGTTCAAATCCTGCCTTAATAATTGGATAACCTAGAAGAACCGCGTCGCGCGAAGGTTCTTGGGACGAAAGACGCTAAAATTTGGCACATGCAGATCGACCGTCAAGAAGGCCAGATGTGGTTTCATGAGGAGTTCTTATGATCTGTATGTCCCTCCGCCTGATTCATGGGAAGACTTTTGTCTAACATCAATGTTGCTGAGTCTTAAATACTTATGAGGCAGGTAAAGCTTTGTATCAGAGTGTGTGTGTGTGTGTGTAAGTTTCGGCACAAATAAATATATATATTCTTCTATCAGAAGACAGCCGCCAACTGTTCGCCCGGTTCCAGATATGGCTGCTTACCGCCATCACTGGTGTAGATATCTGACTCCATCTATCTTTCGTTTCCAGAAGAGTTGCTGTGCAAACACTATGTCTTAAGCTGTGAAAAAGGCTCACTTAAGCCCAGACTGCTATTCCTAAGTCTAAATCCTACTAGCTTTCTGACTGCGTTCAGAGCAGGTTTTGTACAGGACAAGCTATGGTCTGTGTGCTGTCTGTCGCCTTGATTTCAATCCACAGCGAAACTTCAACACACGCGAATGTGAGAGGGAGGAATGAAAGTGCTCTACCTCTTATCTTATATGTTCGTGGTGTGAGGACAGATTGTGTGTGTAACTGTTTAGCATCAATGACGGGTCCAGCATTTATACTGCTGTGATTTATTCGAACACATTGTGACATGATCGACCAGTTATCTAGCACTCTGACCGAACCACAGTCAAGCTAACAGCCCAACTCCAGCACTCAAGTGAACGAATAAAAGAAGATTGGTGTTAGAATGAGAGAATGAGTGCATTGTGTCATCTCATCTTTCTTTCACTCTGTATATATGTGTTAATGAATGAGAGACAGTGTAAATCCTCATAAGGAATGTTTCACATAGACCTCCACATTCATACCAATTATATGTTAATCATTATGTTAACTTAAGAGTGAAAATATTTAATGTATGTTTCCTTACATTATTACTTTGATGAAACATGTGGAATGTAGTTTTATAAAACCATCACCCTGTTTGACAGAGTAAGTAAAGGACATAATATGCTTTCATGCATAAGCACTTCTAAACTGTCAAGGGGATTATCACCCCAGTGTCAGAAGAAGAAGTAAAGGAAATGACAGAAGAGGTGAGAGGGTATAAACAGGAAAGTAACCAAGCAGACTAAAACAATTGAGGCAACACTGATTGGTAACATGAGTTATTATGAAAAAGATGAACAATCATCCTGTTCTGTTCCATTACTATTTAGGATAAGTTATGCTGGGTGCATTTCATCATTAACTCTCCATCATTCCTCTCCTAGCCTTGTCATTCACTATGTCTGTGTCCTCTGTGAGAACATCAGCCAACAGATAAATATGTACATGAGCAGAATAAGAGGGCTTGCCAAATACAATTGCTGATGTCTAATGCCAGTACACAGAAGAGACACTGTAGCTCTAACTTGTAGGTACTTCCTGAATCTGCTACCTTTTGTAACTCCTGTCTGTAGCCCTTTTCATTCTTGTCAACTGGAGAATTATCATCCATTGACTAGATATAAATAGGTTCACCATGTTTATTCACCTCAGGTGAGGATGACGGTGTTCGCAGATTGTCATGATCCAGAGTTGCAGATCATTGCCCAATAGGTGTTAAATGGATCTGTAGACCAATAGCAGATCTTTAACAAAGAGGTGCTAAAAGGGATCTGTAGTCAGGACTAAGATTAATCTTATCAAGAGTCCCCAGATCATTACCGAAACGTGCCCAATGGGATCTGTGCTTCATGATCATTCTGATGATTAACAAGATCTGAAATTCAGGAATATTCCTAAGATCACTAGGATCTTTTTATACCTCACAAAGACCTGCAGATTATCAAAATTATGGCAGAAGTCTTACTGACAATCAAATAGTGAAGGACTTTGTTATAATCAGTTATACATTCAGATAACTTGAGAACCAGCAAGAACTTTCAGAGAGGAGAGTATTTATGAACCTCTCCAGATCTTATTTTGTGTAGACTGTTTTGATTTAAAGGTTTACTCATAAATTATTTGGAAATTCACAAGCAAAACATTTGTGTAGTGCAGAGACAATGGTAGGAAATCAGTGGTGTAATCCAGTGGCTAAATGAATGAACCACCATGAGATCTTTTAGGAGTTCTATCCTCCATTGTGTATTTAGAACATTATCCTATAGACTGATGTGTATCGTTCATTTGTTCCTAAATGCTTTACTGGCTTATTTCCACAGCTTTTTGGTTAATAAACAAAATTAACTTTTCCTGCATTCTTCTGTCAAGTGCATTGTGATGTGACAAAACATTTTATTATTTATGTGTTTAGTTAATGAAACTACATCACATAATTGTAGAATCTGGAACTACAGGTGGCTGGGTAAACACGAATAGACAGCAATGTTCTGTTCTATTGTAATCTCCCAGGTTCCAGGTTACTCAGAAAAGGGAACTTTAAATCTTATAAATTTCCTGTGACCATTTCACCATAAAGGGAAAATGATCATAGGTGGGGGACTCTCGAGCTAATTAAGTTTCTCTTTTCGGAAAGGAAGATTTTGGAGGAAAGATATCAACATTCCTGGGAAACCCCTAGATTTCCAGAGCTATTATCGGACACTTTGGCTTCCAAGGACCCATCCCCTCCAAATAAAATTAGTCCCATCCTCTTAGCGTTACTTCATTGTGGGGTAGGTCAAGGTGGGTACTGCTTCCAACTTCCAATATGCCACAAATACCTCAATGTTTACTACTGCACTCATTAGCTGCAAAAGCCAGCAAAAGACAATTTCGAAGGCGATTGACAACGTTATTGATGATGTCCTACTTTAATATCCAGGATGGACTTCAGTATCTAACAATCGACAAAGATAAAGATCTACTGAGTAACTGACAACATGTATTGCCTGCTTTACTTCTGAGAAGTACCACCTGAAGCCACATCACTCAGCAACATCAGTGAAACTATAGGCAAATCCTACCAGTTACTAAAACTAGCAACCTTCAACTGTTGGTTGGATTACCAAGTTGATATCCAACAATGGATAAGTCTTCGAAAGAAAGTCTCACAGCAGCAAAAGTCAAACATAAGGTTCAAGAAACTCAACACCGAGTTCTAGATACAAAGAAATTGGAAAGAATCTGAACTACACCGAGATAACAACAAGGTCAGCTCCATTCCATAAGTTGAACACCAACTGAAAGACTCAAGTCATCAACAGCAGGTTATAGACCTGACTACCAACTGAAATATACCCAAACAACAAATTCAAAACAGGTCCTACACCTGAATACCAACCCAAAGACACCGAATGAAACTAGTGGAGTAAATATGTATTCACATGCAGCAGAAAGAAAAATCATTGGACTGTTTACGACTCTGTTTGGTACTGGAATTATTCATCTTCGGATACATGTATGTATAGATCAATTCTGGACATAGTCACAGATACTACCATTGGATGCCTCTCAGCCATATAAGTTCATACACAGGACTAGATAGTAACGGCTACCTCTTTGCTGGTCCAATGTCAGCCTAAATGCCGTGGGTTATATACTCGCGACTTGGTGGGTGTACCATATTTGTGAACATAATTGGGATTCTGATATCGGAAGCAGAGCAGCTGAATGGACGTCTACTTGGCACCGTGTATGGTGAGATGTTTCTTTGCCATGTTTCTTTTGCCTCTTTGCATAGCTTTCTAATTTTCCTGTGAATCTCTTCATATTTTTCCTGTTTATTTTTGTTATTTCTTCTTATTTCCATGAGTTTTAATGTCTTCCGTCATCCATTTCTTGCGTCCTATTATCTTTATTTTTGGGATGATTGTTTCTGCATCTTAGTTGACTGATTTCTTTAATATTTCCTATCGGACAATGCTTCGAATCTGTTCTTTCCTCTTTTTTAAATCTTTCCTCACTCTTCAGTGCCTGTAGATCAAATTTTGTGTTTCTTGGTGAATATTTGACTTTCTTTAATTTTATATGTAAATTGCTTAAGATTAATCTATGGTCGCTGTAGCAGTCTGCGCTTGGTATAGTTTTGCGACTCTTAAGGCATTTCGAAATCTTCTGTTGATGAGAATGTAATCAGTCTGATTTCTGATCTTATGATCAGGACTCCTCCATGTCCATAATCTCCTTGGGTGCTGTTTATACCAGGTGTTTCCAATAATCAAATCTTGCTCTTTTGCTCACTGTACTAGTCTGCAACCTCTTTCATTCTGTTCATCGAGTCCATACTTGCCTACTATGCATCCGTCCTGTTGATGTCCAACTTTGGCATTCAAGTAAAAACTACTATGGAGAAAGAAATATATGTTAATGAGGAAAGATTGGAGGTGGTGCAAAATTTCGAATATCTTGGATGATTGATTACTACCAATGGTGGCACAATGAAAGAAATTAAAAGACGAATATCTATTTCTCTTCAAAGACTGAAACAACTGAATAAATTATGGAGTGGGACTGATAGAAGTACAAAAATTAGATTTTTAAGAGCATGCATCTTTCCCATTGCAATATACCCCCGTGAAACCTGGACACTTACTAAACAAGCTGAACAGCGCATAAATGCCTTTGAATATAAATGTTATAGGCGGGTTCTAAGAATATCTTTTATAAAGAAAAGAACAAATGCATCCATACTTCATGAGTTGAGTATTGAAGAAGGTTGGCTATTAAAGACGATGAAACTAAGAAAATTGAAATATTTTGGTCACTTGAAACGTCATGAAAGTTTGGAGAGAACAATAATGGAGGGGTACATGTCTGGGAAGAGAGGAAGAGGAAGGCCAAAGAGAAGATTGGTCCAGGATGTTTCGGAAGATATCCAGATGGGTGTATCGGAAGCGGGTCTTCTTGCTTATGATCGAGAGGTTTTCCTGAAGGTTGTTATTGGAGCGAGATTCTGCAAAGCACATGCAACTGAATTAATGAATTAATCTACATACAAAGTGTAGTGGGACTATATATATCTTTTCATATATAAAGACAAAAGATGGAAGAGTCATAGTAGAAAAAGATCAGATTTTACATGTATGGTCAGATTACGTGAAAAACCTTTATGACGATAGCAGAGACGAACAATATATTGTTCAAAATAACAATGAAGGGCCAGCAATTTTGAAGATGGAGGTTCAGAATGCTCTTAATCATATGAAATCTGGCAAAACCCCCGGTCCAGACAGCGTCACAACAGAAATGATTAATGCTTTAGAAGAATATGGAATAGATAAAGTTACCAGTCTGCTTAATACAATATATGATACTGGAAACATACCTCATGAGTTATGTAATTCTGTATTTATTGCAATCCCAAAGAAATCAGGAGCCTTGGAATGTGATCAACATCGAACAATTAGTATAATGAGTCACATCACGAAGATTTTGCTAAGAATTATCATGCAAAGAGTTAGGAGGAAAATACAACCTGAAATAGGAGAAGAACAATGTGGGTTTGTAGTAGGCAAGGGTACAGTAAATGCTGTGTATATACTGAGAACCGTAATCGAACGTTCTATAGAAGTAAACAAAGATCTACACCTTTGCTTCATTGACTACACAAAGGCTTTTGATAAAGTGAGACATGTCAACATGATAAGGATGCTTGAAGATCTACAAATTGATGGGAAAGACCTTAGACTTGTAAAAAACATATATTGGAAACAACAAGCTGCCATAAGAGTTGATAATGAAGTAAGCCAATATCAGCCTATTAAGAGAGGTGTGAGACAGGGATGTGTAATGTCTCCAGATCTGTTTTCCCTGTACAGTGAAAATATTTTCAGAAATATTGAAAATATGGAAGGAATCAACATTGGGGGACGATGCATCAATAACATTAGATATGCAGATGATACAGTCTTGATTGCAGACAATGAACAGGACCTGCAAAATTTAGTAGATGCGGTTGTTACACATAGTGAACAACAAGGGTTAGAATTAAATTGTAAAAAGACACAGATTATGGTCGTCACTAAGAAGAACGAAATACCACAGTGTAATATACAAGTAAATGGGAATACTCTTCAACAAGTGAATAGGTACAATTACCTCGGAACAGTAATAACATCTGATGGGAGATGCCTTGAAGAGATTAGAACAAGAATCGCCATGGCAAAAGTAGCCTTTAGCAAGATGAAAAACATACTGACCAATAAAAAGATGTCAATTGAAACGAGAAAAAGAGTGTTGAGATGCTACATAGAACCTGTACTTTTATATGGATGTGAAGCTTGGACAATGAGCAGCCAGGCTGAAAAATATCTGATGGCTGTAGAAATGTGGTTTCTGAGGAAAATGCAAAGAATACCATGGACAGCCAGAAAGACC
Organism: Cepaea hortensis; assembly: GCA_963921405.1. Taxonomy (NCBI): domain Eukaryota; kingdom Metazoa; phylum Mollusca; class Gastropoda; order Stylommatophora; family Helicidae; genus Cepaea; species Cepaea hortensis. The sequence continues at coordinate 85,007,105 of OY992889.1, read as the reverse complement.
AATGAACAAGTCCTTCAAGAAACAAATGAAGATCGTAAACTGATCAGAGACATTAGACGTAGACAGTCACAATTTTTTGGGCATGTTATGAGAAGAAATGATTTGGAGAACTTGGTGACAACTGGTAAGATCGAGGGGAACAGACCAAGGGGAAGACCTAGAAACAAGTATCTGGATGGCTTGGCCTTGTGGCATGGTCGAGACAAAAACACGGAACTGATCCACGACTCTGTTGATCGAGTGAGATGGCAGAACATGACCGCCCACGCTTACCGGCATGGCACATGATGGATGGATGGATATATATATATATATATATATATTGAGAGAGAACTAGCGAGAGAGAGAGAGAGAGAGAGAGAGAGAGAGAGAGAGAGAGAGAGAGAGAGAGAGAGAGAGAGAGGTTCGCATAACTTGATCACATAGTTATTTGCACACCACCTGCCTACCTTTTTTGCACACTCTTTCTATCTTCTTTCACCTTACCGTTCTTTCCTCGTTTCTTAAGAGAACTGTCTTCCTTCGAGCAATCAAGGGCTGCCGTGTCTGGCTGTTTGCCGCAAACCAGTCCTGCTTCTTATGATCCACGGTGCCATAAATACCTGCCGCTGTTCTATAAATACTTTCCTTAAGTACATGAGGGGAAAACCGTGGGCAGCTACTATGTGACACAGTAAGACTTTCTTTGGTGTCAATCTAAGTCTTGCAACAACTAAAGAATGACCAGTATAACAATCAGCATAGGGTAACTTCGGGTTAATACAGATGTTGTCTCCATGTGATAATGAAGTCCAGCTGGTGCCAATGGCCGGATCTTGGGTATTTCCTAGTGACCTTATGCCGCTCTTTTGTTTTAAAACATTGGTCGTTTCTGGTGCAATGCTCCAGGAGCCTTTATTCATTTTCATTCATATGATCGATATTGTATTTTCAAAGGCACACTGTCCATGAACTCGAGTCCTTCCCCATATGAGCATAAAAATCACCGAGCAAATAAATGTAGTCGGAGCTGGGAACTGCATTGATCACAATGTCTAACTCCTCAGGCAAGCTGAGGTGGATCAGCATCCAACTGGCTGAGGGATGCTCAGATTGAGACGGGCGGTGGCTTGTGCAGTGACACCTGTAGGTGTCTTCCACCGTCAGAGGCAACCCGTGGCGCCATTATCTATGTCAATTGTCAAGGATATTTAACCCGTAACGGCTGCCTCTCGCTTTAATTCCGAGAGTCAGGTAAGACTAGTAATGGAGTTATACCTCTCCTAAGCATAAAACGTGGGTTGAATTTTAGAGACTATATGTATTGCCCATTCAGGGTTCATCCATCTTTCGACCTACATAGTTTACTCCAGAAGAAAGGTAATATCAATACATCTAGAACAAGACAAGCTGTAGAAGCTGCCCGATCAGCAACGCCGGAGCTTTGAAACTAGTGGAGTAAATATGTATTCACATGCAGCAGAAAGAAAAATCATTGGACTGTTTACGACTCTGTTTGGTACTGGAATTATTCATCTTCGGATACATGTATGTATAGATCAATTCTGGACATAGTCACAGATACTACCATTGGATGCCTCTCAGCCATATAAGTTCATACACAGGACTAGATAGTAACGGCTACCTCTTTGCTGGTCCAATGTCAGCCTAAATGCCGTGGGTTATATACTCGCGACTTGGTGGGTGTACCATATTTGTGAACATAATTGGGATTCTGATATCGGAAGCAGAGCAGCTGAATGGACGTCTACTTGGCACCGTGTATGGTGAGATGTTTCTTTGCCATGTTTCTTTTGCCTCTTTGCATAGCTTTCTAATTTTCCTGTGAATCTCTTCATATTTTTCCTGTTTATTTTTGTTATTTCTTCTTATTTCCATGAGTTTTAATGTCTTCCGTCATCCATTTCTTGCGTCCTATTATCTTTATTTTTGGGATGATTGTTTCTGCATCTTAGTTGACTGATTTCTTTAATATTTCCTATCGGACAATGCTTCGAATCTGTTCTTTCCTCTTTTTTAAATCTTTCCTCACTCTTCAGTGCCTGTAGATCAAATTTTGTGTTTCTTGGTGAATATTTGACTTTCTTTAATTTTATATGTAAATTGCTTAAGATTAATCTATGGTCGCTGTAGCAGTCTGCGCTTGGTATAGTTTTGCGACTCTTAAGGCATTTCGAAATCTTCTGTTGATGAGAATGTAATCAGTCTGATTTCTGATCTTATGATCAGGACTCCTCCATGTCCATAATCTCCTTGGGTGCTGTTTATACCAGGTGTTTCCAATAATCAAATCTTGCTCTTTTGCTCACTGTACTAGTCTGCAACCTCTTTCATTCTGTTCATCGAGTCCATACTTGCCTACTATGCATCCGTCCTGTTGATGTCCAACTTTGGCATTCAAGTAAAAACTACTATGGAGAAAGAAATATATGTTAATGAGGAAAGATTGGAGGTGGTGCAAAATTTCGAATATCTTGGATGATTGATTACTACCAATGGTGGCACAATGAAAGAAATTAAAAGACGAATATCTATTTCTCTTCAAAGACTGAAACAACTGAATAAATTATGGAGTGGGACTGATAGAAGTACAAAAATTAGATTTTTAAGAGCATGCATCTTTCCCATTGCAATATACCCCCGTGAAACCTGGACACTTACTAAACAAGCTGAACAGCGCATAAATGCCTTTGAATATAAATGTTATAGGCGGGTTCTAAGAATATCTTTTATAAAGAAAAGAACAAATGCATCCATACTTCATGAGTTGAGTATTGAAGAAGGTTGGCTATTAAAGACGATGAAACTAAGAAAATTGAAATATTTTGGTCACTTGAAACGTCATGAAAGTTTGGAGAGAACAATAATGGAGGGGTACATGTCTGGGAAGAGAGGAAGAGGAAGGCCAAAGAGAAGATTGGTCCAGGATGTTTCGGAAGATATCCAGATGGGTGTATCGGAAGCGGGTCTTCTTGCTTATGATCGAGAGGTTTTCCTGAAGGTTGTTATTGGAGCGAGATTCTGCAAAGCACATGCAACTGAATTAATGAATTAATCTACATACAAAGTGTAGTGGGACTATATATATCTTTTCATATATAAAGACAAAAGATGGAAGAGTCATAGTAGAAAAAGATCAGATTTTACATGTATGGTCAGATTACGTGAAAAACCTTTATGACGATAGCAGAGACGAACAATATATTGTTCAAAATAACAATGAAGGGCCAGCAATTTTGAAGATGGAGGTTCAGAATGCTCTTAATCATATGAAATCTGGCAAAACCCCCGGTCCAGACAGCGTCACAACAGAAATGATTAATGCTTTAGAAGAATATGGAATAGATAAAGTTACCAGTCTGCTTAATACAATATATGATACTGGAAACATACCTCATGAGTTATGTAATTCTGTATTTATTGCAATCCCAAAGAAATCAGGAGCCTTGGAATGTGATCAACATCGAACAATTAGTATAATGAGTCACATCACGAAGATTTTGCTAAGAATTATCATGCAAAGAGTTAGGAGGAAAATACAACCTGAAATAGGAGAAGAACAATGTGGGTTTGTAGTAGGCAAGGGTACAGTAAATGCTGTGTATATACTGAGAACCGTAATCGAACGTTCTATAGAAGTAAACAAAGATCTACACCTTTGCTTCATTGACTACACAAAGGCTTTTGATAAAGTGAGACATGTCAACATGATAAGGATGCTTGAAGATCTACAAATTGATGGGAAAGACCTTAGACTTGTAAAAAACATATATTGGAAACAACAAGCTGCCATAAGAGTTGATAATGAAGTAAGCCAATATCAGCCTATTAAGAGAGGTGTGAGACAGGGATGTGTAATGTCTCCAGATCTGTTTTCCCTGTACAGTGAAAATATTTTCAGAAATATTGAAAATATGGAAGGAATCAACATTGGGGGACGATGCATCAATAACATTAGATATGCAGATGATACAGTCTTGATTGCAGACAATGAACAGGACCTGCAAAATTTAGTAGATGCGGTTGTTACACATAGTGAACAACAAGGGTTAGAATTAAATTGTAAAAAGACACAGATTATGGTCGTCACTAAGAAGAACGAAATACCACAGTGTAATATACAAGTAAATGGGAATACTCTTCAACAAGTGAATAGGTACAATTACCTCGGAACAGTAATAACATCTGATGGGAGATGCCTTGAAGAGATTAGAACAAGAATCGCCATGGCAAAAGTAGCCTTTAGCAAGATGAAAAACATACTGACCAATAAAAAGATGTCAATTGAAACGAGAAAAAGAGTGTTGAGATGCTACATAGAACCTGTACTTTTATATGGATGTGAAGCTTGGACAATGAGCAGCCAGGCTGAAAAATATCTGATGGCTGTAGAAATGTGGTTTCTGAGGAAAATGCAAAGAATACCATGGACAGCCAGAAAGACCAATGAACAAGTCCTTCAAGAAACAAATGAAGATCGTAAACTGATCAGAGACATTAGACGTAGACAGTCACAATTTTTTGGGCATGTTATGAGAAGAAATGATTTGGAGAACTTGGTGACAACTGGTAAGATCGAGGGGAACAGACCAAGGGGAAGACCTAGAAACAAGTATCTGGATGGCTTGGCCTTGTGGCATGGTCGAGACAAAAACACGGAACTGATCCACGACTCTGTTGATCGAGTGAGATGGCAGAACATGACCGCCCACGCTTACCGGCATGGCACATGATGGATGGATGGATATATATATATATATATATATATTGAGAGAGAACTAGCGAGAGAGAGAGAGAGAGAGAGAGAGAGAGAGAGAGAGAGAGAGAGAGAGAGAGAGAGAGAGAGAGGTTCGCATAACTTGATCACATAGTTATTTGCACACCACCTGCCTACCTTTTTTGCACACTCTTTCTATCTTCTTTCACCTTACCGTTCTTTCCTCGTTTCTTAAGAGAACTGTCTTCCTTCGAGCAATCAAGGGCTGCCGTGTCTGGCTGTTTGCCGCAAACCAGTCCTGCTTCTTATGATCCACGGTGCCATAAATACCTGCCGCTGTTCTATAAATACTTTCCTTAAGTACATGAGGGGAAAACCGTGGGCAGCTACTATGTGACACAGTAAGACTTTCTTTGGTGTCAATCTAAGTCTTGCAACAACTAAAGAATGACCAGTATAACAATCAGCATAGGGTAACTTCGGGTTAATACAGATGTTGTCTCCATGTGATAATGAAGTCCAGCTGGTGCCAATGGCCGGATCTTGGGTATTTCCTAGTGACCTTATGCCGCTCTTTTGTTTTAAAACATTGGTCGTTTCTGGTGCAATGCTCCAGGAGCCTTTATTCATTTTCATTCATATGATCGATATTGTATTTTCAAAGGCACACTGTCCATGAACTCGAGTCCTTCCCCATATGAGCATAAAAATCACCGAGCAAATAAATGTAGTCGGAGCTGGGAACTGCATTGATCACAATGTCTAACTCCTCAGGCAAGCTGAGGTGGATCAGCATCCAACTGGCTGAGGGATGCTCAGATTGAGACGGGCGGTGGCTTGTGCAGTGACACCTGTAGGTGTCTTCCACCGTCAGAGGCAACCCGTGGCGCCATTATCTATGTCAATTGTCAAGGATATTTAACCCGTAACGGCTGCCTCTCGCTTTAATTCCGAGAGTCAGGTAAGACTAGTAATGGAGTTATACCTCTCCTAAGCATAAAACGTGGGTTGAATTTTAGAGACTATATGTATTGCCCATTCAGGGTTCATCCATCTTTCGACCTACATAGTTTACTCCAGAAGAAAGGTAATATCAATACATCTAGAACAAGACAAGCTGTAGAAGCTGCCCGATCAGCAACGCCGGAGCTTTGAAACTAGTGGAGTAAATATGTATTCACATGCAGCAGAAAGAAAAATCATTGGACTGTTTACGACTCTGTTTGGTACTGGAATTATTCATCTTCGGATACATGTATGTATAGATCAATTCTGGACATAGTCACAGATACTACCATTGGATGCCTCTCAGCCATATAAGTTCATACACAGGACTAGATAGTAACGGCTACCTCTTTGCTGGTCCAATGTCAGCCTAAATGCCGTGGGTTATATACTCGCGACTTGGTGGGTGTACCATATTTGTGAACATAATTGGGATTCTGATATCGGAAGCAGAGCAGCTGAATGGACGTCTACTTGGCACCGTGTATGGTGAGATGTTTCTTTGCCATGTTTCTTTTGCCTCTTTGCATAGCTTTCTAATTTTCCTGTGAATCTCTTCATATTTTTCCTGTTTATTTTTGTTATTTCTTCTTATTTCCATGAGTTTTAATGTCTTCCGTCATCCATTTCTTGCGTCCTATTATCTTTATTTTTGGGATGATTGTTTCTGCATCTTAGTTGACTGATTTCTTTAATATTTCCTATCGGACAATGCTTCGAATCTGTTCTTTCCTCTTTTTTAAATCTTTCCTCACTCTTCAGTGCCTGTAGATCAAATTTTGTGTTTCTTGGTGAATATTTGACTTTCTTTAATTTTATATGTAAATTGCTTAAGATTAATCTATGGTCGCTGTAGCAGTCTGCGCTTGGTATAGTTTTGCGACTCTTAAGGCATTTCGAAATCTTCTGTTGATGAGAATGTAATCAGTCTGATTTCTGATCTTATGATCAGGACTCCTCCATGTCCATAATCTCCTTGGGTGCTGTTTATACCAGGTGTTTCCAATAATCAAATCTTGCTCTTTTGCTCACTGTACTAGTCTGCAACCTCTTTCATTCTGTTCATCGAGTCCATACTTGCCTACTATGCATCCGTCCTGTTGATGTCCAACTTTGGCATTCAAGTAAAAACTACTATGGAGAAAGAAATATATGTTAATGAGGAAAGATTGGAGGTGGTGCAAAATTTCGAATATCTTGGATGATTGATTACTACCAATGGTGGCACAATGAAAGAAATTAAAAGACGAATATCTATTTCTCTTCAAAGACTGAAACAACTGAATAAATTATGGAGTGGGACTGATAGAAGTACAAAAATTAGATTTTTAAGAGCATGCATCTTTCCCATTGCAATATACCCCCGTGAAACCTGGACACTTACTAAACAAGCTGAACAGCGCATAAATGCCTTTGAATATAAATGTTATAGGCGGGTTCTAAGAATATCTTTTATAAAGAAAAGAACAAATGCATCCATACTTCATGAGTTGAGTATTGAAGAAGGTTGGCTATTAAAGACGATGAAACTAAGAAAATTGAAATATTTTGGTCACTTGAAACGTCATGAAAGTTTGGAGAGAACAATAATGGAGGGGTACATGTCTGGGAAGAGAGGAAGAGGAAGGCCAAAGAGAAGATTGGTCCAGGATGTTTCGGAAGATATCCAGATGGGTGTATCGGAAGCGGGTCTTCTTGCTTATGATCGAGAGGTTTTCCTGAAGGTTGTTATTGGAGCGAGATTCTGCAAAGGACATGCAACTGAATTAATGAATTAATCTACATACAAAGTGTAGTGGGACTATATATATCTTTTCATATATAAAGACAAAAGATGGAAGAGTCATAGTAGAAAAAGATCAGATTTTACATGTATGGTCAGATTACGTGAAAAACCTTTATGACGATAGCAGAGACGAACAATATATTGTTCAAAATAACAATGAAGGGCCAGCAATTTTGAAGATGGAGGTTCAGAATGCTCTTAATCATATGAAATCTGGCAAAACCCCCGGTCCAGACAGCGTCACAACAGAAATGATTAATGCTTTAGAAGAATATGGAATAGATAAAGTTACCAGTCTGCTTAATACAATATATGATACTGGAAACATACCTCATGAGTTATGTAATTCTGTATTTATTGCAATCCCAAAGAAATCAGGAGCCTTGGAATGTGATCAACATCGAACAATTAGTATAATGAGTCACATCACGAAGATTTTGCTAAGAATTATCATGCAAAGAGTTAGGAGGAAAATACAACCTGAAATAGGAGAAGAACAATGTGGGTTTGTAGTAGGCAAGGGTACAGTAAATGCTGTGTATATACTGAGAACCGTAATCGAACGTTCTATAGAAGTAAACAAAGATCTACACCTTTGCTTCATTGACTACACAAAGGCTTTTGATAAAGTGAGACATGTCAACATGATAAGGATGCTTGAAGATCTACAAATTGATGGGAAAGACCTTAGACTTGTAAAAAACATATATTGGAAACAACAAGCTGCCATAAGAGTTGATAATGAAGTAAGCCAATATCAGCCTATTAAGAGAGGTGTGAGACAGGGATGTGTAATGTCTCCAGATCTGTTTTCCCTGTACAGTGAAAATATTTTCAGAAATATTGAAAATATGGAAGGAATCAACATTGGGGGACGATGCATCAATAACATTAGATATGCAGATGATACAGTCTTGATTGCAGACAATGAACAGGACCTGCAAAATTTAGTAGATGCGGTTGTTACACATAGTGAACAACAAGGGTTAGAATTAAATTGTAAAAAGACACAGATTATGGTCGTCACTAAGAAGAACGAAATACCACAGTGTAATATACAAGTAAATGGGAATACTCTTCAACAAGTGAATAGGTACAATTACCTCGGAACAGTAATAACATCTGATGGGAGATGCCTTGAAGAGATTAGAACAAGAATCGCCATGGCAAAAGTAGCCTTTAGCAAGATGAAAAACATACTGACCAATAAAAAGATGTCAATTGAAACGAGAAAAAGAGTGTTGAGATGCTACATAGAACCTGTACTTTTATATGGATGTGAAGCTTGGACAATGAGCAGCCAGGCTGAAAAATATCTGATGGCTGTAGAAATGTGGTTTCTGAGGAAAATGCAAAGAATACCATGGACAGCCAGAAAGACCAATGAACAAGTCCTTCAAGAAACAAATGAAGATCGTAAACTGATCAGAGACATTAGACGTAGACAGTCACAATTTTTTGGGCATGTTATGAGAAGAAATGATTTGGAGAACTTGGTGACAACTGGTAAGATCGAGGGGAACAGACCAAGGGGAAGACCTAGAAACAAGTATCTGGATGGCTTGGCCTTGTGGCATGGTCGAGACAAAAACACGGAACTGATCCACGACTCTGTTGATCGAGTGAGATGGCAGAACATGACCGCCCACGCTTACCGGCATGGCACATGATGGATGGATGGATATATATATATATATATATATTGAGAGAGAACTAGCGAGAGAGAGAGAGAGAGAGAGAGAGAGAGAGAGAGAGAGAGAGAGAGAGAGAGAGAGAGAGAGAGAGAGGTTCGCATAACTTGATCACATAGTTATTTGCACACCACCTGCCTACCTTTTTTGCACACTCTTTCTATCTTCTTTCACCTTACCGTTCTTTCCTCGTTTCTTAAGAGAACTGTCTTCCTTCGAGCAATCAAGGGCTGCCGTGTCTGGCTGTTTGCCGCAAACCAGTCCTGCTTCTTATGATCCACGGTGCCATAAATACCTGCCGCTGTTCTATAAATACTTTCCTTAAGTACATGAGGGGAAAACCGTGGGCAGCTACTATGTGACACAGTAAGACTTTCTTTGGTGTCAATCTAAGTCTTGCAACAACTAAAGAATGACCAGTATAACAATCAGCATAGGGTAACTTCGGGTTAATACAGATGTTGTCTCCATGTGATAATGAAGTCCAGCTGGTGCCAATGGCCGGATCTTGGGTATTTCCTAGTGACCTTATGCCGCTCTTTTGTTTTAAAACATTGGTCGTTTCTGGTGCAATGCTCCAGGAGCCTTTATTCATTTTCATTCATATGATCGATATTGTATTTTCAAAGGCACACTGTCCATGAACTCGAGTCCTTCCCCATATGAGCATAAAAATCACCGAGCAAATAAATGTAGTCGGAGCTGGGAACTGCATTGATCACAATGTCTAACTCCTCAGGCAAGCTGAGGTGGATCAGCATCCAACTGGCTGAGGGATGCTCAGATTGAGACGGGCGGTGGCTTGTGCAGTGACACCTGTAGGTGTCTTCCACCGTCAGAGGCAACCCGTGGCGCCATTATCTATGTCAATTGTCAAGGATATTTAACCCGTAACGGCTGCCTCTCGCTTTAATTCCGAGAGTCAGGTAAGACTAGTAATGGAGTTATACCTCTCCTAAGCATAAAACGTGGGTTGAATTTTAGAGACTATATGTATTGCCCATTCAGGGTTCATCCATCTTTCGACCTACATAGTTTACTCCAGAAGAAAGGTAATATCAATACATCTAGAACAAGACAAGCTGTAGAAGCTGCCCGATCAGCAACGCCGGAGCTTTGATCCTAGATTAGTTTCCGACCAAGGCTTACGGCATGGACTGCCCTACCATGACATTTTGTCTTTAGGTTGTATTACCTCGGACTAGAATAAGGCTTGTACCCTCTTAACTGCCCACCTTCACCCTAAGCCGTTGGAAACAATGTGGAGTGTCGGATATATATATATATATATATATATATATATATATATATATATATATATATATATATATATATAAAGCGTGTGTGTATGTGTATGTGTGTGTGTGTGTGTGTGTGTGTGTGTGTGTGTGTGTGTGTGTGTGTGTATCTGCCTACTCTTCTTCTTCTGCTGACTTTTATTTCCAAAAGGAACGTCGGCCCTTACCCATTGGACGCTAAATCATCCCATGCTTTGATTTCTCCTGCACTTCCTTCAATGCCCTCCTCATATTACCCATTTACGTGTCTAATCCTCTTCATCGTGTGTTGTTGAGTCTCCCTCTATCTGTTTTCCTGTATGTTCTTCCAGTTTCGATTCGATTTCACCATTACCCCTACGCCGTTCAACTTCAATGAGAAGTTACAGTTAGGGTCCATCACCGACTCAGAATGATAGTGATGGGTTTACCCTCACAGGCTTATTAATCCGAAGATGATTGTTGTCCATATGTGGTAATGATACCAGTGAAAAGACTTTCTATTTATACCATTAATGGATCCAGTCAATGAGTGCTCTATTCCGACAGCGTCTTTCCCTCACGTCATCATTCATAGAAGTTGGTTCACTCCTTAAGTTCCCCCATTGATTTCCTGTCACAATATTTTAGTCTTTTTATTCTTTACAAGCCGGTCTTCATGGCTAAGGGCTTACGGACGCGATTCGTAAGCCCGCTTACCTGCGTTCGAAACACAGCTGCGACCGATTTGGCAGCAGACCGCGTTGCGCTGGGTTTTAACGTATTGGTATGGGAGCCGGTCGTTCAGAAAGCAATGGCAAACTACTAAACGTAAACTTGCCAAGACATCAACAACAGCAGTAAACTGCTGGTGTTGACAGAGATGTCCTGTAAATAGGAGATGCCAAAAAAAAAAAAAAAATTCTGTACAGACGCCAAGGTTTGAATATTTGTCTATTCATCAACCTAACTGTCCACCCACCTAACTGCCTGCCTATCTAGCCACATACCTATCTAGCCACATACCTTTCTAGCTACATACATATTTACCCATTTGTAGATAAGCGTTCTAGACAGTGCGCTAACTTGATTGCACCCAAAACAACAATGTAGTTGTTTTGTTTTTAAGTTTTAGTCGACGGATTAACATCACGGCACACAGATGTAAACCATAAGTGCTCCTTTCTATTCCTAACTCAAACCTGAGTCCTGAGAATCTCAGCTCAGTACACGAACTTCGTAGCATCTGAAATACTTTGGGTAAATTGTTAATTTAAAATTTTGCCTCGGCAGCGCCGTTAGGCTACTTTTATTCGATTTCCAATTGCCAAGGGATATTTAACGTGCACAACAATACACACGGGCGTCCGATCTCACTACCCAGAGACCAGAGGAACATTTTATTACTAGAAGTCCACGTGAAAAAGTCCCGGACCTTATCGGGGCTTGAACCCGGGACCTCCAGCACTCGAGGCGGACACCGTACCTCGAGACCACTCAGCCCCCCAACAACAATTTTACTGCTGCATGTCCTTTGCAGGACGCTGCAATCTGACCCAGGTGTATATTCTAGACAATTGTACTTGCATTAGTTTTCCGTTTCATTCCTCACGAGAAGCCAACGGTTAAGTCCAACTTAATGCCGGTGTAAAGGGTTGAACCGCCTACCTCGTCATCAGCGCACAGGAAGTTTAAGAGTGAGAGCTCTTATCCTTTCTACCACGTAGACATCTAAAACAACAATGACGTTTATTGACATTGTTATGAGAAGAAATGAATTGGCGAACTTGGTGACAACTGGCAAGATCGAAGGGAACAGACCAAGGGGAAGACCTAGAAGTAAATACCTGGATGGCTTGGCCACGTGGCATGGTCGAGACAGAAACACTGAGCTGATCCACGACTCTGGTGATCGAGTGAGATGGCAAAACATGACCGCCCACGCTTACCAGCATGGCACATGATGGATGGAAGGATGGATTGACATTTCACTGTGAAATTAGGGTAACTGTGCAACGAAACATTTCTGAACTCATTGAAATATTATTATTCCTCGTTGTTGTTTCCCCCGTTGAATATGGATGACCGTAATACTGGAATATATATATATGTCCTTTTTTAATGAGCTTCCTGTGTGCTTTTTACCTTCATTCTTCTTCGGTAACAGTTGGCTTGCAGCCACACTTGTGTTCTCTACCATTATTTATTAAGTTTCGTACATGTTACTACAGATGTCATTTATTGTGTACTCGATAATTTTACTTCGTTTTTTTTAATAAATTATTTAAACTGTTATTTTATGTTCCATTCTCGCATGTCAGTCGCAGTTTGTGAAGCCCATGGTGCTTTTAGTACTTCAAATGCTGCTCAACTAAGGAGAAGCTATTGTTCTGAGTTTTCAAAGAAGAAAGTAATCTAAAATGTTGAGAATACGAGATAATACGGAGGAGAAAAACCTAGCAGAAAATTTTGTTGTGGCAACTGAAAACAAATGCTTTTTGAAGCCAATCATTTGCAAAGACAACACTGCAGAAAACGTCATATCAAGTGAAGAAAAGACAAGAGAAGAACAAATAAACGAAGAAAAGACTACATACAGTGTGGACACAGGCATACCAGAAAGAGAGACCTGGGCTAGAAAGACAGATTATATTTTAACAATGATAGGATACTGTGTCGGTCTGGGGAACGTCTGCAGGTTTCCTTACGTTTGCGTTCGAAATGGAGGCGGTAAGTAATGTAGTCAGTTGTCTTTCATGTTGTTTGTTATTTGTTAGTTGTTACAAACATGTTGAGTTGAGTCAAGAACCAATATCATTTCACGAGGGGCATTCCCAGAAGTGCTCTATCCTCATCTTCAACAGCTAGCAAAGAGTTCCAATACTAATGGTGCCCGTTGCAATCTGATTATATGTTGGTCTTGCTTTACCTATAGGTGACGACTGTCGACCAGATCCTCTGACCACCCCTTGCTGCTGCATTCTCTCTAGACTATGATAGTCCATCTGTTCTTCTGCATTATTCACATGCTCCCGGGGGGGGGGGGGGGGGGGCTTTCACCACATCTGCCTTATCATGCATCAAATCATCCCTTAATAATGCAGCACCAGCCAATGTCTGCCACTTTCAACCACATCAGAGTGTCTTGGAGAAAAAGATCCAGTGAATGCTCACAACCCACGACCTCTGAATCGATGCATGTCATTCTGCACGAAGCATGCCAGTTATCACCTTTTACAGCATGCTTTGTGAATCAGTTACAATCACAACATGCGTATACAGTTTGTTCTCCAACCAACGGAAAGCTACAGTAATCGCATTCACCTCCATTCTCAGACTTGAGGTTGTGGTATCATATGCCAAACTCTCCTTTACTAATCATTTTCCATTTACATTTGCTATTAATCCCAAAGCATTTTATCTCTGGCCTCTTAATACAGAGCCATCGGTATAGATAATCACATAGCCAGGACGAGAGTAGTCATTAATTAACTGCTGAATTTCTACTTCCGTAGCGCCAGATGGCCACTCCCTACACTCACGGCCCAATGTGATGATAACCCCACACAAGCAGGGTTGCCACTTTTTTTTAAACCAAAAGTATCTAGAAATGGCCCAAACAACATCCATAAATATCTAGATTTCGTTGGAAAGTATCTAGGAAAAATATCCAGATTGAGAAAGTAAGAAATTACATATGTATTGACGTGACTGCCGGTCTCCCTGGCGATGAATTTACGGCTGTTGCCGTAATCCCGTATATTCTCGTGAGTAACGCAGCTGCGCCCGAACCGGCAGCGGTTCGAGCCGCGCTGGTAATTTTAATTTAAGGGGTATGTGAACTGGTCGCTCAGAACCTAGTACATCAACAGCAGCTGAAAAATTCTGATGTTGACTGCAACGTCTTGTAACGGATATGCAACATTAAAAAAAAAATTGATGTGACTTACCTATAGAATCATGTCCTCATCTTCACTGATGATGCACTCTCACAAGATGCACTTAGTTTGGTTGATGAAGTTGAAGCTTCAGATTCAAAATGACTCTGGTATGCTTTAGCTGTTCCAATTTCTTTTAATACACGATCAGGGAGCTGATAAGTTGAACAGCATTTTCCTGCTCTCATCAGGCCAAATCTTATTGTCAAGATAGCATTTAAGAGGTCAAGTTTCATCCTGTTTCTTAGTTTACATTTTGTATAATTCACAGTACTGAAAACTCTTTCCGCATCAGCATTTGAATGGGGTAGTATAATGGCAGACATCACACATTCAAAAAGCTCACAGAATGGACTGTTTCCTGGGGCATCTTTAAATTGTCTTACTTCACTCCAAAAAGCTTCAGTATCTGTTTTGTTTGTCCAGTCAACCAAATTTATTTTGGTTAACTAATATTCTGCTTCCGCCACACTATTATCAGTAGCCCTTAAAAATTTAATAACTTGACAATATTTAGGTATGTCCTTTACTGGCTGAGATATGTTGTTAATAGAAAAGAATGAAATATTTTTCAATACATCTAAATTTTCAAGAAGTCTCTGCTTCAGTTGACTGAATAATGAGACAAGAAAATCTTGACAGCGCTTTCTTAAGTTGTTCGCTTCATTTTCTGTTAACAGTCCTTTTGTTTTTAAACCATCAATTTTTGATTCGATTTGGTATCCTAGGTATGGCTTAGGAGCCAAGTAGCTCTCTATAGTGCAAGTGAACAAGTCAGCTTTATAAGTTGGCAATATAAGTCTTTTACCAATTGAGTGAAATAGCAAAATGAGGTCGTCAAATAATTTAACTTTATCAACATTTTGAGATTCAAATAGTTTATTAACTTTTTGCACTTCACTTAAAATGGGTTGTAAAAAGAGAAGGAATGCCACATTTTTTTCATCACTGTACATTCCATATAGTATTTCAGCTGTGTAGCATTTTTCACTTTGTCTTGTTATTTCGAAGTGTGTCTTCAACTCCAACCATTGGTTCACAGTTACTTCAACAGCTGGTTGAATTGATAACCATCTAGTTTTGCAATATGACAGAATTTTCAGTGGTGGGGAACTATCATTTAATGCTTTATATAAATTGTTATTGCTGTTGTCTGACAGATGATTTGGAGAACCAGTTATGTGTTTCAGCAATAAGGAATTGCAAATTCCTTAGTAAACATTATGATGAGGCATGTGATAATGCTAGCTGCAAGGAATGACACGCACATTTTATGAGGATTAAAGATGGGATATCTTCCTTAAATTTTATATAAACGCTATGGTTGATATCATCCATTATCGAGGCACTATCTGTACCACTTGCAGCCAAATTCACGTGAAAAGAATCACAAAGTCGGCATTACAGCAGTAAGTCGCAGCACAGTTCAAATGTTCACAGTTCAAATAATGTTATTATAATTTATGCGCCGTTTTACTCATTACCAGGGGGTTGCCAGATTGTTGAGCGTTGACCCAAGTCAGTTCAAAGTTTAAGTAATGGCAGTTACCATAAGTTACGCGCGTCCAGACCAAACATAAAATGGGTAAATGACACCGAAAGAAAAGTAAAATCTAGAAAGTATTCAAAATATCCGACTCCAAATGAAAAGTATCTAGAATTGCATCCAGCATCCAAACGTCAGAAAACGGTATCCAGATGCCGGCAAAAACCTCTAGATCTGGATATAAAATATCTAGAATGGCAACTATGCACACAAGTCTGAATTTCTATTAGAAACGTGTTAAGAATTGCTAGCAAAACATCTAAGAGGTTGACGTGGCCGAAAGGTTTAACACGCTGTCTGACAATTTCTCTGATGACCACTGTAGTGGGTTCAATCCAAATTCCGGTCAACTGGACTCAAATGTTGGCTTTTCGTTTAGAAATCAGTGACAAACAACTGAAAGAAAAACTGTCTGGTAAATTACAACCAGGCAATAGAGGTTGGGGTGACCTCATCGTCATGCAAAGATCAAGCAAAGTATAATAAAACAACGACATAAGACAGTTTCTTTTACCCCCCCCCCCCCCCCCCCCCCCAAAAAAAAAAAAAAAAAAAAAAACAGCACCGACCAACCTCCTCCCTCCCCACCCCAGTTGACGTCACAGGCAAATTCAACCAACTGACCCAGAAAAAAACAACAGAAACTAAGACCGGGCTATGAACTACCACAATTATAACAAAGGTTGAAGAAGCTGATTGAACAAGGTAGAAACTGTTTTTTCCTTCTACATGTCGGATTGGATCGGAAGTTTCTTTTTCCAAACAGAGGGAATCCTAAAGAGATGTTTCCTGTCTCCAATCTTCTTCAATATATCTAGACAACAGTTATGTCGAAGACTATTACCCTTTATACAAGGTTCTGACCATACGTCTGTATCCTTACTATGAAGGCCTAACTGGATAAAGTTGAAACATTCCCAGCTCCTGAAATTTCCACTGAGCGTGTAATCAAGTAAGAAGTACAGTTCTTGTTTACACGTTTTGAAGGCTATTGAATGTATGTTGGCAGTCCCATATTTGCACCGACCAATCGGCATACTGGGGGTGTTCGTCAATATCACCTTTAGTTTCCAAGATATTTAAGGGATCCAGTTAAGACTAGGTAGACCTGGGAGTCTATGTCATTGTGTAAAAATCCACCTCGAGGAGAAGTCGAAAGTCCATTTATGTGCTGTCAATAAAATAGGAAAATGTCACAGCCAGCTGCAGTAGGCCTAATGTTGTGTGTGACCTGTAACTGTTTTGATGATCCACAATAGTCACACCGAGCAGGGTACAGAACACTTCACAGACAATCATGATAATACAGACATATAGATCAGGCAGACAGATAGATACGACAGATAAACAGACATATAAGACATGCATATACGACAGACAGACATTTAAGACAGACTGACATTAAAGACAGACAGACAAATAAGACTGATAGATGTGTAAGACAGACAGATAAGACAGACAGACATATCAGACTGATAGATATGTCAGACAGACAGATAAGACAGACAGATACGACAGACACACAGATAAGACAGAGATACATATAGGACAAATAGACATAGGACAAATAAACATATAAAACAAACAGACATATAAGACAGACATACACATAAGACAGACAGACATATAAAACAGACAGACATATAAGACAGACAAACAGACAGACATATAAGACTAACAAACAGAGAGACATATAAGACAGACAGACATATAATAAAGACAGACAGACTGTTAGATAGGTAAAAGGGACACCATGGTGCCGGATTCAACACTTAGTGTAAGCTAACCATCGTAGAACAATGTCAACTGCTCGAACCCTGCAAGCTCTACAGCTGATAATAGAAAGTCAAAATCTGGAACAAGTTAATAAGCCTGACTGTCTGGGCAAACTACAACGGACAATGCCTTATTTGGGACAGGGATTAAAATAGCGATGGCAAAGATTACATTTAGAGCAAGAGAACAATTCATATCGTCAAAGAATATACAACGGAGAGGAATCTACTTGGTGTAGATCTGGTCGGTAGCATTAAATGGTTCCGAGGTGAGCTTGCTTGCTTGCTTGCTTGTGTTCGTTGGCTTGAGCTCCAACGCGAAGTCCTGTATGTCGGATGAAGACATCCTGTTGTCCAACATCAATGTGATGTCATACAGGACCTGAGTTTTGCGTGAGTATCCGTTGTCCCATGTCTGGCTTATTGGTGTGCAGACTGGTGGTTCCTCGCAGTGCAGGCAGACACTCTCCGACTTCGGAGGAATCGGCGATCCTACTGACTTTAGCCAGGACCCTGAAGTGACCTGTTGCCCAGGACGCTCGACGAGGACGCGTCAATAGGTCTTGGCCAGTATATAACCCGGCCCTGGTGCCTTGGAAACACCTCTGCGTCCCGGCCAGTATATAACCCGGCCCTGGTGCCTTGGAAACACCTCTGCGTCCCTATTCCGAGGTGAGCGAGTATAAAACACCTTTCACGTGCCTTCATGCGTGTTGGATACATTGTATTATACCCATATTTGTATAAAGCATCCGATACTCAAGAGGTGGTGTTGTCAATAACACCCCGGCCGTCATAACTTCCCAAAATATTTCCTGCTACCCCACCATTAGAGGAGCGGCTGGTCGAGTGGCTACAATGCCGGATTCTCTTTCGGGAGCCATGGGTTCGAATCCTCGGTAAGGTGTGGAGTTTTTTTCTGTCGGGGGCAAAAAGAAAACCCTAACCTGCACAGTTCGCGGCGACTGCACTAGCCAGGCGACCTTAATTCCTCAGGCTCAAGACCCCCTGCCATACACCGCAAGGTAGTGTATTGGCAGTAAATGAAAGTCTGGATGGGTCGAACTGGGAGACCAAGTCTATGACCATCGGACCGGAAGTCAAACAGCTAGCCGCGGTACCCACAAAAAGTGAAGTAGAGGAAAGGGTAGACCAAGTAAAGCCATTTCAAACTATAACGCTGGCATAGATCGATTAAATCAGAGACACGCTGAATTAAAGAAAGAGTCACTTGACGACTGACAATAAAGGAATACAACTCTCAGAAAATTTCACCAGCAGCTCAAGGGATGAAATATTTGTTGAAGATGAACCACCATTGTATTTCCGGGGGCAAACTATCTGTTTGGCCGTGCTCATACCCGTAGCAAATACACTTGAAATATCAAGGCTAACAAAAGCGATGGTCCAGGCTCTCTAGTGGCTGTGTCTTTTAGAATACCTCAGAAGGTAAAGTTAGTCGCATCGCAATTACTGCATGGTTCCGTCGTCCTGCTACTGAGTTGAGTGCATGGAGCGACACTGTGAGCTGTGAATTTCGCGTGGAGTGCTTTTACATCTCTCCGCGGTTGTTTGTAGCATGAAGTGTATGTTCAGAAAAATGGCAGCCGGTTGATCGCTGAACTAACTGGGTTGCATTATGCAGTAATGTGTGGCTGCTGGTTCTGTAGTGACAGCCGCTTCCATTGAGGATGAAGTGCATTTTTCGTGGCGGAATTTTGTGTTGGCATTGTGGCAGCAGCATTATACATAGTATACCTGTGCGGGCTGTTGGTTTGTAGAGACCCCTGTCTGTTCCACTTGTCACATGAGGCAATGAGGAGCATTTTGTGTGATATTCACTGGCACAGGAATTGAGCATAATGGGACGAACCATTGCCTTGAAGTTGGAACCGCGACTAACTAACTAACTAATAGCAGATACTGCAAGTGGGGTATGAAATGTGAGGCCTTCACATATTTTATGAAGCGGCATATGAAATGGGGTGTCAATTTCCCTCCCCCGTCGCCTTTCTTTCCCAAGTAATGCCCAGAAAGTTCTCTTGGGCCATTGTTATGTTCTATCTACCATATAATCTAACTGATGGGGGAAAATCATGTCTATTCTGGGTGACTGCATACGGACCACTGTCTTGGCAGGTAAGCGCACCAACCTCTAAGCCATGAAGCAAATGCTTCACACTTATATATTGCATATTGTACGCAAAGCATGGCTAGAAATGGGTCATTCACTACCATCTGCTTTCTGTGTAATTGATAAGTTCAATCTTTGATTCGTCTTCCGAGTCGCTCTACGAATTCGCCCAACAGTGTCCCTCGTTGTTGGTCTCGTTGTCAAAATAACTAATTGAAAGACACCTAAGCTTATACAAATGTACTGTACATATTATGTTATATTGATTTTCTAATGCTTGAGTTTGGCCGGGACTAGACCAAAGGCGGTGATATGGTCAGGACATTATGATTGCAATTCACAATCCCACATACCGCGCTCAAAACACAGCTGCGGGCGATTTGAAAGCAGACAGCCTTGCGCTGATTATTGTACAATCGTATCAATGCTGGTCGTTCAGAAAGCAATGGCAACCTACTGAACATAAACTTGCCCAGAAATCACAAACAGTAAAAGAATTGTGAGGTTCATTGCAACTAGAAAAGTGAAAAGACCATATATCCAATTTTAACGTCAAATCAGTACTGCTGTATGCACCAGAAACATGGGGGAAAATGAAAACAACTACAAATAAACTACAAACATTCATTAGTTGGTGTCTGAGCAAAATATAAGGAATAAAATTGTATGACAAAATCACCAATGTGGAACACATGGCGAGAACTAGACACACACAAATGTAGAGCTCATGGAGAGGACTAGACACACCAATGTAGAGCTCATGGAGAGAACTAGACACACACCAATGTGGAACTCATGGAGAGGACTAGACACACACCAATGTGGAACTCATAGAGAGGACTAGACACACACCAAAGTAGAGCTCATGAAGAGAACTAGACACACACCAATGTGGAACTCATGGAGAGGACTAGACACACACCAATGTAGAGCTCATGGAGAGAACTAGACACACACCAATGTGGAACTCATGGAGAGGACTAGACACACACCAATGTGGAACTCATAGAGAGGACTAGACACACACCAAAGTAGAGCTCATGGAGAGAACTAGATACACACCAATGTGGAACTCATGGAGAGGACTAGACACACACCAATGTAGAGCTCATGGAGAGAACTAGACACACACCAATGTGGAACTTATGGAGAGGACTAGACACACACCAATGTGGAACTTATGGAGAGGACTAGACACACACCAATGTGGAACTTATGGAGAGGACTAGACACACACCAATGTAGAGCTCATGGAGAGGACTGGACACACACCAATGTAGAGCTCATGGAGAGGACTAGACACACACCAATATGGAACTTATGGAGAGGACTAGACACACACCAATGTGGAACTTATGGAGAGGACTAGACACACACCAATGTAGAGCTCAAGGAGAGGACTAGATACACACCAATGTGGAACTCATGGAGAGGACTAGACACACACCAATGTGGAACTTATGGAGAGGACTAGACACACACCAATGTAGAGCTCATGGAGAGGACTGGACACACACCAATGTAGAGCTCATGGAGAGGACTAGACACACACCAATATGGAACTTATGGAGAGGACTAGACACACACCAATGTGGAACTTATGGAGAGGACTAGACACACACCAATGTAGAGCTCAAGGAGAGGACTAGATACACACCAATGTGGAACTCATGGAGAGGACTAGACACACACCAATGTGGAACTTATGGAGAGGACTAGACACACACCAATGTAGAGCTCATGGAGAGGACTAGACACACACCAATGTGGAACTTATGGAGAGGACTAGACACACACCAATGTGGAACTCATGGAGAGGACTAGACACACACCAATGTAGAGCTCGTGGAGAGGACTAGACACACACCAATGTAGAGCTCATGGAGAGGACTAGACACACACCAATGTGGAACTCATGGAGAGGACTAGACACACACCAATGTGGAACTTATGGAGAGGACTAGACACACACCAATGTGGGACTCATGGAGAGGACTAGACACACACCAATGTGGAACTTATGGAGAGGACTAGACACACACCAATGTGGGACTCATGGAGAGGACTAGACACACACCAATGTGGAACTCACGGAGAGGACTAGACACACACCAATGTGGAACTCATGGAGAGGACTAGAAACACACCAATGTGGAACTCATGGAGAGGACTAGACACATACCAATGTGGAACTTATGGAGAGGACAAGACACACACCAATGTGGAACTCATGGAGAGGACTAGACACACACCAATGTAGAGCTCATGGAGAGAACTAGACACACACCAATGTGGAACTCATGGAGAGGACTACACACAGCAATGTAGAGCTCATGGAGAGAACTAGACACACACCAATGTGGAACTCATGGAGAGGACTAGACACACACCAATGTAGAGCTCATGGAGAGAACTAGACACACACCAATGTGGAACTCATGGAGAGGACTAGACACACACCAATGTGGAACTTATGGAGAGGACTAGACACACACCAATGTGGAACATATTGAGAGGGCTAGACACACACCAATGTGGAACTCATGGAGAGGACTACACACACACCAATGTGGAACTTATGGAAAGGACTAGACACACACCAATGTAGAGCTCATGGAGAGAACTAGACACACATCAATGTGGAACTCATGGAGAGGACTACACACACACCAATGTGGAACTTATGGAAAGGACTAGACACACACCAATGTAGAGCTCATGGAGAGAACTAGACACACATCAATGTGGAACTCATGGAGAGGACTAGACACACACCAATGTGGAACTTATGGAGAGGACTAGACACACACCAATGTGGAACTTATGGAGAGGGCTAGACAAACACCAATGTGGAACTTATGGAGAGGACTAGACACACACCAATGTGGAACTCATGGAGAGGACTAGACACACACCAATGTGGAACTCATGGAGAGGACTAGACACACACCAATGTGGAACACATGGAGAGAACTAGACACACACCAATATGGAACTTATGGAGAGGACTAGACACACGCAAATGTAGAGCACACGGAGAGGACTAGACACACACCAATGTAGAGCTCATGGAGAGGACTGGACACACACCAATGTAGAGCTCATGGAGAGGACTAGACACACACAAATATGGAACTTATGGAGAGGACTAGACACACACCAATGTGGAACTTATGGAGAGGACTAGACACACACCAATGTAGAGCTCATGGAGAGGACTAGATACACACCAATGTGGAACTCATGGAGAGGACTAGACACACACCAATGTGGAACTTATGTAGAGGACTAGACACACACCAATGTAGAGCTCATGGAGAGGACTAGACACACACCAATGTGGAACTTATGGAGAGGACTAGACACACACCAATGTGGAACTCATGGAGAGGACTAGACACACACCAATGTAGAGCTCGTGGAGAGGACTAGACACACACCAATGTAGAGCTCATGGAGAGGACTAGACACACACCAATGTGGAGCTCATGGAGAGGACTAGACACACACCAATGTGGAACTTATGGAGAGGACTAGACACACACCAATGTGGGACTCATGGAGAGGAATAGACACACAACAATGTGGAACTTATGGAGAGGACTAGACACACACCAATGTGGGACTCATGGAGAGGACTACACACACACACCAATGTGGAACTCATGGAGAGGACTAGACACACACCAATGTGGAACTCATGGAGAGGACTAGACACACACCAATGTGGAACTCATGGAGAGGACTAGACACACACCAATGTGGAACTTATGGAGAGGACTAGACACACACCAATGTAGAGCTCGTGGAGATGACTAGACACACACCAATGTGGAACTCATGGAGAGGACTAGACACACACCAATGTGGAACTTATGGAGAGGACTAGACACACACCAATGTAGAGCTCGTGGAGAGGACTAGACACACACCAATGTAGAGCTTATGGAGAGGACTAGACACACACCAATGTGGAACTCATGGAGAGGACTAGACACACACCAATGTAGAGCTTATGGAGAGGACTAGACACACACCAATGTGGAACTTATGGAGAGGACTAGACACACACCAATGTGGAACTCATGGAGAGGACTAGACACACACCAATGTAGAGCTCGTGGAGAGGACTAGACACACACCAATGTAGAGCTCATGGAGAGGACTAGACACACACCAATGTGGAGCTCATGGAGAGGACTAGACACACACCAATGTGGAACTTATGGAGAGGACTAGACACACACCAATGTGGGACTCATGGAGAGGAATAGACACACAACAATGTGGAACTTATGGAGAGGACTAGACACACACCAATGTGGGACTCATGGAGAGGACTACACACACACACCAATGTGGAACTCATGGAGAGGACTAGACACACACCAATGTGGAACTCATGGAGAGGACTAGACACACACCAATGTGGAACTCATGGAGAGGACTAGACACACACCAATGTGGAACTTATGGAGAGGACTAGACACACACCAATGTAGAGCTCGTGGAGATGACTAGACACACACCAATGTGGAACTCATGGAGAGGACTAGACACACACCAATGTGGAACTTATGGAGAGGACTAGACACACACCAATGTAGAGCTCGTGGAGAGGACTAGACACACACCAATGTAGAGCTTATGGAGAGGACTAGACACACACCAATGTGGAACTCATGGAGAGGACTAGACACACACCAATGTAGAGCTTATGGAGAGGACTAGACACACACCAATGTGGAACTCATGGAGAGGACTAGACACACACCAATGTGGAACTTATGGAGAGGACTAGACACACACCAATGTGGGACTCATGGAGAGGACTAGACACACACCAATGTGGAACTTATGGAGAATACTAGACACACGCCAATGTAGAGCTCACGGAAAGGACTAGACACACACCAATGAACCAAGAGGTGAAGAAAAGACTGGCACTGGATCGGACGCACATTGGGTAACCCGAGAACAGTATAACTAGAAAAGCTTTAGTTTGGAAACCACATGTCGAAAGAACGATCGAATGAACGAACGGACGGACTTTATTTTCAAAGAGTAACAAATTGGGCACGCAGGCCCGACTTACATTCGGTTCTCCCAATCACTCATCTTTCAGTTATCACATATCAGTTGGGGTATCGTCATGGCACTCTGGATAGGTCCATACGTTCTCAGATCCTCCCCCCCCCCCAGCATATGTATCAGCGTCCGGTGGCTAATAGTGCCAGTTCTGTGTTGGTTGATGAGGCCCCTCGTTTTCCCAATGAACCTCTCGTGTCTGGCCGTGCCAGTTCTTACCACCAAGTCTCTCATCCTGGACAACGATGTGGATTCACTGACGTCAAAGTCCTCTGTTCTCGACATCTCTTTAAGGATGTTAATAACATCGGCGAGATCCATGGGCTGGCCATCTGCAGGGGATGCAGAGCCAGCCAATTTATCAGCTCGTTCATGATTGATTGATTGATTTAGGAACCGACATCACAGCATTCGGGGCATTCCAATTAGCCACTTCGTCCCCATCCTCAGCAGCCAGCGAAGAGTTCCAACACTGATAGTTCCAGTAGCAATCTGATTATATGTCAGTCTCGCCTTTCCTATAAGCGTCGAGCGTCGGCCAGATCCCCTCGTCACTCCTCGCTGCCTCGTTCATTTTCCTCGACTCTCGCATGTCCCGGGACGAAGATGAAGGTGACTTTACGGACAACGGACTTCCGCAGCGTATCAGTCCACTGTCTACGTACAGATCCTGCATCGACCTTCCGAATCATGCTCATTGAATCACTAAGTACATACACGTTGGCATAATGCTGTGATTCCAGCCACACGAAAGCCTGTGTTACTGCCATCACTTCCATCTCATGCTGCTCGTGGTCATGGAGTGGGCACCACTGGATTCTTGAACGGTTCGGCCCGTTGAACGGGCTGTAAATACCCATGCACTTCTCTGCTGCTTTACAAAAGATCCATCTGTGTAGATGAGCACTTCGGGGTTGTCTGTGTGTTCATGGATGCGCGCGTTGACCTCTGCATTGACAGCGGCAGGGTTCTGTTCTCTGCACCGTCTGTGAAGTGTGATAATGCAGGAGAAGGTGCACTTAAAAGCTGAAGGACTCATCTTTAGTTCATCTATAGTGCATAATACATTCACATAGGAAAAAAAAAAAAATCAATGTCAAATAAATGTTGTAAATATAAACAATGCATTTTACCATGTTGTGAGACACATCCCCCACCCACCCATTCATCATCCACCACATATCCCCAACACACACATCCCCTACCCAACCATACACACCCCCAGGCACACATACACGCCCCACCCATCCACCCACTCCCCACCCACACATCCCACACCCAAACCCCCACGAAAACACATCTCCCCACCCACACACACATCTCCCACCAACTACACATCCTCCCCACAAACACATCCCCCACCCACCCACACGCACACATCCGGGCACACAAACATGCACCCGCCCACCCATCACCCACCTACACATCCCCCCACCTAAACAAATCTCCCCACCCACCCACACACACACACACACACACACACACACACACCAACACTCACCCATCCAGAAATAGAAATAGAGGGAGAACTGAAAACTCACGGAGAAGAGAAGTAGAAAGAGAAATGAACAATATGCGAAGGACATAAACAGAGGGGACGCAGAGGTGTTTCCAAGGCACCAGGGCCGGGTTATATACTGGCCAAGACCTATTGACGCGTCCTCGTCGAGCGTCCTGGGC
>OY992889.1:84847989-84977989 GCA_963921405.1 Cepaea hortensis | reverse complement strand
GTCAATGTCATGGTGGTGTGGTCAGAGTCATGGTGATGTGGTCAGTGTCATGGCGATGTGGTCAGTGTCATGGTGATGTGGTTAGTGTCATGGTGATTTGGTCAGTGTCGTAATGATGTGGTCAGTGTCATGATGCTGTGATAAGTGCCATTGTGATGTGGTAAGTGTCATGGTGATGTGGTCGGTATTTTGGTGATGTGGTCAGTGCCATGGTGATGTGGTCAATGCTATGGTGCTGTGGTCAGTGTCATGGTGATCTGGTCAGTATCATGGTGATGTGGTCAGTATCATGGTTATGTGGTCGGTATCATGGTTATGTGGTCAGTATCATGGTTATGTGGTCAGTATCATGGTGATGTGGTCAGTATCATGGTGATGTGGCCAGTATCATCGTGATGTGATCAGAGTCATGATGTTGTTGTCAATATCACGGTGATGTGGTCAGTATCATGGTCATCTGGTAAGTATCATGGTGATGTGGTCAGTATCATGGTAATGTTGTCAGTATCATGTTGATGTGGTAAGTATCATTGTGATGTGGTCAGTATCATGATGATGTGGTCAGTGTCATGCTGATGTGATCGGTATCATGGTGTTGTGGTCAGTAACCTAGTGATGTGGTCAGTATCATGGTGATGTTGTCAGTATCATGGTTTTGTAATCAGTATTATAGTTATGCGGTCAGTATCACGGTCATAGTTTCTGTATCCTGGTGATTTGGTCTGTATCACGGTGGTGTGCTCAATGTCATGGCGATGTGGTCAGTATCCTGGTGATGTGTCAGTATCATGGTGATGTGGTCAGTTTCATGGTGGTATGTTCAGTATCATGGTGATGTTGTCAGTATAATGGTGATGTTGTCGGTGTCATGGTGATGTGGTTAGTATCATGGTGATGTGGTTAGTATCATGGTGATGTGGTCAGTATTATGGGTGAAGTGGTCAGTATCATGGTGATGTCCGTGGCATGGTGATGTGGTTAGTATCATGGTGATGTGGTCAGTATTATGGGTGAAGTGATCAGTTTCATGGTGATGTTGTCGGTGTCATGGTGATGTGGTTAGTGTCATGGTGATGTGGTTAGTATCATGGTGATGTGGTCATTATTATGGGTGAAGTGGTCAGTATCATGGTGATGTTGTCGGTGTCATGGTGATGTGGTCAGTATTATGGGTGAAGTGGTCAGTATCATGGTGATGTTGACAGTGTCATGGTTGTCACGAAATTGTCGGTCGGCCTTGTGAAAATTTGTAGTTTAGGGGAAGGAATCACTAGATTACTCAATTAAGATCATAGCGATTGCTCGCCCTTGTTAGAACGTCAAGAACATACGGAAACCGGGTTGCTTTGAACATCGCTCAGTCATACTGACTGCGCATATGTGGCGCGCATGGGTGGTTTGTAGGCCTGACAGATAAAGGCGTCAGTTGTGTTCTGTCAGTGCTGGCGACCAGACGCCCCATGGCCTAGTGCAATTCTGTAACTCAGAGCTGGGCTACCAATGTCTTCAAGGTCTTCGAAGAGACTCGACATCAAGTCCTGTTGAATTACAGCTGTTCCAATATGACAAGTTGTACGGCCATCTGAAGGTATGTGTAACCCATTAGCTTATTTAATGTAGTGTTGGTAATCGGTGAAAATAATCGGGTCTGAAAACGGGTCTGAAAATAAACCTGTTGAAAGCGCGTATTTACCATCATGGAATGCAGGGATGTTTATTATGCTAGCGGGGCGCGGCTTATGCACAGCCACGGTAGGTTGGGTTAACTGAGTTCAAGGCAGCGAGACTTTTAATTTGAGTTCACACATGGCCCAGCTTCATATACTCGAGTGTGGTCGGAGCCGACGTGGCTGAAGCTTTAACTGAGAGGAAACCGGAAGTCGTTTGAGACGTCGCCTATACTGGGTCATGCTATATGTCAATGAACTCGGACGACTGAGACTAAGCTGGTGCGCGGGTCGGCAGAAGTATCGGAAGTCGTTTCAAGGTTGTACCTGGAGTCGAAGGTCGTTTTCGCTTGGTGGGGCGACCACTGGCTTTTGTTCTTGGCTTTCCTCACATCTGCCTTTTGGTTAATATGCCTCAGCGGAACACCAGCTTAATGTATAGTGGATTCCTGAGAGGTAGACAACGTGGGAAAATCGACCGAGGAGACAGGGCTGTTCATGATGAAAAGTGTCACCGTTCTAAATGTTCCGGCCCTTGACAAGGGAGGGGGAAACGGGGTGTGGATATCTGCTACATGGGAAGGCGCCATGTATATTATATTGGATTTTTGGATATATTGTACCTGCGGCACGGTACTACATAATCTCTGGATATAACCAGGACGGGGTTCGGTTGCACTCCCATCGGCCCTACTTCATGCCGTCTGCCTACTAGTATGGTTAATTCACTAACCCTATATGTCATCTAAAAGTCTTTCAGGATAGGACAACACCTCATAGACAAGGGACAGACGACCTTGACCCCAATTCTACTCCAGTCCGGGGAAGCTGACGCAGTTTAGACAGCTGCCTGTCAGGCCCTAGGCCCAGTTCATCCTTGGCATCGGAGAGAGCCAATGAGGGAGTCTGACTCTTATGTGAAGGGTCCGCATGCTGAGGGATTATGGTGAGAGTGTATGCGCTTATGGTAAGCTTGATCCACGATGCTTTCACCTAGTCTTGTCCTCCACAGGTTCTACCTTCCTGAGAACTGAGTGAAGATCTGGTGACGGGTCCAGTGATAAGGACCAGGGCAAGAGATGTTGTAAGCAGTCCTTGGGCCCCGCAATTACTTCATGGTGAACCTACACCCGGGAGTTTACATCGGAGTACGGGACCATCTACAACTTTGCCAGTGAACCGTCAAGTAACCAGTATCTTGCACCATGGCTTCTACAGTTATTTCATTACTGCTATCCAACGTAAGGCAAATATACCTGTCACGTTCTTGTCCAAGATGTACTGACTACCGACACAACTACCGTCAGCTATAGAACGATTCCACCCTTACCAAGTGCCAAGCCACTTTGGCTTATGAGTCTGCTGGAGTGCTACTACATCAGTGACACTTGTGACTTTAGCCAGTCAGCAATCTATGTGATATGTTGATATTGTACAACGGAGTGTCACAGTACCTCGGCCACACCAAAGGCATTGGTGTTATGATGAAGAGTGTGGGCCGGTATTCCATGTAATCACCGACACGAGGTTCTAAGTACCAGCTATTCGAGACTGTCACGTCCTGTCGACTTTGAGAAGACGAGATCTGGCTGGAGGCTGGATACACGCGGTGAGGCTGTGATCGACTTGACCTGTAGCGTGATACTCTGGACCTGTTCCGGTGATAACATCTCCACCCTGAGGCTACTCCAGTACTGCCTTGTCTTGCCTAGCAGCCACTAGGTCTATCTCATGTGTATGTGGGTGAGGGATATGTCTGTGTGGGTGGGGGTGTGTGTGGGTGGGTAGAGGATGTATGTGTGGATGGTGAGGGTATTTGTAGGTGGGGAATATGTGTGTGGGTGGGAGATGTGTGGGGAAATGTGTGTGTGGGGTGAGGAATGTGTGTGTCGGTGGGGGTGTGGGTGGGTTTGTGATGTGCGGGTGGGTGAGGTATGTGTCAGGGTGGGGGTTGCGTGTTTGGCTGGGTGGTTGGGGTGTGTGAGTATTGAGGTAGGTGTTAATGGGTGGGTGCGGGATGTGTCTGTTGAGTGATGAGTTGAGGGATGAGTACGTGGGTGGGGGGTGTGTGTGGGGATGTGTGTATGGGTGGTGTATGTGTAGGTTTGTGGGCGGTGTGTAGGTGGGGAATATGTGGTTGAGGGATGAGGGGAAGGGGGATGGGTGAATGGGGTTGTGTAGGTGGACGGGTGGAGAATGTATAGATGATGTGTGGGTGGGTGAGCATGTGTGGGATGGGGATGGGTGTGGCGTGTGTGTGGGTGGGGGATTTGTGTAGGGTTGGGTGCGGGATGTTTGTGTGGGTGGGGAGAGATTGTGTGGTAAGTGAAGTGTGGGTGGGAGTGTGTGTGGTAGGGTGCATGATGTGGGGGTTGGCAGGGGATGTTTGTGTGGGTGGGGGAATGTGTGGTTGAGGATGTGCGTTTGGCTGAGTGGTTGCGGGTGTGTGGGTGGGTAGGTGGTTGATGTGTGGTTGGGGGAGTGTGTGTGGGGTGAGAGATGTGTGTGTGTGGTATGGGAGATGTGTGTATGTGGGGGTGCGTGGGTGGGGATGGGTGGGTGGGTGGGTGGGGGATTATATGTATGCCTGGGGTGTTTGCATGGTTGGGGTGTGTGTGTGTGTGTGGGTGGGAGACGTGTGTGTGCGGTGGATGTGTGGGAATGGGGAATATGTCTCATAACATAGAAATATGCTTTGTTTTCATTTGACAATATTTGTTTTCGTATGCAAATGCATCATGTACTATTGTTGAACGAAAGATGAGTGACTGGAAAGGCCGAATGTAAGACGGGTGTCAGGGTCTTAAACTTGGCTCGCTAACCTAACACATGTGAGACAGTACAAGTACAACGTGATTTGACGTAAGACTCAACGACACACCGTGCAATGGATTTATTCACAGATTAAATACATTACGATGATCACAACAATATATACTTGATACTTCAATACACTTACATCCACAATACAGCTCACAAGTCTAACTCTCAAGATGTCCAGACACTCGACTTTCAAGCACAGAAAACCACACAACGCCTTTCCCTCATCATGCGTCCGTCCAAGTCCGTGTCCCAGAGCTGTCTGGCGCTAGTTAGCAACTTGCCTCCCGCCGCAGGTGGCTTCACGAGGCATGCGTGCGTCTAGCGTCGTCCTGGCCTGACCGCTGGTCGTTCGCCAGCCAGCAATCTTGCAGGCCGGTAACTACTACTCGCCTGGCGGCGTAACGAAGTTGCTGCATCCCTGCTGGGAGCTAAGTCGCCTGGCGGGCGTAACGATGTCACTGCATCACTGTACCCTTTCTGGACTCTGACACGCTCCCCCGGCAAATTCATGAAAGATGTCATCTTTCATGTATAATATATGTACATACTGGGTTAATATTCTAACCTTGTCAGAGTCTACCCTTCTGTTGTTATATACATTGGTATCAAAATACAAAAAAAATACACATATGCCATAGAAATATATAAGAAATGGAAGTTGCATTCAACGACATGTGGTGTTCAACCTTTAACACATGTCAGGTTTCATCCTCTCGATGGCTGATTACCTTAATTGCATCAATGACCCAGTCAGATCGGTAGTACCAGCTTCACGCATCTACCTCGCAGCATCCCCCCAAAAAAAAACAACGTAATAATATGGTTCTTGAAACAAAAACCATCTAGCTAGACTGAAATACGGCTTTATATAAGTCGTATAAAACGCTCAAACCCTGACCTTATTTGGCCAGTAGCTCTTGTGTTGGTCTGCAATGCCGGTAACACTCTGCCATGCCCAGTAGATGGCTACCTGTTGTGTCAACAATCTGGCAACACTTGGCTATTTATACACAACACATTACTGAATACATTTCAAATTATGGCCCTTTGTGTAATGATATCATAACAAAATAATGAAAGGGGAATAATTTCAACATTAATGAAATACAATAATTTACAATAATTATCCTATTTCTTAGCGTCATCGCTTGACGTTTCTTCATATTAACGAGAAAAAGTCGGTAATATGAATACATTAATCAAGATATGATTCTAAGATTACACTACATAAATATATAAACACACAATTCGTGTATTTAACTTTGTTGATTCCTAAAGATTTTAGAATCGTCATAGCTTTTTAAACTTTTATTTGTCGTCTGCTAATCTTGCTCTAAATTTCTAACTAATCCGGAAATACACACGAACACTAAAATCAGCTGATGTTGAAGCTTTTAGAACACACTTGTTCCGGTCTGATGTATTTACGGAAAGTACAATGTTCTCACAGTTCATGTGTGTTGGATGTTTCACTACCGAACATTATGGATTTCTGTTAACTGCAGTGGTGTAGCTGTCAATGTTTAGTTTATACGTTCACACACGTCTTTAAAATATCTCTGGAATGTTCCACACGCAGATGTCACTGTCAAATTGGATAGTTCGCTTATGGTAAGTTTTTGAGCGAATGTGACACTGTTCTTGTTCGTGATATATACAATTAATAAAGTTCGCTTTCTACCACACACTACACAATTATACACGACAATCACTACATGAATTAGTAAAATAAGAACACTATATATATATTGGGAGTAACCCCTATCACAATATTGTAGACATTACACAGCTTTTTCTGAATGAAAAAAAATATTCA
Organism: Cepaea hortensis; assembly: GCA_963921405.1. Taxonomy (NCBI): domain Eukaryota; kingdom Metazoa; phylum Mollusca; class Gastropoda; order Stylommatophora; family Helicidae; genus Cepaea; species Cepaea hortensis. The sequence goes on along the minus strand of OY992889.1, from coordinate 84,971,683 downwards.
CTGATAAATGGCTGTGTTGGTCTGAGTGTATTTGTACACACTGCACTCAGACATTGGTGCTTACTGGGTCGGTCGGACAACGGGACAAAAGATCGGCAATTGAGTTGGTTCTGCCTGGAATATGTCGAACCTCAAAGCTATAATCTTGAAGTTTAAGAGACCAGCGTGCTACCATATGGTTTGAGGGTACACCTGAATTTATAAAACCTAACGGGCTGCTGTCAGATTCCACGATGAAATGGCGTCATAGAAGAAATCTGGACAATTTAGTTATACCCACCACTAAAGCTAGGGCTTCTAACTGAGGTATAGACCACGCCCGTTCTCTGGGCTTTAGTTTCCTGGATACGAAGTACACGGGATGGAGGATGTTATTGTACTCTTGCAACAAGACTGCTCCAATCGCCACGGAGCTAGCATCTGTACGCAATCTGAAAGGTAAATGGAGATTGGGCAATTTCAGGATGAGATTATTTAAACTCTTATCAGAAAAACACGCTAGAACTTTATGGAATGCAATTTTTAGGCATTCATTGTTTACAATTTTCTCAGGTTTATCTTTGGTTAGTAAATTAGTAAACACTTCGGTCAGTTCGGAAAAATCAGGAATGAACTGCCGGTAATAATTTAGCAGTCCCAACAAACTTCTGACTTGTTTTTTTGTAGTCGGAAGTGAGAGTTTTAGTATCTTGGACACAATGTTATCGTCTGTCGTGACAAAGCCATTGGATATTTTGTACCCCAAGAAGGATATTTCCTGGTAGGCTATGTCTACTTTCGCAGGCTTTACCGTCAGTCCGTGCTGTCTAATACGTTCAAATGTCTGTTCTAACGTCTTAATGTGCTCTTTCATTGTCTCTGTGTGAACACAGATGTCGTCTATGTAGCAGATTATGTTAGGAATGTCTACTAGGAGAAGTCGTGTCATACGTACGAATGTGACAGGATCATTGACAAGCCCAAATGGAAGTTTGCACCATTCGTACAGTCCCCAAGGTGTGGCAAGTGCTGTCAGATGTCTGCTCTGTTCGTCTACTCCTATCTGCCAATATCCTTTCGTCATATCTATCTTCGTAAAGAACCTAGCGTCTGTCAGTTCTGTCAGAAGATCGTCAGAGTTAGCCATTGGCTCAAGATCTAGAACAGTTATTTTATTGAGCTTTCGATAGTCGATACACAGTCTTATTGTATTGTCCTTTTTGCGTACTATGACCATTGGAGATGAGAAGTCTGACTGGGATCGTCTTATGATGTTGTTTTTCTCTAAGTTGATGATCTCCTGATGTAAATGTTCTTTGTAATGTAATGGGATGGTGTATGGTCTGCATCTTATGGGTGTGTTTGATGTGAGTGTGATGTGATGCTGCACTAATTCTGTTTGTCCTGGGATGTTGGAAAAGATGGTGTTGTACTGTTGTATAAGCTTTTTGCAACTGTTTGTCTCTGCTTGAGTTAACTTTGTGTTGATTTTGATCTCCTTCAAGCAGTTTGTCGTGTCTAATGAAGGTGTTGGAATTTCGTCACTAGCATCGTCATCTTCGTGATCTATTATCACTGTACAAGCTGTCGTATCGTCTTGTTCGTTGTCTCTGTTGTGGTATGGTCTTAGCATATTTATGTGAAATATTTTGTGTTTGTCTTTTATTTGGATTTCGTAGTCTACAGGTGAAATCTGTCTCGTCACTTTAAAAGGTCCCTGCCAAGAGTCAGTCAATAAATGTCTGTCACTAGGTAGTAGAAGAAGAACGTCCTGTCCAGGTGTTAACGTTATTGTCCTGTTACCTTTGTCAGCATACTGTCTATAAGTAGCACCAGATAGTTTTAGTGCATTCTTTGCAATAATACAAGATTTGATGATTCTTTCACGCAATGATGTAACATATACGTATGATGATATGGGTTTAAGTACTGGAGTAGAGTCAGTTAACATTTGGTGATAAATAGTCAATGGGCCACGTGGTTTGGCACCATAGATAAGTTCAAAAGGAGAGAAACCGGTACTAGAATGTGGTACCTCGCGATAAGCAAAAAGAATAGCTGGTAGATATACATCCCAGTTATTGGGGTGCTCTTGCGTTACTTTTGCAAGCATGTGCTTTAGATCCCCGTTAAATTTTTCTATTACTCCACTAGAGTGAGGATGGTACGGGGAATTGAAACATTGCTTCACTCCCAACATTTTGGTGAAAGCTTGGGTAGATGCGGCAATAAACTGAGTGCCCCTATCAGATTGAATAGTGTCTGGAAAACCTATCCGAGAAAAAATATGGAAGAAAACTTCCATTATATCATTGGCAGTTATGTTCTTTAGCGGAATAGCTTCTGGCCAGCGACTACATTGATCAATGACAGTTAGAATATATTTATTACCTCTAGTTGTTGTATGATTAAGAGGGCCCACTATGTCGACAGATAATTTTTCAAAAGGTCGACTGGCTAAGTCAGTAACTTGTAACTTTGCCTGTGGGTGTTTACCTTTTTTTTACCAGTTTCTGGCAGGTGTCACAACTTCTGCAATATTCTTTAATCTCATTGCAAAATTTGGGCCAATGAAACTGTGTCAATAACCTTGATCTGGTCTTAACGTATGCCATATGCCCTGCAAGAGGTATATCGTGGGCAAGATGTAAGGCTTGCTTGCGATAACTAGTTGGCAAAACAGTTTGCTCTGTGGTATTGTCACCTCTGGTATAATACCTGGTGAGTATATCATTTTTCACAGCAAAATGCCATTTTGCATTCTTGGTTACCTTTGGCTTTTGGCCGATCAGATTAAAGTATTTTGACAATGAAGGATCAGCTTTTTGAGCTGTTACAAACGTTTCCTTCATGGTGTTAGTAGGTAGTGAAACTGGGCTAAGCATTTGTATAGCCTCAGTTTGATTACTTTCATCTTGCACTCTAGCAGTAGATCTAGTTACTGCGTTCACACATTCAATGATATCAGATGGTGATGGAACAATGTTATCAATGATGTCATGAGATGTTAGTGCTACATTAGCTACCATACAATCAATAGGTGGTGTGACATTATCAATGATGACATTTGATGGTGATGTTATGTTATCATCAACACACAGAGATGTTATGTCATGAGGTTTATCATTCACCTCTGGTAAATTTCCAATAATTACATCACACACTGGGTTTGTTAATGCAGCGCACTTTACTTTCCCAGTGAGGAAAGGTGTTTCAATATATGCCCATGCTAGTGGGTATTTCTCAATATTGCCTGAGAATGTTCTGCATGTTACGTGCCTGCCTGTATAGTCTGTAGGCATTATGAACGTTCTTTTCAGACCAATAAGTGAACTGCCCGTGTCGCGAAGGACTGTAGCAGACTTGCCATTCACATATCCATGATGGACGATTATCTTGCCTTTTGAATCTACTACCAAATTAGCTTCTTCATTGGCAATAGGGATGGCGTGACCGCATGTTAAAATACCATCTTCATAAAAGGTGTTACAAACCGAGCATTTATTTGCGCTAAATATGTCAAAAACCTGTGCTGAGTTCACAGGATGTTTCTCTGGCTGTTCTTCATCTGACGCCGAAATGTCAAACAAGGCGGCATTTGCTTTGTTGGTCATTTGCCTACCTTTACAATCTTTCCGATGGTGTCCGTACGCCTTACAGAGGAAACATTTACGCAAATTTCTGAAGGATTTACGCTCCTTCTCTTGTCTGTTTACCATGTTTAGTAGGTAAGTATAATATCCTGGTTGTTTATCGCACATTTCACCCGGATGATGTGAAAATTTACAATAGGTACAGTGATTAAACTTCTCAGAAGTAGGCCCATAAGATTTCTGCCTACTATAGGGTTTGTCATAGTTAGCCGCTGCTACAAAATTTATGTCAGTAGCTTCACTGGCAAAACAATGTTTGTTGGCTGTGTAATATGCCGAACCACGTCTCTCAATCTCATCTACACTAGTGCATTCATTCTCTTGCAAAAATTTTGAAAATGCTGATGGAATGGATGAAATGATTTTATCTCTAATGATCAGATCTTCTAGTCTCTGATAATTTTTGTCAATTTTAGCTGCTGAAGTCCATTTGGTAAATATATCTCGGACTAAGCAGAGGTAATCAGAGAACGTTTGAGTCGGTTTTGGGCTCAACTTACTGAATTGTTCTCTGTAACCTGCCTCATCTAACATAAAATGTGCCATAATCTTAGATTTCAGATAATGGTAATCTTTTCTGAGGTCTTTTGGGATAGTCTCAATGACTTTAAGAGGCTCCCCTGATAAACTCCTCATATAAATAATATTCCATTCAGACAGTGGAATCTGGTAATGTTCCATTAAAGTTTCAAAATTTTGGGTAAAGGCTGCGATGCAGTCACCCAAGGTATAATTACGTACAATACCCTGATATTTCTTGTACTGGTTTTCTTTCTCCAGTCTCTCAGATTTCTTATACTCTTTGTTGATAGCAGTCTCAGTATCAAGTTGTTTCATCTTCAACAGTACTTCCAGTTCTTCTCTCTTACTCTGAACTGCTATTTCTGCCTTCTTTAGTTCACTATCTATCTCAGCTTGCTTTAAGGCTGTTTCTGCCTCTACTTGCTTGGCAGCCCTTTCTATTTCTGCCTTCTTCAGCTCACTATCTATCTCAGCTTGCTTTGTCTTTGCAGCTATTTCTAATTCGGCTTGCTTTAAAGCTGTTTCTACTTGCTTGGCAGCCCTTTCAGCTGCTCGTTCTTCACGCTCGTGGTATTCAGAGTATTTCTTCTCACTCCACTTCGTCAACTCATCACCTGTTAACTTCAACTTTAACCCCATATCGATGAAATCATTTAATGAAGACATGATGGATAATGTCAATGAAATACCAGCCACACAAAATATGTTATAAGTGGTTAGTAATGAACAATTTACAATTGATTTCTATTGACAATACGTGCCTAAAATTGCATCCTTAAAGTAAATGAAAAGAAAAATATACTCAAGTGCCCTGGATGCGGTGAAGAATGGTTGGAAATCGGGCTAGGAACTGTAGGGTCGCTACTTCGCAAACGCAAATGACCTCTACGGCAAGGTTTCGGATGGTACGGAAAACCTGCTTTGTTTTTGGAGGAACATAAATTAGCGTCTATTTGGTGGTGTGTGCCTGCTTGTCACTAAGTATTGAGTAGGTTTGTATGGCGTTAAGTGTAATTGTATGTCGTAATATTGTCCGTCAACAATTTTTTTTTTCAAAACACAAGTCACTTTCTTTCCAAAACTTTCTGCTTTCCACAACTCAATGCACAAAGACAATCTACGTGTATCTCAACACTCTACAACATTGATGACACATCACTTACATCAAGATGACATTCAGTAAGGACATAGACATCAAGTTTACAAGGTGGCGACAAGGTCACAATGGCGACAAGATCACAATGTCGACAAGGTCAAAACGGTGACAAGTTTCACAAATCACAAATGTTTTACACGCTTACAAGATCAAACAATATGTATGCACTGTACGTTTACCAATGGTCTCCATGTTTAAATAATGTAGTAATAAATCAAAATGAGCCTTCCACGATCACATTTACATGTACTATAAAGTTTGACAAAAATTCTAAGTTCACAAACTCTAGTTTTAAATCGTTAATCACATAAACACGTTCATTTCAAAGCCGGACGAATGCCACCACGTCCACACGTGTCAGGGTCTTAAACTTGGCTCGCTAACCTAACACATGTGAGACAGTACAAGTACAACGTGATTTGACGTAAGACTCAACGACACACCGTGCAATGGATTTATTCACAGATTAAATACATTACGATGATCACAACAATATATACTTGATACTTCAATACACTTACATCCACAATACAGCTCACAAGTCTAACTCTCAAGATGTCCAGACACTCGACTTTCAAGCACAGAAAACCACACAACGCCTTTCTCTCATCATGCGTCCGTCCAAGTCCGTGTCTCAGAGCTGTCTGGCGCTAGTTAGCAACTTGCCTCCCGCCGCAGGTGGCTTCACGAGGCATGCGTGCGTCTAGCGTCGTCCTGGCCTGACCGCTGGTCGTTCGTCAGCCAGCAATCTTGCAGGCCGGTAACTACTACTCGCCTGGCGGCGTAACGAAGTTGCTGCATCCCTGCTGGGAGCTAAGTCGCCTGGCGGGCTTAACGATGTCACTGCATCACTGTACCATTTCTGGACTCTGACAACGGGCCTGCGTGCCCAATTTGTAACCCTTATAAAATAAAGATCAATCAATCAATCAATCAATCAATCAATCAATCAATCAATCAATCATATTCATCATCACCATCCTCATTTTGTATAATACATCACCGTGTTATCCTAGTTAGACACCAGAGTTGTGTCATGAATTCAGGACGCGGTTAGAAAGGGGTAACGTTCCTTGGTTGAGAGCGAAAGAGATAGTGATCCAAAGGCTGGTAGTAGTGGTAGGGTTTTGTAGATGGAGGACACCTATATCCCAGTAAGAAGACATCCCGTTATTAAGGTGTGGTAGCAGTTTCCCCTCACCCCAGGGAGTGTTGCGATAATGGTGATATGGTCAGTGTCATTGTGATGTGGTCAATGCTATGGTGATGTGGTCAGTGTCATGGTGTTGTTGTCAGTGTCACACCGGCCATGTTTATTTCCCATGACATTTCCTGGCATCCATTTTATGGTGGATCAGTATTAAAAACGAGGTCAGTATTAAAAACCCGTCTCGATGCGAGTTCCAACCCATGGCCTTCTGGCCGGCAGACTAGCGTCTAGCTAGTACTCTATCGCGGCTCCATTTTACGTACTTGCTGGTCACTTGCCGTCTTGACAGACGATTGTTCGTTACATTGCGCTTCAGAAATAGCACAAGGCCTGGGCTGAAATGTAGTGTCCATGTGTTACCCATGCAGCTTGATCCCTCTCTCGGCCTGCCTAGTATACTCCAGAAGAAAGGTAACACAAATATATATGGAACAAGACAAGCTGTAGAAGATGTCGGATCTGCAAAGCGATGCTCTAACTGTCTGAGTTTCCATCCTAGACTAGTTGCCAACCAAAGTTTAGGCTCTGGTCTGCTTTCCACAACCTGTAGTCTTTAGGTTGTAGTTCCTCGCAACCGAATACGGCTTGTGCCTCCCACTTGCACTCCTCCGCAGAAGCCGTTGGCACAAAATGGGGTGTCGGGTTTGGTAAGCGTCGCATAACATTCGGCGCTAACAGAAATCAGGTGGTACCCTCTACTGCCACACGGTAGGTAGATCAGTCATATCTGACTAAGACCTGACAACATTTTACATAGCATGCCATGGGATAAGTGAGATGGCAAACCATGAAAGTCCACTCTTATCGACACATCACATGATGATGAGAATGATGATATCATTTAGTGTTTTTCTTGGCAATTCTGTATAGTATTTTAATAGTTTTAATTTATCATATCCAAATAACTTTAAAAAAAAAAAACCATCACAAATTAACTTCTTTGAATTATAACATGGTGAAGAAACTGAAGGCAACAGAGATGTGTTTTTTTAGAATAATGTTCACGGACGTTGTTGACAGACAAAAGCTTGTGCTGGGGTACTGAGAGCAGTGGCGGACTGGCCATTATTTTAGACATCCCGATGGCAATTCTACCTTGTGGGTCCGTTTCTAAGTGGGCCAGACTTAACAATTAGATATTACGTTATCATCATCATCATCATCATCATCATCATCATCATCATCATCATCATCATCAAGTGAAGTGCCGGCTAGCGTAGGCGTTCATGACTCTCTACAGATCTCGGTCCTTGGTTTTCTGGATCAAATCTGCTGATGATATTCTTGAATGTCACCGTCTCAATCTATCCAACATCATTTCCCGTGATCTGCCTCTGCTTCTCTTCCCCTCGATCTTTCCAGTTATCATGATGTTCTGCAATGCCTCTTTTCTCATTATATGACCAAAGCAAGTTGTTTGTCTGTTTCTTATTGTTGTATGTAATGTTCCAGTGTCATTAGTCTCTTTCAGGCAAGCGTTGTTAGTTACCTTGGCAGTCCAAGGAATTAAAAACATTCGTCTCAGGAATCACATGTCTGTTGCTTCCAAGTTCTTCCTAATTTGTACATTTACATTCCAAGATTCACTGCTATACTGCAATATAGGTTCTATATAGCATTTCAGCACTGTCGTTCTGACATTCAATGATATTACGTTAAACATGGCAATTTACATTTCGTAGTTTTGTCTCCTGGCAACCCATAGTTTCACACCCAATCCCCCACTGGCTGCCATGTTGCAAGATCCCTAATCACAGCTATGAAGAAAAGATGAGTAAACTGTGTGGGGCATGTTAGCGGAAGAAGGGAGCACAGTGGCTAGTATGCTTAAGTGCCGAATATGTATGTTTGAAAACATATATATGACCGAATCTCCTTGGATGGGATGTTTAAAATTGGCCGGATGGTTATATGTTCAAATCTCCTTGGAGGGACATTTTTAAATTGACCACGACTCCCAGGTACGCAGCGCCTAAAATGAGTTTCCAGGAAATGTTTTGGGAAGAAAACTCAGTGGGTGTGATATTCACTATCTCACCCAAACAGCCCCAATTGGTCTACAGAAGATGAAGCTAGCACCATGTACCAATACGTATGAAGGCGAGTAAAGGGCCCTTTATTTCATTTACTTATTAACAAAAGAGGTGGGGTAGAGAAATGGGCCCTATGTTGAACAAATACTAGACAACGAGAGGTAGAGAAAGGTAGGTAGTTGCATGTCCTTTACAGGACGTAGCAGTTAACGCCAGCATTTATTTTGCTGTTCGTGATTCCTGGGCAAGTTTACGTTTAGTTGTTTGCTTTCTGAACGACCGGTAAACATACCATTTCATTAAAAAAACCAATATAAGGCGTCTATTGCCAACTCGTCCACAGCTGTGTTTCGAACGCGGGTATGCGGGATTATGAACTGCGTCCGTAACCCTTTTCGCTGTGGAGCCGGCAGAGTAAGACAAACGTGCAAAAATCATATCAGTAACACGAAATTCATCAAAATATCGAATGACAGCGAACACTGACAAATCCAGATCTCAGAGGTCTCCTTAAGACTGACATGTCGAGAAAAATACTAGAACTATAAATTCCTTGGCAAACGTAGCGTTTTGCAAGATTGAAACATTTTCACCCATTAAAAACAATCGGCTGTAATTAGAAGAAAACATATAGTTCAAGGGGTTTGTAGAGTCTGTACTGCTGTAAGTATGAATAATAAGCAGACAAGGAGAAAACATTTCATCACAGCAGTGATGCGGTTTCCAGAGAAAATGCAAAAATGTCATGCACGGAGAGAACATCAAATGAGGCGCTTCTTTGAGATGCAGGTATAAGCTGCAGATTGGTTAGAGACAATATTATACCAGAATCTCAAAGCAGTATAAATGGATGTGTGGAAACAAGAATGCTACGTACGGATGTGTGAAAACCAGGATAACACATACAGATGTGTAAAAACCAGAATCTCACATACATATATGTGAAAAACCAGGATATTACATAACATTGTTACATTGTTACATTACAGCAACCAGAATATTACTTACGGATGTGTGAAAACCAGAATATCACACCAGAATATCAAATATCCTGTTTAACCCAGGATCCCACATACAGATGTGTGAAAATCAGAATATCACATACATATGTGTAACGACCAGAATATCACTTACATATGTGTGAAAACCAGAATATCACATACAAATGTGTGAAACCAAGAAAAATACATGCAGATGTGTAAAAACCAGAATCTCACATACAGGTATGTGAAAACCAGATTATCATATTCAGATGTGTGAAAACCAGAGTATCACAAACAGGTGTGTAAAAATGAGAATCTCACAAAGAGATGTGTGAAAACCAGAATAGCATATACATATGTGCGAAGACCAGAATATAACATATATGTGTGTGAAAACCAGAATCTCACATACGTTGTGTGAAAACCCAAATCTCACGTGTAGATATGGGAAAAGTAGAATATCACATGCAGATATGTGAAATTCAGAATATCACATACAAATGTGTGAAAACCACAATATCACATGTAGGTGTGAACACCAGAAAATTACATACAGATGTGTGAAAACCAGAATATCACATAGAGATGTGTGAAAACTATAACATCATACTGATATTATAAAAACCATTATCTCACATACAGATGTGTGAAAACCATAATCTCTCATTCAGATTTGTGAAAACCAGGATCTTACATGCATATGTGTGTATAACAGAATCTAACAAATACATGTGTTTATAAAAGAATCTAGCATACAGTTGTGTGACTATGTTTGCAAGACGGAAAGCATACTCTCCAACAAACAGCTGATCTACATACACAGTGTAGTGAGACTTTACACACATCTTGTGTGTGAATATATATATATATATATATATATATATATATATATATATATATATATATATATATATATATATATATATATAGTTGCTTTTTGCAGATGATGCTGCAGTTACGACACACTGTGAAGAATAATTACAATGTCTACTATCTGCATTCTCCAATGTTTGTTTTGAATTTGGATTAACAATTAACAAAAAGAAGACACAGATTATGTCACAAGGTTCACATGGGGCACCATCAATCTTTATTGACGACGCCGAACTAGAGATAGAAGGCCATTTTACATATCTAGGATCAGTGGTAAATAGCAAATTATCCCTAGATCAGGAAATCAACATCCGTATTGGTAAGGCAGCAACAACAATGAACAGGTTAAGAAAAAGAGTCTGGGAGAACAGGAAGCTTACTGCCAAAACAAAAGTCCTTGTCTATCAAGCCTGTGTCCTAGTACTCTTCTTTATGGCAGTGAAACCTGGACAACTTACTCACACCAAGAGAAACGATACACAGCTTTCATATGCGGTGTCTGCGAAGAATTCTTGGTATTAAGTGGCAAGACAAAATCACAAATACTGAAGTACTGGAAAGATTAGGTTGTGTGACGGTGTATTCCATGCTCAGTCTTCGTAGACTTAGATGGATTGGACATGTTAGGAGGATGGATGATGGTAGAATACCAAAGGACATATTTGTTTGTGAATTACAGATGGGTAAGAAATCTCAGGGTCGGCCTCTACTACGATACAAAGATGTGTGTAAGCGGGACATGATTGATACAGGCATTGATAATGCACATTGGGAGTAAGTCGCCGCTGAACGTGCTGCGTAGAGGGCAAATATCAGAAATGGAATAAAGACAAAGGAGAAAATTATTGCAGATAAGTCACACACCGAGCGTGTGAGACGTAAGATGGTGCATGATGGTGGAAATGACCATGTGTTCACATGCACCCACTGTGGACGAACATTTACAATTATATATATAAATATTTCACAGGTATTGGGCTGGCAATGAACATCATTACTTTCGTTTTTCATTGGTACTATATCATGTACTTGGCCTGGTCATTGATATATCTGACCCATTCTGTGCGGTCAACTTTGCCATGGACAGTCTGTAATCAGATCTGGAACACTGACCTCTGCGTGTTCAAAAGTGTAGACGATGTTGCCAGCAATGTATCCGGAGCCAATATGAATAACTCGATGTTCTCAGCAGACGGTAGTGATGGCCAGCTACTGAATGGGACTGTTCTGAACGAAGGGCGAGTTGGAGTTTCCGCAAGCAAAGAGTTCTGGCTGTAAGTATTCAATTTAATGCTACTTTATGGTGTGTTTGAACTCATTCCACGATGAGATGTTTAAAGATAATGTACCTGGGCTCCTGTTTGCGGACGACCAAGCACTAATAGCAAAATCAGAAGCTGAATTACAAAACACATGAACAGTCTAAACGAAATTTGTAGGGAACAATATATGAAAATTAGCACAAGCAAAACAGAGGTAATGACTATAACTAAAGAAGAACAAACAACAACAATTTACCTAAACGAACATCCCTTGAAACAAGTAAAGAGTTTCAAGTACCTAGGAAGTATAATATCATCAAATGGCAGATCAGAAGACGAGATCGAAAGTATGTGCAATAAGGCAAATCAACTCATTGGACAAATGGCACCAATACTAAAGAACAAACATGTATCAATAACTACTAAGAAAGCACTTTACAACACAATCTTCCTACAAACTCTATGCTACCAATGCCAAAACTGGACAATGACAGAAAAAGAGAAAAGAACAATCACAACAACAGAAATGAGGTTCCTGAGAAGAATACTCAACGTATCAAGAAGAGATAAGATCAGAAATGAAGAAATCAGGACTGAAGTGGGGGTTAAAGCAGCACCAGATTTTATCAGAAAGCAGCAAGTCAAATGGTTTGGCCATGCAAGTAGGTTACCAACTAACAGCATACCACAACAAGCAATGATGTACAGACCAGATGGAAACAGAGGAAGAGGCCGACCACGTAAACGTTGGACGGAGGGAATAGCAGAGTCCATGGGAATATCGATATATGAAGCCCATGATCGGGCACTCTCACGATGTTTATACTTCACCTCGACACCGCAAGGTACAAGAGGAACATGATGAGATGAGATGAGATGAGTATCTGGGCTGGTAGGTTGACCTGGTCTGAACTGGATATCAGAAAACCTTCTCTGAAATAAAGAAAGCCAGCGTGATATTAAACACATACGCTATCGATTATCTTTTTTTTAAAAGTTGCATATCCTTTACAGGAATTTGCAGTCAGCACCAGCATTTTACTGCCGTTGTTGATGTCTTGGCCAATCTTTATGTTCAGTAGTTTTCCATTGGTTTCTGAACGACCGGTTTCCATGCTAACACGTTGAAACCAGCGCGACCCAGTCTGATGCCCAATCATTCGCCACTGTGTTTCGAACGCGAGTAAGCGGCAGTACGAATCGCGTCCACAACGCCATCGCCACGGAGCCCGGAGATCGAGTATCTGCTGAACAATTAAGATATAAAGATTGCCCACTATCATGTGTCGTGGTGGTGAGTTCATGCTTTACTATCTCAGACGATCACCAATGTCTTTGATTATGTCTGTATTCTTGTTGAAAATAAGGGAGAAGAAGGTAGAGTGGTTCTAATACACCAATCCCTCTTATCTTATCTTACTCCAGTAGTGTGTATGCGTTACATCCTTGGTCTGCCCACTGTTGCTGGTAGGCACAAGGTGATGCAAGCGAAGGCATACCTCAGAGTAGCTGCAGACACAGATCACCCGTTGCATGAGGCGCTGGACGTAGTTAAGGGTCAGAGACTGATAAGAGGGAAATCATGGATGGCTCAGGCGGAGGATACGATCAGACAGGTGTGCCCCTTGGAGAACATTAGGCGAGGAGAGGAGTGGGTCAGAGTGCCAGCCGTGCAGTCAGACTTGTGCAGAGTTATAATCACATTGAGCCGGGAGTGCAGGGAGTGGCCAGCAGTTCAGCAATTAATTCAGGAAAAGTCTCGCCCGGGTGATGTGATTATCTACACGGATGGGTCGGTGTTGAGAGGTAGGAGAAGTGCTTGGGGGTTCTTGGCAAAAACTAATGGTTGGCGTTTGGTGAAGGAGAGCCTGGCGTATGATGACACTACATCTAGCTTAAGAATGGAGGTGGAGGCGGTCAGTGCAGCTTTCCGCTGGATAGAAAACACGATACATACACACATTGTGATTGTAACTGACTCAGAAAGCATGCTGAGAAGGGTGAGAACAGGCAAGCTTCGCGCAGAGTGGCTTGCTTCGCTTCGGAGGTCACGGGTAGCAAGCATCACCTGGATCTTTTCTCCTGGGCATGCCGGTGTGCGGGGTAATGAACAGGCGGACAGATTGGCTGGCTCGGCAGAACTTGGTGGAGTATTGATGCATGGCAAGGCAGATGTTTTTGCGGCCTTGTGGGAGCACGTGTACACCTCGGAGGAGCAAATGGATCACCATAGTCTGGTTAGAATGAGGCAGTGAGGAGTGACGAGGGGATCTGGCCAACGCTCGACGCTCAGAGGAAAGGCGAGACGGACATATAATCAGATTGCTACTGGAACTATTAGTGTTGGAACTCTTCGCTGGTTGCTGAGGATGGGGACGGAGCGCTTATGGGAATGTCCCGAATGCTGTGATGTCGGTTCCTAGATCAATCAATCAATCAATCAATCTGGTGATGGAGTTTAATCCAGCTCTGATGGAGTGCGCGTGCTATCTACTTAGGGATCAACTCTCCACTGATGGTGCAATATCATGACGAGATAAACTGATAATAAGAAAATGACAGTAAGATAAGATAAGGTCATAAGTGTGAGACCAAGCGGTCCTTTTGCGACAAACTCATGTTGAGACGGAGGCGTGTTACGACACAGACATCATCCAAGGCAGGGTGAGACATAGGCATGGTGAGACCAAAGCATGGTGAGATGACAGCACCATGTTGAGACGAAGTCGTCATGATAGCATCTCGTCTTCCATCATTCTTAATTCATTTGCCTTTTCCCACTGGGGTGAAATTCGAACGTTTATCCCAGCAGTGAAAGTAATAATCATGAGCCCACATAGAATGTAAAACACTCACAAATGAGAAAAACATATAATCGTTCCATAGAATAATGCAGTACCCATCCAGTGAATTTTCAACCAACATAAGAACAAACTCGAACACAAGAACATATTTCCCAACCTGACTCTTTGGAGCAGGGGGTCTTAGAAGGCAGTTAGCAAATCTATCCTATTTTGTAAGCTTAAGTGCACAAACTTCAGGAACGAATTTGTATTATGGCAATCATTAAGGACACGGCTAGCAATTCCTGAACATAAAATATTCGCCAAGTCATCAACACAATTGTGCAATGCTGACATAAAGTGCACGTTCTGCGAGACATATGGATATATGGTGCGTCTATCTTCTTCCTATATAAGATTATAAACCATAAAAACATGGCTTTTACTTCACTTCCATAGCATATTCAGGGAAGAAAATCACATGACTAATCACACATTCTGTATAATTACGAAAGATGTGAACAAGAAGATTCACTCCTAAATGTACGATAGTTCAATATACAGTTTAGCAAACACATCTCCCTAGCTTGAAACGACTGTCCATGATATGCTTTAATAGTAACATTTCTACAACATATGGGAAAAGGTTCAAGATATGCCTGGATTGTGAACAGGTTTACTGCATATAGAAAAATGCAAATTATATACATCGATAGCGAAATATCGTTCACAAAGCATATAATAAATCACTCCTAGTTGATGAAAGTGTAAGCATAGCAGAACCATCAGTTGGACAGATATGACAGTTTTACAGAAAGCGAATACTCAGGCTATCTTTTCAATTAAATTTTGTTCTCATATTTTCAAAATTCACATACAAACACAATGATACCTGTACCTTTTTTCTTCATAGGTATGGTCATAACATGTATAATGAATTCATAAGCTTATCTTAGGCACAAGAGAGAAGAATTGGGCGAAAAAAGCCTCCCCCTAACTTAGAAAGGACTTGCTTCTTTGAAAACTACCAAAATGCAAACTTCTGGCAAGTGAGCGGCTATTGTTTCTGGAACTTACGCTACCTCGCGCTAATCACCCAATCATTGAGCTCGCCTGAGCCGTACACACATTCCAAGTATGTTGTCCTTTTTTCTAAATATCGGCTATCTCCTTATAAGGTAAAGTCGAACTGCACACTAGTGACACATGTTCCTGGAAAAACTGTGATGGGTGATTGTAAAATATATCACAGTGGTAATGATGGTGATGATGATAATGATGATGATGATGATGATGATGATAATGATGATGATGATGATGATGATGATGATGATGATGATGATGATAATGATGATGATGATGATGATAATGATGATGGTGATGATGATGATGATGATGATGATGATGATGATGATGATGATGATGATGATGATGACGATGATGATGATGATGATGATGATGATGATGATGATGATGATGATGATGATGATGAGAAACATATGCTTTTGAATATTATATTACACGTGCTATTGAATCACTAAGAAGGTGGATGTGTTAACAAGTTAGCAGAATATCATTTACAGGACGTCGCAATCAATCCCAGCATTATTTGGCTGTTTGTGATTTCTTGCCAAGTTTACGTTCAGTAGTTTGCTATTGCTTTCTGAATGACAATTTTCATGTCATTTTATGAAAACCAACTCAAGGCGGTCTGATGCCAAATCGGGTATGCGGGATTACCAATTGCGTCCATAACTCCTTCGTCACAGAGCCGATGTGAAGAATCACCATAGTTGCACTTGGGACATCCCACAGGTGCTCCCTCGACATCTTCACTAGCCAGAGAAGAGTCTCCACGCTGAAGGCATCAGTGACAGCCTAATTAAACGATGTTTGTCCCTATGTATCAAGTGTGTCCAGACCCACCGCTAACTGCCCGCTGAGTCAGTCTCTCCAGATGTGATTCCTCTGTTTTGTTGCACTTCCCAGTCGGTTTTACATATCCCGCACCACGGCAGCTTTGTTTTAAAACAGTCACCGCCAAAATCAGCGTCGGCAGCCAATAAATCAGCCTGTTCATTTCCCCGCCCACCGCATACCCCGGGCAGAAAATCCACGGTAAGCTCGTGACCTTCCTCTTGCCACTCCACACGGAACTTACAGTTTATTAATAGATAGATCGATAAGCTCGTGACCTTCCTCTTGTCGAGCGAAACAAGCCACTCCACACGGAACATGCCTGTTTATGAATAGATAGATTAAGCGTCAAATTCCCCACCATATCCTACGACAATAAAGGGCTTTACTTTAGATAAGGGGAGAAAGTGTTTACCTAATTGCTAAGACTAACAGTTCTTTTTATTCCCCGTTCTTTCGCTTTGAATTAAAATGTAGTCCTCACACGTGCTACTACTGCTAATAGTTGTTAAGACTAGTGAGTGTGCTCGATTGATGTTTACGTGTGGATTAGCTTTCCCTATCATCTGTGCCCCCAGCCAACAGACGAGCCCACTCCGACTTCTAAGAAACTTGTAATTTACGTTCTCAAGTCAATGATGAGAGGTCAACATTTTAGTCGGACTGACTAGTATGTGGCTTGAATCCACTATTTCATCGTCAGCGCACCATCAGTTTGAGCGCTTGCGCTTTAATACTGTCGGCGACGTAGATTCTCATATCTCATCTCACCATGTTCCTCTTGTACCCTGCGGTGTCGAGGTGAAGTATAAACAGCGGGAGAGTGCCCACTTATGGGCTTCATGTGTCGATATTCCAATGGTCTCAGTAACAATGTCTGTAACAAATTGGTTACAGCAATTAATACAAGTTAAAGTAATGATGTAATTTCAGATATGTTAAGGACAGAAAGATTTAAACAATTACAATATTCCTGTTTTATTGTTTCTAGAAACAACGTTCTCGAGCTGTCGTCTGGACTGGAGACCATGGGTGGTATCCCTTGGCACAACACGGTGGCGCTGCTTGTTGCCCAAGTTATCTGTATGGGGTGTCTCATTAAAGGCGTGCGCTCCGTGGGAAAGGTAACTGGACAATCACATTGATTAACTGGTTCAGTGCCAAATAAAATGTAGGTTTAGACCAGGGGTCACCAAACTACGGCCCGCGGGCCGGATACGGCCAGCGACGACATTTCATCCGGCCCACCGACGGTACTCTAACTTGCTTGATATAACTTATGGAACACGAGACGTTGTGATACAATTTAAATATAAATATTACGTTTAGAATAATAGGAGATCTTCACACGTGCGGAGATCTCCTGGCTGCTATGTCCTAAATTTACTATTTTCAGTTATAACTTATTGTATCTAGATTTTATTGTTTATTGTAATGTTTGCTTATTTCGCACCATTCCAAGTCGTTCCCCGGCTCGTGGTAGCGCCGCCTATGCTCTGACGTTACCATTGTTTCAATGGCAACACACAAACACACACACACACTCACACACACACACACATTTTCCCCTCCCCCAGATGCGTCCGGTTGTAAGCACAGGTGGAATGTTCCAGAAATATTTACTTCGTTTTGCCAGGCATCCATTTTATAGGCATGTAACAAGGATTTCTTTGTTTGACAGTGAAAGGTAAGTGAACTACAAGTGTGAATAGAGGCAATAAAGTAGCAAACATAGCATAAAAATGTCATAGAAGCCTCTTGTTATTAAGAAATTATTATTTCCAACTCAAAAGAATTCCCAAATCACGGTGTTAAGGAGCTGGTCTCCAGGCCAGTGTTTTTCAACCTTTCTGCTAGAGCAGATCCTTACGAAAATGTTTACGTTGCTCAAGGAACTCTGTGCCATAATCCAAGTGTCTGTCCTACTTTATGTAATAAACCAGATTGGCATAAATGTTGCATTTAGGCGATTTCGGTCTGTTTTGGCGGAATCCCTGGCTGCTACTCGTGGAACCCCTGTTGAGAAACTCTGCTCTAGGCTGTTTATTTAGGCTGGCCCCATTTATATATTTTGCAAACCCTATTATGAGATATATTCTTTTACCAAAGGTACCTATAAACTGTAAACGTACCATTGGTGAGCCGTAACATCATCAGTGACAGCAAGTCCTCTGCTTTTCTTGTGCTTCAATAGGATTGTAATTATGTTTCTAAATCAATGTCGTTTTAATTTTCAGATCCAGTGTACTTCACCCTTCATAATGGCTACCAAAAAAAAAAAGTGGACGCAGTGTCGCGTTTTCAATGAATAATTGGGAGTAAAGTACATCTTTGTGGAAACAAAGGACCAGAAAATGAGTTGCGTAATATGCAGCGAAAGTTTTGCCGTTTTGAAAGAGTACAATCTTCGGCGTCACTACGAAACACAACATCTAATGTTTTCTGGAAAGTTACGCTCTGAAAAATATGAGTCCATGAAACGTGGTTTAGAAACACAAAGAAATCTCTTCAAGAGAAAGTTTGCTGAAAATGAATCTGTCACTCTTACAAGTTACACAATAGTGCATAGGATGACGGAACGAGGAAAATCGTTTACTGATGGCAACTTCATCAAAGAGTGTATGCTGGAAGCAGCAAATAACTTGTTTTCAGAGAAAGCCGATATGTTTGGAACTATCTGCATTTCGGCAAGTTTAGTTATGTGAAGAACAGAAGAACTTGGAGAGAGCATAGTGCTACAGATTCGGGAGAAAGCTAGGAACTTGTTGTGGTATTCTCTGGCACTGGATGAGTCTACTTATCTCTCGAGTACGTCACAACTTCTCGTGTTCATTCGTGGTGTCAATTTTGACTTTCAGATAACGGAAGAGTTGGCATCCATTTGCAGCATGCATGGAACAACAACTGGAACAGACATTTTCATGAAAGTGCAAAATGTTTTGCAATACTACAACCTTGAGAGGAATCAGCTTCGATGTGTTACAGTTGATGGAGGAAAAAATATGTTTGGAGTAAGGAAGGGTCTGATGGGGCAGATCAGGACTCAGTTGGATGATTTGCAAATTCCGGGCGTTCTGTTCATACACTGCATCATACATCAGCAAGTACCCTGTGAGGAAAGACTTAGATGTTTCTTGTATACTGAAATCAGTTGTTTCTGCTGTGAACTTCATTCGGGGACATGCACTTAATCACCGTCAGTTTCAGGCTTTTCGTGAAGAAATTTATTCTGAATTCCGCGACTTGCCTTATCACACATCAGTTAGGTGGCTCAGCTGCGGTAAAGTTCTGTTTCATCTTTACAAGCTCCGAAACAAAATAAATGTTTTTATCATTGAAAATGATAGAGCTGATCCTTAGCTGTCACATCCTACCTGGCTGTCAAATTTGTCATTTTTGGTCGATATCACATCCCACGTGAATGAACTGAATTTGAAACTTCAGGGTAAAGATAACCTCGTCTGTGATCTCTAAGGAATCATCAAAGGATCTCGGAGAAAGCTGTCATTGTTAAAGCACAACTAGAAGGAGAAAACATTTCTCAATTTCACTGTTTCAAAGAGTTTTGCGTTACAATAGCCGAAGATGTCAACCTCGATTTTCCGAAAAATAATTATTCGTGACTTGAAGAAGTATTTTTTGGAGAGAATTTCAGACCTTGACAGAATTGAGAGTGACATTCTTCTGTTCAAGAATCCGTTTGACTGTAACCTTTTTGATGTGCAAGTTAAACTACAGTTGGAGCTCATTGATTTGCAAGCAAATGACTGTTGAAAGAGAAGCACAGAGAAGGAAAACTTGTTGAATTTTACTGCTGCTTACCTGATATTGAGTTTCCGAAACTGAAGAAATTTGCCGCTGGTAAGGCATCAGTGTTTGGAACAACTTATGTCTCTGAGCAAACATTTTCTTAAATGAAGAATGTTATGTCAACACATCGAACGAGAATAACTGATGAACATTTGAAAGCACATCTCTTGACTGGATGCAGCAATTCCAAACAAAACATTTATGAGACCTTGAAAGCCACATATCAGTTTCATAAATCTCACTAACCTTTTTTTATTGCTTAGTTTGTGGGTTTCGGATATGTGCACACTAGGTCTGATGTAACTATCATTTTGCTAACGTCGCCTTCTGTGATAATTTTTTTTTTTTTTTTTGTGTGGTAAATAAATATTTTGGTTGTCTTTGTTATTTGTGCATTGCACGCCACTCACACATGATTTACTAACTTTTTCGTCCTTTTCCTCAGAGCTTTCGTTCTGGCTTGCAAGTATTGTTAAAGTTAGTTGCATATCCTGTACAGGCCGTTTGCAGTCAACACCAACATTTTTTTCTGTTGATGTCTTGGCAAGTTTACGTTCAGTAGTTTGCCATTGCTTTCTGAACGATCGGCACCTATACCTAGCGTAAAAAAATCAGCGCAACGCGGTCTGCTGGCAAATGTCGCGCAGTTGTGTTCGAGTGCGAGTATACGGGATTACAAACCGCGTCCGTAAGACCTTCGCCACGGAGACGGCGCAAGTATTGTACAGAATGAGTATGCGGCCCGCGCTCTTCATTTTGCCAGTTATACGGCCCGCCGTGAAAAAAGTTTGGGACCCCTGGTTTAGACCAAACATGGTACACAATTGAATGAACAAGTGATGTAAATTTCCATTCACTGAGCGGGAATTGCGGAAGGGACTACGAAACAAAACAAATAAACGATGGCCCTAGTATGGCCATATATCGTCTTTCTGTCCAGATGTGATGGTAAATTTGGCGATATATTATCCTTCGGAACTGAATTAGTTAACTGTCTCAGAGCTAAGTATTTATTGTTGTTCAATGACAATTACCATGTTTATACAGAACTTTGAACATAGGTGTACAGAAAAGTTCTTACAAAATCGTGGATCAAAAAGAAGAAAAATACCGACATTCTACAAATATAACATCGAAGAAAATAAGTTCATAAACAGCATCTCACAAACATGCAAAGGCGTCGGTGACACACTTAGGCTGAGTTGAAAGAGTTAATGAGAAAAGGGTACAGCGGAAGAACATGGCGGGCGCGTTGGTGTAATGGCTAGGACTTTACACTGACAATGGCATTATCATGATCGGATGTGGGTTCGATGTCTCCTCTGTTGGCTATGCTAAAGAAAGACTGACCACATATTCCCCCCACCACTCCGGCTTAAAAATGTGATTGTAGCACTTTACATATCGACAAGAGCATGATCACATGAACACATGATCACGTAAAAATCTACCCAAAGTATTTCATGATCCTTGCCGGTTCTACGGAGTTCGTGCACTGAGCTGAGTTTCTCCAGACTCAAATTTGACTTAGGAGGAGAACGGAGCACTTATGGGTTGCACCCGTGTGTTGTGATGTTAATCCATCGACTAAACTAAACTAAACTATGATCACGTGACCATATAACAACTTCACATCCTTTGATGGCCAAAGTGGATGACCAATTGGAAATGTTAAAGAATTCAATCAGTTTGCTGCAGAAACAACTATCCTAAAATTAAAGAAAGTAGGTCGTAAGAAATGGATGACTGAAGAAATTTTACGACTTATGGAAACAAGAAGACACAACAAATATAATCCTGACAAATATGAAGAGATTCACAGAACATTCAGAACATTATGTAAAGATGCAAAAGAAGCGTTGCTTGAGAAAATTTGCATAGAAATTGACGAACAACACATCAGTAAAAATACCAAATTAATACACAACATCAACCGGCTGCCTCAAAACAAAAGATGGAAAAATCATAATAGAGAAAGATCAGATTTAAGATACATGTTCAGGGTACGTGAAAGAACTCTATAATGATACATGTGAAGTACAGTTTGATATTTATTATAATACGGAAGGACCACCAATGCTGAAGATGGAAGTTCAGCATGCTCTCAAGCAAATGAAAACTGGCAAGACCCTGGGTCCAGACAACGTGACAACTGAAATGATTAATGCCTTAGAAGAGTATGATATAGACCAGGTTACAAGATTGATAAACAATATGCTGTATATCTGAAACGTTGATATTCCCAGTGTTTTATGTAAATCATTGTTTAAAGCCATTCCGAAAAAGTTATGAGCCTTGGAATGTGATAAGTATCCAACAATCAGTATAATGAGTCACATCACAAAGATTTTGCTAAGGATCATCATGCAAAGAGTTAGGAAGGAAATACAACCCGAAATATGAGATGAAAAATGTGGGTTCCTTGAAGGCAAGGGTATAGTAACTGCTGTATATATGCTGACAAGGTTAAATGAACATTCTATAGAAGTAAACAAAGATCTACAATCCTTGCTTTATTGACTACACAAAGGCTTTTGATAAAGTAAGGCAGGCCAACATGATGAGGATGCTGCATATTAAAAGAGGCGTGCGACAGGTATGAGTAATGTCTCCAGATCAGTTTTCTCTATACAGTGAAAATTATTTTTAAAAATGTAGATGATATGAGAGGAATCATCGTTGGGGGACGAAACATCAATAACATTAGATATGCGGATGATGCAGTGCTTATCGTAGACAATGAGCAGGATCTGCAACAATTGGTAAATGTGGTTGTTGTACACAGTGAGCAACTGGTGTTAGAATTAAATTGTAAAAAGACACAGGTTATGGTCGTCACTAGGAAGAACGAAAAAGCACAATGTAATATACAAGTAAATGGGAATATTCTTCAACAAGTGAATCGGTACAATTATCTCGGAACAGTCATAACATCTGATAGGAGATGCCTTGAAGAGATAAGAATAAGAATCGCCATGGCGAAAGTAGCCTTTAGCAAGATGAAAAACACACTGACCAATAAAAAGATGTCAACTGAAACGAGAAAAAGAGTGTTGAGGGGATACATAGAGCCTATTCTTTTGTATGGATGTGAAACTTGGACAATGGGCAGTCAAGCTGAAAAACATCTGATGGCTGCAGAAATGTGGTTTCAGAGGAAAATGCAAAGAATACCATGGACAGACAGAAAAACCAATGACCAAGTACTACAGGAGACAATGAAAATCGCAAATTGATTAGAGAAATTAGACGTAGACAGTCAACATTTTTTTGGACATTTTATGAGAAGAAATTTATTGGAGAACTTAGTGACAACTGGCGAGATCGAAGAGAACAGACCAAGAGGAAGACCGAGAGGAAAATACCTGGATGGCTTGGCCACATGGCATGGACGAGACAGGAACACTGAGCTGATCCACGACTCTGATGATCGAGTGAAATGGCGAGTCATGACCACCCACGCTTTCCGGCATGGCACATGATTGATTGATTGATTGATTGATTGATTGATTGATTCTGATTTAGTTGGTTGTTTTGTGTATTTGTTGTTGTTTGGTGTATTTATAAAACTGCGGTAGGGGTTTACGGCACTGTGGATCACAAGAGGCCGGACTGGTTTGCGGCAAACAGCCAGACACTGCAGTCCTTGACTGATAAAAAGAAAATAACCCTCTTAAGAAAAAAGGAAAGAACAACGCGTAACACTCTCAGTAAGCTGAAGCAAGCTAGGAAGGATGTACAAAAGGCTGCCAGGCAGTGTGAAAATGACTATTGAATCAAGTTATGTGAGTCCATTCAAATCGCAAGTGATAAGGGAAACATCAGAAGCATGTTGATTGATTGATTGATTGATTTAGGAATCGACATCACAGCATTCGGGGCATTCCCATAAGCGCTCCGTCCCCATCCTCAGCAGCCAGCGAAGAGTTCCACCACCAATAGTACCAGTAGCAATCTGATTATATGTCCGTCTCGCCTTTCCTCTGAGCGTTGAGCGTTGGCCAGATCGCCTCGTCACTCCTCACTGTCTCATTCTTGCCAGACCATGGTAATCCAATTGCTCCTCCGAGGTCCCACAAGGCCGCACCCACATCTGCCTGGTCATGTATCAATACTCCACCAATTTCTGCAGAGCCAGCCAATCTGTCCGCCTGTTCATTTCCCAGCACACCGGCATGCCCCGGAGAAAAGATCCAGGCGATGCTTGTCACCCGTGACCTCCGAAGCGAAGCAAGCCACTCCGCACGAAGCCTGCCCGTCCTTACCCTCGTCAGCATGCTTTCTGAGTCAGTTACAATCACGATGTGTGTGTGTGTCGTATTCTCCATCCAGCGGAGAGCCGCAGTGACTGCCTCCACCTCCATTCTTAAGCTGGATGTTGTGTTATAATATGCCAGGCTCTCCTGCACAAAACGTCGACCATTAGCTTTGGCTATGAACCCCCAGCCACTTCTTTCACCTCTTGACACCGAACCATCTGTGTAGATAATCACATCACCAGAGTGAGCATTGTCCTGAATTAGTTGATGGATTTCCACTTCCGTGGCCCCTGCTGGCCACTCCCTGCACTCCCGGCTTAATGTGATTATAACTCTGCACAAGTCTGACTGCTCCTCTGGCACTCTGACCCACTCAGAAGCATGTATGAAGGGATACAGAAAGCCTGTGGTTCAATAATCAAAAGAGAAATCATCACTGATAAGAAACAGCAGATGGATAGATGGGTAGAGCACTATTTAGAGCTTTACTCAAGTGAGACCAAACTAGCGGATGATGCCCTCAATGCCATAGAGGCCCTGCCAACTCTTGACCACCTGGACACACTTCCTACCATAACAGAAGTTACGTGTGCTATAAATGAACTTGCATATGGCAAGGCTCCAGGTAAGCATGGGGTTCTAACAGAGGTTATCAGGAGTGGGCAAGAAACACATTCTCTACAGATTCACCAGCTAATAGAGCTATGCTGGCGAGAAGGACAAGGATTTCAAAGATTCAAGCATCATAACGCTGTACAAGAACAAGGGCGATCGAAGCGACTGCAACAACTATAGGGGTATATCACTTCTGTGTACTGTTGGGAAAGTATTTGCCAGAATTGTTATACGGACTTCAAGTCCTAGGAGATCAAGTCTACCCCGAATCACAGTGCGGCTTCCGAGAAAACGGGACTACCATTTATATGATATTCTCATTGCGACAAATGCAAGAAAAATGCTGGGAACAAAATCAACCACTGTTTATTGCCTTCATCGACCTCACAAAGGCATTTGATTTGGTCAGTCGTGAGGGTCTGTTCAAGGCACTAAAGAAGATTGGCTACCCACCAACTCTTCTGTCCTTTGTGGAATAGTTCCATACAGGCATGAAGGTATAATCAAGTTTGATGGTGCAACTTCAGAAGAGTTTGAAATCAAGAGTGGAGTTAAGCAAGGTTGTGTACTACCCCCCACCCTCTTTGGAATAAACTTTTCACTTCTACTGAAATATGCCTTTCGTGATCAGGATGCCGGTATATACATTCACTCACGCTCAGATGGCGGCCTCTATAATGCTCAGAGATTGAAGGCCAAGACCAAAATTAAGAGGGTACTAAGAAAAATGTAATGAATACCATAGACGGACAGAAACAAAATGTGACAGTCCTTAAGGAGGCAAATGAAATTAAACGTAGACAGTCAAGATTTTTTGGACATCTTATGAGGAGAAATGGACTTGGATGTTTAGTGACAACTGACAAGCTTGTTGGGAAGAGAGTAAGAGGAAGACAACAGGATAAATACCTTGATGGATTGGCATTGACCCTAGTATGGCGATAAATCGCCCGTCTGTCCAAAATATGGGGTCATATTTTGCTATGTATTATCCTTTGGCATTGAATCAGTTAAAATATCCAAAGCGGAATATGGGTGTCTAAATACGGGTTCTTGAAATAAGGGAATAAAAGTAAAGTTCTCGTTTGATGGATGTCGGTACAGGGGTTCAAATCGTATTGTCTCGTTAAAAATTAAATTTTAGAACCACGCAATGCGAACTAGTGGTAACGCATTTACAAGAACGTTTTTATCAATCAAGTCATCGATACGAAGATGGAAAATCCTTTGCAGAACATCACTCCCATAACAACCTTCCGGAAAACATCTCTGTCATAAGCAAGATGTCCGCGTCCGATACACCCATCTGGAGATCAACTGCCACATCCTGCACCCCTCTTCTCTTTGACCTTCCTCTTCCGTTTAAAAGGCAGGAGGATCTAATTCATTGCACCTGGTGTATACCCCACGACCTTGTCTCTTTCCACGGGGCATCCTGTTGATAGCGTCGCACAAAGCACGAACTCTTTAACTCCAGCGATGAACCCCCCCCCCCCCCCCCCCGAGGCTCCAAGAATATTTCAGTCATTAAATATTATAAACATGCGTATTTCTCATTTAAGATCAATAAACGCACATTCAATTTCGCATTTTAACTGTGTCAAAAGCTATTCAGTCATCCCCATAAAAAGCATGACAGCCTGAAAATGCTAAAGCGACTTAGGTGGTCACAAAACTGAAATTATAATGACCATAAAAAGATGAATAATCCCCATAATATTAAGGTGAGGATACTGAACATTATTCAGGAAGTCATTATCAGTGGTCTACTTGTTTTGAGTCTAAGACACAAAAACGATTAATCGCAAACGCACAAGAAATAGTCTGTCAATATTTTGGACCATTATGAGAAGAGAAAAACTGAAACATTGTGTTAACCGGAAAGATTTATGACAAAAGAGATAAAAGAAGAACACGCGTGAAGATTCTTGAAAGCCTTTCATTATAGCACGGAAAAGTATCACTACATAAATTTTACACAATCTGGCAGTTGCCGCATGATGTGGAGAAGCATGAACGCCCGATTCAGTTGCCAAGAGTATCTGTCTTTGTCTGCATGTTCTTCTGTTTCTCATCCGTTTCCTCTGATAGCCTGTTGTTAATTCTCTTAATTAAGTAATCTCATAATGCCTGCTGTATAATATAAACAAACAACCAAACAAACAGATTCCCTATCTATCCAGGTTGTCTACATATCGGCAACACTACCATACATCCTGATCCTGGTTATAATTATCAGAGGCGTCACCTTACCAGGAGCTGTCGATGGAATTTGGTTTTACATCTGGCCTGACTTCAGGTTTGCTCGTGTACTTTGTACAATACTCTGTATTATATATCAATACATTAATATGTAAATGTTACTGCTTTTATCATTATAATCATTATTTCAAAATTTGAAATAACATTTCAAATAGGGACATATAGAAAGAATGGAAGATAATAGGGAAACAAAACTCGCTTACACTCAGGAAATAAATGACCGTAGACTCCAGGGTAGACCAAGAAGACGGTGGAGAGATAATACATATACAGACCTACAAGCACTTGGAATGAACGACTGGCAAGAGAAGGTCAATCAGAGAGACGAATGTAGACGAATTGTTAGTTAGTTAGTTAGTCGACAGATCATCCTCATTGCACATCGAACCATTCAGTCCATAAGTGCTCGGATCCCCTCTTCAGCAAATCCCGCAGCGTTTAGCGGCTAACGGCGCCAGTTCTGTGTTGGTTTATCAATCTTCTTTGGATTCCTGCGTAGTGTTCTTGATTGGCCACCCCTCTTTTAATTTGCTGTTCTCGCAGTCTGGCCATGGTTGTAGATTCACAGTCATCACTTGGCTCTCGCAAAAGTCTTACTTCTCGTAGAGCATTCAGAATGTCAGACTGGTCCATGGCGCGTCCGCCCTCCACCGTAGCCTCACCTGCGAGCTTGTCAGCCAGCTCATTTCCTTGTACTCCCGTATGCACTGGCACGAAGATGAAACTAATCTTTGCCAGCCGAGACCGCTCCAGAGGCAGCAACCATTCTCTTCGGATCGACCCCTCCTCTATCCTCTTGATCATGTTCATTGAGTCGCTAAGGAAACATGCCCTAGTGAATGTCTGTGTCTCGAGCCATGTTATTGCTTTACTTACTGCCATGACTTCCATAGTCAGGCTACTTGTGGTTTCAGTGAAAGCACCAGAGTCCTCCTTCACAATTCTCCCCCGGTCTAGTTGGATGCAAACTGAAAAGGATGTGCAGAAA
This sequence comes from Cepaea hortensis, assembly GCA_963921405.1. NCBI lineage: Eukaryota > Metazoa > Mollusca > Gastropoda > Stylommatophora > Helicidae > Cepaea > Cepaea hortensis. The sequence goes on along the minus strand of OY992889.1, from coordinate 84,943,378 downwards.
TCTGTTGGCACTTGCACCCACTCCTCGCCAGGATCTAAGTCCTCAAATTAACACACCTGTTGAAGAATGTCTTCGGCTTGACCCATCCACGACCGTCCTCTTTTTAACCTGCTGCCCTTCACCTTCGTAATTTCACTATGCAGTGGATGTTGTGTGTTTGCATTAACTCTGAGGTAGGCGCGTGCTCTGCAAACGTGTATTCTCTCTTCAATGGTTGGAAAATCAAGAAGATAGCGCATCGCCCTGCATGCTGTATCTCTTGTACATCCCAGAACAATGCGCATAGCTTCATTCTGCATCTGTTCCATCCTTTCTATCTGCTTACAGCTGAGAGTCAGGATTGCCATTGCATACTCAAAAACAGACATGACCAGCCCCTCGTACAGAAGACATAGATGGCGCTGCTAACAGTTTGCTGCCGCCATCACCCGCATCGCAGTCAAACCCCGCTTGGCCTTTGTTATCACCTGGTCTATGTGCTCATTATAAGCAAGGCTTCAATCAAACCGTATCCCCAGGTAATTCATTGCCTGCGTTCTTTCCACCGTCTCTGAACACAGATTTACAGTTGGTGTTGGAGTGTTGACAATATGATTATTCAACGAGAACCAAGTCACTGTTGCCTTTGTTGGGTTAACCATTGCCCCAGCTTCATCACACCAAGTACTTATGCGATTGAGTTCGGTTTGTAGTTCCACAGCAACCTGCTCTCTATCCTTACCCTGACGATACACTAAAACATCATCGGCATATGACAATGTCCTGCCAGGTCCAGTGATCTGCTCACTGGTGATTCTCACTGTGTAGGCGTTGAACAGTACCGGATGAATTTGTATCGACGAATTGTATCTGCAGCAAAGAACCACAATGGCTCGGAACGCTGAAGAAGAAGAAGAAGAAGAAGAAGGAGGAGGAGGAGGAGGAGGAATAGGAGGAGGAGGAGGAGGAGGAGGAGGAGGAGGAGGAGGAGGAGGAGGAGGAGGAGGAGGAGGAGAAGAAGATTTCAAAGATTAGAAAAACTGCCATCAGAAGAATATTTATAACATATGCGGTTCTGGTACACACATATTTCAACTCTCGTCAGCATACCCGATTTCGTGTACTGTGCTGAGATTCTCCTCGTGTTGTCTATGGAAGGAGGCTGAAACACTAATTAAGATACCCGAGTACCATTAATGTTATTCTTTATTAAAGCCAATCGAAAGCATACACACATCTATTATTGTTCACGAACGTTCCCGTATTCCTAAAGGAATGTTGTTCATTTACTCCAGAAAACTTCAGAAATTGCAGCCATGACTGGAAGCAATAATTCAGGCATTTTACTCAGTCGGAGTAGTTGGAGGAGGCATCATCACTACGTCCAGCTACAACAAGTTCAATAACAACTGCCTCAAGTAAGCATTGATCATAACTTGGTACTGTTGCTAGCATTTATCCAACAGTAGAACTCACAGGAACTTCTTGTTCTTCTTTTGCCTTTTACTCCGGATTGGATCAATGAACCTCATCGAACTCACTACAAGCCGTCCTATCTTTTGAAATCTCATGCATTTCCGTCCATGTTCCCAAAGATTTTCATCTCTGCCATCAGTCCAGTCAGTTTTGTGCAAACAGACAGATTTCATTGTGAAGTTGCGATTACCATGGGGGGTAACTGATGTTCCACATTCGAACAATAACATGAGTGAGTGAGTGGCACCTTGCAGTCTTGACAGACCAAAGTATGTGAGTTGGAATGTGGCCAATATTCCATCACAATGCCTGGGCAGAGCTTTCAGAGAAACATGTGGTGCCCAAACGACATGTTCCCTCTCTCGGACCATGAGTACAGTATAAGTTTAAAGTATATCAGCCAGAGTATAATTCACTTGTTCACTTCATTTGACATATAACTCCGCAGTATGTACCTGACGCGATGCAGAGAAACTTGCCAGGCAATAAATTGTGCAACATATTATTATTGGCGCCGGTGTTGAAATTCACTAAGAGAATACACTGTTTCTAAGTTTTAATTTCTGTCTGTTAATAAATATATAAATCGCCGTATTTGTTTTATTGTTATTATTAGATCTGCTTTTGTTGTAAAGCAATATACGTTTGGTTGTTTACCATTTTCATGTACTGATTTAATTAGTTTCTCCATTCTCCAATGGACTGTTGTTCATAACAAGATTGTATGTTCATTATATCGAAGTTCCGATATTTCTATTCCCCCGAATGCAAAGGGATCATATTGCATATTGAAGCCTAGCCTTCTATCATACTCCGTATACAAGTTGAAACTATACTGTTAAAAAACAGAAAAGCAGCATTTTTGGTGTTACTTTTATAAAATATTTTCGCTGATTGGATATCAGTCAACCTATCGGCTGTGTCTTTCTGGTCATTAACTTCTCGTGGTTACCCGAATTGTACTCACCTCATGATTCGCGAGGTCATGAAAGAGGTCAAGGTCAAAACAACATCTTTGACAATAACGCATGACAAGGTTCATGATAATCCCGTGAAACTTCCTTTTTTCGCATATCCTTTACGGGACATCGCTGTCAACATCAGCATTTTTCAGCTGATTGTTGATTTCTTGGTAAGATTGCGCTCAGTAGTTTGCCATTGCTTTCTGAGCGACCTGCTCACATACCCCGTAAGTTACCGACGTGGCGAGAACTGCTACCGATTCTCGCGCACGTCACTAACTGACGAGAGTATACGGGATTACGGAGAAAGATGTAAACCTCTCGGCCAGGGAGACCGGCCAGTGAAACTTACTGAACATAAAACTCTCTGACCATATTATTGAATGCATATAACAGATTGACGCTCGTGAAATAAATTCAGTTTAAAATTAAATGCGCAAATTTGGCTCATCTCACTACAGAACAACAAGTCATCATAATTGGACGTTTACAGGCTGGACAGTCACAAAGTGTAGTAGCCAGAAAATGTAATGTGGTTAGAAGCACCATTAGCCAAATTTGGAGGCGATTTCAAGAAACTGGCTCAGTGGCAAACTGGCCGCGCAGTTGAAGATCCAGATCTGCTGCCGAAAATCTCTTCATACGGCTGCGTCACCTTAGGAATCGATTTCCATCTGCGTCCTCCACAGTGCAGTCAAAGCCAGGAGCTCGTAGAATTTTAGATCAAACGGTCAGGAACCGGCTGCACGACGCTGCTCTTTGGGCTGGAAGACCCTACGGAGGTCCTGTTCATACGGACCGGCATCGCCAGAACCGACTGCAGTTTGCGATGGAACATCATTTCATAGTTAAAGACGGAAAGTTTCTTCATGCCAGGATTGAAACATTAATTCCGTAAAATAAAATGTTGCGTTTCTTTTATTGAACAGTATAGTAAACAGTACGCGGAAATTGATCTTTGCTCTGCCAACTTTTCAAACACTAGACAAGCTACCCCCAATTGAATATCTTCAGGGTGTATTTTTGGAGGTATGGGTTTGAGAAACAATATCTACTTCTGTGTAGCTATGGGTGCTAATCATTGCTGAAAAGTCGATTTCTATATCCATGCAGGGACTCCATCCTACTTGTGCTCGTGAGTGAAGGTACGAGTGTTTATGCAGGTTTCGCCATGGTATCCGTGCTTGGTCACATGTCCCACGTCTTAAACGTGCCCATAACGAACTTCAGCGCTTCAGGTGAGTGTACAGGAGATAGTGACAAGTTATTTACATGTCCTTTTCAGGAAGTCGCACTCACTCGCATCATGTATTGGCTGCTTGTGATTTACTAGGCATTTTAGTTCCGTTCTTTGAAATTACTTTCTGAACTCTGCAGACGTCTTATGCCATCGAAATCAACGCAAAGCGGTCTTCTTGCTTATATCAGATGAATCTAGATTTCAGATTCATTTCCCGGGAACACGATGAAGCAGAACACGACTTCCTTGGTTGAACAGATTGTCCCCAGCATGTCATATACGATGATCGAGTGAGATGGCAAGACATGACAGTCCACGGTTATCGGCATGGCACATGATGGATGGATGGATGTTGTATATCCCAACGGGCGTGTTTGTATAACGATTAGGGAGTTAACGCTTCAATCACATAAGCGCCGTCGGTCAAGGGTTTGATGTAAGGTCTTGTCTTTAGCTACGGCAAGTAAAGACTGGCCATCTATGTCTCCTTTCATTCAGGCCTTCACACCGTGATGGTCCCAACACTTCACGACAGGTTCCTACAACGGCCCTTATTTGTTGGTTACGTTTTAGACCCAAATTTGTTCTACGTAGAGGTACGAGCTCTATATGTATGTCAACTCAATTTATGTTTGTGATTACATGAATTGTGCTTTTATTTTAAATGAAATTATCAAGCAAAGCTTCACTTGACTTCACTAGACTGAGACAGAATTAGAATTTATGACATTAGAAATACCATAGATACCACTACTTGCATTGCATGTATATCTACCTACCTACCTACCTACATATCTATCTATCTATCTATCTATCTATCTATCTATCTATCTATCTATCTATCTATCTATCTATCTATCTATCTATCTATCTATCTATCTATCTATCTATCTATATGTCTGTCTGTCTGTCTGTCTGTCTGTCTGTCTGTCTGTCTGTCTGTCTGTCTGCCTGCCTGCCTGCCTGCCTGCCTGCCTGACTGCCTGCCTGCCTGCCTGCCTGCCTGCCTGTCTATGACTGACTGATATGTATATATATATATATATATATATATATATATATATATATATATATATCATCATCATCATCATCATCATCATCATCATCATCATCATCATATAACACATAAAGTAGCTATGGAGTCTTGTGGGAATAACAACCAAGCAGCGTAGATAAGCCTGGCCGAATGGATAAGAACGCGTGTTCTTAAACATCCTGTGTGCTGATGCCAAGGTAAGGAGTTCAACCCATACACATGACACTGGACTAAAATGTTGACTTGTCGTCCTTGACTTGGGGAAGTAAATTACAAGTACCTCTGAAGTCTGAGTGGGTTAACCTGATGGCGAGGGACACTGTAAATAGGGAAAGCTAATCCACACACAAAATTCAGCCCAGGACTACTAGAAGTGGTGTGCGTGGACTACGCTTGAGTTTAATGCGTGCGAGTTCCCCCCCCAAAAAAAAGAAGCAAGCAGCCAATGCTCTGTTCATACAGTCTGAGAAGCTGTGGTTACAGGACTAAAATAATACCAAGAATTGGGTGGATAAATGTTATCAAAGGTAAGCTAAATAAACTGGAGCTGCGGTAACGCAATGGCTAGGGCCGTTGTTGCAGGCCCGGCGGTCGTGTGTTCAAATCCCCATCGAGGCTGGTTTGTTGTTAACAATGCTACAGGGTTCACACAGCTTCAAATGGGTGCCATAGTATATCCTGGGATGGAGAGGCGGTCGGCCCGATGTTGACCACGTGACTCATCTAGTGCCGATCGGTCAAAGAAATATGGAACTATCATCAAACAGTTGTTCTTAAGTTTGCAGTTGGCTCATGGCATGGTAGACGCCTCAACCCTTACACAGTATTCATCATCATCATGTGCCATGCCGGTAAGCGTGGGCGGTCATGTCTCGCAATGTCACTCGATCACCAGAGTCGTGGATCAGCTCAGTGTTCTTGTCTCGACCATGCCACGTGGTCAAGCTATCAGGGTTTTTACTTCTCTGCCTTTCTTTTGTATTTCCCCCTCGATCTTGCCAGTTGTCACCAAGTTCTGCAATTTATTTCTTCTCTTAATGTGACCAAACAATGTTGACTGTCTACGTCTAATTTCTCTAATCAATTTACGATATTCATGTGTTTCTTGTATGACTTGGTCATTGGTTTTTCTGTCTGTCCGTGGTATTCTTTGCATTTTCCCCAGAAACCACATTTTTCACAGCCATCAATTGTTTGTCAGCCTGTTTGCTCATTGTCCACGCTTCACATCCATACAAAAGCACAGGTTCTATGTAACACCTCAACACCCTTTTCCTCGTTGCAATTGACATCAATATGTTTTTTATCTTGCAAGAGGCTACCTTCGCCATGGCGATTCTGTTCTAATCTCTTCAAGCCATTTCCCATCAGATGTAATGACTCCTCCGAGATAATTGTACCGATTCATTTGTTTAAGACTATGCTAATTTATTTGTATATCACATTGTGGTATTTCCTTATTTCTAATGGCGACCATAATTTGTGTCTTCTTACAATTTAATTCTAATCCTAGTTGGTCACTGTGTATAGCAACCGCATTTACTAAATGTTGCAGATCCTGCTCATTGTCTGCAAACAATATTGTATCATTCGTATATCTAATGTTATTGATGTTTCTTCCTCCAATGATGATATTGACCATATCACTAGTAAAGTGCCGATCGGTCTAAACATATGGAACTTTCATCAAACAATCCTCTTAAATTTCCAATGCGCTCATGGCGAGGTAGATGCTTCAACTCCTACACACGTATCAAGTGTGACATAAACGTTGACTTCTAATTCAGAAAGCAAATTATTGAATGTACAATTGTCTAGAAAAACAAACTGGGATTGACCGCAATGTCCTGCAAAGGACATGCACCGCCACCCTACGACCAATACGTATGAAGGCGTGGAGAACAATTCTTTGTTTGGCTACTTCATACACGCAAGCCCAACTCTGCGTCTCGCAGCTCTCAAGATTGTAACCTTCAACTTCCCATGACTTTTTTCGGCAAATTTCCACAAACCATCAACAAGAAGGGGTGAGAAGAGAACATTTACGCAAAACAGCAGCAGAGATTGCAGTTCTTCAGTACCAGGTCGGGAGACCATTCTCAACCTCACGCTGATAAATGAAAACCCTGTTTATGGTTCAAACTAGACGAAGGCCATCTCATCGGTTTTATAAGAGTGAACACTCAGTAATCAGAAAGGTGTGGCAAACTACTGAACGTAATGTTGCCAAGAAATCACAAACAGCCAACAAATGCTGGGGTTGACTCTGATGTCCTGTAAACTAACTTTAATCCAGAACATTCACATCAACTAGCGAACGCATGCTCAATATGGATTCGAAAGGGTAACTAAGTAAAATCTGTCAGCAACCAACGCGTTAGAAATACAAGCAGTGTGTATGCGATAAAACATTATAATTGTAGGAGACATTTCAATTCTACAGGTCCAGGGCTAGCATTTGTTGTCTACCCAGAAGCTCTGTCTTATCTGCCGGTACCACAGTTGTGGAGTGTCCTCTTCTTCATCATGTTGTTTATGGTGGGCATGGATACACAGGTAAGTGGTAAGGGTTGACTCAGCGGGCCCTTTGGTTGACTGTAAGGTACTAGAGCAGAAGCTGTCGTGAGGCAGTCGGACAATTCGAACTCTGGGATAGTCGCTGGCTACGAGAGGCAAAGACTGGCCACCTGTTCCCCCGTGCACTCACACCTGAAAAAATGTGATGATCCTTACACGTGACACACACACGTACACACACGCACACACGCACGCGCACACACACACACACACACACACACACACGGCAGGTTCTTGCTATGAGACTTGTTTTTGTTTTAGGAAGCCGCCGTAGCAGAGTAAATAGACAGTAGTCATGGATTCGATTCATGTCAGAGCCTCTCACTTCTATGTATTGTTGGGAAAGTATTTGCCAGAATTGTTCTGCGCAGACTTTAAGTCCTGGAAGATCAAGCCTACCCAGAATCACAGTGTGGCTTTCGGAGGAACCGGTTTCCCATTGATATGATATTCTCATTGCGATAAATGCAAGAAAAATGCCGTGAACAGAATCAACCAATGTTTATTGCCCTCATCGACCTCACAAAGGTATTTGATTTGGTTAGTCGTGAGGGACTGTTCAAGGCACTAAAGAATGTTGGCTACCAACCAACTCTTCTGTCCATTGTGGAATCGTTCCACACAGGCATGAAGGGTATAATCAAGTATGATGGTGCAACTTCAGTTGAATTTGAAATCAAGAGTGGAGTTAAGCAAGGTTATGTACTTGCCCCAACCCTCTTTGGAATATACTTTTCACTTCTACTGAAATATGCCTTTCGTGATCAGGATGGTGGTATATATATTCACTCATGCTCATATGGTGGCCTTTACAATGCTCAGAGATTGAAGGCCAAGACCAAAATTAGGAGGGTACTGATCAGAGAGTTGCTTTTTGCAGATGGTGCTGCAGTTACGTCCACTCTGAGGAAGAATTACAATGTCTACTATCTGCATTCTCCAATGGTTGTTCTGAATTTGGTTTAAAAATTAGCAAAAAGAAGATGCAGATCATGTCACAAGGTGCACATGGGGTACCATCAATCTTTATTAACGACGTCGAACTGGAGATAGTAAATCTTTTACATATTTAGGATCAGAGGTAAATAGCAAATTCTCCCTAGATAAGGAAATCAACATCAGGATTGGTAAGGCAGCAACAACAATGAACAGGTTAACATAAAGAGTCTGGGAGAACAGGAAGTTTTCTGCCAAAACAAAATCCTTGTCTATCAAGCCAGTGTCCTTAGTACTCTTCGTTGTGGCATTGAAGCCGGGTCAACTTACTGACATCAAGAAATACGTTTAAACAGCTTTCATATGCGGTATCCGCGAGAAGTACTTGGTATTAAGTGGCAAGACAAAATCACAAATACTGAAGTATTTTAAAGATCAGTTAGTGTGACGATTTGTTCTATGCCCAGTCTTCGTAGACTTAGATGGAAAGGACACGCTAGAAGGACGGATGATGGTAGAATACCATATGACATCTTCTTTGTTGAATTACAAATGGGTAAGAGATCTCAGGATCGGCCTCTACTACGATACAAAGATATGTGTAAGCGGGACATGATTGTTATAGGCATTGATAATGCACACTGGGAGCAAGTCGCCGCCGAACGTGTGCATGGAGGGCAAATGTCAGAAATGGAATACAGGAAAAGAAGAAAATTATTGCAGACAATTCACACACTGAGCGCGTGAGACGTAAGATGTGCGTGATGGTGAAAATGACAATGTGTTCACATGCAACCATTGTGGACAAAACATCTACAGCACGAATTGGCCTGATCAGTCACATTCACTACCGTCGTGGGCTGTAGTTATTATGCCTGTTTTATAGCACAATGTAACAAACTATCGTCTGTCATGACGGCAAGGTGCCATTGAAATGCGCCCCCCCCCCACACACACACACACATACACTCACACACACACACACTCACACACACACACACACACACACACACACACACACACACACATTCTTGTCTTTCTTGTGTTCCCTTAATATTTCAGTCAAAGACTGTTTATAATAAACTGTTTGTGGAATATTATGTTAGTTTATAGCTCCCCGTCATACCGAGACGAGGGTTTAAAAACAGCAGCTGGTGATTTGGTAGCAGACCCTTTTGGTATGAGGCACCGGTCGTTCAGAAAGCAATGACAAACTACTGAAATAACATTGCCTAAATATCACAAACTGCCAAGAAATGCAGGGGATGATTGCAATGTCCTGCAAAGGTAACCGCAAGTATCCAGATCTGCTTGATCAGTCTTTTCAGCAGACATTCTTCTTTTAGAGACTGATTATCAAATATTATACCAGTTCAGAAAATTTCTTAAAAACATCAAGGAGAATAGACAATTGAAACTATTGAAAGATATACTCAAACGTACCCTGTCTAGATTTTATCACAATATGAGGCATGGCAGTCTGCTGTTGAGGGTACTGGAGTATGAAATCCTAAAGGAAGAGAACGCCCATGACAAATACTAAGTGACAAAGTCAATCAAAGAAGCTGAAGTTCCGACTTAACGCCGAACAGAAGAGAATTGCTGAGAACAAGGGACAATGTATTAACATGACCAACAAACTTCAATACCAACTGGATTAACTAGTATGATGATAGTGGTGATGAAGATGGGGTTTCCGATGATGATGATGATGATGATGATGATGATGATGATGCTGCTGATGATGATGATGATGATGATGACGATGATGATGATGACGTTGATGATGATGATGATGATGATGATGATGATGATATTAGTTCACAGGTTTAGAGATCTGCTTGACCAGCCTGCTGGACGCTATTCCCCGATATTCACGAAAGTGGAAGAGCACGATCACAGCTTCATTCGGCGTCGTTTTGTTCTTAATGGCCTTACCTTTAACAACCAGGGTAAAAATGTGTCTACAGTTCTTAGATTTATGTCTCATGTGCTGTGTGAGTAGTTACATTCTTTTTTGAATTTATATAGAGTTACAGTGTGATTTATATTTACGTAAGAAAGATACCATATTCGGTGCCAAACAAAAAGAAGGTTTGAATCAGACATGGTACACAATTAAATCATTTACTGAGCATTAAAAGATAATTTTCTGAGGAAAATGCAAAGAATACCATGGACAGACAGAAAAACCAATGACCAAGTACTACAGGAGACAAATGAAAATCGTAGACTGATTAGAGAAATTAGACGAAGACAGTCAAAATTTTTTGGACATGTTATGAGAAGAAATAGATTGGAGAACTTATTGACAACTGGCAAGATCGAGGGGAACAGACCAAGGGGAAGACCGAGAGGAAAATACCTGGATGGCTTGGCCACATGGCATGGACGAGACAGGAACACTGAGCTGATCCACGACTCCGGTGATCGAGTGAAATGGCGAGTCATGACCGCCTACGCTTTCCGGCATGGCACATGATTGATTGAATAAGATAATGTGAACAGAAACAAATAGTACGATCAATCTTATATGGTGACATATCGTCCTTCTGTCCAAGTCGGATGTCACACTTGGCGATATATTATTCTGCTGCACTTAATCAGTTAATCTTGCCAGTTTATTCCACGTTCTCAAATTTGGTTCTTCTCAAAAAAATCTGGACTGTCTGCGCCTAATTTCTCTAATTAATTTATGGTTTTAATTTGTTTCTTGTATGACTTGCTCGTGGTTTTTCTGTATGTTCATGGTAGTCTTTGCATTTTCCGCAGAAACCACATTTGCAGTGCCATTAGATGTTTTTAAGCTTGTCTGTTCCTTGCCTACGTATGACAAAAGAACAGGTTAAATTCAACAATCTTTGTCTCTTTATCTTCTAAATTATTAATACTATTTTTTAAATGGAGACATTACACATCACTGTCGCAAACTTCTCTTAATAGGGTGATATTGACCTACTTCATGATCACTCTTTATGGCAGCTTGTTGTTTACAATATATGTCTTTGACGAGTTTAAGATATTTCCCATCTATTTGTAGATCTGCAAGCATCTGTACCATGTCGGCATGACTTACTTTATTTAAAGTCTTTGTGTAGTCAATGAAGCAAAGGTGTAGGTCTGTGTTTACTTTTATAAGAATGGTAACATGCATGTTATTATTCTTGTAAAATGGTTGATTGGTTCGTTGGGTGGTTGATTGGGTGGTTGGTTAGGTGGTTGATTGGTTGGATGGTTGGCTTGATGGCTGGATCGATGGTTGTATAGTTGGTTGGTTGGCTGGGGTATGATGGTTGGTTGATTGGTTGTATGCTTGGATGTTTGGCTGGTTGTTTGGTTGGTTTGCTGGTTGAATATGTTGGTTGAATGATTGTGTGGATGGACGGTTTGTTGGTTGGTTGGTTTGTTATTTGTTTGGCTGGTTTGAGGGTTGGATGGTTGGTTGTGTAATAGTGTAGAGATGTTACACACACAGGTTATAATAGTGATCGTACAGCACACAAGTCTTCGCGTTGTTAGAAAGATACTTTATTAGCCGAACCGTTCTATCTCAGTTCACATGATGGAGACTCCATTCTTGGTGTTGACATCTCTTCTCGCTATCCCCCAAGTGACGTGTGTGCTTACCTAGATACACTTCTTCATTCGTGCACCCACGTTCACTATGGTTTTCCCCCTAGTCAAGGAATGCGCAGCATTCCTTAACTCTTTAATCCTAACCTAATTCCCTCACTGTTACAATGCCTCCCCTTCTTCAAAGAGAATTTTTCCTTGAAAAAATCTCAACCCCAACTTTTAATTAGTTAACTTTACATCTCTATTCTACAATAACAACAATTCCATATATTTCCTAACTCAATTCTCCTATCTCCCCATAGCCAATTGCTAACTAGAGACAATAATATCGAAACTCTCTACAAAACTCGTTATAAAGTTCTCTAGAAAACTTTCTACAAAACTCTCCATAAAATTCCCCACAATACAAAAGTCTCCATAAGCGAACCGCTTTTAACTTTAAAATGTCCATCCAAATTATGATTGACAAAACTGAAGATATTCCCCTTATCCTTTATTTCCCCCTTATTCACATTCTCACACTCTCAGTATTTTAGGATAGACAGGAAAAAAAAATAGCTAGTTTAGATTTGGGTAGGTGCGCACCTGAAATTAATAAAAGTAAGGAAAAAGTAAGAAAGTAAGAAGTAATCACCTTTCTCTTCCCATACATTCTCAAAACTTTATCAAAAAATAAAGTTTCAAAATTTATCTTCAGTTTCCGTCAATAATAATTGTTATTATCAAAAAAATATGTTAATCCAAAACTGCTAGCCTTTGTATTATTCAGATCACCAATTTCCCGTTTACCATTCCTTCCACAACAAAAAACTTCCTAACTATTATTATACTGTTAAGTACAGTCTTCTTCTTCCAATATGCAGTTATTTAAATGCCAAAACTCAACTTGGCATTCCCCCCATATTCTCCCATTAAACGCTGTTCAACCCAGCTCCTATTATAAACCTTGTATATACATTGCATACCCCACATGTAATAACAACATACCCCTCCATTACTACATATAGAGTCACTTCACTAACCACTACTTTAATTCATCTTCTAACTGAACTTCAAAGTAATAATCATTTTAAACACACTTAAGGTAACTCAATCAACCCAAAACATCGTAAAAATAATCATCTAAGTTAACTTATTTTTCACATTTCATAAAACACAATTGAAGTCCCAACAATTGAGCAAACCAATTCAATCCCCTCATCATTATCCCCACACATTAATCAATGTACACATACATTATAAATTTCAAGACCATTTTCTGAGTACCCAATAATAATTTTCCGCTTTAGCAAAACTCCATCAAGTACCTTTGTAAACACAAAAATATCGTGTCCAACTTCTTCTTCTATCTGCCATCTGCAGAACCTTGTATCACTCTATTCATCTATCACTTCTCCATTTCTTTAATAACCTCAAATTTTTTTCTATAATTGCAATATCTATATCAATGTCGCTATCCTCTCGAGGAGAGCTATCTTCTTTCATATCAGCTTCTTCATCAGTTTCTGACTTTTCATCCATCTCTTGTTCCCCATCTGTGTATTCATTACTAGCAACCGCTAATCTCTTCCTTTCTAAATCCAATCTAATTTTCCTATCTTGCCGTCTCAACAAATTTTCAAATAGTGGCATCTCTTCCTCACTCGAAGAATTCGCTCTAAGTTTCCTTTGCCTCTTAATTTCTTTTTCTTTCTGTCTATCCAACTTTCTTTTTACTGCTTGTCTTGTATTCATAAATGGAGGTTCAATATTTTCCCTGACCGACTCTTCACTAATATAATCGTCATACACGTTATTTTCCTCTGTCATGACTGTTTTTGGTACCGTTTCTTCTTGTTCAGCTGTAGTAGATGCTGTTGTTACTTGTTTTCCATTCTCTATAGGTATTGGATATACCGATTGTCTGACCATCTGTCCACCTGACAATATTTCTTCGGAACAATAATTATTATTATTATTCTCTGCATCCCTTTCCTCATTATCCCGCCTTAAGTGTTCTACATGTGAACGTGCAACATGCCCTGAAATTTGATTCTTAATAGTATACGACACTGGACCTTTTTTTTCTAAAATATAGTATCCCGGGACCCAATGAGCATCAAACTTAGAGTTTTTTCTATGTTTTTTATAATATACCCTATCCCCTACGTTAAACTCTTGTAAGTGTGCATTTTTATTTGCGTATTTCTTCTGTCTTTCTCTAGCTTTAATTATATTATTTCTTAAACGTATATGTGCTTTATGCATCTCTTGCAACCTTGTTTCTTGAAAATCTTCCCCCAGATATTTTCTCCTAGGCTTTAATAAATTATCAATTGGCAATATTAGCTAAAGACAAAATTGTCATGGCAGGGCAGACCAGGCCCTAAGCCTTGGTTGGCGACTGGTCTAGGATCGAAGCTCCGACAGGCGGACAGTTAGAGCATTGCTTTGCTGATCCGGCAGCTTCTGCAGCTTGTCTTATTCCAGATGTAGGGGTGTTACCTTTCCTCTGGAGTGAACTAGGCAGGCCGAGAGAGGGATCATGCTGCATGGGCAACACATGATCTCTATATTTTAGCCCAGGCTTTGTGCTATGGAGAGGCAATAACTCCATCCCTGGTCTTAACTGGTCTCGGAATCAAAGCGAGAGGCAACTGTTACGGGTTATAAGTCCTTGTCAGTTGGCGTAGACATGGGGCGCCACGCGTTGCCTCTGACGGTGGGAGACACCTATAGGTGTCACTGATCAGCTACCGCCCGCCTCAAGCTGGGCAGCCCCCAGCCAATTGGGTGCTGATCCGCCACAGCCTGCCTGCTTCAATGGGTGCTTGGGGCTAGGACAAAATCTGAATCGCAGGCTGTAAAACCAATGCACCAGGTACAAACAAAAATATAAATAGAAACCTCAAGCTACGGCTTGCAACCTGGAACGTGAGAACCATGTGTCCAGGATTTTCCACTGACTTGACCAATATTGACGATGTGAGAAAAACGGCTGTGATTGATGCCGAACTCAATCGTCTTAACATTGATATTGCTGGCCTGCAGGAGACTCGCCTCGCTGAGGAAGGGTCACTCAGGGAAAACAACTACACCTTTTTCTGGAAGGGTAAAGGGCAGGCAGAAAAAAGGCAACACGGTGTGGGCTTTGCAGTGAAGAATTCGCTACTGGGAATGATTGAAATTCCAGCAGGAGGAAATGAAAGAATATTATCCCTGCGCTTGGCAACCTCTTGTGGGTTTGCCACCATTATTACTGCATATGCACCGACACTCGATTCCTCTGATGATGTGAAGGATTTGTTCTATGAGGAGTTAGACTCTGTGATCAAGGCAGTTCCAAAATCCGACTACATTTATATGCTCGGTGATTTCAATGCTCGTGTGGGCAAGGACTCGAGTTCATGGCCAGTGTGCCTTGGAAAATACAACATCGGTCGCATGAATGAAAATGGGCAAAGGCTGCTGGAGCATTGCACCAGTAATGACCTATGTATTACAAACTCTTTTTTTAAAACAAAAGAGATGCATAAGGTCACATGGAAACATCCAAGATCCGGCCATTGGCACCAGCTGGACTTCATCATCACACGGAGACAACATCTGAACCATATATCATTGACTCGTAGTTACCACAGTGCTGACTGTGATACGGATCATTCTTTGGTTGTTGCAAGGGTTAGACTGAGACCAAAGAGAATCTACACAGCTAAACACAAATCTAGCCCCAGGATTAATATTATTAACACTCATGATCCTGAAAAGTGCTTTCAGTTTCAACAGCAACTTGAAGACGCTTTCACTGATACACCAGAAAATTGTACAGTAAATGATAAATGGAATAAACTTAAGGAAACTCTTTGTAAAACTGCCGTAAAGGTTTACGGCACTGTGGATCATAAGAGGCAGGACTGGTTTGCGGCCAACAGCGAGACTCTGCAGCCCTTGATTGATAAGAAGAAGAAAGCTCTCTTAAGAAACAAGGAAAGACCAACGCGTAACACTCTGAGTGAGCTAAGGCAAGCTAGGAAGGATGTGCAAAAGGCTGCCAGGCAGTGTGCAAATGATTATTGGATCAAGTTATGTGAGTCAATTCAAATCGCAAGTGATAAGGGAGACATAAGAAGTATGTATGAAGGAATAAAGAAAGCCTGTGGTCCAGTGATCAAAAGAAGTGCACCATTGAAAACCTTGACTGGAGAAGTCATCACTGATAAGAAACAGCAGATGGACAGATGGGTAGAGCACTATTTGGAGCTTTACTCAAGTGAGACCAAACTAGCGGATAATGCCCTCAACGCCATAGAGGCTCTACCAACTCTTGACCACCTGGACACACTTCCCACCATAACAGAAGTTAAGTGTGCTATAAATGAACTTGCATCTGGCAAGGCTCCAGGTAAGGATGGGATTCCAATAGAGGTTATCAGGAGTGGGCAAGACACACTCACTATACAGATCCACCAGCTAATAGAGCTATGCTGGCGTGAAGGACAAGTCCCACAGGATTTCAAAGATTCAAGCATCATAACACTGTACAAGAACAAGGGCGATCGGAGCGACTGCAACAATTATAGGGGTATCTCACTTCTGTGTATTGTTGGAAAAGTATTTGCCAGAATTGTTCTGCGCAGACTTCAAGTCCTAGGAGATCAAGTCTACCCCGAATCACAGTGTGGCTTTCGACAGAACCGGTCTACCACTGATATGATATTCTCATTGCGACAAATGCAAGAAAAATGCCGTGAACAGAATCAACCACTGTTTATTGCCTTCATCGACCTCACAAAGGCATTTGATTTGGTCAGTCGTGAGGGTCTGTTCAAGGCACTAAAGAAGATTGGCTGCCCACCAACTCTTCTGTCCATTGTGGAATCGTTCCACACAGGCATGAAGGGTAAAATCAAGTTTGATGGTGCAACTTCTGAAGAATTTGAAATCAAGAGTGGAGTTAAGCAAGGTTGTGTACTAGCTCCCACCCTCTTTGGAATATACTTTTCACTTCTACTGAAATATGCATTTCGTGATCAGGATGGTGGTATATACATTCACTCACGCTCAGATGGCGGCCTCTACAATGCTCAGAGATTGAAGGCTAAGACCAAAATTAGGAGGGTACTGATCAGAGAGTTGCTTTTTGCAGATGATGCTGCAGTTACGACCCACTCTGAGGAAGAATTGCAATGTCTACTATCTGCATTCTCCAATGCTTGTTCTGAATTTGGTTTAACAATTAGCAAAAAGAAGACACAGATTATGTCACAAGGTGCACATGGGGTACCATCAATCTTTATTGACGACGCCGAACTAGAGATAGTAGACCATTTTACATATCTGGGATCGGTGGTAAATAGCAAATTATCCCTAGATCAGGAAATCAACATCCGGATTGGAAAGGCAGCAACAACAATGAACAGGTTAAGAAAAAGAGTCTGGGAGAACAGGAAGCTTACTGCCAAAACAAAAGTCCTTGTCTATCAAGCCTGTGTCCTTAGTACTCTTCTCTATGGCAGTGAAACCTGGGCAACTTACTCACACCAAGAGAACAATTTAAACAGCTTTCATATGCGGTGTCTGCGAAGAATTCTTGGTATTAAGTGGCAAGACAAAATCACAAATACTGAAGTATTGGAAAGATCAGGTTGTGTGACAGTTTATTCCATGCTCAGTCTTCGTAGACTTAGATGGATAGGACATCTTAGGCGGATGGATGATGGTAGAATACCAAAGGATATCTTTTTTGGTGAATTACAGATGGGTAAGAGATCTCAGGGTCGGCCTCTACTACGATACAAAGATGTGTGTAAGCGGGACATGATTGATACAGGCATTGATAATGCACATTGGGAGCAAGTCGCCGCTGAACGTGTTGCATGGAGGGCAAATATCAGAAATGGAATAAAGTCAAAGGAGAAAATTATTGCAGAAAAGTCACACACCGAGCGTTTGAGACGTAAGATGGTGCATGATGGTGGAAATGACCACGTGTTTACATGCACCCACTGTGAACGGACATTTACAGCGCAAATTGGCCTTATCAGTCACACTCGCTACCGCCATAGTTAAAAGTTATTATGCCTTTTTAAAGCACAAACTATCGTCTGTCAAGACGGCAAGGTGCCAATGTAATGTAAAATTGGCAATATTGGTTCTCTTCCATATACTAAATAAAATGGTGAGAAACCTGTTCCTTCATTTTCGTGTGTACGTATCGCCGCTAATGCTATCCCCAAATAAAGATCCCAATCCATATCGTGTTCTTCTACATTTTTCGCTAGAATATTGTATAGTGTTCTGTGTTGTCTCTCATTTTTAGCATTAGAAGTTGGTCTGTAATATGAAGTCTTAATGTGTTTTATATTCCAATCTTTTACCAATTTTTCAAACTTTTTATTTACAAACTCTTTCCCATTGTCTGTAAGTATTATTTGTGGACACCCAAACCTTGGTATAAATTCTTGTAAAAGCATATTTATAACTGAATCAGCACTCTTGTCTGGAATTGGATACACTTCTGGCCAAAGACTATATGAATCAACTATATGTAGTAGGTATACATTTCCCGATAATGTTTTTGGATGAGGACCTGAAATATCCAAACTTACTTTCTGCATTGGAAATTGCGGAATATCAGTATCTTGTAAAGGACATTTAATTATCTTCATGTTTCTTAACCTACACTTTTCACATGCTTCCACATATTCATATACGCTTTTGAATAAATTCGGCCAATAATATTTACTGCTAATAACCTTCACTAACTTATCTCGTCCAAAATGACCATTATTATCGTGGTACGCCTTTAAGACTTCTTGTTCTAAATGTTTCGGAATATATTTTCTTACTCTTTCACCTTTTTCACTGATATAATATAATTGATTGTCTTCTTGTAACTCTACAAACTTTCTTTTAAAACTATTTTCCCCTGTTTCTTTCAATTTCTTTTTTATCTGTACTACTTTTGGATCTAATTCTTGTTCTGTTTTCATATCAAACTGTTCTAAATGTGGGTCTTCTGTTCTAGGTTCAGACTCTTGATCCGATGGT
The DNA here is from genome assembly GCA_963921405.1 of Cepaea hortensis. Taxonomy (NCBI): domain Eukaryota; kingdom Metazoa; phylum Mollusca; class Gastropoda; order Stylommatophora; family Helicidae; genus Cepaea; species Cepaea hortensis. The sequence continues at coordinate 84,924,567 of OY992889.1, read as the reverse complement.
AAACTCTCAAATTCTTCCCTATTTATTATGGCAGAATCTAATATATTTACTTGCCAGTTTCGATCGTCTATCTCTTTAATCCTAACCTAATTCCCTCACTGTTACAGTTGATTGAAAAGTTGGCAGGTTTGTTGGTTGGCCGGTTGAATGGGTGGTTGGTTGGTTTGGTAGTTGGATTGTTAGTTGGTCAGTTGGTTGATTTTTGTTGTTGGTTGATTGGTGAAATTGTTGATTGGTCACTTAGTTGGTTGGTTGGTTGGTTGGTTGGTTGTGAATCCCCTGGAAGACTGTGTATTTTAACACTCTATTCGAGTACAATGGCGCCCAGGTTGTCTACACCTGTCTACGCGCCTACATCTGTCTACGCGCCTACATCTATCGAAGTGAGGTGGGCGTAAAGATTTCTCCTCCAATCCAATACCAAAGTACCACCTCCACGGGGATTGTTGCAAAGCCCTCATTCTCCCCAAACCTCAAAACCACCGGAATGTGCAAAAGCGAATCTTCACGTCTGCAGAGCGACATATTAGGATATAACTAGGTCAGGATTCAACACAGCACATACGGACTTGCTGGATATTATGTCTAGTTTGCTCGTGTTTCATCCTCGAGTTGTTAGATATTGCATTGTCAACATTCTCCAGTTCAATTCCCACGCGGATCCTACAAACGAAATAAGTACGATGCATATTATAATTAGGAACATAATGACTTCAATATATTATAATATGTCCACATTTGTTTGCCTTCATTCACGATCAATTATTTTGAAAACTGTCTGTTGCATCGTTATGAAATTTTTCCAGCCGTCTTATATTTACCCCCACCAAAGGAATATGTCTTTGATAGGTCCAAAAACAAATTAAATCATTGAAAGCGGCGACATTCCTTTGATGTTTTTCTGAACAACTAGTGATTTCTCGCTAACAAAGTTATTTTTACAGTATTGGGAGACCTGGCAATACTGATGACACACAAAGGCGTATCCGGATTCGTATGGGAGTGGGTGCAATGAAAGAACTAGCTTAAAATCGACAGGGTCGGCTGCATTGCACCGGGTTTTTATCCCATATGGCTGTTTCTTTCCGCAGCGCGGAAAGCGTCGCACAAAGCACGAACTCCGTAGCTCCAGCGACGACCCTCGGGAGTCTCCGAAAAAATGCACTCGTGAAATGAAGGACGCGGCCCGGAATCGAACATACAACCTTCGGAGCCCGAGTCAGACGGCTTGACCACTTCACCACGGAGAATCCCGAGAGGGGTGCAATGTGTAATATTAGTAAAGACAGAGAATTTACAGAGGCACGGGATAAATAATTTGTAAATTAACAGGAAAGTAGAAGGAATATATTTCTTACCTTATTTTTCATTTCCTTCTTGTTTCTTCAGATATCAGTTATCAGTTATCAGTTGGGGTATCTTCATTGCACTCCGGACATGTCCATAGGTGCTCAGATCCTTCCCCCAGCATATGCATCAGCGTCCGGTGGCTAATAGTGCCAGTTCTGTGTTGGTTGACGAGGCGCCTTGTTTTCCCGATGTACCTCTCGCATCTGGCCGTGCCGAATTCTTACTCCCAAGTCTTTCATCCTGGACAGCGATGTGGATTCACTGACGTCAAAGTCCTTTGTTCTCGCCATATCTTTAAGGACGTTAATAACATCGGCACGATCCATGGGCTGGCTATCTACAGGGGGTGCAGGGCCAGCCAGTTTATCAGCTCGTTCATTTCCCTCGACTCCCGCATGTCCCGGGACGAAGATGAAGGTGACTTTACGAACAACAGACTTCCGCAGCGACTCAGTCCACCGTCTACGTACAGATCCAGCTTCGATCTTCTGAATCATGCTCATTGAGTCACTTAGTACACACACGTTGGTATAATGCTGTGATTCCAGCCATATAAAAGCCTGTGTAACTGCCATCACCTCCATCGTCATGCTGCTCGGGGTCATAGAGTGGGCACCATTGGATTCTTGAACGGTTCGGCCCGCTGAACGGCCTGTAAATGACCACGCACTTCTCTGCTGCTTTACAACAGATCCATCTGTATAGATGAGCACTTCGGGGCTATCTGAGTGTTCATAGATGAGCGTGTTAACCTCTGCATTGACAGCGGCAGGGTTCTGCTCTCTGCACCGTCTGTCAAGTGTGATAATGCAGGAGAAAGTGCACTTAAAAGCTGGAGGCATCGGCACCCATTCCTTGCCGGGGTTGATACTGGTAAGACTGCAGACCTGTCTGACGATATCTTCCGCTCGACCCATCCATGATTTGCCTCTCTTTAGCCGGTCACCCTTTTCTCCGAATATAGCGTCATTCAGAGGTGCTGCTCATCTGCACTTATTTTTAAGTATCCACGAGCTCTCCAGATCTTGATCCTGTGTTCCATTGTCGGGAAGTCAAAGAGGTATCTCATTGCTACACAGCTGGTGTCTTTCGTGCAGCCCAAAATGATGCGCATGGCTTCGTTTTGTACCTTTTCAAGCCTTCCAATCTGTGTAGGGCTGACAGTGAGGATGGCCAGGGCATACTCTGCTCAGACCTTAATCTGTGTCGGACGATTCCAGTACGTTGATGATTACTCTCGGTTGCATAAAATTCAATCCATCCTTTCTCCAATAGTCCTCTTCCTCTTTCAACACATGGTCCTCACATTTTTTCCAGTAACTTTTATCAATATTTAATAGCGCTGACTGGGTTAGTATCTTGACGTCAGACAATTTGAATGTAGTATTGGCAGCTGCCACTTGTCCTTTAATTTTAGACCACACAAGTTCTATAGGGTTTAAATGAGAATGATACGGCGGAAGTCTCAAGCACCTATGGCCATGCTCTTCTATCAACTTGTCGATTTGAAATTTCTTGCTTTTTTTGCGTCTGTTTTACAAGGGACAACAACTGTAGCTTGAAATATGTTTCTGGAAATGGTATATTTTCCCTTCGGAGCCATATCTTTATTGCTTCCTTTGTGCTCGATGCCGTATTTATTTTGTCTTCTTGGGCAACAACATTGTGATATGATGCATTGTCCATGATTAGACAAGACGGTCTATCAAGGGATGGAAGTACTGTATTCTCGAGCCAATCTCTAAATACATTACCATTCATCTCATTATGATAATCCCTATTGTCTGTATGCTTTGATACGAACACGAGCCCAGCATTCTGTAGTAAGCCATTATCAGTACTACCAGCATGGGCTATGACCAAACGCTGCCCTTTACTACTGGGCACATAACGTTTTATCTTTCCATCCATTGATTGCCATTCCCTTTCACTTGTGTGGTGCGCATTGATCCACGTTTCATCCAAATACACTATGTCATAATTTATTTTGCCCATTTCCCTTATTTCACGTAGCTATCTGCTTCTCATGGCTCCTAAATGCGGTTGCTCGCAAAGGATATTTCTACCTCCCTTGTACTTTCTAAAAGTGAAGCCTAATGTCCTTATAATTTTCCACAAAGTTGTTTTGGATAGCTCTATGTTATTGTCCTTTCTCAACAAAACCCTCAGTTTTCTTACACTCACTGTTTCTTTGGCATCCATCATTTTTATAATAACTCGTCTGATGACATCCTTGTCAAAGCTGTCTACAATTGCCTTTCTACCTACCGTTTGCTTATCGCGTGTTGGTTTCATTCCAGATTCTTGCACCCATCGACGAAACGATCGTTTACTCAATCCCAAAGCGTGCACCGTTTTTTTTTCTTCGGGATTTGTAACGGTATGAAACAGTTTCCTGCGATCAGCTTCTTGACAAAAATATGTGTACAATTTCATAGCGATGTTTTGAAGTGTACACAATTTCACTTTTATTCCCATTGAATTCAAATATTAGTTATTAAGATTACATTAATGGTAAGATTTATTTATATAATCACGTTTCATGAAATAACCCACAGTTTGACGACGCCTCTGAACTATAACACTAGTCTGTGCAAAAACGAAAGATCGCCAGACAATTTTAAAATTAGCGCGAATGTGTCTTGCTGGAGCTGTAATACTCTTAAAATTAAGCCATTAATTTCGGGGCCGTAAAATATATACCGCATATAAGCAAGCATTGAAATCTGCTGTACAATCTTCAGAACAAAAAATTTTTTGTTGGGTGGACATAATGATAAATCTCATCATTTTCCCTCAGTTGGTTACTGAGATATTGAATTTTATATTGAGGCAAAAAAAAAAAAAAAAAAAAAACACTTATAGCAACAATAGGAAGGGGGAATCTGTGACGAAATGGATAGGACGCGTCCCTTGCGTTTCGAAGATTGTGGGTTTCATACGAACTCCGTCGTTCGGTTCACTAGGTCAGTTTTCTTGGAAACTCCTGGGGATCGTCGCTGGTGCTTTGGGTGATGCTTTCCACAGGCCGCCCCGCGGAAAGAGACCGAGTCAAAGGAATAAAAACCGGTGAAATGAAGTCGATCTTCTTATTTTTAAAATTAGTTTCAAGTGCATGGAGGATTAGATTGCCAGTCTTTCCATCCGCTAACTATGATCCTGATGATTCGTTTTTAGGGAGGAATCTACATATTCCAGTTGTGTGACTGGTACGTTGCTGCCTTTGCATTCTTTCTGATTGGAATTTTAGAATGCGTCGCGGTCGCCTGGATATATGGTAACTTCTTTATTGTACTATTTGTACTGTCCCAGGTCTTAGGTTACAAAAAGTTCGCCTCGACAAGTGGCTTATAATAATACAAAATAATTCCTACATTTTCATCTTCTTCATGTTTTTATATCATCATCATTATCTTCTTCCTAATCTTCTTCTTCTTCTTCTTCTTCTTCTTCTTCTTCTTCTTCTTCTTCTTCTTCTTCTTCTTCTTCTTCTTCTTCTTCTTCTTCTTCTTCTTCTTCTTCTTCTTCTTCTTCTTCTTCTTCTTCTTCTTCTTCTTCTCCTCTTCTTCTTCTTCTTCTTTTTTCTTCTTCTTCTTCTTCTTCTTCTTCTTCTTCTTCTTCTTCTTCTTCTTCTTCTTCTTCTTCTTCTTCTTCTTCTTCTTCTTCTTCTTCTTCTTCTTCTTCTTCTTCTTCTTCTTCTTCTTCTTCTTCTTCTTCTTCGTCTTCTTCTTGTTCCTTTCTTCCTTCTTCCTTCCTTCTTCCTTCTTTCATTCTTCCTTCTTTCTTCCTTCTTCTTCTTCTTCTTTTTCTTCTTCTTCTTCTTCTTCTTCTTCTTCTTCTTCTTCTTCTTCTTCTTCTTCTTCTTCTTCTTCTTCTTCTTCTTCTTCTTTCTTTTTCCTCTTCTTCCTCTTCTTCTTCTTCTTCTTCTTCTTCTTCTTCTTCTTCTTCTTCTTCTTCTTCTTCTTCTTCTTCTTCTTCTTCTTCTTCTTCTTCTTCATTGTCATCGTCATCATCATCATCATCATCATCATCATCATCATCATCATCATCATCATCATCATCATCATCATCATCATCATCATCATCATCATCATCACCATCGTCATCGTCATCATCATCATCATCATCATCATCAGCATCATCATCATCGTCGTCGTCATCATCATCATCATCATCATCATCATCATCATCACCGTCATCACCATCATCATCATCATCATCATCATCATCATCATCATCATCATCATCATCATCATCATCATCATCATCACCACACTTTTTGTGTGCAAACATGTTAGTCTGTATTGTGTTTGCATGTTTATATGTGAGTCTAGGCGGACTTGAGTGTATTTAGTTTAGTTTAGTTTAGTTTAGTTTAGTTTAGTTTAGTCTATGGATCAACACCATGGCACACGGGTGCAACCCATAAGTGCTCCGTTCTCCTCCTACCTCAAACCTGAGTCTGGAGAAACTCAGCTCAGTGCACGAACTCCGTAGCACCGGCGAGGATCCTGAAATACTTTGGGTAGATTTTTAAATCGTGGGGGGGGGGGGGCTACGTGGTCTCGAGGTATGGTGTCCGCCTCGAGTGCTGGAGGTCCCGGGTTCAAGCCCCGGTGATGCCGGGATTTTTTCTCGTGGTCTTCTAGTAATAAATTTCCCCTGGTCTCTGGGTAGTGAGATCGGACGACCGTGTGTATTGTTGCGCACGTAAAAAATACCTTGGCAGTTGGGAATCGAAAAAGAGTAGCCTAACGGCGCTGCCCGGGCAAAATTTCGAGTTGAGTGTTTTTATGTGTATATGTGTATGCGCGCATGTGTAGATATGTTTGTGTGTGTAACTGTTTGCTCCTCGCTCCGTCTGTCTGTAATAATTGATGTGTGCGACTACACAGACACAACACAACACACACACACACGCACGCACTCACGCACACACACCCACCCACACACACACACACACACACACACACACACACACACACACACATATATATATATATATGGAATCAACGACTGGCAAGAGAAGGTCAACCAGAGAGCTGGGCATCGACCATCCTTCTTGTTTACTGTTCTGTGGAAGTACATAACACCCTCTGTCCTAGCGGTAAATATCCACTTGCCATTGTCCCTTGTTGTTGTTGTTTTTTTTTTTGTTTTTGCGTTCGCTCGCTTTGAACTCAAGTGTAGTCCATACATGTGCTACTACTTCTAGTACACTGGACTGATTTTTGAGCGTGGATTCGCTTTCCCTATTACCATTGTCCCTTGCCATCAGGCGAACCCATTCCGACTTCAAAGGGACTTGTAATTTACGTCCCCAAGTCAAGAACGAGAAGTCAACAGTGTAATCCAACTTACCGGTGTAGGGGTTGATCCCGGTACCTTATCATAAACACATCTAACATTTAAGAGCTAGTGTTCTTATCCATTCGGCGCCGCTGACTTCGCATTGTTTGTTAAAATATACTACTAGCTTTCCCAGGTCGCTTCACTCATCATATGTTCTGTGACCTTTTCGCAATCCTGGCTATGCGGATAATGTCATGCGCGCGGTCGGTGGAGGGGTCGACGCCTGCCTTAGTCGTCCGCTAAGAGAGGAAACGACTGGCTACTTATTCTTCCGTGCACTAAGGCCTACAAAATGGGATGGTTCTAGTACATCACCGGCCCATAGCAGGCTCGTACTTTTAAAGAAGTAAATCGGGTGTTTTTACACTTAATGTTGTCGGAGGATATCGTCAGCAGAGTTGATCCAGAACACCCAACGGTCAAGATCTGTGGAGAGACCTGAACGCCTACGACAGCTGGTGATGATGATGAACGTGATATCTAATTTTTAAGGGTAGCCTAATTCGCCACGGACCCACAAGGTAGACTTGTCATCGGGCTGACTGACATACTGGCCAATCTACCACCGCTGTCAATACCTCAGCATTAGCTTTTGTCTGTCAACAACGTTGAGTCCCCTGTCTGACCAAGTTTCCAAACTTCACAGCTATGGGCTATGGCACCTGTCATAACTGAACTGAACTTCTGCGCCGCCTTCCTAACAAGGAAGAATTTGTGTTTTAATATTATTATATTTCTAATTGCATGATTTTCTTTAGATCTGTTTGTGTTGTTCCGTCCCTGATGAAGATTAGTAAAATCGAAACGTCGTTCGCTATGTCGTGCTACACGTTTTTTAATTTTATTAATTTTGAAGATTTTTTTCTCTTTTGCTCTATTTTCCTCTATGATTGATGTTCACTATTGTGGAGTTCGTTGTAAGGTATGTACACTGTGTCCGTGTTTAGTACATCTCACTTTTTGGCCGGAGCTATACATACCTCACTGTTTCTATTTCCTGCTGCGTCTCTTATGAACGTCAGCCGTTCAGAAAGCAATAGTAAACTAGTGAACGTAACACTGCCACAAATAATCCAAAAATTAATGGGGTTGATTGAGACGTCATGTAAGTGACGCCTGCAGGTAACCAACTAACCAACTTGCAATCATTAATGAATGTTTGTAATGTATTTCTTGGCAAGCTTGCGTTCAGTAGTTTGTCATTGTTGTCTGAACGACCGACACTCATTTCATTTTATGAAAACCAACACAGGGCGGTCTGCATCCAAATCTCCCGCAGCTGTATTTCGAGCGCGGGATGTGGAATTGCGAACTACGTAGGTGACACCTTCGCACAGAGCCGGCTACGGTACACTAATAATCCCTATTTTAATTTTCACTCACATAGACGTCTCCCCATTTCCCCCCCCCCCCCCCCCCCCCCCCCCAATCACCGGGCGGCTAAACCTGAGCTTCAGACGTTATTGACATTTAGTCAGATGACCCGACTGAACCACACAACTGGTTCATTTCATCCACTGATAGTCATCAAACGAGCTGAGGGCTATAGTGGTATTCAGCCAAACAAGGATACAGATAAGCAACCTTAATATTTGCATGTAGTTTTTTATGAAGTTGTGTGGCGGTTTGTGTTTGTTCTGTACTGATGAAAGCTTTAGCCACAAGGTCCATTTTGCTTCTTGTAATCATGTTCTAGTAAAGCTCACAATCTAATTCTCATTTTTTTTTTTGGGGGGGGGGGGGGAGGGGATAGGGTGTAATTCATTCATTGCAGAGAACGGGCAGCGGGCCGCACTGAGTTTGAAGTGCAACAGCTGATCCAGAGCAACACACATCAAGGTGACATAGTCATCTACACCGATGGGTCAGTGGTGAGAAACAGACGTAGTGGCTGGGGCTTTATTACTAAAGGCTAATGGACGAGTCTTGAAAAAGGAGAGTCTGGCATATGAGACTACGACCTCCAGCATGAGAATGGAGGTGGAGGCAGTAACAGCGGCATTCCGGTGGCTAGAGGAGACAACTGCAACACACGTTGTATTCATTACGGATTCAAAGAGTATGCTAAGTAAGGCGGAGAAAGGAATGTTTCGTGTGGAATGGCTCTCATCGCTTCAGAGGTCACAGATTGTGACAATTGTATGGATATTTTGCCCTGGCCATGCGAGGGTACGGGGGAATGAACAGGCTGATAGGCTAGCAGGGAATGCACCTCTTTGTGGTAGTTTGCCTATGGACAAGGGGGAGGTGGTTGTGCACTTGTGGGACCAGGTGGAGAAGGCGGAGGAACAGATTGAGAACCCATATGTGGAAAGAATGAGATTGTGGGGGATCGGCAGGGGTTCTGGAAGAATCTCAAAACTGAGAGGGAAGACCAGGACAACGTTTAATCAGATAGCGGTGGGAACGATTAGTAGTATAACTCTTCGCTGGCTGTTGAACGATGGGAAGGAGCACTTATTGGAATGTCCTGAGTGCAGTGATGTCGGTTCTTAACTCAACTCAACTCATTGCCTAATGTATTGCTGGTGTGTCTACTCCTTATAAACTCCCACGATTGCTCCAAAGAATCCATTTACAGTTATTCCTTCCACAGAGTTTGATGGTTGCCTCCTTGCTGACGTATGAGTCGCCTGTGTTCGAAGATTACACTTACAGCCGGGAGGCGGTGTTGGTGGGCTGGGTTATTGCCAGTATTTCAATAGTGCCAATGCTGCTCTACACAACAGTCTATCTGGCCTCCCTGCAAGGCAGTTTTACAAAGGTTAGTCTCTGACCTCTGAACTCTTGACATCACTGTACTTTCCCGATGCCTTTCTACAGACGACTGTGTTGGATGTTATTTTTATTTTTTGTAATGTTTAAATTGCAAGCAGTAGTAAATGTGAGGGAAAGTCATTAATTGTATTAAAAGTGCGTGGAAGAGTATGGACAACTAAAAATCTTATTACAGGGCACAATCTGGCCCTTAGAATATACCCCATGTAGGAAAGGATTGAAAACTGTGACTAGTACTCAATACAGTAGCATTCTAGTAAATAAACTGAAGCCCGCGATACTACTGAAAAAGTCAGAAACGTCTCTCTAAAGGAGTATCTTTGCTGTACGACAACGCCAGCCCTCATACGGCTGCACACACTGTGGACACACTACGTGCTCTGAAATTTTAGGTCTTGAAATATCCAGCATAAAGTGCAGACTTGGCGCCATCTGACAGTCACTAGTTTTAGACTCTTGAGAGAACATCTGCAGGGTAAGGAGTCTGCAAATGACAACGAGGTAATAGAGATGGTACAAAATTAGTTTAAGGCCACATCAAAACACTGTTTTCGTAGAAAGCATCAACAAATTAGTGGGCAGGTAGACCAAGTGCCTTACCTAGGCAGGGGGACTTTGTTGAGAAATAACACACACACAACATTTCTGGTTCGTGCTATAGTAACAGAGATATTCGTAAACTTTCTGTTACTTAATGACTTCCTGTCGTATGTTTTTTTTTTTTTTTTTGTACTTGTATTTTAAACACGGGCTTTCTCAACCCTTCACCTGGTAGCTAGAGATGGTTTTCGTGGACATTGTGACGAATTTCATCAGGACTTGAGCAGATGTAAAATATGCGACATGCTTGCTCTTTGTTTGGAGATGGAATGTGGACATAAAATATCCTTTCCACCTACTTATGAAATGATATGATTTATAGAGCAAACCGGGACGTAGCAAGTTGTAAACTATGCGTCTCACTCTTTGTTCGCAGAAGGAACGAGGAAAGGAAATAGCCTCTTCATCTACTAATAATATGACCTGATTTACAGAACAAACTTCTAAAACTACTAATTTGAATTGAAAGTTAACTGGAAACAGCCCAAAAGGAGGACGGTGAATCGAGAGGGAGGATGCTATCAAGAGATGAATAGACAAGTGCACTCTCGTGGCAAGAAACAAGGAATGATATACGCCAATGATGCCCAAACTGCCACGATAGCATACACACGCTGAGCAGACCACCATCTTCAGGCACTGTGCACATCTTCATTGAATGGATCTCATAGATTAAACCCGTTAAAGCTATTCAATATAAATTGTATATATTTACAACATTAACACAGTGCAGACCTGATATGGCGAACTCGCCTGCGACCCCAAAAAATAGTTCTTCTTATCAGAATTTTTTCTTATAAAGATTCAAGCATATAGTAATGCATTTACAACTTACAATACAATATTGTTCTTCACAACAAAAATTCGCCACATCCGAGATCGCCTTAAGCAGTTTGCACTTTATATTATTTATGTTGATAAAATCGTCTCTTTCATCACAGCGTCTTAAAATCGTCTGCACACCATCTTCATCGTGGGGTCCCTCGGATCCGAATCTTCGAGAGCAGTACAGACATCGTGGTACAGCGTTCAAGCCGCAACAGGTCAACCTTCCACTGCTGCACGTTTAGTGGGGTGTTCTCTCAAGATGACTGCCTTCCTCCGGGCTTTGGTTGCTGCCTAAAAAGATGTCTCCAATAGGGACAGAGAATGACAGGAAGAAAAGATTAGTGACAATCTTTAAACATGTCTTGAAAAAAATATGGGTCTATAAACTAATATTCTTTTGGAGCTGCAGAGTGTGTTGGAGCCCATACCAGTTGGCTAATCACTTGATTTATATGACGGGACTTCAAATGAAAACCTTAATTTTGTGTTGTTGTTAGGTGAATATATTCTGAAAAAGTAAAGAGCAAATATATCAATTTTCAATTTAGTCACCACTGCGTTCAATGCAAGTCGTCCAGCGCCGATAAAGTGATGGGATTCCTGTAGAAAAAATTCCCTTGGTCACGTGTGTCACCATTCATACACTACATGCTGTACCTATTAATAGGACCGACAAGTTTTGGAACTTCCCATTCTTCTCATACATTTCATGGACTGACATGCATACATCACCATACTCGACCTTCATTCGCCCATAAATTTCTATACGCGTCATCTTCACTGATTTCCCCCCCCCCCCCCCCAAAAAAAAAAAAAAAAAACTGATAACTTAACGCTGCTCGTCTTTGGTGCATGTCAAAAGCGGGGCGACCATCTTTAAACTATTCTTGTGACGTCACCGTGGTCGTCTGCACACTGATGTCACTTGTTTAACCCTCTTCACATCCTTAAGTAAAATTTTGACAGGTTAAAAAACAATGGCATGGTTATTCTAATTTCTATCACACTTTTAGGGTTTTGATTTGAAGTCCCCTCGTATTTACAAATACTAAATCTTCGTTGTAGTCAGAACATACTTTGAGACTTTCTCTTCTCACAAAACTAATCTTCCTGGTTGTCATAACGTTCTTAAAACTTTCTCTCCTCATAACGCCAATCTTCCTAGTTGTCATACAGTTCTTAAAACATTCTCTCCTCATAACGCCAATCTTCCTGGTTGTCGCAATGTTCTTAAGACTTTCTATTCCCGACTAGTTTGGTATTTGATGCTGATAACCAAGCAGTTTACCCATATTCCTGGTGGGATTATATGCTCTATTGATCAACTTTTCTAATTATTTTCCCACTGACTTCCCGCAGTTTTCTCAGAATGACCGTCTTAATCTTGGCTGTTGTTGTTGCCTAGCTTATGTGCTTTCTGCGTGTCAGCCTGTCACCAAATGTGAAATGTTTTACACATTAATATCAACTGGGAATCTTCTTGAGGCCACCAAGACAGTCAATAAATAAACACACATGCATTGCTTGGCTCTCATAGACATAGAAGAAATAGGAGACTTGGTGACACACAAGACAACATAAAAATTTAAAGCTAAAGTTACCGAACGTATTCGAATTTGGAGGTGACAGGTTCGAATTCCGGTCGGTAACTATAGCTTTCAATTTGTATGTTGCCTAGTGTGTCCTCATGCATCTGCCTCTTTCTCCTAATTCTATGAACGCCAAACAATAGTTGTGTGTTTATTTATGATGTGAAATGTGACACTGATGCATGTTCTTTGTTAATATTTTCTTAAGATATTCAATTTTTCTTGATGACGCCTGCTCGTTTTATTTGGGAAGAGGAAATAGCTACACGTCTTTATAAATAGACCAACAATGCCAACTTTCTTTATCAATAAAGACCGATCTTTACCGATAATTATGTTTGCTTCATTCACTCCCATGCCACTATTACACCTGTCATACTACTGAAATAAAAAGCTGTAATCACATTAATAAAAACTAAACAAGTCATCAAAATACTGAGCGCAGATGTTTTAAATGATAATGATCATGACTACTATATTAAATTATTGTCACTGGGTGTTGGTGCTGAAAGGAACAGTACAGGTGCAGTAATTGTTGTGTATATGTTGTGATCAGTTATTGAACGTGCTATAGAAGTAAACAAAGATATACATCTTTGCTTTATTGACTACATAAAGGCTTTCGATAGTTAGATATGTCAAATTGGTGGATATGCTTGCAGACCTATAAATTTATGGGAAAGGCATTAAACTTATAAAAAACATATATAGGAAACAACAAGCTGCCATAAAGATTGATAATGAAGTAGGACAATATCAGCCTATTAAGAGAGGTGTTAGGCAGGGATGTGTAATGTATCCAGATCTCTTTTCCCTATACAATGAAAATAAATTCAGAAATTTAGAAGATATAAATGGAATCAGCATTGGAGGACGAAACATCAATAACATTAGATACCGCAATGATACAACATTGATTGCTGCAACAATTAGTAGATGCGGTTGTTGCACACAGTGAACAACTGGGGTTAGAATTAAATTGTAAAAAGACACAGATTATGGTCGTCACTAGGACGAACGAAATACCACAATGTAATATACAAGTAAATGGGAATATTCTTCCACAAGTGAATCGTCTCGGAACAGTCGTAACATCTGATGGGAAATGCCTTGAAGAGATTAGAACAAGAATTGCCATGGCGAAAGTAGCCTTTAGCAAGATGAAAACCATTCTGACCAATAAAAAGATGTCAATTGAAACGAGGAAAAGAGTGTTGAGAGCCTGTTCTTATGTATGGATGTGAAACTTTGACAATGAACAGTCAAGCTAAAAAAAACATCTGATGGTTGAAGAAATGTGGTTTCTGAGGAAAATGCCATGGCGAAAGGAGCCTTTAGCAAGATGAAAACCATTCTGACCAATAAAAAGATGTCAATTGAAACGAGAAAAAGAGTGTTGAGAGCCTGTTCTTTTATATGGATGTGAAACTTTGACAATGAACAGTCAAGCTGAAAAAACATCTGATGGTTGAAGAAATGTGGTTTCTGAGGAAAATGCAAGAATACCATGGACAGACAGAAAAACCAATGACTAAGTACTACAGGAGACAAATGAAAATCGTAAATTGATTAGAGAAATTAGACGTAGATAGTCAACATGTTTTTGACATGTTATGAGAAGAATTGGATTAGAGAACTTAGTAACAACTGGCATGATCGAAGGGAACAGACCAAGGGGAAGACCGAGAAGAAAATACCTGGATGGCTTGGCCACATGGCATAGTCGAGACAGGAACACTGAGCTGATCCACGACTCTGGTGATCGAGTGAAATGGCGAATCATCACTGCCCCCTCTTTCCGGTATGGCACATTATTGATTGTTGGTGCTGGCTGCCATTGTCACTTAATTCATCAAATTAACACCTTAAGGGGCAGATCTGCTATCGTTTTCATCACTGAAATCACAGATTGACTGGTTTAACCGATTTTGCTGTTTTCTCTTAAGAAATCAACCTTTACAAATGTTCGATGTATCATTTATCTACAATTAATTAAATAGAACAATTAAAAAGAGACATACAAACAACTTGTATGTCCTTACACATGCGAAAATATGAACAAACAGTGGAAAGTGTGGCTTTCCTGTACAAAATAGTAAAGAATTATAATCAAATAAGCACTCTTAACGAAATTTAAAAAAAATTAATGTTTGCATATACTTTACAGGACATCGCTGGCAACATCAGTATCTTTCAGCTGATTGTTGATTTTTTGGCAAGATTATGCTCAGTAATTTGCCATTGCTTTCTGAGCAACCGGCTCACATAACCCGTAAGTTACTGACGCGGTTAGAACCGCTACCGATTCTCGCCGTCGTCACGTTACTCACCAGAGTATACGGGATTACGGAGAAAGTCGCTAACGCCTAAGCCAGGGAGACCGGCAAATAAAACTATCAGTTTTAAATGAAAATTCAAAACGAAACTGGCAATATAAGAAATGACAATTAAACTAATTGTTATGGTGAACTAAATGCTAAAATAAGATCGAATAAGACTACTTACGAAGAAGTCATGGGGAAACATGGACTAGTGATAATGAATGAAAATGGAGAATTATTCAACAATATTTGGTTAGTGAATCTATATCTCATAAGTGATTTTCCTCACAAAAGAAGCCATAAAGCAATATGGACAACACCCTACCACAGAACGGAAAATATAAATTGATCATATTTGTACGATGGCATCAATGTTGGTGGAAATAATGTTGAGAAATAAAGGGACAATGTATGTATAAAAATAAACTGGTTTCAAGTTGTTATCTTATTGAGTTATTTTTCTACAGCCATTTGAGACTTACTTATCAACTTACCCTCGTATTCATAAGAAATTCAGATACCCACTATCACAGAATCATAGGTTCCCAAACTTAAACTGTTCAACAACAACAACAAAAAAAAAAAAAAGAGAAAAGTAAAGAAAGAAAAGAAAAAAGAAACGCATAGCTGTCGAATGCAAAGCATAGCCATAATTTTGATATTTAATAACTGTTTTAATATAATGAGTTAATTGTTCAAATTGCACACAAGAATACCTTAAGGTTCAGACAATAAATTGACATTTTTCTTTTGCATCTGGGTCACGAGAGTTTTTTGGCGCATGGGCTTTCCTGTGAGTATTGTGTGTGGCCTCCTCTTGTATCTATTAGCGTCTGGCATCTTCTGGGCATGGATGCTATCAGTCGTCTGATGTGGGCCTGTTCGATGGGTGCCGACTGCCACGGAGCAGGTGCCCGGATTACGTCACAGAAAGGATGGAAATAAGTCTAGAAGACAAAAGTGCAAAGAAAACTAAGGGATACAAGTCGACGTCACGCCGACGCAATCTTGACAACAAAAACATACGTTGTGGGGTTATCTTAGATGAAAGGTCGTGCATTGGAATTCTAGAACAAATTGGTGTGGCTATCGAATGGTTGGCAATCTAACAGTGGCTATCAAGTTAATAAAAGCTAGAACGATATTACCGAAGATTACTAACGCCATGGATCCAAGAACGACGGGCAGAACCTAGAACGGGTCGGATGAATATGACGGCAAAGACAACCGGCGTGAACGAAAGAAGGAGAGGTATGGAAGAGTGAGAACCGGGGCGAACTTAGAAAAAAGGTTTGAGTAATTCATCTTAGTGTACATATATGTTAGATGCCGCCCTGGCAACAACAGGCTTTCTACATAACACACTAGATATTTATTATTACTATGTCAGCTGCCGGATTAAAGCAGTGTTCGCTTTGTGAACTCAGAGCTTTCTTCATCTTTTAAAGTTCACCGTTGGTTCGTTGACTGTTACCTTCATTCCGTTATACGTAGACTAATGCCTACTGTTAAGTCCAATTATATGTACATGGCAAAGCAGAATGAAGACGGACTTGCAGTCTGGCACCGACTCTTTCTGGAGTGCCTGGAACAGATCACTACGATTGGCTGGAGCAACGTCTCGGCGACAAGCACATATATGCAGCTCATCCCACAGGTGTTCAATCGGACTCATGTCTGGAGACAGGGATAGCCAGGGAAGGATGAGACTGTTGTTGGCAGTCAGGAACTGCGTGGTCAACCGTGTCTGGCATTGTCCTGTTGAAACACATACCTTTTGGTAGCCAAAAGTGGAAGGACATGGAGAATGCAGAGCATATGGGCTGACAGACGGAAAAATAAATGGGAACGATCAGTAGAGAAATTAGACGCAGACAGTCAAGATTTGTTGGGCACAGTATCAGGAGATATAGACTTGATAACTCAGTAACATCTGGTACACATGATGGAAAAGGAGCATGGAAAGGACAATGAGATGGCTAGGCCACATGGCATGAACTGGACAAGAGCACAATACCGAATTGGAATGACAAGATACTACACACAGGCGATGGAAGCCTAGGGAAGCTGACACACCGGAAACTTCCCGCTTCGTCGATTGCACGGCACGTGTTGGAAACCGGCCATGTGATTGATAGAGACAGTGCCTGTCGCGTGCTGTTTAATACACAAAATAGTCATTTGTTAAAGTTTGCAGAAGCCATAATGATTAATCTACATAGACCAGTTTTGTACAAACAGAAAGACATGTTAGTCGGTTTAAAATTACCGTGGTAGACAATTGACATTACTGTGCGAGCATGTGTATATTTCAGCTTGAAGGATTTATCTAGTTATTTTACTTTATGTTGTGTGAATTCTGCAGTATGTACCTGACGAGATGCAGCGAAATATACCAGGAAATAAATCGTGCAATCTTATGTTTGTGAATTCATTATTCAAAGAACACAATAACTGAGCCAAGACTGGTGATCTGTGAGATCGCTAACTATGGCTGCCCACTCCTATCGACATGGCGCATGAAAATGGTGATATGTATAGTTCTTCTCTGTTGCTATGAATCTACTGCTCTCTCTCTCTCTCTCTCTCTCTCTCTCTCTCTCTCTCTCTCTCTCTCTCTCTCTCTCTCCCCTCTCTCTCTCTCCCTCTCTCTCTCCTCTCTCTCTCCTCTCTCTCTCTCCTCTCTCTCTCCTCTCTCTCTCCTCTTTCTCTCCTCTCTCTCTCCTCTCTCTCTCTCCTCTCTCTCTCCTCTCTCTCTCTCTCTCTCTCTCTCTCTCTCTCCCTCTCTCTCTCCCTCTCACAGATATTCTATTGCTGGTGGATCGATCCAAGAGTAGTAATTGTGGTGGGGGAGGGGGGATACTTCTAGCACTCCTGGGGATTGAACCGGAACCACTCTTGGCAGGCAAATGTCTCAACTACTTTGCCATGGTGGTTCCGTTTTTGTAGAAAGGGCCAAAGTTTGAAAACCGTCAATGCCACTGTGTGTACTTTTCTTCATTTCGGTGGCTGAGGGATGTTCGGACGTGGTTTTGAAATATCGTTTTGGGGTGTTATGCTCATATTAATAAGCTTTGTTCAACATGCAGCAGATACAATATGAATATAAATACAGCCAAAACTGAAGTAATGCAAGTTAGCAGATCTCCTGGTCCATTAAGTATACTGATAAATAGTGCATCTATGAAGCAAGTTAAATAATTCAAATGTCTTGGAAGTATGATCACAGAAGATGGCAGAATAGACAGAAATCGAAATCAGATGTCAGAAAGCAAGTGCGCTTATATATCAACATATCACCCATACTGAAACATCTGAACATAGCTATGTCTGCAGAAAGACAGACAATAAAAAGCATATTCACACCAACTCTATTCTATTGATTTGGCACTTGAATATTATCCAAATCACAGTTACGAAAAATCAACACCTGCGAGATGAGATGCTTGAGGAGAGCTGCCAAATTAACAATCTGAGACCGAATAAGAAATGTTGTTATCAGACAGAATTTGGGTTCAGCACTTTGTGCCACATATATTGAAAGACAGAAGATAAAATGGTTTGGCCATCTCGTTAGAATGCAACACCATCAACTACCAACACTGGCCCTACATGACAGATCATCTGCTACGAGAGCAAGAGGACGCCCGAGAAGAAAATGGATTGACGACATCAAAGACATTGTGCAATCACATGGAAGGACACCATCCAGTGCCACCCATCGGACGCTGGAGCGCCAATTATTCCTTCCCCACGACTCTAGAGGGAAAATGTGGAATATGATGATGCTTGAAAAGGACGAACACGTTGGTGAAATGGTTAAGACGTTACGCTGACAATGGCACAAGCGCTGTCGGACAACGGCTCGATGTCAACTGTCGATGTTCACTATGGGAGAGAAAGATGGACTACCTAGTCCTTGGTCTCGGAACTACAAAATGTGATGAATCCTAACACTTCACATACCCACGGTACTATCTTGCTACGAGAAAACAGTCAGTCCTTATAAGGACACACTGCAAACTTGCCATTGTCCGCATGCTCTCCTTGCATGTTTCGTGTTCATTTTTGAGTTGGTTCTAATCGAGCTTACTGTTCCGTTCAAATCAAGAGTCGAGGAGTAGCCCGTCTACAAGATGGAAAATTACAGCGGAATGGTCGCAAACCTGAGACAAAAAGGATATACCGTCAGGCTAATCGCTGTAGAGCCACAGTGAGACCGAAACAACAGCTATTGTCTCGCGCCGACCTGGGAGCAACCCCACCTGGATAAAACAGGACACCCAAGCCGAGGGTCTACAGAGGGGTGGATACATCACAATGTAGCGATAACTCGGGCCGGAAATGTCCGAAGTCGAACTTCTGCAGCCAAGTGGTGACAATGACCGCTTGGGTAGAAAACTACGCCTTGCAAGGATCATAACCCAGCAGAGATAGCGAGGGCCGGGAGTTGGAAACAAGCTTTAATCGTTAATCGTAAAAACTCCGCCGCGGAACAAATACGGCAGGGTGCTTCTGATCGTCAGACAAGCTTTAATAGAATTAGCTCAGTGGAAGAGCTGGCTTACGCTGGGAGTGCTCAGGAGGGCGGATCCGCAAGCTGTGAATGAGGTATAAAGAATGCAACATGACAGCTACGTCTGCTGACTTGGTCATAGCTAGCCACCAAAGCGAAGGTGAAGACTGAGGCCAACTGCCGGGGGTAGAAGATAGCTTTCTCGAGGTCAGTTACGGTGCAGTGTCAACGCTGGTAGATGCATCAGATGTCTCATGTTCGCTCTCTGAGGGTAGGATGGCTTCTGGACAGACACGCTTAACGATGTCGATAAGGGAAATGTACGACCAATGTCTCGAAAGTGCCCATGCACATCAGGCGACAAACAGCTGGGAGTCATGACTCAGACGGGCCAGTTCCCTGAGAGTTTCAGGAAGGTAAAGGGGCCGACAAATTCAGCAAGGGCTTCTGATGATCAGAACACTCCTGTCATGCTTGCCCCGCGGCGGAGTTTTTATCATAGTCCTGAGAAGGACTAGTCCTAAAGAGGACTCATCGATAGTAATTTTGAAGCTTTTCTGTTGTTTCCTAACTGTGGCTAACGTCTTTTGCTCCAGCGCTGGTATTTCATTTCTTTGACGTGTTGACGCATCTATACACCATCTGGTATTGATTTTGCTGTTGGTTTTTGTGTGAGTGCTGAGTTCTACTTGTGGCTCTGTAGAGATACAAACTCCGCAGCAGCGGAAGCACAACAGAAGGTTTCCAATCGTCAGATCTTATGACATCTTGTCCAGACCCCGAAAAAAGAACTTGGAAATTGAACCTCATATTACCCGGGACGGTTAACTCGGTTAACAAACACCTGCAGATGTCGGATGTGTCGGCCTAAGGTCACAAATAAACTTGGCACAATGTAGTTACATATGAAACAAAGAAAGACACCTTGGCTGAACGTGGAAGAAGAAAAGAACCCCCTATTTTTCGAAGTAATCTTATTACAGGTATAACATGCCAGTATAACTTCTCTCAGCTGAGTAGACAATGGCTTCGTTTGGCGTGTTACGTGGCAGCTGCAGCTTTCTTTAATACTTGGCCGGGATGGCAACTTACTGGCTGTCTTCACCGCTGCGTTGCAAGATTTTTTGCCTGGTATATTTAGCTGCATCTCATCAGGGCCATACTGCCGTTACATATCATCTGAAGTAAATACATGAATAATACGTAAGTCGAAACAATTTACAACAAACTCTTTCTGCTTGCACACAACCGACCGGGACCGCCTGATTGCTAACACTTCACTATATCCGAGCAATCATTTATTTTGTCGAATACAGTATATGAAATGCTTTTTATTTGTTCACTCTATAACTGCATTTTATTAGATGAGAAAACGACGATGACAGCGTTTTATAACATTTCGACAGCTCAGAAATTCTTGAAGACTGATTAATCATTTTTCCATACAAACACACTGGTATATATTCGGCTACTCGACTTGCTAACTAATTATCTTTCCGTTCTACCTATGTAAGTTGCTTGGCACTCGCGCCGGAATTGATAAATGCAGTTTGATTTGCTGTAAGGAGGGAATCATTCTTTTACCGATGGATTAGGCATCGGGGTGTTTTTATATCAACAGCAAAGATTGTTTGGCTTTCAGCTGTTTTAAGTCGATCGCGTATTCGTTTCATTGCGTCGTCCCCTTGAAATATCAGCCGAAGAAACACTAAGTTTGGCAACCGATGATTCTGTCGGGGGTGGGCATCTACATTACTTAGTTATATATATATATATATATATATATATATATATATATATATATATATATATATATATATATATATATATATATATATGATATGTTCGGTTTTCCGTTCTGTGGTCGGGTGATGTCCATGTTACTATATGGCTTCTTTTGAGGGGGAAATCACTCCCATCTATAACATATTGATGCACTGCGTAATATTTGATGAATAATTCTCCATTTTCATTCATTATCCCCAGTCCGTATTTCCCCGTGACCTCTTGGCATAACGTGGTTATGACTTTCTCTCCCCATAACTTCATTCTTCCTTGTTGTCAACACGTTCTTAAGACTCTCTTCTAACAACGCCATTCTTCCTGTTTTGTCATAACGTTCTTACAACTTTATCTCCTCACAACGTTAGTCTTCCTGGTTGTCATAACGTTCTTAAGACTGTCTCCCAAAAGCACCAGTCTTCCTGGTTGCCATTACCTGCTTAAGACTTTCTATTCCTAGGAAGATTAACGTTATGGGGAAAGAAAGTCTTAAGAACGTTATGACAACCTTGAAGATTGATGTTATAGGGAGAGGAAGTCTTAAGAACGTTATGACAACCAGGAAGATTGGCGCTATGGGGAGAGAAAGTCTTAAGAATGTTATAACCAGTGTTATCCGATTCTATTTTGGCATTTAGGTCACTCATCACATTTTTTTTCATTGTTGTTTCTTAGATGGCCAATTACGTCTAGAAGTTTTATGTAAACAATGATATTTTTATTCGTTAAGCGTACTTATTTGGTTTGTATGCTCTGCTAATTTGTACAGGAACGCCATACTTTCTGTTGTTTGTTCGTATTTTCATATGTGTAAGGATATACACGCTGTTTGTTTGTCTCGTTTTTAATTACTCTATTTAATTAATTGTAGATAAATGAAACACCGTACATTTATAAAGCATGTTTTCTTAAGAGAAAACCACAAAATAGGTTAAATCAGCCAATCTGTGATTTCACTGATGAAAATGATAGCAGATCTGCCCCTTAAGGTGTTAATTTGATGAATTAAGTGACAATGGCAGTCAGCAACAACAATCAATAATGTGTCATACCGGAAAAAGGGGGAGGTGATGATTCACCATTTCACTCGACCACCAGAGTCTTGGATCAGCAAAGCTGATGAAATTCATGGCTTTGCTGACAGACATGATATGAAAAACGTCTACGACTCACTGAAAGTGGTCTATGGTCCTACATCACCAGGCATAGTTCCCCTCCTCAGTGCAGATGGGGGAACATTGGTCACCGATAAGAAAGAAATCCTTCAACGCTGGGCAGAGCATTTCAGCAACATCTTAAATGTAACTTCCTTCTTCGATGATGAAATCATCAACTGCCTTCCTCAAGTTCCCACCAATGAGACACTTGATGACCTGCCAACCATAGTGGAAGTAAACAAAGCCATCCAGCAACTCTCCAGCGGCAAGGCACCTGGTCCTGACTCCATCCCAGCAGAGATATACAAGGCAGGTGGGCCGGTCCTAACAGAGCAGCTTCACTAAGTCTTTACAAACATATGGGTGAACGAGACCATGCCACAAGATTTCAAGGACGCGTCAATAGTCCACCTTTACA
This sequence comes from Cepaea hortensis, assembly GCA_963921405.1. NCBI lineage: Eukaryota > Metazoa > Mollusca > Gastropoda > Stylommatophora > Helicidae > Cepaea > Cepaea hortensis. The sequence continues at coordinate 84,901,876 of OY992889.1, read as the reverse complement.
CACGTAAAGGAAACCGCCAATCCTGTGACAACCACCGAGGCATCTCCTTGCTTTCAATTGCATGGAAGATACTCGCCAGAATTCTTCTCAATCGCCTCACGGCCCATCTCGATCAAGGTCTTCTTCCTGAGAGTCAATGTGGCTTCAGAAAAGAACGTGGAACTGTTGACATGATTTTCGCAGCAAGGCAGCTGCAAGAGAAATGTCAGGAATAGAACTGCGAAATGTTCTCCACTTTCATTGACCTTACCAAGGCTTTTGATACAGTCAGGAGAGAAGGACTGTGGAAGATCATGGCAAAATATGGCTGTCCACGAAAGTTTGTCCAAATAGTGTGGCTATTTCATGATGGTATGCAGGCAAGAGTACAGGAAAATGGTGAACTGTCTGAACCCTTTCCTGTCACCAATGGAGTGAAGCTAGGATTTGTCCTGGCACCAACACTGTTCAGCCTCATGTTTTCAGCCATGTTGATGAATGCCTTCGAGAACGACGACATTGGAATAGACATCAACTACCGTATGGATGGAAAGTGATTCAATCTCAGAAGGCTGAAAGCTAAAACCAAAATTAACAGCGACAACGTCAGAGAGCTTCTGTTTGCTGATGATTGCACTCTATACTCCAACTCAGAGGCGGACATGCAACATAATGTTACAGCTTTCTCACATGCCTGTACCAACTTTGGGCTCAATATCAACTTGGAGAAGACTGTAGTTATGTACCAGCCAGCTCCAGGGAATAATCACACTGTGCCGAATATCAAAGTGAATGGTCATAGACTAAGTGTTGTGGACAAATTCACCTATCTTGGCAGCACTGTGTAACAAGCTGCCACAATTGATGACGAAGTGAATGCAAGAATCTCCAAGGCCAGTGTGTCCTTTGGCAGACTGTACAAGAATGTGTGGGACAGAACTGGAATAAGCCTGCGAACAAAGCTAAAAGTCTACAAAGCAGTTGTATTATCCACACTGCTATATGCTTGTGAAACCTGGACTGTTTATCAGCGACACGCTAGGAAATTAAACCACTTCCACACAGTCTGCCTAAGGAAGCTACTGAAGATCAAATGGCAAGACAAGATCCCAGACACTGAAGTCCTAGAAAGAGCGTCCATGCCCAGTATCCACACTCTACTGATGAAGAATCAGATTTGTTGGGCTGGTCACTTGACTCGCATGCCAGATCACAGACTCCCTAAACGATTTTTTTTTACAGCGAACTGCGTTGTGGTAAACGGTCCCAAGGTGGCCAGAGGAAACGCTTTAAAGACACCGAAAATCTCTCTGAATGCTTTTGGAATTCATCATGACACCTGGGAGACTGCAGCCAGAGACCGAAATTCGTGGCGTGCATCATTAAACAAGGGTGCAGTCATGTGTGAGGCAACCAGGACTGCAAGAGCTGTAAAGAAAAGGCAGGACAGAAAAACCACTGCAGAAAATCCTCCTCCAGAAACGTCAAGCATTCTTTGTCCACATTGTCAAAGAACATTTCGAGCCAAAATAGGCCTTATCAGCCATCTTAGAACCCACGGCTCCATACTTTCAACCCCACTGGATGAAATGAATGGTCATCATCATTCTTGATGGACAAACAACATAACATAGGTTCAACTCAGTGTTCCTGTCTCGTCCATGCCATGTGGCCAAGCCATCCAGGTATTTTCTTCTCGGTCTTCCCCTTGGTCTGTTCCCTTCGATCATGCCAGTTGTCACTAAGTTCTCTAATCCATTTCTTCTCATAACATGTCCAAAACATTTTGACTGCCTACGTCTAATTTCTCTAATCAATTTACGATTTTCATTTGTCTCCTGTAGTACTTGGTCATTGGTTTTTCTGTCTGTCCATGATATTCTTGCATTTTCCTCAGAAACCACATTTCTGCAGCCATCAGATGTTTTTTCAGCTTGACTGCTCACTACCCAAGTTTCACATCCATACAAAAGAATAGGCTCTATGTAGCCCCTTAACACTCTTTTTCTCGTTTCGTTTAAAATCTTTTTATTGGTCAGAATATTTTTCATCTTGCTCACCATCAATCACCATGGCAATTCTTGTTCTAATCTCTTCAAGGCATCTCCCATCAGATGTTATGACTGTTGCGAGATAACTGTACCGATTCACTTGTGGAAGAATATTCCCATTTACTTGTATATTACATTGTGGTATTTCGTTCTTCCTAGTGACGACCATAATTTGTGTCTCTTTACAATTTAATTCTAACCCCAGTTGTTCACTGTGTGCAACAACCGCATCTACTAATTGTTGTGATCCTGCTCATTGTCTGCAATCAATACTGTATCATCTGCATATCTAATGTTATTGATGTTTCGTCCTCCAATGCTGATTCCATTTATATCTTCTACATTTCTGAAAATATTTTCACTGTATAGGGACAAGAGATCTGGAGACATTACACATACCTGCCTAACACCTCTCTTAATAGGCTGATATTGTCCCAATTGACAGACATTTAAACTGGAGCCCTCATGTTCACGCCCTTACTTAGAGAATAGCACACAAAGTTTACCAACTTGCTAAAATTCAACACTTTTTGGATGAAAGCACACGTAAAATATTCTATGCATCCTATATATAATCATCTCTCGATTATTGTTCCACAGTCTGGGATGGCTGCCCTAAATCTAATATGAAACGATTGTGTTCGCTTCAAAACCGCGCTATACGTCTAGTTTCTAGCATAAAGCACGTTGAAAGTAATAAATTATACAGCCACCTAAGACTTCTACCACTTCAAAAGCGCCTCCTTTTTAACAAAGCCAAATTAGTGAATAAAATTATATCTGAAAATACCCCAGAGTATCTTCTACAGTTAATTCAATCTAATGCAATGAACAGTAAGCGCTTAAATTTATTACAGCTTCCTAAGCCTAGATTGGACTTATACAAAACTTGTTTCGCATATTCTGGTGCTCACTTGTGGAATAGCCTTCCACCAGAACTGAAAACACCAATGAGTCCCTACACATTCAACCGAAAACTCTTTGAATACTTACTTCATACCGACTATATGCCTCCATAAGTCACCTACTAGTATCATTTTTACACTATCATTCTTCACTGTATGTGTGTGAACGAGACAGTGAGTGAGAGAGTGAGTGAGAAAGAGTGTGAGTGGAAGAATTAGTATGAGTGAGAGTGAGAGAGTATGCATGCGCGTGTGCCTGAGTTAGTGTAAAAGTGAGTGAGTGTGTGGACATATGTGTGAGAGATTTAGTTAGAGAATGAGTGAATCTGAGAGAATGGGTGTGTTGTGTGTCTGCCTGTCTGTGTGATAGAGTGTGAAAGTTAGTGAGTGAGTGTGAGTTAGAGAGTCATCGAGTAAATGAGTGAGTAAGGGAGCGTAAGTGAGTGAGAGAGAATTTGTGGGTATGCGTGTATGTGCGCGAATGAGTGAGTGTGAGAGCGAGTGAGTGTGTAAAAGAGAGAGCGTGGGTGAATGAGAGAGTGCATGAGAAAGTGTGATGTATGTGTGTGCATGTCTGGATGTGTGTATGGGTGTATATGTGTGTACATGTGTGTATCTGTGTGTGAATCTGTGTGTATGTCTGTACGTGTGTTAAGGTGTGCGTTCATGTGTTTATATGCGTTTATATGCATGTGCGTGTGTGTATGTGTGTATGGATGAGTCTGTGTGTGTGTGCTCGTGTATGCATTGTATATCTTTGTATGTTTAAGTGTGCATGCATGCAGTGTATGCGAGGGAGTGTATATTCGGATGTTATGTGAGTACGTGTGAGTAAGTATATGGATGTGTGCAGGTGTGTGTATTGCGTGGGTATGATGTGTGTGGGTGTGTGTATGTACATGTGTGTGAGAGAGAAGAGAGAGAGAGAGAGAGTGAGAGAGAGAGAGAGAGAGAGAGAGAGTTGAGCGCACGCATGACATCTAACATGCTGATCCATATGTTTTGTGTATTCTCATTTTTTTCATATTATCATTTTGATGCACTTGATTTTAACATGCATAAAATGAATTCATGTAAATTACTGTAAAGCAAGTGAGAGAGTTAGTGAGTGTAAGTGAGAGAGAGAGAGTGAATGAGTGTGAGAGTGTGTGTATGTAAGAGAGAGAGAGAGAGAGAGAGAGAGAGAGAGAGAGAGAGAGAGAGAGTTGAGCCCACGCATGTCATGTAACATGCTATTCCATATTTTTTATGTATTCTCATCTTTCATATTACGAGGTATCGTTTAATACCACCTGATTGTCCTGTAACATGCCATTCCATATTTATTTATTTATTTTTTTTTTTAAATTCTCATCTTATCATTTTGTATGCCACTTGATTTTATCATGTATAATATAACATTACTGTGATGTGAGTGAGAGAGTTAGTGTTTGTGTGTGTGTGTGTGTGTGTGAGAGAGAGAGAGAGAGAGAGAGAGAGAGAGAGAGAGAGAGAGAACGCAATAGAGAGAGAGAGAGCAAGAGAGAGAGAGAGAGGGAGAGAGAGAAAAAAGAGAGAGTTGAATTGCATCACTAATTTTTACGCTACATAATGTATATGTACAATTTTTTCTCCACTTCTTGCAATTGCGAGAATTCTCACGACAATCGTCAGTGTCTCAATTGTGTGTAAAGTGTGGGAGTTTGTTCTTATTAGTTTCAGTGATCATGTGAGGCATCATGTATTTGTCTAGATGTGAGGATGTATTTATGGGTATGTGAGGGATATGTGTGTGTGTGTGTGTGGGGAATGTGTGTGTGCCTGTGTGTGTGTGAGAGAGAGAGAGAGAGAGAGAAAGAGAGAGAGAGAGAGAGAGAGAGAATTGAGTGCTCGCATGTCCTGTAACATGCCATTCCATATTTTTTTGTGTATTTTCATCTTTCACATTATCATTTTGTATGTATGACACTTGATTTTATCATGTATAATATAAAATTACTGTAATGTGAGTGAGAGCGTTAGTGAGAGAGAGAGAGAGAGAGAGAGAGAGAGAGAGAGAGAGAGAGAGAGAGAGTTGAATTAGAGAGTTGTGTGTGGGTGGGTGGGGGATTTGTGTGTGGATGCGTGCGAGATGTATGGGTGTATGGAGAGATGTGTTTGTGGGTGGGGATGTGTGTTTGTCTAGGTGGTTGTGGGTGAGTGGGTGGAGGAGGATATGTTGGTGGATGATTGATGGTGGGTTATAGGCTGGGTGGGGGTATATGTATGGGTGGGAGATGTGTGCAGGTGGGGGTAGTTGTGGGTTTGGGGATGTGTGTGTGTGGGTGAGGGATGTGTATGGGTGTGGGATGTTTGGGTTGATGGGTTGGGAGTGTGTGTGGGTGAGAGATGTGTGGGTGAATGTATGTGGGGTATGTGTGTGGGTTGGGGGAGGGGTGCGTGATGGGTGTGGGTGATGGATTTGGAGATGTGTGTGTGGGTGGGGGATATGTCTGGCTGGGTGGCGGTGTGTTTGGCTGGATGGAGGATGTATGGGTAGTGAGGGTGATTGTAGTTGGGGGATGTGTGGATGGGTAGGAGATGTGTGGATAGATGTGTGTGTGGGATGTATCTTTGGGATGTGTGTGGGTGTGGTGTTGTGTGGGAGGGGAGCTGGGTGTGGATAAATGAAGTTTGTGTGGGTGGGTGAAGGTGTGGTTGGGTTTGCGGGTGGGTGAAGAATGTGTGTGAGGGTGGGGGATGTGTGCTTAGATGGGTGGTTGGAATGTGTGAGTGTGGGTGGGTAGATAGGAGATGTATGTGTTGATGAGTGGGTAAGGGATGTGTGGGTGTTAGTGGTTGAGGGATAAGTACGTGTGTCTAAGGATGTGTGAGGGGATGAATGTATGGGTTGGGGATGTGTGTGTGTGGGTTGTGTGTGCGTGGATGGGAGGTGTGTGTTTGTGAATGGGGAATGTGTTGGTGGGTGGGGATGTGTGTGAGGGATGTTTGTATGGGTGGGGAGATTGTGCGTGGGTGGGGATGTGTGTGTATATGGGTAGGGGTGTGTGGTTAAGGGATGTGTGGCTGGGGGAATGGGTGGATGGAGGATGTGTGGTTGGGTAGAGGATGTGTGGGTGGGTGATTATATATGAGTAAGGGTGTGTGGTTAAGGATGTTTGGTTTTGGGATGGGTGGATAGAGTATTGTGGGTGGGTAGAGGATATGTGGGTGGGTGAGTGTGTGCAGGTTAGGAGATGGTGGGGGATGTTTGTAGGTGTGGGCTCGGGATCTGTGAGTGGGCTGGGGGAGATGGGAGATTATGTGGGTGAGTGCGGAATTTGTGCGTGGGTAGGTGCGGAATATGTGAGTTGACGGGGATATGTGTGTGTGGCTGAGGAATGTGTGTTTGGCTGGGTGGTTGGAGGTGTGTGGGTGGAGGAGGATATTGGGTGAGTGATTGTTGGTGGGAAATGGGACGGGTAGAGGATATGTGAGTGGGTGGGGAGATGTGTGTAGGTGGGGGATGTGTGGGTTATTGAATGTATGTGTGCTTGGGGTGTGGGTGGATGGGATGTGTGGTGGGTGAGAGGTGTGTGTGGGTGGGGAGATGTGTAGGTGTAGGGATGTGGTGGATGGGTGGGGGAATGTATTGTATGTGTGTGTGGTTGGGTGGGGGAGTTGGAGTGAATGGGGGATGTGTGGGTGGGTGGTGGATGTGTCTCATAACATAGTAATATGCATTGTTTATGTTTACAAAATTCATGTGACAATGTTTTTTTCCTATGCACTGTTGATGAAAGAAAGATGAGTGATTGGAAGGGCCGAATGTAAGACGGGCCTGCGTGCCCAGTTTGTTACCCTTTGAAAATAAAGTCTGTTCGTTCGTTCGTTCGTTCGTTCCACTTCATTATCAATCCTTATGGCAGCTTGCTGTTTCCTATATATGTTTTTTTTTTATAAGTCTAATGCCTTTGCCATCAATTTGTAGATCTGCAAGCATATCCACCAATTTAACATATCTAACTCTATCGAAAGCCTTTGTGTAGTCAATAAAGCAAAGATGTATATCTTTGTTTACTTCTATAGCACGTTCAATAACTGATCGCAGCATTTACTGTACCTTTCCTTCAGCACCAACACCCAGTGATAATAATTAAATATAGTAGTCATGATCATTATCATTTAAAACATCTGCGCTCATTATTTTGATGACTTGTATAGTTTTTAATTGATGTGATTACAGCTTTTTATTTCAGTAGTTTGACAGGTGTAATAGGGCTTGGGAGTGAATGAAGCAATCATAATTATCGGTAAAAATTAGTTTTGATAAAGAAAGTTGGCATTGTTGGTTTATTTATTCCGAAATGAAACGAGCAGGCATCTTCAAGAAAAATGGAATATCTGAAGAAAATATTAACAAAGAACATGCATCAGTGTCACATTTCACATCATAAATAAACACACATCTATTGCTTGGCGTTCATAGAAGTAGGAGAAATAGGCAGATGCATGAGGACACACTAGACAACATACAAATCGAAAGCTATAGTTACCGACCGGAATTCGAACTTGTCACCTCCAAATTCGAATACGGTCGGTAAATTTAGCTTTCATTTTTTATGTTGTCTTGGGTGTCACCAAGTCTCTATCTCTTTCTTCTAGGTCTATGAGAGCCAAGCAATGTATGTGTGTTTATTTATGGACTATCTTGGTGGCCTCAAGAATTTTCCCAGTTGATATTAATGTGTAAAACATTTCACATTTGGTGACAGGCTGACACGCAGAAAGCACATAAGCTAGGCAGCAACAACAGCCAAGGTTAAGACGGTCATTCTGAGAAAACTGCGGGGAGTCAGTGGGAAAATAATTAGAAAAGTTGATCAATAGAGCATATAATCCCACCAGGAATATGGGTAAAATGCTTCAAATACCACATTAGTCGGGAAGAGAAAGTCTTAAGAACGTGGCGACAACCAGGAAGATTGGCGTTATGAGGAGAGAAAGTTTTAAGAACTTTATGACAACTAGGAAGATTGGTGTTATGAGGAGAGAAAGTCTTAAGAACGTTATGACAACCAGGAAGATTAGTTTTGTGAGAAGAGAAAGTCTCAAAGTATGTTCTGACTACAACGAAGATATAGTATTTATAAATATGAGGAGGCTTCAAATCATAACCTTAAAAGTGTGATAGAAATTAGAATAACCATTCTACAAACAATAGATTGCACGATTTATTGCCTGGCATATTTCGCTGCATCTCGTCAGGTACATACTGCAGAAGTCACACAACTTTCGTGAATTAACTAGATAAATCCTTCAAGTTGAAATATACACATATTCGCACAGTAATGTCAATTATCTACCACGGTAATTATAAGCTGACTATCGTGTCTTTCTGTTTGCACAATTCTGGCTTGCGTTGATAGATCATAATTGCTTCTGCAAACTTTAACAAGCGAGTATTTTGTGTGTTAAACAACACGCGAAAGGCAGTGTCTCTGTCCACCACATGGCCACTTTCGGTAATGTGCCTACCAATTGAAGACGCCGGGGGCTTCCGGTGTGTCGGCCCCACGAGGCTAGCATCTCCTGTGTGTTGTATCTTGTTGACCCATTGAGGTATGTGTTCTGACACCCGTTTGTTAAGCTGTCTCTCTGTTCTACCAATGTAAACGGCCTGGCATCTACATGTGAATTGGTAAATACAATTGTTTGTGGCGTACAGAGGAACATGCTCTTTGACTGTTGGTGTAGGAATCGGTACGGTATTATATCTAATGACTGGAGTTGCAGCACCGAATGTTCGGCCTACTGCTGTAGTAAGCCGGTCTTGTAGACGTTGCATTACGTCATCCCCTCGAAAGGTTAGCTGGATGAATACCTTGAGTTTAGGGACTAGTTACGTCTGCTTTGGGTTTGGGCTGTTGGCAGTGGCGCTTTATAAATCCTGTGGAGTACCCATTTAGGTTTAAGACATTCTTCAGAGTTTCAAATTCCTCTGTCAGTGTGTCCTGGGTGCATATATTTCTAGCACGGTCAAGCAAGGTCCGTACTAAGCCCCGTTTGTACTGGACAGGTGTGAAGCTCTGAAAATTCAGGTATTGGCCAGTCCATGTTCCTTTGCGATACACCGATCTTTGAATTGTGCCATCTGCTCTACGTCTCATTAGAATATTTAGGAACGGTAACGCTTCGTTGTGTTCGTGTTCCATAGATAAAGAGATGTTTTTGTGCGTCTTGTTCATTGTGGCCTGAAACAATGTTGCTTGTAGCTCGTCTGTGGTGATAATTAGTATATCGTCCACATAACGACGGTAAAAGGCCAAGTTGTTGATGTCTGAGGATCTCTTTTCTTCTAAATGTGCCATGAAGATGTCCGCTAGAATAGGACCAAGAGGACACCCCATGGCCACTCCGTCAATTTGGCGGTATGACTTAGTTAGAAAATTGAATTGTATGTTGGCGGTACATAGTAGTAGTAGCCTCTCCAGAATAGGTGTTGGTATGCCTAATTTTAGTTGTTTGTCTTCAATGCGTTCCCTTATTATTTTCACTGTCTCCTCTAACGGAACGTTAGTGAATAGGGAGGCTATATCCATGGATGCCATGTGTTTGTTATTTATGTCCACAGTATCCAATAATTCCACCAGTTGGAATGTATCTCTGAGTATTTTTGGATCGAAGGACTGTCGTACTGGCTTTAAAATTTCGGCTAGCCATCTCGCCATTCGGTGTTGTGCAGAGTTAACCATGGACAGGATAGGTCTTAGCGGGATGCCGAGCTTGTGAAGTTTGGGTAGACCGTACATCTGAGGAGTGTGCGAGCCACGTGGTGTGAGCGTTTTTGCAGTGGCCTCACTGATGAGTCCCGCATTCACAAGTGACTGGATCTCTTTCCTCATTATAGCATCAAGGTCCTCCCACTTGTTTACTTTTTGATCTATCCTGAATTTGGATTCATCTGACAATATTACATCCATTTTTCTCTGGTAGTCTGACATGTCCATCAGTACTGCACCGCTCCCTTTGTCAGGTTTCAGTATGACGAGGGTTTTGTTAGCCTTTAACGCTTTTAAGGCAGTAAGGTGTTCGTTGGTCAGCGGACATGTCTGTCTAGAGGGTGTTGTGCGATACTGGTGTTCTAAATCTACCAGTTTGGCCTTCAGCCACCCGACTCAGCAGAAGTAGGTGATAACTTGGAGACTTGATCAAACAACATTTCAAACAGTGCTTGCTACTCAACACGGTTGATGTGTTTAGGCTTTATGCAGAATTTTAATCCGTATGCAAGGGCCTCCGTTTCAATGTTGTTGAGTACGTACGACGATAAGTACCTCACATACTTCTCTGGGTTGTCTAGTACTGACGTTGTTACCTTTTCAGTGCTCAGTGATTTGTTGAGACGAGCATTCTCTGCGATTTTCACCTTGTACACTGTTTCTGTGCAGAATTTAGTGAACTTCAAGTAGCCATACAAGCTCAATTCTTTGGTGACGTAGTAGGCAGAACTATGTGTGTGCTTCAAGTTGGCCAGCTTGGTTTTTTGTCAGTCGTCTCAGGTTGTTTCTTGTCGGAAATAGTCGGACATATAAAAAAAAAGTAAACAAGTGGGAGGACCTGGATGCTATAATGAGGAAAGAGATCCAGTCACTTGTGAATGCGGGACTCATCAGTGAGGCCACTGCAAAAACGCCCACACCACGTGGCTCGCACACTCCTCAGATGTACGGTCTACCCAAACTTCACAAGCCCGGCATCCCGCTAAGACCTATCCTGTCCATGGTTAACTCTGCACAACACCGAATGGCGAGATGGCTAGCCGGAATTTTAAAGCCAGTACGACATTCCTTCGATCCAAAAATACTCAGAGATACATTCCAACTGGTGGAATTATTGGATACTATGGACATAAATAACAAACACATGGCATCCATGGATATAGCCTCCCTATTCACTAACGTTCCGTTAGAGGAGACAGTGAAAATAATAAGGGAACGCATTGAAGACAAACAACTAAAATTAGGCATACCAACACCTATTCTGGAGAGGCTACTACTACTATGTACCGCCAACATACAATTCAATTTTCTAACTAAGTCATACCGCCAAATTGACGGAGTGGCCATGGGGTGTCCTCTTGGTCCTATTCTAGCGGACATCTTCGTGGCACATTTAGAAGAAAAGAGATCCTCAGACATCAACAACTTGGCCTTTTACCGTCATTATGTGGACGATATACTAATTATCACTACAGACGAGCTACAAGCAACATTGTTTCAGGCCACAATGAACAATACGCACAAAAATATCTCTCTATCTATGGAACACGAACACAACGAAGCGTTACCGTTCCTAAATATTCTAATGAGACGTAGAGCAGATGGCACAATTCAAAGATCGGTGTATCGCAAAGGAACATGGACTGGCCAATACCTGAATTTTCAGAGCTTCACACCTGTCCAGTACAAACGGGGCTTAGTACGGACCTTGTTTGACCGTGCTAGAAAGACATGCACCCAGGACACACTGACAGAGGAATTTGAAACTCTGAAGAATGTCTTAAACCTAAATGGGTACTCCACAGGATTTATAAAGCGCCACTGCCAACAGCCCAAATCCAAAGCAGACGTAACTACAGTCCCTAAACTCAAGGTATTCATCCAGCTAACCTTTCGAGGGGATGACGTAATGCAACGTCTACAAGACCGGCTTACTACAGCAGTAGGCCGAACATTCTGTGCTGCAACTCCAGTCATTAGATATAAAACCGTACTGATTTCTACACCAACAGTCAAAGAGCCTGTTCCTCTGTACGCCACAAACAATTGTATTTACCAATTCACATGTAGATGCCAGGCCGTTTACATTGGTAGAACAGAGAGACAGCTTAACTAACGGGTGTCAGAACACATACCTCAATGGGTCAACAAGATACAACACACAGGAGATGCTAGCCTCGTGGGGCCGACACACCGGAAGCCCCCGGCGTCTTCAATTGGTAGGCACATTACCGAAAGTGGCCATGTGGTGGACAGAGACACTGCCTTTCGCGTGTTGTTTAACACACAAAATACTCGCTTGTTAAAGTTTGCAGAAGCAATTATGATCTATCAACGCAAGCCAGAATTGTGCAAACAGAAAGACACGATAGTCAGCTTATAATTACCGTGGTAGATAATTGACATTACTGTGCGAAATTGTGTATATTTCAACTTGAAGGATTTATCTAGTTAATTTCACGTAAGTTGTGTGATTTCTGCAGTATGTACCTGACGAGATGCAGCGAAATATGTCAGGCAATAAATCGTGCAATCTATTGTTTGTGTCTTCGTTATTCAAATTCACTACGGGAAAACATTGTTTTGAACCATGCCATTGTTTTTTTAACCTTTCAATATTTTTCTTAAGGATTTGAAGAGGGTTAAACAAGTGACATCAATGTGCAGACCAACACGGCGACGTCACAAAAATAGTTCAAAGATGGTCGCCCCGCTTTTGACATGCACCAAAGAGGAGCAGCGTTAAGTTATCAGTTTTTTTTTTTAGTTTTTTTTTTTTTTTTTTGGGGGGGGGGGGGGGTGTAATCAGTGAAGGTGACGCGTATAGAAATTTATCAGCGAATGAAGGTCGAGTATGGTGATGTATGCATGTCAGTCCAGCAAGTGTATGAGAAGAGTTGGAAGTTTCAAAACTTTTCGGTCCGATTAAGAGGTACAGCATGTAGTGTATGAATGGTGACACACGTGACCAAGGGAATTTTTTCTACAGGAATCCAAGCACTTTATCGGAGCTGGAGGACTTGCATTGAACGCAGTGGTGACTAAATTTAAAAATGATATATTTGCTCTTTACTTTTTCAGAATATATTCATCCAAAAACCAAATAATAATAATAATAAAAATAATAAAAATAATAATTATTATTATTATATATAATAATAATAATAATAATAATAATTATTATTATTATTATTATTATTATTATTATTATTATTATTATTATTATTATCATTAAAGTTTTCATCTGAAGTCCCCTCTTATACATCAAGTGATTAGCCAACTCCTGTGGGCTTACAAACTCTGCGACTTCCAAAAGAATATCTGTTTATTGACTCATATATGTGTCAAGACGTAACGAAAGATTGTCACGAATCTTCTTTCCCTGACATCATCTGTCCCTATTTTAAACATAATTTTCGCATTTGATGACAAGGCTGGCATGCAGATTGCATATAGCAAGGCAGCAACCATAGCCGAGATGAAGGCGGTCATTCTGAGAGAACATCCCACTAAACGTGCAGCAATGGAAGGTTGAGCTGTTGCGGATTGGAAGCTGTGCCACGATGTCTGTACTGCTCACGAAGATTCAGATCCGAGGGACCCCACGCAACAGATGGTGTGCAGCCGATTTTAAGACGCTGTAACGAAAGAGAAGGTTTTGACAACATAAACAATATACAGTGCAAACCACTTAAGGCGATCTCGGATGTGGCGAATTTTTGTTGTAAAAAGCAATATTGTATTGTACGTTGTAAATGCATTACTATATACTTGAACCCTTATGAGAATAAAAAAATTATAATGAGAAGAACTACTTTTGGGTCCCTGGTGAGTTCGCCTTATCAATTCTGCGTTGTATTAGTGTTTTAAATATGTGAAGTCTATATTGAGAAGCTCCAGCAGGTTTAATCTCTGTGATCCATTCGGTGAAGATGCGCAAAGAGTTTGAAGTTCGTAGTCTGCTCAAGTGTTTATACTATCGTGGCAGTTTGGGCAACAGTGGCGTATAGCATTCCTTATCTTTTGCCACGAGAATGTACTTGAACATTTCTATTCCTGGCTATCTCTCGATGGTATACTCCCTCTCGATTGATTGATTGATTGATTGATTGATTTAGGAACCGACATCACAGCATTCGGGGCATTCCCATAAGCGCTCCGTCCTCATCCCCAGCAGCCATCGAAGAGTTCCAACACTAATAGTACCAGTAGCAATCTGACTATATGTCGTCTCGCCTTTCCTCTGAGCGTTGAGCGTCGGCCAGATCCCCTCTTCACCCCTCGCTGTCGCATTCTTGCCAGACCATGGTGATCCATTTGCTCTTCCGAGTTGTACATGTGCTCCCACAAGGCCGCAACCACGTCTGCATTGTCATGCATCAATACTTCACCAAGTTTTGCAGAGCCTGCCAATCTGTCCGCCTGTTCGTTCCCGAGCACACCAGCATGCCCCAGAGAAAAGATCCAGACTATGCTTGTCACCCGTGACTTCCGAAGCGAAGCAAGCCACTCTGCACGAAGCTTGCCTGTCCTCACCCTACTCAGCATGCTTTCTGAGTCAGTTACAATCACGATATGTGTGTGTATCGTATTCTCCATCCAGCGTAAAGCTGCACTGACCGCCTCCACCTCCATTCTTAAGCTAGATTCTTCCTCTCGATTCACCGCCTTCCTCTTGTGCTGTTTCCACTTAACTTTTAATCCAATAAGTAAGTTAGAAGTTTGTTCTGTAAATCAGGTCATATTATTAGTAGATGAAGAGGTTATTTCCTTTCCTCGTCCCTCTTGCGAACAAAGAGTAAGCCTGGCGCATATTTTACAACTTGCCACGCCCCAATGAAATTCGTCACAATGTCCGCGAAAACCATCTCTAGCTAACAGGTCAAGGGTTAAGAAAGCCCGTATTTAAAATAAAACTACAAACATACGAGAGGAAGTAATTAAGTAATATACATTTTACTAATAGCTCTTTTACAATAACATGAATCAAAAATGCTGCGTGGTTATTTCTCAACATAGTCCCTTGGCCTAGCAACACGCTTGGTCCATCTGTCCACTAGCTTGTTGATGCCTTCTATGAAAACATTTTTTTGGATATTGCCTTAAGCTAATTTTGCGCAGCCTAAATTACTTCGTTGTAATTTCCAGACCTCTGACCATGCGCATGTTCTCTCAAGAGGCCAACACAAGTGACAATCAAGTGGCGCCAAGTCTGGACTTTATGCTGGATGTTTCAAGACCTCAAATTTCAGAGCACGTAGTGTATGCACTATATTCGCAGCCGTATGAGGGCTGGCGTTGTCGTACAGCAACAATACTCATTTAGAGAGAAGTCTCTGACTTTTCATTCGTATCGCAGGCTTCAGTGTATTCACTAGCATGTTACTGTATCGAGTACTAGTCACTGTTACACCAATTTCCTACTTGGTATTTACCTTTTGGGCCAGAATGTGTCCTGTAATAAGATTTTCCGTTGTCCATACACTTCCGCGCACTTCATAATACAATTAATGACTTTCCCTCATATTTACAATTGCTTGCAATTTAAACATTACAAATAAATAACATCCAACACAGTCGTCTGTAGAAAGACATCGTAAAAATACAGTGATGTCAACAGTTCAGATGTCAGAGACTAACCTTTGTAAAACTACCTGGCAGGGTGGCCAGATAGACTGCTGTGTAGAGCACCATTGGCACTATTGAAATACTGGCAATAACCCAGCCCACCATCACCGCCTCCCGACTGTAAGTGTAATCTTCGAACACAGGCGACTCATACGTCAGCAAGGAGGCAACCATCACAACCTGTGGAAGGAATAGCTGTTGAAGGATCTTTGTACCTGTAGCAAGACCGCCGGGGCTTGGACTGGTTTGCTACAATAGATAATATCCCCAGCCTTTGCTCCAACCACCTCACTAGCACTTCACATCTACCAGGCCCCACACAAGCCGGGACAGCTGAACTTCCCCTCCCCTACCTACGGTGTCCTACCCCAAGGGGGCTCGGACAAAACACAAGTCATACCACAGCACAAAGTCATAGCTAACAGAACAAAATTTAATTCATAACTACGTCAACTGCAACACAGAGAAGGATGACTGAAAGCCAGACTATAAGACAATATGTACAAGAGCAGATCTACAGATGTTTCTTCTTCATCATAGAGACTGTGACTATAGTTCGTGCGGTCGTCGTGTCGTGGTTACGACTCACCCAGGAACCTCCAGTGGACAGGAACTCCAAGGTCTGATGCCTCTACAAAGTTCCCTCTTCTTACAGTGATCCAAATCTCGGGCTGAGCAAGCGTAGTACCACTGCCTGACCGACACTGCACCGGTGATCAAGGATCCTCCCGGGATGTCTTACTATATCACCGTCACACTCTATGGATGAAGTCTGGGCCGACCCTAGAATACTAGCTGTCTCCCAACTGCAGACAAGTACGTGTAGCACCGTACCCTAAAGTTTAAGAGCCGGGATGCTCTTCAGTATCGTAAGTGACTGACACATTGATAAGTCACCTATAACATGAGCGTTCGCTCCACATAAACACAATGTCACTTGCAAAGTCTAACAGGTGAATATAACCCTTCACCTATTCCACATAAACACAATGTCACTTCCAAAGTCTAACCGGTGAATACAACATTTCACCTACTCCCATGTCTCTTGGAATAATAGATCTTCACAAATTCACAAGTAACTACCCTGGCCGATGGGTATCAATCATATCCTAACATACACTGTCAATGTTCAACACCTCAGAATGGGGTAGATCCCTACCCTATCAAGCATGTCACTCCGGTGTTCACACCAATAAGTAAATCAATGTCTTAGGTCACTGAACCCTTTCGGCTTCACTAAGGTAAACCTTTGTAGGTACACACCACTCAAGCATGATAATATACAAGGTGTCCCATGACGACCCAGCCGGGCCGGAAGCATAACAAACAGGCCATGGTGACTGGTAACAGAGATCACTTCTATCAACTTTGAAATTTACTACCTTGCAATCATCAAGGTTCTCACTGAGTTCGAATTCCACCAGTGCTTCACTGGCTAGAATCAACAGACGTTTCAGTCTTGGATCCTATCTGGATCTGTTGACACTCGTCGGACTCTCTGCGGCGGTCATAGCATAGACCTACCGACTTCTTCGCTACTCAGACTTTTCAATCGATCTCGGCAGATTCCGATGACCGCTCCCAGTAATGCCTTAACCATCATCTTGATCGGCACTGGAATGAGCCGGTCCCTTAGAGCTCATGGTTAAACTCTGGAATCTTCTTAGGTATAGCAATAACAAATCCTGAAACACGGAGGGGGTGGTGTGAGTACTAAACTACAACAAGAACTAACTGCATCTCCACCATTACACCTGCCTCTCAGTCATACATAATGCAATAAAGATATATGTATGAGATCATCACATCATAGATCCACTCTTAACTATAATGTATAGGCATGATGATGTAAGAGAAAGCAATAGTACACCTGTACATAGTCAAGTAACTCGTCTGGGCTACAGAAAGCCCCCTAGCACCAGAGTCGACTGTATGACTCTGTCAAAGCATCCTTCGCCTGGTGCTAGTTCACTCCTGTTTCATCTTCCATCATCAATCAACAAATACACCTACTTCCCTTTCAGTGTAGTGATTACTTTATCTAGGAGGTGCCCAGCCGGAAAAATCCTCCTTTCACCCATGGATTGATCAACTACACACATTAATAACTATATGACCATAATAAATTATACTTCTTATAATTCATTACTATAGTATTAACTAAGGATAACTCATGAATTGTTAAATTTAAATAACAAACTCATATCACAGCCATCGCTCTGTCCTGGGATCCCTGTCCCAGAACCTGAGTTGCCTTTTACTAACTGACCTTCCATTCAGGTCGGTCATCTCTGTGCCGGTCGAGCACAGCTTTGGTGGCCATCCACCAATACACTTTCCCACAGCTACCGTGGGTCCCGTGCATCTTGTCCCGTGAAGACTTAGGTCACGTCATCCAATGTAGCAAGGCCTCCAGCCTCTCCTCTACCAAAACTCAGCTCCTCATTTTTGGGGGTTCATTCCCCTAACATACTACTCCTACTTCACGGCAGTACCTCAAGTACTCCATGAACAGAGTCAGGTTTCTGGAAGAGTAGAATAATAGAGACAGACCCGGTTCGGTTCCTATCCTGGATCTACCTAGACGCAACGGCCTCGAATTACAGAGCGCTGCATCACTCTCGGTCGGGTATGTTCACCCATCGGATACACACGATCGCTTTGGGGTCGGACCTGCAACCTAACGGGTCGGGCGGACCGGCCTACTTCCCAGTCGGTTGACTAGACATACGCAAGATTGAACACGCACGGTCACTCTAGCGGACGGACATGTAAACAAGCAGTGACAATAGGTCTTATAAATACTTCCTATCAACTGGTATCCACTAAATGTAACACCAGCCTTCCTACGTGGATTAACACTGGTACCATTACACCGCAAATACTTACCTGCCGATCTTTCCCTTGAATCACACCTTGATTCCAAGAATAATCACCACCACTGATCTAAGATCTAAGTTACAATCATAATCTAACGAAGCAAATTATACATCTATAATAATAAAAAGCCCTAACTTATCATTATTAACAGTATCTAGCATTTATATGTAATGAATGACAAACAACCTGCCTTGCGTGTGTAATTACTAAACCAAACAAGTCACTGCTACACACTTGGTAAAGTACAGGAATCTTCCTTGCACAAAGCAGTGATAATATCATACATATCACTAACCATGCAAATCATTTGTAAACAAACAGTTTATAATTCTATCAATCTACAAACAAAGGTTTTACGCCAGTACTAGAAAGAACACACGTTCCGGCCTATTGTGTATACACACTCCCAGCTGTTCTGCATTGCTGGGCCGGTCTGTCAACACATTACCTAGCCGATCGATAATCGCTAATTAAAAATGCAGACGGCCGACGGTACATTTATGCGGTTCACGAAGACGATTCCGGGCGGCGAATAATTCTCTCGGGAAGGTAGGCGCGGTATAAGGACAACAGTTAAACATTAGACAAAGTATTCAACTGACCTGTGATTCCGAAATCACAATCTTGTCTGCTGATGTCCCGCTCTGGCTGCGTACACTGACATAAACTTTCAGCAGCACATTTCTGCGATCTCTCTACGCTGAGGTCCGACTGGCGACTGCTCACGCCCAGCTAAGTGCGTCGTCACAATGCCTTCACGGGCCGAGTGAATTCCATGAGCCACGGAGAAGTCCTGCGTCACGGGTTGTTCCACCATCCCGTGTTCCATGCGGCAATTGTGAGTCTAGCGTGATCTTGACCACGTACGCACTTACTGGGGGACATTCTAGATTTCTCTAGAAATAACCAGAATCGTGACGGCACGCACTACTTCCAACAGGAAACCCCCTATTTACTGTTACTAATTCCAGGGAGACTAACCCTTTGCCATCCCATCAAAGGGATATAACTCAGAGACCAGACTATCTGCAGTCGTTTCGTCACAGAGGCCCCCACTTAAGATGGTAGACCCGGTCGAACTCACTAGACCAAGATCTGTCTGAACTCTGCCCTCTACTCTATAGAGACTGGATTTACAGGAAAGGACGTTCCATAACGTTCACTTTCCCCGGAGAGATCTACCATAATGGTATGGATGCTGGCTCACCAACCACCACCTCAGACGTACGTTATCTCCAGCGATTAGGCCCGAAACGTAACGGCCTGGCGATCGGCTTACCCGCTAAACTGGACTGTTCCGCATCCACCCGGTGTAGGCCATCGGTTACTTTACTGAAGGTTCGTCCGTCCCTTCCGACAATAGGATTTTTCCTATCCCGACTAGGCATCACCCTTGCGGACTGTTCGCGGATGTCGACCGAAATGAATGGTCGCCTACTCCAGGTTCGTCTGGAGTACCTTTGCTCCTGCCTTCTCTCCCGCGAGTAAGGACAGTGAGCCTGTCGGTGTTGTCAAAGTCTTGCGTAGCGCAAGAACGATGGCTCGTATCTTGACAAGTGTGATACTAAATATGCTTATCAAATAACACGAGGCGAATAACCGATAATATAATTCGCGCTATTTATTCGCGCACTGCACACATCAGAAACAGTACAGGCTTTGCGCAATCACAATTCACAATAGCCAATAGATCATAAATACAAGCAATCAATACATCAATATAATAATACATCAATGCACTCCACTTACAAGTCAAACACACAGGCGTTCCATCTCCAACGGTCATACAGGCTAGCTATCAAGACATGTATAAACTCTCAAGCCGCATTCACACGTCAGTCCGTTACGGCGCCCAAGCCTAGTCTGGCTGGCCTTTTAGCACACACCTCAGTTGTGCTCGAGTCAGCTTGCGTGACCCCTCAATGTTCACGCTGTGTTCCAGCTGACCGCCGACTGCTTAGCATCGCTCAGTGTTGATTGCCTGGCGTTGTTGACGACGCCGCGTTATAGCTGTAGTGTTTATCTTAGTTCAGCGTTGCATTGTCGGGCGTTGGTACAGACAACGCGTTATAGCTTTGGGTGAGACTCTGAAAGGTTTCTCGAGTAACCCGACGGTCCCGTCGTGCCAGATGTGACTTCGCCTGTCCGACCTCAATTCCCAGTGTGCTTAACACCATGGGCCTCTTCCCGACGGAGCCTGTTCGCCCTATCCCCGGGTGAACGCTCAGGAGACCGCAGACCCTCCACACAGGATGTACTGCGTAGGACTGAGTCTACCTCGCCCTCGTCTGGACCAAGAATCGAATCTAGCGCGATGGTAGTCGCACTATGTTGTGGAGAAACTACCTCGGACCTCTCCAAATTCTGAAGAAGAGTACAATGGAACTTACGCAATTCCCCGCCGACCTTCACCTCATACGTGAATGGGGGCATTATCCGGTCCACAGGAAAAGGGCTCTGCCATCCGAGTTCGAATTCCGCCCCATCGATTTGGAGAAGCGCGAGAACCCTATCTCCGATCTGCAGAGATAAACCGTTTCTGGTCCTGTGCTTTGGTGCTGCCAGACAACACGTTGAGCACGACCGGGTATATCTCCGCACGTCGCCTGTCATTCCAGGCCAGTAGTAGTGGCTGGAAAGACACTGGACTGTTGTCCCCACATCTTTATGTCCGGTTAAGGATAGGTATGCCCTCTATGTATCAAGCGGGATCTGTAGTCAGTAGGGACTACCATCTGACCGTACTGGCTATCCCCTTGCCCGGCTCTACAATAAAGCAATCGGTTTTCTACATAGAATTGACCCGGAGTTGGCGGGTCAGAACTTTTGGACAACTCCAGTAAGTAAGGACGCAAGATCGGGTCCCTACTTTGAGCACTGCTCACTAACCTCGCAAGAGAATGGTCAATCAACTTACCACACTGCCCTTTTCCATCCTTAGCCCTGGCCTGCCTAGCGCTCACTAGAAAATGTTTCTTGGGAGCCCCCAAGAATACATGTGGATGACCGAGGATCAAAGGGTAAATAGGATCAGGCAGCACAGCCGCCTTGATGCTACCCGTAACATACTTGCACCGAATGTCAATCCGAGCAATCGGCAAGTTCATAGCTACGGAGCTTTTCATGGCCGGCTGGAATTCTCTTGTCTCACCGGTGAGCTGCCCTGGGCTCACAAGGTGGGATGAGATTACAGCTTCAAACTGCAATCATGTATCGTATAGACATTCCACCTGCTGCCCATTTACCTCTATCGTCTCGACCACAGGTGATCTCTCCGGCTCTGGTTTCTTTCTATCCCCAAGTAGGGTCTCGCTAGGTCTATCCCTAGTCGCGGCAAGACACGCAAAGTGCAAGTCTTTCGGCTTCCCCTGACAGTCTACTGTATTATGGGAAGGTGACTTACAGTACTTACACCACCTCTTACTCCACTTCCGTTTTGGGGAGGCGGGAGGGCTTTGCTTCTCGGGTTTCTTACTAGAGTCTATTACCACAGGATCTGCTACATTGGATGATTCTTTGGGACCTTTGGTCTTGGGCTTCTGATCATTCCCCTTCTGCCTTTTCTGTGGATCAGTCTGACTGGAATCCCCAGTCTCACCATAGACTTCCACATACCTTTCAGCTAACTTATTTACTATGTCTAGCCTTTCCGCCCCATTTTCCCCTAAGAAATTTCTTAAAGGCTTGGACATCTGCATTTTCATCTGATCCACCACCATCAACTCTCTCAAACTCTCATAATCCTCTTTGAAACTGGCAAACGCCATCCATTTCAAAAGATATGAGTTCAACCTCACACTATAGGCTGAGAACATCTCACCTGGTTCTCTTTTGGAGGTTCTGAACCTCCGCCGGTAAGCATGGGCTGTCATTTCGAATCTTTTCAAAAAAGCCGATTTCAGGGTTTGATAATCATTTTCCATCACTGGGGGAAGACGCGCATACACTTCGTATGCGGTGCCACGGAGTCCTTGTGAAAGCTTTAAGTTCCAACGCTCAGGCTCTAAGCACATAGCTTTACACATCGCCTCGAACTTCTCCAAGAATTGATCTATCTTCTCTTGGTCAGGTTCAAATGGTGGAAACGGCCATTTCATAGCATGGTAAGCAGGTCTTCTGGCTGCTGATGAGCTAGGTAAAGCCGCTCCACCTACTGCTCCCTCAGTTGCACCAACAGATTTAGCCTCTACATCAAGTTGCTTCATGCGGAACTCATGTTCCATTTCCAGTTTCCTAGCGTCCAATTTCTTAGACTCTAAGTCAGCTGCCAGTTTCTGTGACTGTTGGTCTGCCACCAACTTTTGCTCTTCAAGAGCTAGCTTACGATCTTCAAGCTCAGCTTCTGACTTTCTTCGCTCCCTCTATTCTGCTCTGAAGTCTCTCTCTGCTTCCAGTACATAGGCTTTGAAAGCCTCACCTTCCAATCCCATCTCACTTGCAGATGCCCACACCTTAGTTAGATCTAAAGAACGAGTAGCCATGCTTAGTATAACTTAGTCCTAATATAGATGTGCAATACCCAATTACAATGCTAACTAACTCTATAACCAACAATGTAACTCACAATCTATACTAAGTTAACTAAATGTCTGTCCACGTCGAAGAGAAACGTATCAGTAGCCCTACTCGTCAAGTAGACAATAGGTATATGACAGATGACACTATAACCTATTCCTACGAGATGTCAGAACAAAGATAAGATCCCGGACGAGCCCCCACTCTATCTCTAGCAAGACCGCCGGGGCTTGGACTGGTTTGCTACAATAGATAATATCCCCAGCCTTTGCTCCAACCACCTCACTAGCACTTCACATCTATCAGGCCCCACACAAGCCGGGACAGCTGAACCTCCCCTCCCCTACCTAGGGTTTCCTACACCAAGGGGGCTCGGACAAAACACAAGTCATACCACAACACAAAGTCATAGCTAACAGAACAAAATTTAATTCATAACTACGTCAAGTGCAACACAGAGAAGGATGGCTGAAAGCCAGACTATAAGACAATATGTACAAGAGCAGATATACAGATGATTCTTCTTCATCAAAGAGACTGTGACTATAGTTCGTGCGGTCGTCGTGTCGTGGTTACGACTCACCCAGGAACCTCCAGTGGACAGGAACTCCAAGGTCTGATGCCTCTACAAAGTTCCCTCTTCTTACAGTAATCCAAATCACGGGCTGAGCAAGCGTAGTACCACTGCCTGACCGACACTGCACCGGTGATCAAGGATCCTCCCGGGATGTCTTACTATATCACCGTCACACTCTATGGATGAAGTCTGGGCCGACCCTAGAATACTAGCTGTCTCCCAACTGCAGACAAGTACGTGTAGCACCGTACCCTAAAGTTTAAGAGCCGGGATGCTCTTCAGTATCGTAAGTGACTGACACATTGATAAGTCACCTATAACATGAGCGTTCGCTCCACATAAACACAATGTCACTTCCAAAGTCTAACCGGTGAATACAACATTTCACCTATTCCCATGTCTCTTGGAATAATAGATCTTCACAAATTCACAAGTAACTACCCTGGTCGATGGGTATCAATCACATCCTAACATACACTGTCAATGTTCAACACCTCGGAATGGGGTAGATCCCTACCCTATCAAGCATGTCACTCCGGTGTTCACACCAATAAGTAAATCAATGTCTTAGGTCACTGGACCCTTTCGGCTTAACTAAGGTAAACCTTTGTAGGTACACACCACTCAAGCATGATAATATACAAGGTGTCCCATGACGACCCAGCCGGGCCGGAAGCATAACAAAAAGGCCATGGTGACTGGTAACAGAGATCACTTCTATCAACTTTGAAATTTACTACCTTGCAATCATCAAGGTTCTCACTGAGTTCGAATTCCACCAGTGCTTCACTGGCTAGAATCAACAGACGTTTCAGTCTTGGATCCTATCTGGATCTGTTGACACTCGTCGGACTCTCTGCGGCGGTCATAGCATAGACCTACCGACTTCTTCGCTACTCAGACTTTTCAATCGATCTCGGCAGATTCCGATGACCGCTCCCAGTAATGCCTTAACCATCATCTTGATCGGCACTGGAATGAGCTGGTCCCTTAGAGCTCATGGTTAAACTCTGGAATCTCCTTACGTATAGCAATAACAAATCCTGAAACACGGAGGAGTTGGTGTGAGTACTCAACTACAACAAGAACTAACTGCATCTCCACCATTACACCTGCCTCTCAGTCATACATAATGCAATAAAAATATATGTATGAGATCATCATATCATAGATCCACTCTTAACTATAATGTATAGGCATGATGATGTAAGAGAAAGCAATAGTACACCTGTACATAGTCAAGTAACTCGTCTGGGCTACCGATAGCCCCCTAGCACCAGAGTCGACTGTATGACTCTGTCAAAGCATCCTTCGCCTGGTGCTAGTTCACTCCTGTTTCATCTTCCATCATCAATCAACAAATACACCTACTTCCCTTTCAGTGTAGTGATTACTTTATCTAGGAGGTGCCCAGCAGGACAAATCCTCCTTCCACACAGACTCACCAATTAACCAATCCTTTCACCCATGGATTGATCAACTACACACATTAATAACTATATGACCATAATAAATTATACTTCTTATAATTCATTACTATAGTATTAACTAAGGATAGCTCATGAATTGTTAAACTTAAATAACAAACTCATATCACAGCCATCGCTCTGTCCTGAGATCCCTGTCCCAGAACCTGAGTTGCCTTTTACTAACTGACCTTCCATTCAGGTCGGTCATCTCTGTGCCGGTCGAGCACAGCTTTGGTGGCCATCCACCAATACACTTTCCCACAGCTACTGTGGGTCCCGTGCATCTTGTCCCGTGACGACTTATGTCACGTCATCCAATGTAGCAAGACCTCCAGCCTCACCTCTACCAAAACTCAGCTCCTCATTTTTGGAGGTTCATTCCCCTACATACTACTCCTACTTCACGGCAGTACCTCAAGTACTCCATGAACAGAGTCAGGTTTCTGGAAGAATAGCATAATATAGACAGACCCGGTTCGGTTCCTATCCTGGATCTACCTAGACGCAACGGCCTCGAATTACAGAGCGCTGCATCACTCTCGGTCGGGTATGTTCACCCATCGGATACACACGATCGCTTTAGGGTCGGACCTGCAACCTAACGGGTCGGGCGGACCGGCCTACTTCCCAGTCGTTTGACTAGACATACGCAAGATTGAACACGCACGGCCACTCTAGCGGACGGACATGTAAACAAGCAGTGACAATAGGTCTTATAAATACTTCCTATCAACTGGTATCCACTAAATGTAACACCAGCCTTACTACGTGGAATAACACTGGTATCATTACACCGCAAATACTTACCTGCCGATCTTTCCCTTGAATCACACCTTGATTCCAAGAATAATCACCACCACTGATCTAAGATCTAAGTTACAATCATAATCTAACGAAGCAAATTATACATCTACAATAATAACAAGCCCTAACTTATCATTATTAACAGCATCTAGCATTTATATGTAATGAATGACAAACAACCTGCCTTGCGTGTGTAATTACTAAACCAAACAAGTCACTGCTACACACTTGGTAAAGTACCGTAATCTTCCTTGCACAAAGCAGTGATAATATC
This sequence comes from Cepaea hortensis, assembly GCA_963921405.1. NCBI lineage: Eukaryota > Metazoa > Mollusca > Gastropoda > Stylommatophora > Helicidae > Cepaea > Cepaea hortensis. The sequence continues at coordinate 84,876,054 of OY992889.1, read as the reverse complement.
ATACATATCACTAACCATGCAAATCATTTGTAAACAAACAGTTTATAATTCTATCAATCTACAAACAAAGGTTTTACGTCAGTACTAGAAAGAACACACGTTCCGGCCTATTGTGTATACACACTCCCAGCTGTTCTGCATTGCTGGCCCGGTCTGTCAACACATTACCTAGCCGATCGATAATCGCTAATTAAAAATGCAGACGGCCGACGGTACATTTATGCGCTTCACGAAGACGATTCCGGGCGGCGAATAATTCTCTCGGGAAGGTAGGCGCGGTATAAGGACAACAGTTAAACAATAGACAAAGTATTCAACTGACCTGTGATTCCGAAATCACAATCTTGTCTGCTTATGTCCCGCTCTGGCTGCATACACTGACATAAACTTTCAGCAGCACATTTCTGCGATCTTTCTACGCTGAGGTCCGACTGGCGACTGCTCACGCCCAGCTAAGTGCGTCGTCACAATGCCTTCACGGGCCGAGTGAATTCCATGAGCCACGGAGAAGTCCTGCGTCACGGATTGTTCCACCATCCCGTGTTCCATGAGGCAATTGTGAGTCTAGCGTGATCTTGACCACGTACGCACTTACTGGGGGACATTCTAGATTTCTCTAGAAATAACCAGAATCGTGACGTCACGCACTACTTCCGACGGGAAACCCCCTACTTACTGTTACTAATTCCAGGGAGACTAACCCTTCGCCATCCCATCAAAGGGATATAACTCAGAGACCAGACTATCTGCAGTCGTTTCGTCACAGTACCAATCGTGGGAGTTTATAGGGAGTAGACACACCAACAATACAATACACACATTCATTAATGATTGAAAGTTGGTTAGTTGGTTGTCTGCTGGTGTCACTTATATGACGTCGTAATCAACCTCAGCATTTTTTGATTGTTTGTGGCAATGTTACGTTTACTAGTTTACCATTGCTTTCTGATAGGCCCATGCTCATAAGAGAAGCAACAGGCAATAATTACGATTTCTTTCTTTAACAGCAACAGCCTGCTTTGGATCTGTGATATGCTGGAACCATCCCATTTTGTAGGCCTGAGTGCACGGAAAAATAGGTGACCAGTCGTTCCCTCTCTTAGCGGACGACGAAAGCAGGCGTCGACTGACTAGTCCGACCGCGCACCTGACATTTTCCACATAGTCAGGATTGCGAAAAGGTCACAGGTCATAGGATGGGTGAAGAGACCTGGGATAGCTAGTAGTATACTTTAACGTAGAATGCGGAGGTCAGCGTGGCCGAATGGATAAGAACACACGCTCTTACATTTCAAGTGTGCTGAAGTCAAGGTAGCGAGTTCAACCCCTATCCGGTCAGATGGACTAAAATGTTGACTTGTTTTTTACTTGGGGACGTAAATTACAAGTTCCTCTGAAGTCGGAGTGGATTCGTCTTATGGTGAGGTACTAGGGTAATAGGGAAAGCTAATCCGTATGAAAAAAGAAATAAGTCCAGTGTACAAGAAGCAGTAGCATGTGTATGTACTACGTTTGAGTTCAAAGCTAGCGAACAAAAGAAAACAACAACAACAACAACAACAACAACAACAACAAAAACGAACAATGGCAAGTGGATATTTACCGCTAGGACAGATGGTGTTATATACTTCCATGCAACAGCAAACACGAAAGGTGGTCGACGGCCAATCATAAGTTCTATGTCGCTAGATATGTTTTCTATACCTGCAAAAGTATAACATAACTGTCGAATGAATATACCTCGCGTATGGATTAACAACAATAATTATTATCCATCCATCCAACCACCAATGCATCCATTCATCCACATATACCTATATATATTCGCAGACATAATGATTGCAGACAGACGGAGCGACAAGCAAACAGATACGTACACATCTACACATACGCGCATACACTTCTATACACATACATACACTCACGTCCGCGCAGACTCACATATAAACATGCGAACACAATACACACCGAAATGTTTACACACAGATAGTGCGATGATGATGATGATGACGATGACGATGACCAAGAAGAAGAGGAAGAAGAAGAAGAAGAAGAAGAAGAAGAAGAAGAAGAAGAAGAAGAAGAAGAAGAAGAAGAAGAAGAAGAAGAAGAAGAAGAAGAAGAAGAAGAAGAAGAAGAGGAAGAAGAAGAGGAAGAAGAAGAAGAAGAAGAAGAAGAAGAAGAAGAAGAAGAAGAAGAAGAAGAAGAAGAAGAAGAAGAAGAAGAAGAAGAAGAAGAAGAAGAAGAAGAAGAAGAAGAAGATATAAGAACATTAAAAAAAAGAAGTAGGAATTGTTTTGCATTATTAAGAGCCCTTGACCAGGCGGGCTTCCTATATTCTAAGATCGCGGACAGTACAATGAATAAGTTACCATATATCCAGGCGACCACGACGCATTCTAAAATTCCAATCAGAAGATATGAAAAGGCAGCAACGTACCAGTCACACAGCTGGAATATATAGACTCCTCCCTGAAAATGAATCAGCATAATTATAGTTAGCGAGGGAAAGACAGGTCACGCATACATCCGTGTACTTAAAAGGATTTCAACAGACAAGATGATCGACTTCATTGCACCGGGTTTTATCCTATTTGGCTCGGTCTCTTTCCGCAGAGCGGCCTGCTGAAAGCATGACCCAAAGTACGAACTCTTTAGCTCCAGCGACGACTCCCAGGTGTCTCCAAGAAAACTGAACTAGTGAACCGAACGAGGGAGTTCTGAATAATCCCCATAATCTGTTAATCTTCGAAGCGCAATGGACGCTACTTAACCTTTTCGTCACAGAGACCCCTCCTTATTTTGGTTAATATGTTGAAGGTATTATGTTCCTAAACCAATTCTATGTAACCAATGCAAAACCTAGACATGACAGAAAAAGAGAAAAGAAACATCACAACAATAGAAATGAGATTCCTGAGAAGAATACTCAATGTATCAAGAAAAGATATGATCAGAAATGAAGAAATCAGGACTAAAGTGGGGGTTTTAGTGGCGCTAGATTTTATTAGAAGGCAGCAAGTCCAATGGTTTGGCCATGCAAGTAGGTTACAAACTAACAGTATACCACAACAAGCATTGATGTACAGGCCAGGTGGAAGAAGAAGAGGCCGACCACGTAAACGATGGACGCAGGGAATAACAGAGTCCATGGGAATATCGATACTTGAAGCCCATAAGCGGGCAGTTGGAAATCGAAATAGAGTAGCTTAACGGCGCTGCCAGGGTACATTTTCGAGTTAAAAATCTATCCAAAGTATTTCAGGATCCTCGCCGGTGCTGCGGAGTTCGTGCACTGAGCTGAGTTTATCTTGACTCAGGCTTGAGTTAGGAGTAGAACGGAGCTCTTATTGGTTACAGCCGCGTGCGTGATGTTGATTCGTCGACTAAACTAAACTAAACTAAACTAAGCTAAGCTAAACTAAACTAAACTAAACTAAACTAACCTAGACTAAACAAAACATGTCTCTCCACAGATATGAAGTTCCAGATCGCTTTTGTACATTCGGGTGGTGCTCGAATTTGGGGAGAATGAGGGCGCTACAACAGTCACCACTAAGATGATACTTCAGTAGCGGGTTGGTAGAGACATCTTTACACCCACCTCATTTGGATAGATGCAAGGGCTTATTTAACCTAGGCCCCGTGTATCTGAGTAGTGTTAAAACTCACAGTGTTCCGGAGGACTGACAACCAGCCAACCAACCGACTAAACAATCAAGCAACCATCAATCCATCTAACCAGCCTAACAGCCATCAAAACAATTAACCAACGAACCAACGAACCAAACACCCACCCACTCAACCAACCAACCAATCTACCAACCAACCAACCAAACACCCACCCACCCAACCAACCAACCAATCTACCAACCAACCAACCAGACAACAACCATGATGACAAACAACTAACAATTCAACCAGCTAACAAACCAGTCAGCCAGCCAAACAACTAACTAAACAACTATCATACCAAACAATCAATAATCCAACCAGTCAAACATTTAACCAACAAACCAATCAACCAACCATTCATTAATAACATCCATATTATCTTTATCAGAAGTAAACAAAGACCTGCATCTTTGCTTCATTGACTACACAAAGACTTTTAATAAAGTAAGCCATGTCAACATGGTACATATGCTTGCAGATCTACAAATAGATGGGAAATATCATAAACTCGTAACAGACATATATTGTAAACAACAAGCTGCCATAAATATTGATCATGAAGTAGGTCAATATCACCCTATTAAGAGAAGAGTGCGACAAGGATGCGTAATGTCTCCAGTAAGAAATATTAGAAATTTAGAAGATAAAGAGGAGCGGCTGGCCGAGTGGATAGAACGCCGACTCTCATTCGGGAGACCCGGGTTCGATCCCCGGTAAGGTGCGGGATTTTTTTCTGTCGGGGGCAAATAGAAAATTCTAACCTGCACAGTTCGCGGCGACTGCACTAGCTAGGCGGCCTTAATTCATCAGGCTCAAAGACCCCTCTGCCATACACCGCAAGGTACTATATTAGCAGTAAATAACAGTTTATGACAGAAGATAAAGAGAACAAGATTTTTGAAGTGCTACATAGAACTTGTTCTTTTGTAGGATGTGACGCATATATAACGAACAGACAAGGTTAAAACCATCTAATGGCAGTAGAAATGTGGTTTATGAGGACAATGCAAAGAATACCTTGGGCATACCAATGCACAAGTCGTACAAGAAACACATGAAAACTGTGAACTGATTAGAGAAATTAGAGTAGACAGTCGAGATTTGTTGGGCACGTTATAAGAAGACATAAATTGGAGAAAGTGGTGATAACTGTCAAGATTAACTGATTCAGTACCAACGGATATTATATATTGCCAAATATGATCCCCCCCCCCCCCCCCCCCTGGACTGAAGGACGATATACCGCCATACTATTGTCACTGTATTATTTGTTTCGTTTGACGGTATCTTTCGCATTTTAATGTCCATTCATCCAGTAGCATGTCCTTTGCAGAACCTCGCTCCCATAACAACCTTCCGGACAACCTCTCGATCATAAGCAAGATGTCCCGCGTCCGATACATCCTTCCGGATATCATCCGCCACATCCCGCACCCATCTTATTTTAATGCTCAGTGAATGGAACTTTGCATTAAAATACTTGTTCATGTTTGTGTGTACCATGTTTGGTCCAAACCAACTGTTTGTTTGGTACTTAATCAGGTAAGGGGAAAATAAAACGGGGAAGACAGAGAGATGAATAACTAGGTGGCTGGGCCACATGGCATAACCGAGACAAAAATACAGAGCTGATCAATAACTAAATGTCTGATGATCGTGTGAGATGGCGAAACATGACTGCTCACCTTTATCGGCATGGTACACGATGATGATGGTATCTTGCTTACGTGAAAATAAATAATACATAAACTCTATATACACCCAATAAGAATCATAACTACTCACGCAGCACATGAGACACCATTCTACGAGCTATATACACAAGTTTACCCTGGCTGTCAAAGGTAAGGCCAATAAGAACAGAAGGACGCCGAGTGCAGCTGTGATCGTGCTCTTCCATTTTCGTGAATAGCGGGGTATAGCATCCAGCAGGCTGGTCAAGAATATCTCTATACCTGTGAACTAATATCATCATCATCATCATAATCATCATCATCATCATCATCATCATCATCATCCACTTCTGCCGTCAAGCGTCGTGGGGAGGAATAATCTGCGCTCCAGCGCCCGGTGGGCGGCACTGGACAGTGTCATTCCGTGTGGTTGTACAATGTCTTTGAGGTCGTCAATCCATCTTCTTCTTGGACGTCCTCTAGGTCTCGTCGCAGATGATCTTTGATGTAAGTCAGTGATGGTAGTTGCTGGTGTTGCATTCTAACCACATGGCCAAACCACTTGATCTTCTGTCTTTCAATAAATGTGGCACAAGGTGTTGATCCCACTGTCTGTCTGATAACAGCATTTCTTTCTCGGTCTCGGATTGTTAAGTTGGCAGCTCTCCTCAGGCATCTCATCTGGCATTTTGCGAAAGTGTGATTTGGATAAAGTCCAAGTTTAAGATTGGTAGCATAGGGTTGGTGTGAATATGCTGTTTATTATCTATCGTTTTGCGTGCATGGGTATATTTGGATGTTTCAGTAAGAGTGATAGTTGATATGTAAGTGCACTAGCTTTTTGACGTCTGATTTCGATTTCTCTGTCCAACCTGTCATCTTCTATGATCATACTTCCAAGATATTTGAATTCTTTAACTTCTTTCAGAGTGGTGCTACCACTGTCATCAAACTGGTTAATTCAATTGGTATTGCAGTCTGTTGGTCACGTTAAGACACTGTTACCTGTTCTCAGCAATTCCTGCTGTTCTGCGTTAAGTCTTTGCCAGAACGCTTGACCTATGTGTTTTTTTTTTTTTTTCCATTGGCGTTTTTCTCCCTTTGGATTTTATCCTCCAGTATTCTCAACAGCAGACTTCCGTGGCTCATACTGTGACACTATCTAGACAGCCTACGTGTTAGTGTATTTTTCAATAGTTTCAATAGTTTCAATAGTATATTTTCCATATATACATTGCATGATATACCATTCGATAAGCAGTCTGTGAAAGAGGGATATTGTTAAACAGACTGATCAAGCAGATCTGGATAATTGCAGTTACTTTTACAGGACGTTGCAATCAACCCCAGCATTTCTTGGCAGTTTGTGGTTTATATGTAATGTTAGTTCAGTAGTTTGTCATTGCTTTCTGAATGACCGACTTCTCTTACCAGTGAAACCAACGTAAAGGGGTCTGCTTCCAAATCACCAGCGGCTGATTTCGAACCCTCGTTTCGGTATGACGGGGAACTGTTCACTACCGCCATAGCGACAGGGCCGGCTGGCGTTTATTGTTTTAAACTAACTTAATATTCCACAACCAGTTGATTATACATGGTCTTTGACTGAACTGAGAGATTAAAGGGACACAAGATGGACGAGCATATATATATATATATATATATATATATATATATATATATATATATATATATATATATATATATATATATATATATATATATAATCTCATCATGTTCCTCTTGTATTGGCCGTTTGTAAAGTGTCACTACACTTTACGTATTTTTTTTTTTGTAGTTGCATATCCCTTACAGGACGTTGCACTCAGCATCAGCATTTTTCAGCTGCTCTTGATGTACTAGGCAAGATTACGTTCCGTAGTTTGCCATTCCTTTCTGAGCGACCGGCTCACATACCCCTAAGTTACCAACGCGGCGAGAACCGCTACCGATTCTTGCACAGGTTACGTTACTCACGAGAATATACGGGATTACGGAGAAAGACGTTAAATCCTAGGCCAGGGAGACGGCACTACATTTAATATGCAGAATAAATTTGAAAAATTAAGTACATAACGTCATAAATATGTGCTCCACAATCCATTGTGAAGCAGTATACAGCGAATGGCTTTCGTCTGCTGGAGTAATTCTTTGCACTCCAAACAGAATGGTGTTATCTACGAAAGAAGCAATCAGAATTACCATTCAAGAAATAACAACAGACACGTTGCAGAATGCATTTGACAATATGAAGAGATGCGTACAGTCATGTCTTGAAGCCCGAGGTGGACATTTCCAACACCTGTTATAATGAATACTTTATTGGTCTTTCCATCTTCCCCAAATCAGCGTTAGACCATAGCCGTGACTATTGTAACTAATTTAATGAATTCTTAGCACAATTTTTTTATGACGCCGTGTACTTCTTATCTCTGTTCCTTACTCCATTCATACATCACTTATGAAGCTAAACTTAGACAATAAACAGAACAATATGCATTAAAACGCATGAAAACTGCAATAATCAATATAATACATGACTCGCTAAAACAATTTTTAACATGGCAGTTATAATTACCTAAGGTAAGTGTAACGAGGTAGACCAAGAAGACGGTGGAGAGATAATACATATACAGACCAACAAGCACTTGGAATCAACGACTGGCAAGAGAAGGTCCACCAGAGAGACGAATGGAGACGGATTGTATCTGCAGCAAAGAACCTCAATGGCTCGGAATGCTGAAGAAGAAGAAGAAGAAGAAGTGTAACGTACCGTACATAAGGGAATGTTTATTACTATCATTATTATGTGCCATGCCGATAAGGGTGGGCGGTCATGTTTCGCCATCTCACTCGATCACCAGAGTCATGGATCAGCTGAGTGTTCTTTCAGGTTTGAGTGCATGGAGGATCAGGTGGCCAGTCTTTTCCTCCCACCGCGATCGACGAGCCCAGACATCCATCGTCCGACCGCGTTCATGACTTCTTTAGCGTTACTTGTTACCTGAGTGACTGAGTGAGTGAGTGAGTGAGTGAGTGAGTGAGTGAGTTAGTTAGTTAGTTAGTTAGTTATAGTAGTTAGTTAGTTAGTTAGTTAGTTAGTTAGTTAGTTAGTTAGTTAGTTAGTTAGTTAGTTAGTTAGTTAGTTAGTTAGTTAGTTAGTTGACAGATCATCATCTTTGCACATCGAACTATTCAGTCCATAAGTGCTCGGATCCACTCCTCAGTAAATTCCGCAGAGTGTAGCGGCTAACAACACCAGTTCTGTGTTGGTTTATTAATCTTCTTTGGCTCCCTGCATAGTGTTCTTGTATGGCAATACCTCTTTTAACTTGCTGTTTTCGCAGTCAGACCATGGTTGTACATTTGTAACCCGAGTCAAACACTACAACTACCACTTACCTGTGTATCCATACCAACCATAAATAACATGATAAAGAAGAGAACACTCCACAACTGTGGTACCGGCAGATAAGACAGAGCTTCTGGGTAGACAACAAAGGCAAGTCCGGGACCTGTAGAATTGGGATGTCTCCTTCAGTTATAATGTATTGTCGCATACACACTGCTTGTATTTCTAACGCGTTGGTTGCGGTCGCTTTTTACTTACGCCACACTTGGGAATTCATAATGAGTTAGAGTTCGCTAGTTGATGTGAACGTTCTGGATTAAAGATAGTTGCATATTCTTGACATGACATCGGAGTTAAAACCAGCATTTCTTGAGTGTTTGTGATTTCTTGGCAAGTTTACGTTCAGTAGTTTACCATTGATTTCTAATTACTGAGTGTTCACTCGTAAAACCGATGCGATATCCTTTAACTAGTTTGACCCATGAACAGGGCTTCCATTTTGCTTCAGGTCAGTGTAGAGATTGTTCTCCCGACCTGGTACTGAAGAGCTGCGATCTCCACTGGGGTTGTGTTGCATAAATGTCATCTTCTCACCCCTTCTGTTGATGGTTTGTGGCTGACATATGTCGGAATACGGTCTGGGAAGTTGAAGGTTACAATTCTGAGAGCTACGTGGCGCCTGGACATAGATGAGCTTGCGTTAGTGAAGGAACCAAGCAAAGGATTTTTGAACACGCCTTCATACGTGTTGGCTGTAGGGTGGCGGTGCATGACCTTTGCAGGACGTTGCGATCAATCCCAGACTGCTATTCTAGACAATTGTACATTCAATAGCTTTTGTTGTTGTTGTTGTTGTTGTTGTTGTTGTTGTTGTTGTTGTTGTTGTTGTTGTTGTTGTTGTTGTTGTTGTTTTGTTTTGCGCTCGTTCGCTTTGAACTCAAGATGGTCCATACACACTACTTCTAGTAGTGCTGGACTGAACTTTGTGTGTGGATTAGCTTTCCCTATTAACAGTGTCCCTCACCATCAGGTCAACCCATTCCGACTTCATAACTTCTTGTAATTTGCGTCCCCGAGTCAAGGACGATAGATCAATATTTTAGTCCAACTGTCCGGTGCAGGGGTTGAACCCCTTACCTCGGCACCAGCACATCGGATATTTAAGACCCCGCGTTCTTATCCATTCGGCCATGCTGACCTACATTCAGTAGTTTGCATATGCTTTCTGAACGAAAAGTCAACGTTTAAGTAAAACTTAATTGGTGTGCAGGGGGTTGAACTGTTTACCTTGCCATGAGCGCACTGGAAGTTCAAGACGACTGTTTGACAATAGTTATATATGTATAGACTCATCGGTACTTGATGGGTGGTGCCAAGTGCCGAACTTGGACCACATGACGGAATCATTCCAACTGGTCCGCCATCTTGGGATTTGTCCAGGGGAAATATTTCTAATGGCTCGTACAAACACGTTACGATTTACAGATCTACTATGCACACAACCCACAAGTCCGTTGCGTTCTTAGACAACACAGTCACTTTTCTTGTAGAACAGTTATCAACCGCCGGTCATACACCGACGGCTACCTGCCGTTCAGCGTTCTGCATATGACCAGCACACCCACTGACTACCAATATATAATGTATGGTTAATCTAATCGTCAATAGGAACTTTAGTTGATACATCTTATAGATCTTACGAGTGTATAATTCACTTCTTAACGTGCTCAATAGTTCTACTCACGCATCTCACTTATGACCAACAAGACTTTGTCACGGCGTGTCTCTGCCCGCCATTCTAGTCGAGGTGTTCTCAAAACTGTGTCAGCTATCTCACCACCGCTTGTCGGCGTTTACGGCCCCATCGTCAGGTGTCAGCTTCACTGAGTTGCTTTATAATCGCCAACTTTCACAACAGGAACATCCTTTAACTTTTGAACTGCGTCTCAGACGGCTTCACCCGTTTCAAACGCTCTCCAACACTTTCATCGACCTTTCTCTTCCACGTCCCAGCTCCGCCTGCCGAACACCCGTTTTCCGGTCTTGGCCTGGGCGCAGTCATGTGACCACATTAACTCCGCCCACTCGTGCCCCGGTGTTCGCTTGATTTCTCACTGTGTGTCTTAGTGACATCGTTTTACACACTTGCTCTGTTTCTCGTATCCATCTCATGACAGGTGGTCAATATCGGGCCGACCGCCTCTCCTTCCCAGGATATATCCTGGCACCCATTTGAGGCTGTGTGAACTTGGCATCCCAGTTCATTGTTAGAAACAAACCAGCCTCGATGAGGTTTTGAGCACACGACCACCGGGTCTGCAACAACCGCTCTAGGCATTGCGTTATCTGATTTAGTTAGTTTACCCTTGATAAAATTTATCCATCTAATTCTTAGTCTTAATTTAATTCTATAGCCATAGCTTCTCGATTGTATGCACAAAGCAATGGCTGCTTGATTTTAATTCCCACAAGATTCCAGAACTATTTTTTTTTTTTTTTTCATATCCCTTACAGGACGCTGCAGTCAACGTCAGCATTTTCAGCTGCTGTTGATGTACAACGCTCAGTAGTTTGCCATTGCTTTCTGAGCGACCGGCTCACATATCCCTGTAAGTTACCGACGCGACGATAACCGCTACCGTTTCTCGCGCACATTACGTTACTCACGAGAATATACTATTTATGTTTAAAAAAACGTTTTGCATATCCTTTACAGGACATCGCTGTCAACATCAGCATCTTTCAGCTGATTGTTGATTTCTTGGCAATATTACGCTCAGTAGTTTGTCATTGCTTTCTGAGCGGCCGGCTCACATACCCCGTAAGTTACCGACGCGATTCGAACCACTGCTGATTCTCACCGTCGTCACGTTACTTACGAGAGTATACGAGATTATGGAGAAAAGTCGCTAATCTCTAGGCCAGGAAGCCGGCACTATTTATGTTAGCTATCTATAAATTCAATGCAAGTAGTGTTATCTAATCTAATTTATGGTATTTTTAATGGTATAAATTATAATTCTAGTGAGGTCTAGTGAAGCTTTCTTGATCATTTCATTTAAAATAAAAACATGTTTTATATAAAAACAAATATAAATTAAGTGGACATACATAGCTCGTACCTCTAATTAGAACAATTCTGCGTACAAAACATAGCCAACTAACAAGGGCCCTTGTAGGAATCTGCTGTTAAATGTTGGGACCTTCACGCTGTATAGGCCTGAGTGAAAGGAGAAATAGGTGGCAAGTCTTTGCCCAAAGATGAGACCTTACATCAAACCCTTGACCGACTGAGCTCATGTGATTGTCAGCGTTATACCAACATGCCAGCCTGAGTCTATAATACTTGTATGTTAGGGACAATCTGTTCAACCAAAGAAATCGTGTTCTGCTTCGTCGTGTTCCCCGGAAATGAATCTGAAGTCTCGACTCATCTGATATATGCAAGAAGACCGCTTTGCACTGATTTCGATGGCATAAGACGTCTTCAGATCAGAAAGTAATTTCACACAAATGTACTACAATGCCTAGTAAATCTCAAGTAGCCTAGTAAATCTCAAGTCTCAAGAGTTGGAACTCTTCGCTGGCTGCTGGGGATGGGGACGGAGCGCTTATGGGAATGTCCCGAATGCTGTGATGTCGGTTCCTAAATCAATCAATCAATCAATCAATCAATCAATCAATCTCAAGTAGCTTCCTCCGAAGCCGGAGAGTATCTGCCTGCATGGCGAGGAACCACCAGTCTGCACACCAATAAGCCAGACATAGGACAACGGATACTCACGCAAACCTCAGGTCCGGTATGACACCACACTGATGTTGGACAACAGGATGTTTTCATCCGACATACAGGACTTCACGCTGGAGTTCACAGCCAGCGAACACAAGCAAGCAAGCAATCTCAAGTAGTCAATAAATGCTGGGTTGATTACAACGTCCTGCAGAAAGACATGCAATTAACTTGCATATCAATATCTTAAGCATACTTACCTGAGGCGCTGAAGTTTGATATAGGCACGTTTAAGACGTGGGACATGTGACCCAGCACGGACACGATGGCGAAACCTGCATAAACACTCGTACTTTCACACACGATCACAAGCAGTATGGAATCCCTGCATGGATGTAGACATCGAATTTTCAGTAATGATTAGCACGCATAGCAGACACATGTGCAGAAGTAAATATTCTTTCTCAAATGCATATTTCCTCCTCCCCCCTCCCCCCCCCCCCCCCCCCATAAAAAAAATAAATGCACGTTGAAGATATTCTATTTGGAGTAGATAGTGATTGAAAAGTTATTAGAGCAATGTTAAATTACACTCTACTGTTTACGAGTTTCAACTTGCATGCTGAGTATCATAGAAAGCTAGGTATTCAATATACAATATACCCCTTTGTAATAGTGGGAACAGAAATATCGGAACTACAATATAGTGAACAAAGATTCTTGTTATGAGCAAGGTTCAAAATAGGTATTCAATATACAATATGACTCCTTTGTAATTGGGGGAACAGAAATATCGGATCCTCGATATAATAATGAACACACATTCATGTTATGAACAAGGTTCAATAAATCAATCAGGTGTCGCCTTCACAATGAAGGTTGGCTGCAATGGATCTCCCAAAACTGACTAGAACTGTCTAATTGCTAAAGCATAGATGTATTTGAGCAATCGTTAATTAAACAGATATCTTGAAATCGCCGAATTCTGACATAAATTACAGAAAGGTAGTGGTTTTGAATATCTACGTTCTCTGTACATGGACTTCGGAATATGATAACATAAATTAAAATTATCGCTATCTCTGAAGTCAGAGCAGGTTTGCCCGAAGTCGAAGGACACTGGTAATAGGGAAAGCCAATCCACGAGCAAAATTCAGTCCAGTGCTACTAGAGTAGGATGTAGGGACTACGCTTGAGTTCAAAGCAAACCAGAGCAACACACACACACACACACACACACACACACACACACACATTGCTCTACAACAGCGAAAGCAATCAAAGCCTTTATGTATTCAAACAGATAGAAGTACAGATCAGAGTACTAAGAGCGTGCATAGATACCGCTGCAGCATTTGGATGCAAAACTTGAATATTAGAGTACTAGATATTGAGGAACTTGGACATTGAAGTATCTGGATATTGAAGTACTTGGGTATTGAAGTACTGGATATGAAATTATTTGGATATTGAAGTACTGGATATTGAAATACTTAGATACTGAAATACTGGATATTGAATTACTTGGATATTGATGTACTGGATATCGAAATACTTAGATTTTGAATTACTTGGACATTGAAGTACCTGGATATTGAAGTACTTGGATATTTATGTACTGGATATTGATTTGCTGGATAAGAAATACTGGATATTGAAGTATTGAATCTTGAAGTAATCAGCTTAAAAGCACAAATCCGCATTGTAATATAAATGTTGCAGAAGAGTATTAAGAATCCATCAGACAGGGGGGGGGGGGGGGTAGAGAGAATGAGAACAATCAAATCTATCTAACAGGAACTCAACACAGAGGAATAATAGTTGTGAAAAGAAACATACAGATGAAAATGATATATCGAGGATCTCTTGGCAAGTTTTATGTTCAGTAGTTTCCCATTGATTTTTGAAAGACCGGCTCACATACCCTCCGTAAGTAACCAACGGGACGTGTTCCGCTGCTGAATCTCGCGCAGCTGTGTTTCGTACGAGAGTATACGGGATTACGAACAGCGTCCTTAATTTCTACGCCAGGGAGACAGAAAAAAAGACATTATAGCAGTCTTTCCTCTTGAGTCTAAGTCGGCGCATAGGGCAGAGGTCATGGCTCTCCATGTCTGGCGGTTAGCTGCTACCTGTTGTAGATCCTGGATGTTCACTTGGCCGTTGAATGAGACATTACAGTCTAGAAAACTCATGATGAAGGGAAGTGAACTGCGGAGAAGTGAAAACACCACATCGTAGATGGACTTAGGATGTGATAGATCATTTACTCAAAAATGCAACAGGGGCTTGGCAAGTGGCTTATGAAAGAGGGAAATTTCGAAAGACTTTATGAAGGCAAAGTTCCTTCACAGGGCAGGCCACTGGGATTTGATACAAATATGTGGGACGCAGATGCGCAAAGGCTAGCAAGATGCAAGCTTGCCTGCCGGCAGTGTGACTATGTCTTCGAATCCCCATCCTTTTATCTGGAACGCACAAGACAAATTTAATTGAAGGAAACAAACTGCAGGGCAAACGAAACAGCGGGAGACCTAAAATCACAGAGAGACGATAATTGAAGACAGAGATGAAAATTGAAGGACGTGGACGGAGCTTCATGAGATAGTAAAAGAAAGGACAGTTTGCAGTTACTTGGTTGAGGGTCTTTGCACCAAATGGGGACAAAAGACGAAAGAAGAAGTTCCCGTGAATTCTGCTATTGGATAAATATTAACTAACAACAGTAACATCATCGGGAAAACAAAGCGCCTCGTCAACCAACACAGAACTGGCACTATTAGCCACCGGACGCTGATGAATATGCTGGGGGGAGGATCTGAGAACCTATGGACATGTCCGGAGTGCAACGAAGATACCCCAACTGATAACTGATAGCTGATAACTGATAACTGATAACAACAGTAACATGTTAGGATGGATGCTTACTTGAGGCAGTTGTTATTGAACTTGTTGTAGCTGGACGTAGTGATGATGCCTCCCCCAACTACTCCGAGTGAGTAAAATGCCTGCATTATTGCTTCCAGCCATGGCTGCAATTGCTGAAGTTTTCTGGGGTAAATTAAAAACGTTCCTTTAGGAATACAGACACACATTCATGTGTATTTGCTTTAGTTTAGCTTTATTAAATAATCACTTTAATTGAACTCTGGTGTCTTGATTAGTGTTTCAGTCACCTCTCATAGTCTACACGAGGAGGCTCTCAACACAGCACACAAACTCAAGTATGCTGACAAGAGTTGAAATGTGTGTGTCGCATATGCTATAAATATTCTTCTGTTGACAGTTTTTCTAATCTTTGAAATGTTGTTTCAAATTTTGTGGTGATTATTGTAATGATAATAGCTGCAACAATTACATATTAAAGTTTATAAGTTTTGCGTATCCTTTTACAGGACTTAGCTGTCAACAGCAGCATCTTTCAGCTGTCTGTTGATCTCTTGGCAAGATTACGCTCAGTAGTTTGCCATTGCTTTCTGAGCGGCCGGCTCAGTATCCGCAAGTCACGAGCGGGGGTCGAACCACCTCAGTTCTCGCTCCGCTGCGAGACTCTGCGTGATAAACGGGATTACAGAGAGAAAGTGTTGTATCCCCACAGCCAGAGAGACCGGCACATATTAAAGTATTGATATAGAATACACATTTTTATAAAGTACACAAGCAAACCTGAAATCTGGCCAGATGAAAAACCAAATCCCATTGATAGCTCCTGGTAGGGTGACGCCCCTGATAATTAGAACCAGGATCAGGATGTATGGTAGTGTTGCCGATATGTAGACAACCTGCAGAGTTATGAGGGGTTTGTTTACAATATGCATCAGGCAGGATGACATTACTTATTTAACAGAATTAACATCAGGCTATCAGAGAAAGTAGAAAGCAATGGCAAACTACTGAGCGTAATCTTGCCAAGAAATCAACAATCAGCTGAAAGATGCTGATGTTGAAGCCATGTCCTGTAAATGATATGCAAACACATTTTTTATCAGAGAAAGGGATGGAAAACAGAGACGAACATGCGCACAAAGACAGACAGTCTTGCCAACTGAAGCGGGCGATCATACTTCTCCGCATCATGTGGCCCCAGCCAGATTGTGCCAGATCCATGTAGTGATACTGAAAATCCAATAACGACATAGGTGGTCACAAAACTGAAATTATAATGACCATAAAGAGATTAATAATCCCCATAACATTAAAGTGAGGAAATTGAACATTATTCAGGAAGTCATTATTAGTGGTAAACAAGTTCGGACCTGGGGCATCTTGATTATGACAGAGACGTTTTCTGGAAAGTTTGTTATGGGAGTGAGGTTATGCAAAGGATATGCTACTGAATGAATGCCTTTAAAATCTTTTAAAATACAAACTTCCGACTTTACATCTACGTGTCGCTGACGTGACTGGTAAAAACGTTCTTGCAAATATATTTGCACTAGTTCACATTGCGAGGTTCTAAAATTTAATTTTTATGAAACTATACGAATTTTCCTTTTGATCCCCTGTACTAAAATCCGCAAATAAAGGCATTCATCGTGTTTTAGACACATTATGAGAATACTGGAACATGTTGTGACAACGGGAAAGATTTGTGGAGAGAGAGACAGAGGAAGACAGCGTGACATTTTTTTTGACATTCTTGTGTCATAGCAAGGAAAGGAGTCAACACACGAATTAATCCATGTCATCAGAGATCGCATGTTGTTGAGAAGCATGATTGCCCACGCTAGCCGACAAGGCACTGGATGATGATGATTCTGTACATGCACACATGCAAGAAATTGTGTGCAATATACCACAATTATAACTTAACGCTCTATAGTTAATATAACCTATATAGCGTAGTGGCTACCCCCTCGGTTGATTGTC
This sequence comes from Cepaea hortensis, assembly GCA_963921405.1. NCBI lineage: Eukaryota > Metazoa > Mollusca > Gastropoda > Stylommatophora > Helicidae > Cepaea > Cepaea hortensis. The sequence continues at coordinate 84,858,755 of OY992889.1, read as the reverse complement.
GTGGGTTTGAACCGCATTTGGATTTGAATTTTTTAAACTAACCATGTCGACCCAAGAAAATATCTAACGCCGGCCGGCGCGATACTGACCACATCAGCCATCGAGTGGCGGTTGGTCTATAACGATATGGCCTGGCACCACATGTCCGATACATTTTAAGGCTGGTAAGATCTTTTACATTACTTCTTGCAACGGTTAATAAACCAGAACACGTTACAATTACAATTAGAAGAAATCATGTGCAATGTTTAATACACTCCTCGCGCCGCTAATTGTTAAGTGAACCGATTCAGTTTTCTTCCTGGGCATTAACTTGGAGTCTCTTGACACAGACATGCCCAGACACTGGGGAAAATATGACCAAACTAGGCCTGATCCCAGCCTGACCGTATGTGCAGTGTTGAAGCCTAGACTGGGTAATCTGACTGTGGATAAAACATGACTAAACTAGTCCTGATCCCCGCCTGGCCGTATGTGCAGTGTTGAATCTTGGACTGGATGATCTGACTGTGGATAAAACATGACCAAACTAGGCCTGATCCCCGCCTGGCCGTATGTGCAGTGTTGAATCTTGGACTGGATGATCTGACTGTGGATAAAACATGACCAAACTAGGCCTGATCCCCGCCTGGCCGTTTGTGCAATGTTGAATCTTAGACTGGGTGATCTTAATATGCCTCTTTGCAAACGTAAAGTTCCAGTACCGGTCTTGAACGTCCTGTTGGTTTCCGACCTTGGAGAGAGATAGGAGAGCCTTGAAAGACAATCCGTGGGAAGTTTGCTTTGGTACCAGGTCGGGAAAAACGTCTACACACAAATAACTTCGTTGATAAAAACAAACCCTCTTCGAGGTTTAAGTCATCTGAAAGTCATAACATACGACTTAACAATTAAAACGCAGTCTTTCATGTGATTCACAACACACCAAACAACAATTATGTAACAAACAAACACACCAACGAACCAACCAACAAACAAACCAACCAATAAACTACTCACCAACCAACAATCCAACAACCAACCCACAATCCAACAACTAACCAAACAAACAAATCAAGAAACTACCCCCCAAAAAACAATCCAACAACGAACCAACAAATCAATCAAGAAATTACCCACAAACCAACAATCCAACAACCAACAAACAATCTAACAACCAACCAACAGTCCAACTGCCAACCAACAATCGAGCAACCAACCAACAATCGAACAGCCAACCAACAATCCAAACACCAACCAACAATTATATAACAAACACACCAACGAACACACCAAACGAGAAACCAACAATGAAACTACCCAACAACAAACATTGCAACCACCAACCAACAAACCAATCAAGAAACTGCCCACCAAACAACAATCCAACAACCAACGAACAATCCAAAAACCAACCAACAATCCAACAACTAATCAACAACCCAACAACCAACCTACAATCCAAAAACCAACCAACAAACCAATCAAGAAACTATCCACCAATCAAGAATCCAACAACCAACCAAAAAACCAACCAAGACTCCCCCGATATGTCTCCACCTTGCTGTGGTGGGGGGGGGGGGGGGGGCTTGTGTGCCCCACTGACCCCAAGCGCTATGCCAATAGATATTAAACTACATATTGGACAACTCTTGGAACAGAGACCAGACTAAGAGAGACACAACCTGCTGGTAGACTGAGGATAGCAGTCGAAAGCTTAAATCAGGCGCACGAAGCCACCAGTACTTGGTCCGGACACAAGCACTAAGGCTCTCAGCTGAGGGATAAGGCTGAACGCCTCTAAGCCATTAACCCTCAGACCTGAGAGCCGGGCCGATACAAACCTACCGAAGAATGGAGGAAACAGCTCTGACGGGCACAACGACAAGCACATGTCCGAATCGAAACCTCGCTGAGTGGATACCGCCTACAGACCCGTGTGAAATGTCTCGTCCGAATGTCTCTCGTGCTAGGAACAGGAGGATTGGGGTGCTGAGCACGCTGCATGCTTATAGTTCAGATACTTGTTTCGAAGGTTCTCAGCTGGGGGATAGGAGGGTTCCCCGGATGAGAGGACCTGGCCGTTTTTCGCTCACTGATGCATGGAGGTAAGATGCTGAGCCGGCAGCACATGTAGCCTACCTCGTGAGCGAGTACTAAAGGCAGAAAAGCGCCCTAGTCGTACGAAATGATTAAGAAAAATTGCTGTATCTATGCTCACATAGAGTGTAGTCAAAGGTAGAAAAACGTCTCAATAGCACGAAATGGAACGCTTGGCTAGCGAATCCATTGCGTGGTCCGAAGTCCGAAGCGAAAGCTTACCTAGTGGATGTCGTCCGCAGACTGTTCGTTCCTGGTTTGTGCTTGAGCGAATAGTGGCAAGCGAAATGCCCAATACATGGAAGTGAGGAATCAAAGCAGCCATGAGCAGGGCGTGGCAATACCTCGGGTGAGCCCAGTCTCAGAGCAGTACGTGCCGGCTCTGCAATAATGGAAGCCTCCTTGGATAGCAGGGAACGCCCATGGTCTGTATTTCCCTTCCCTTGAGGGTTGACCGTGATGTCTTTGACCGTTCTATCTTGACCAGCTGAGATGTGGGCGACATCACAACAATAAGTCTAACGTGCCTCGAAACCCGAGGAAGGTTAACCTGATCAAAAATGCCCGCCGAAGTCGGAAAAGCCGTCCTACGGGTGGCAAAATAAAAATTGGCACTACGCAATTACGTCCGTGTGAAATGTCTCATCCGAATGTCTATCGTGCTAGGAACAGCTCTAACTACCCAGTTTCCGAATGCCGCTCTTGCTCGGAACAGCTCTGACTAGGTAGTTTTCCGAATGTCCGTCGTGCCTGGAACAGCTCTGACGGGCACAACGACAAGCACATGTCCGAATCGAAACCTCGCTGAGTGGATACGGCCTACAGACCTGTCTGGTTTGTGCGGGGACGGCCCGGGGCGAACGAAATGCCCAATATATTGAAGTGAGGAATTAAAACAGCCATGAGCAGGACGTGACGATTCCCTCGGTGAGCCAAGCACCAGGGCGCTATGTGTCGGCTCTGCAATTATGGAAGCCACGCTGGATGGCGGAAAATGCCATGGACTGTCCCTGCCTTCCTTTGGGCGATGACCGTGCAGTCTTCGACTGTTCCAACTTAACCACCTGGGATGTGGACGGTACCACAAAAGTGAGAGTCTCCCAGGAGTGCTAACCTGGTCAAAAATGCACGCAGAAGTTGGATGAGTTGGCCCAAGGGATTCGGCCCACGAGTGCATAATAACTCATCGCAATCACATCTGAAAAAAAAAACACTCCTGATGAACGCAAAGAAGAAGAAGAAACCAACCAAGAAACCACCCACCAACAAACAATCCAATAACCAATCAATAAACCAATAAAGAAACTATCCACCAACCAACAATCCAACACCCAACCACCAGTCCAACAACCAACCAACAATCCAACATCAAACCACCAAACCAATCAAGAAACCACACATCAACCAACAATCCAACAACAAACCAACAAACCAATCAAGACACTATCCACCAATCAACAATCCAACAACCAACCAACAACCCTACAACAAACCACCAAACCAATCAAGAAACCACCCACCAACCAACAATCCAACAACAAACCAACAAACCAATCAAGACGCTATCCACCAATCAACAATCCAACAACCGACCAACAATCCAACAACAAACCAACAAACCAATCAAGACACTATCCACCAATCAACACTCCAACAACCAACCAACAATCCAATCAAGATACCACCCACCAACCAACAATCCAACAACGAACCAACAAACCAATCAAGAAACTACCCACCAACCAACAATCCAAAAACCAACCAACAATTCAATCAACAAACCATCCACCTACCAACAGTCCACCAACAAACCAACAAACCAATCAAGACATTATCCACCAATCAACAATCCAACAACCAACCAACATTCCAATCAAGAAACCACCCACCAACCAACAATCCAACAACAAACCACCAAACCAATCAAGACACTATCCACCAATCAACAATCCAACAACCAACCAACAATCCAACAACAAACCAACAAACAAATCAAGACACTATCCACCAATCAACAATCCAACAACCAACCAACAATCCAACAACAAACCAACAAACAAATCAAGACACTATCCACCAATCAACAATCCAACAACCAACCAACAATCCAATCAAGAAACCATCCACCAATCAACAATCCAACAACCAACCAACAATCCAATCAAGAAACCACCCACCAATCAACAATCCAACAACCAACCAACAATCCAACAACAAACCAACAAACCAATCAAGACACTATCCACCAATCAACAATCCAACAACCAACCAACAATCCAATGAAGAAACCACCCACCAATCAACAATCCAACAACCAACCAACAATCCAATCAAGAAACCACCCACCAATCAACAATCCAACAACCAACCAACAATCCAACAACAAACCAACAAACCAATCAAGACACTATCCACCAATCAACAATCTAACAACCAACCAACAATCCAACAACAAACCAACAAACCAATCAAGACACTATCCACCAATCAACAATCCAACAACCAACCAACAATCCAATCAAGAAACCACCCACCAATCAACAATCCAACAACCAACCAACAATCCAATCAAGAAATCACGCACCAACCAACAATCCAACAACGAACCAACAAACCAATCAAGAAACTACCCACCAACCAACAATCCAACAACCAACCAACAATCCAATCAAGAAATCACTAACCAACCAGCAATCCAACAACAAACAACACACCAATCAAGAAACTTCCCACCAACAAACATTCCAACAACCAACCAACACACCAACCAAGAAACTACCCACCAACCAGCAATCCAAACACCAATCTACATACTAATTAACAAACAACTCACCCACTAACAACTCAACAACCAACCAACAAATAACCCACCAACCAATCATCCCACAAGCAAACACACCAACCAACAGAACAATAAACCAATCAACAAACCAACTAACAAACCATGAACTAATCAACCAACCAATTATCCAACAAAAAATACACAAAACAACCAACCAAATAGGAAAAACAAAAATAGGAAACTGACCTGCAAACAATCAACCAACTAGCCAGCCGACTCAGTTATACAGTTTGCTTTAATCAACAATTGGCTAACCATCACTGGCCGGGCCTGCGACGAAGGTGTTACGAATCGTATTCAAAATCACGTACACCACGTTCGAAACACAGTGGTGGGTGATTTGAAGCAGACCGTCTTGCGTTAGTTTCCATACAATGGTATGAGTGCCGGTAATTCAGGAAGCAGTGGCAAACTACTGAACGTAAACTTGCCCAGGAAGCACAAACAGCCAATAAAATGCTAGAGATGACTGCTACGTCCTGTGAAGGATATGATTTAACCATCAAAGGATGTGAATATGTCATATGTTCATGACACAGTGTTTCTCTCCCACTGGCTTTCACACATTGTTAATGTACTCATTCACTAGGTCGAATAGTTTTAAGACTCGTGTTGAAGCCATGTGATCATGCCTTGTTAATATGTAAAGTGGTAGGACCAGGATCATATGTTTAGACCAAATGCATAGGTGGAATCGGTGGTCAGTCTTTCTTTAGCATAACCAACATAGCAGGCATGGAACCCACGTTCGACCTAGATAATAACATTGTCAGCGTAAAGTCCTAGCCATTACACCACTCGCCCGCCATGTTCTTCCGCTGTACTCTTTTCTTATTAACTCTGTCATCTCAGCCTAAGTGTGCCATCGACGCCTTTGCATCTTTGTGTGTTGCTCTTTATAAACCTGTCTTGTGTGATGCTCTTTATAAGCCTGTCTTGTGTAATGCTCTTTATAAACCTGTTTTGTGTGATGCTGTTTATAAACCTGTCTTGTGTGATGCTCTTTATAAGCCTGTCTTGTGTGATGCTCTTTATAAACCTGTCTTGTGTGATGATCTTTACAAACCTGTCTTGTGTGATCCTGTTTATAAACCTGTCTTGTGTGATCCTGTTTATAAACCTGTCATGTGTGATGCTCTATATAAGCCTGTCTTGTGTGATGCTCTTTATAAACATGTCTTGTGTGATGCTGTTTATAAACCTGTCTTGTGTAATGCTCTTTATAAACATGTCTTGTGTGATGCTCTTTATAAACATGTCTTGTGTGATGCTCTTTATAAACATGTCTTGTGTGATGCTCTTTATAAACCTGTCTTGTGGGATGATGTTTATGAACCTGTCTTGTGTGATGATCTTTACAAACCTGTCTTGTGTGCTGCTGTTTATGAACCTGTCTTGTGTGATGCTCTTTATGAACCTGTCTTGTGTGCTGCTGTTTATGAACCTGTCTTGTGTGATGCTCTTTACAAACCTGTCTTGTGTGCTGCTGTTTATAAACCTGTCTTCTGTGATGATCTTTACAAACCTGTCTTGTGTGCTGCTGTTTATAAACCTGTCTTGTGTGATGCTCTTTATAAACCTGTCTTGTGTGATCCTGTTTATAAACCTGTCTTGTGTAATGCTCTTTATAAACCTGTCTTGTGTGATGATGTTTATGAACCTGTCTTGTGTGATGATCTTTACAAACCTGTCTTGTGTGATGCTCTTTATAAACCTGTCTTGTGTGATGATGTTTATGAACCTGTCTTGTGTGATGATCTTTACAAACCTGTCTTGTGTGATGATGTTTATGAACCTGTCTTGTGTGATGATGTTTATGAACCTGTCTTGTGTGATGCTCTTTATGAACCTGTCTTGTGTGATGCTCTTTTTGAACCTCTCTTCTTCAATGTTCATAACATGGTAATTTGCCTTGTTTATGTTTACAACATTCATTTCACAATGTTTATTTTTCTTCCTATGTAAATGTATAATGCTCTTGATGAACGAAAGACGAGTGATTGGAAGGGCCGAATGTAAGACGGGCCTGCGCGCCCAATTTGTGACCCCAATAAAGTTGATTTGATTTGATTTGTTCTAATTTTAGAATGTCAGTACCTCTCTTCTTCTTGATCCCGATTTTCTAAAATCTTGTCGCTAAGTCTAAAATTCTTTCTTAACGTGAATAATTGTTATTGAAAAGTAATATATACTTGGCTCTGAACAATTAATTGATTTAATGGCGAAGGATAATATATCGAAAAATGTGCCCTCATATTTGGACAGAAAGACGATATATCGCCATTCTAGGGTCATTGTGTTGTGTGTTTGTTTCATAGTATCTTCAGCAATTTCAATGTTCAGTGACTGGAAATTTACATTATAATACTTGTTCATTTGTTTGTGTACCATGTTTGGTCCAAGCGTACTTTTTGTTTGTCACTGTATCAGTTAATTTAATCAATGTGATTGTCCAGTTACCTTTCCCACGGATCGCACGCCTTTAATGAGACACCCCATACAGATAACTTGGGCAACAAGCAGCGCCACCGTGTTGTGCCAGGGGATACCACCCATTGTCTCCAGTCCAGACGACAGCTCGAGAACGTTGTTTCTAGAAACAGTAAAACAGGAATGTTGTAATTGTTTAAATATTACTGTAACATATCTGAAATTAAATCACTACTTAAAAAAAAAAAAATCTGCCACTTACTGCCTATAATACCTTGCGGTGTAGGACAGGGGGTGGGGGGGGGGGGGGGGGGTTCTTGAGCCTGTGGCTAGTGGAGTCGCCGCGATCTGTGCAGATTAGAGTTTTCTTTTTGCCCCGGACAGAAAAAAACTCCACGCCTTACCGAGGACTCGAACCACCCGGGTCTGTTGTTCTAGCCACTCGGCCAGACGCTCATCATTACTTTAACTTGTATTAATTGATCTGACCTTCTTTGTTAGAGACATTGTTAAATTACTACTGTTAGAATTTACGTCGCCGAAAGGATTAAAGCGCACGCGCTTAAACTGATGGTCCCCTGGCTATTCAGTGGGTTCAAGCCACATACTAGTCAATTGGACTAAAATGTTGACCTCTCATCATTGACTTGAGGGCGTAAATTACAAGTTTCTCAGAAGTCAGAGTGGGCTCGTCTGTTGGCTGGGAGCACAGGTGATAGGGAAAGCTAATCTACACGTAAACATCAGTAGAACGCACTCACTAGTCTTAACAACTAGTAGTATTAGCAGTACGCGTGTGCACTACATTTGAATTCAAAGCGAAAACAAAGGGGCATAAAAAGAACTGTTAGTCTTAGCAATTAGGTAAACATTTTTTCCGCTGATCTAAAGTAAAGCCCTTTATTGTCATAAGATATAGTGGGGGATTTGACGTTTACTCTATCTATTCATAAACTGCCGGTCTCTCTGGCTGTGGGGCTACACCACTTTCTCTCTGTAATCCCGTTTATCACGCAGAGTCTCGTAGCGGAGCGAGAGCTGAGGTGGTTCGAGCCCCGCTCGTGACTTGCGGGATACTGAGCCGGCCGCTCAGAAAGCAATGGCAAACTACTGAGCGTAATCTTGCCAAGAGATCAACATACAGCTGAAAGATGCTGGTGTTGACAGCTAAGTCCTGTAAAAGGATATGCTAAAAAAAAAAAAATTCATAAACTGGTATACTCCGTGTGAAGTGGCTTGCATCACTCGACAAGAGGAAGGTCAAGAGCTTATTGATCTGTTTATTCATAAACTGTAAGTGCCGTGTGCAGTGGCAAGCGGAAGGTCAAGAGTATATAGTGGATTTTCTGCCCGGGGCATGCGGGGACATGAAGAGACTGGCTGCTGATGTGGGCGGTGACTATTTTAAAACAAAGCTGACGTGGTGCGGGCTATGTGTAACCGAGTGGGAAGTGCAACAAAACAGAGGATTCACATCTGGAGAAACTGATTCAGAGGGCAGTGAAAGGTGGGTCAGGACACACTCAATCCATCCATCCATCATGTGCCATGCTGGTAAACGTGGGCGGTTATGTTTTGCCATCTCACTCGATCACCAAAGTCGTGGACCAGCTCTGTGTTTCTGTCTCGACCATGCCACGAGGCCAAGCCATCCAGGTATTTGCTTCTAGGTCTTCCTCTTGGTCTGTTCCCTTCGATCTTACCAGTTGTCACCAAGTTCTCCAATTAAAAAATTTTGACTGTCTGCGTCTAATATCTCTAATCAGTTTACGATCTTCACTTGTTTCTTGAAGGTCCTGTTCATTGGTCTTTCTGGCTGTCCATGGTATTCTTTGCATTTTCCTCAGAAACCACATCTCTACAGCCATCAAATGATTTTCAGCTTGACTGCTCATTGTCCAAGCTTCACATCCAAAACGTTTAATTACTCTACCACTGGAATGGGACTCATCTCTGGCTAGTGATGAGGGGGACGTTCCCAGTACAGTTACGGTGATTCTTCATATCTATCATCGGTTGTGTGGCGAAGAGGTTACGCACGTAATTCGTAACCCGGCATACCGCGTTCGAAACACAGACGCAGACGATTTGGCATAAGACGGGTTGCGTTGGTTTTCATACAATGATATAAGAATTGTCATTCAGAAAGGAATAGCAAGCTACTGAACGTAAACTTGCCAAGAAATTACAAACAGCCAATTAATGATGGGGTTGACTGCGACGTCCTGTAAAGGATATGCTACTAACTGTTTAACGTTTCTATCTTCTCAGTGATCTAATACCACGCGTAACATTTTCCAGTAGCACATGTAATGTAATATTCAAAACATGTTTCTCATCACCATCATCATCACCTTCATCATCATCATCATCATCATCGTCATCATCGTCATCATCGTCTTCATCATCATCATCATCATCATCATCATCATCATCATCATCATCATCATCACCATATTTATCATCATCATCATCATCATCATCATCATCATCATCATCATCATCATCATCATCGTCATCATCATCATCATCATCATCATCATCATCATCATCATCATCATCATCATCATCATCGTCATCATCATTACTATCATCACCCGCATCAACAACATTCTCATCAGCAGCCTCCTTGTCACCAGTAAGAATGAATTAATGCAAAATTGAACTGTTAATGTAACACAGAGACATACAAAAACAAAAAGGCACTGCAACACAAATGTTCTGTAATACCCAAAGACATGGTGCAAAACTGACAATGCAACATATGTAAAGGCAATATAGAATATGTAAGAACATTGCAGAATACGCAAATATAATGCACCATATGTACAGAAAAATGTAGTCGTTAGTCGGGGTTCTAGCTTCACGGCTAAGGGTTATCCCAAAATGCTCGGTTCCTGGGAAAGTGTATATTATTTTAAAATGTCATCACTATCCTATGTGAAAATTTGGAACAGACAGAAGTCCCGACAAACCAACAGCGTGCACATGCATGCATGCATAAGACACTGTATTACATGTAGAGACAGTGTAACATATGTTTGGACAATATAGCATATGTTTGGACAATACAGCATATGTTTGGACAATATAGCATATTTTTAGACAATATAGCATATGTAAAATATAAATAGCTTATGTAAGGACAATGAAATCTTCTATATATAAAAAAGAGAATGTTTGTTTGTGTCTTTGTTTGTGTCTTTGTTTGTGTGTTCTTTATGCGTTCTTGAACGGTCCATCCGATTGAGATGAAATTTTCTACAGATGTTCTTCTCACTAACGCCGAGCCAACTGGCATAGTCTGTTAGTTTAAAAGCTGTTATTTACGTATTAAATCAATATTAAAAGGAAAGACGACTAATTAAGGGGACTTAATTAAGGGGAACAACAAAAGTTATATCAAGGGACATTA
>OY992889.1:84830489-84842989 GCA_963921405.1 Cepaea hortensis | reverse complement strand
TACTCGTAACTTATGTGTTTAACATCACACTGGCTTTCCTTCCCCCTTAATAATAGAAATAATAATAATAACAAAACCCTAGTATAACAGCCAGTTCCCTTTTGGTAGAGCAGTATATTCCACATAGCTAATAACAAGTGGCACACTATCATCTAATATTACTGAGTCGTGTAGTATTGATGTTCGCATTTATCCCATGCCTTTAATCTTTATAATGCATGTCATTTATATTGTTGCTGCTCTCTGTTAGCCTTGAAAGATGTATGACTGAAATAATGGATGAAAGTGAGTGATAGAAGGGCAGAATGTAAGACAGGTCTGAGTGCCCATTTCTTAAACCTTTTACAATAAAGTTCGTTCGTTCGTTCGTTCTTTATTTCGGAGAAGGTTTTCTGATATCCATTTTAGACCAGGTCAACCTACCAACCCAGGTACATTATTTTTAAATATCTCATCGTGGAATGAGTTCAAACACATCGTAAAGTAGCATTAAAGGGAATACTTACAGCCAGAACTCTTTGCTTGCGGAAACTCCAACTCGCCCTTCCTTCAGAACAGTCCCATTCAGTAGCTGACCATTAATACCGCCTGCTGAGAACATCGAATTATTCATGTTGGCTTCGGAAACATTGCTGGCAGCATCGTCTACTAGTTTGAACACGCAGAGGTCAGTGTTCCAGTTCTGATTGCAGACTGTCCACGGCAAAGGTGACCGCACAGAATGGGTCAGATATATCAATGACCAGGCCATGTACATGATATAGTACCAATGAAAAATGAAAGAATTTATGTTCATTGCCAGCCCAATACCTGTGAAATATATATATATATACAAAGTGTTTGTAAAGTCTCACTACACTTTGTATGTAGAACAGCTGTTTGTAGGAAAATATGTTTTCCGTCATGAAAACGCTGTCACACATCTGTATGCGAGATTCTTTTATAAAAAGATTTGTGTGTTAGATTCTGTTATACACACATATGCACGTAAGATCCTGGTTTTCACACATCTGTATGTGAGATTCTGGTTGTCACACATCTGTATGTGAAATCATGGTTATTATAATATCAGGATGTGATATTATAGTTTTCACACATCTATATGTGATATTCTGATTTTCACACATATTTATGTGATTATCTGTTTTTTCACGCATCTGTGTGTGATATTCTGGTTTTCACACATCTGAAATGTGATTTTCTGGTTTTCACACACATGTATGTGAGATTCTGGTTTTTTACACATGTGCATGTGGTTTTCTTGTTTTCACACATTTGTAAATGTTATTCTTGTTTTCACACATATGTAAGTGATATTCTGGTTATTACTCATATGTATGTGATATTTTGATTTTCACACATCTGTATGTGAGATCCTGCGTTAAACACATTTGTATGTGATATTCTGGTTTTCACACATCTGTAAGTGATATTCTGGTTGTTACACATGTGTATGTGATATCCTGGCGTTCACATATATGTATGTGATATTCTGGTTTTCACACATTTATTTATACTGCTTTGAGATTCTGGTATAATATTGTCTCTAACCAATCTGCAGCTTTTACCAGCATCTCAAAGAAGCGCCTCATTTGATTTTCTGTCCGTGCATGGTATTTTTGCATTTTCTTCGGAAACAGCATCACTGCTCTGATGACATGTTTTCTCCTTGCCTGCCTACTATTCACGCATACAGCAGTACAGACTCTAAAAACCCCCTAAAGTATATGTGTTTTTTTTTCTAATTACAGCTGATTGCTTTTAATGGGTGAAAATGTTTCCACTGGCAAAACACTACTTTTGCCAAGGAATCCATGGTTATAATATTTTTCTCGACACGTCAGTCTTATGCAGACCACTGAGATCTGGATTTGTCAGAACTCGCTTTCAATCGATGTTTTGATTGTGTTACTGATGTGATTATTTCTTGTCCAGCTTTTCGAATTTGCCCGTATATCTTTCTCTGTCTGCTCCGTGGCGAAGAGGCTACGGACGCAGTTCGTTATCCCGCATACCCATGTTCGAAACACAGTTGTGGGCTATTTGGCAGCAGACGCCTTATATTGTTTTTTTTATTTTTTTTTTTTATTTTTTTTATTTAATGAAATGGTATGGGTGCCAGTCGTTCAGAAAGCAAACTACTGAACGTAAACTTGCCCAGGAATCATGAACAGCAAAATAAATGCTGGTGTTAGTAGCTACGTCCTGTAAAAGAAATGCAACTACCTAACTTTCTCTACCTCTCGTTGTCTAGTATTTGTTCCACATAGGACCCATTTCTCTACCCCACCTCTTTTATTAATAAGTAAGTGAAATAGAGGGCCTTTTTACTGGCCTTCATGCCTATTGGTACATGGTTCTAGATCCATCTTTTGTACACCAATCGGGGCTGGTTGGGTGAGTTATTGAATATCACGGCGTCCGCATGTACTTCCCAAGACATTTCCTGAAAATTCATTTTAGGCTGGGTTCAACAAGGGGTCAAGGTCAATTTTAAAAACTCCCTTCAAGGAGATTCGAACATACAACCATCGGGCCAATTTTAAAATTCCCTCCAAGAAGATTCGAACATACAACCATCGGGTCAATTTTAATGACTCCATTCAAGAAGATTCGAATATACAACCAACGGGCCAGTTTTAAAATTCCCTCCAAGAAGATTCGAACATATAACCATCGGACCAATTTTAAACATCCCATCCAAAGAGATTCGATCATATATATTTTTCGAGCATACATATTCGACACTCAAGCGACTGTGCTCCCTTCTTCCGCTAACATGTCCCACACATTTTACTTATCTTTTCTTCATAGCTGTGATTAGTGATCATGCAACACGGCAACCAGTGGCGGATTGGGTGTGAAACTATGGGTTGCCAGGAGACAAAGGTACTAATGGTAAATTGTCATGTTTAACATAATATCATTGAATGTAAGAAAGAGAGTGCTGAATTACTATATTGAACCTGTTTTGCTGTATAGAAGTGAAACTTGGAATGTAAATGAACAAATTAGGTAGAACATGGAAGCAACATAGATGTGGTTCCTGAGACGAATGTTGCGAATTCCTAGGACTGCCAAAGTAACTTACAACGCTTGCCTGAAAGAGAGGCTAATGAAACTAGAACATTACATACAACAATAAGAAAGAGGCAAACAGTTTGCTTTGGTCATATGATGAGAATAGAGGCATTGGAGAATATCGTGACAACTGGAAAGATCGAGGGGAAGAGAGGAAGAGGCAGACCAAGAGAAATGATGCTGGATGAATTTAGACGGTGACATTGAAGAATATCATCAGCAGATTTGATCCAGAAAACCAAGGACCGAGATCTATGGAGAGTCATGAACGACTACGCCAGCTGGCAGGACATTTAATGATGATGATGAGATGATGATGATGATGATGATGATGATGATGATGATGATGATGATGATGATGATGATGATGATGAACGTAATATCTAATTTTTAAATATGGCCTCCTTCGAAATGGACCCACAAGGTAGACTTGCCATCGGGAATGCTAACATGATGACCAGTCGGCCACTGCTTTCAATACCTCAACATAAGCTTTTGTCTGTTAACAACGTCCGTAAACATTCTTCTAACAAACACCTGGCCGGCTTCGTGGCTTAGAGGTTATGACTTTTCTCCGTAATCTCGTATACTCTCGTGGGTTGACGTGATGACGGTAAGAATCAGCGGTGGTTCGAATCGCATCAATGACTTACGGGGTATGTGAGCCGGCCGCTCAGAAAGCAATGGCAAACTACTGAGCGTAATCTTGCCAAGAAATCAACATACAGCTGAAAGATGCTGGTGTTGACAGCTATGTCCTGTAAAGGATATGCCAAAAAAAAAAAAAAAAAAAAAAAAAAAACAAACACCTATCTATTGCGTTCAGTTTCTTCACTATCTTATAGTTCAAAGAAGTTAACTTGTAATGGTTTTTTAAACAGTTATTTGGATATGATAAATTACAACTATTAAAAAAAACTATATAGAATTGCAAAGACAAACACTAAACAATATCATCAGGATCATCATCATCGTGTGATGTGTCAATAAGATTGGACTTTCATGGTTTGACATCTCACATGATCTCAGGAGTCTTGGATTATGTCAGTGTCCTTTCTTCGATAGCGTGAGTTATCAAATACATAATATCCTAGACACCCATAGAGTTGTCAAAATTATAATGTACGAGGCATCCATATAGTTGTCAAAATTGTAATGTACCAGGCATTCATATAGTTGTCAAAATTATAATGTACCAGGCATCCATATAGTTGTCAAAATTATAATGTACCAGGCATCCATATAGTTGCCAAAATTATAATGTACCATACATCCATATAGTTGACAAAATCATCATATACTAGGCATCCATATAGTTGCCAAAATTATAATGTACCAGGCATCCATATAGTTGACAAAATCATCATATACTAGGCATCCATATAGTTGTCAAAATCATCATATACTAGGCATCCATATAATTGCCATAATTATAATGTACCAGGCATCCATATAGTTGTCAAAATCATCATATACTAGGCATCCATATAATTGCCAAAATTATAATATACTAGGCATCCATATAAACTACTGCGCGTAATCTTGCCAAGAAATCAACAAACGGCTGAAAGATGCTGTTGTTGACAGCGATGTCCTGTAAAGGATATGCAAAAAACAAACAAAGGGCATCCATATAGTTGTCAAAATTATAATGTACCAGGCATCCATATAGTTGTCACAATCATCATATACTAGGCATCCATATAGTTGTCAAAAACATCATATACTAGGCATCCACATAGTTGTCAAAATCATCATATACTAGGCATCTATATAGTTGTCAAAATCATTAAGAAATACACCTTGCCAAATGGTGTACCAGGGATAGTGGAGGCAATGACGTTACCTACTTCTTCTTTTATTGGCTAATGGTTAGCGAAGGCGTTTCACATTCACGAATACCGTGTTCGAAATTAGCTACAGACCATTTGGAAGAACAACACCTTGCATTTATTTTTAACAATGATATAAGGTCGATCATTCAGAAAGTACGAGCAAACTACTGAGCTAAAGTTGCCTAAAAATTGTGAACAGTCAATAACATTTGGGGGTTGACTGGACCGTCCTATAAAGGACGTTCAACCATTTTTTTAAAACCTTAACTCACCACCCAATATCTCCAGACATGGACTATGAAATTAATAATCTGTGTTAATAACGCAGCCATTTACAGGTAATATAAAAAAAAGTAAACATATCAAGTGATCGATATATGCCTCGGATATAGAAAAACTATATAAACATCATAAGAGAAAAGATCAAATAAACGCTAACGATCTAGCTCTTAAAACACAGGTGTTGCATTTGCCGTGGATATCATCAGATCAGCTGTTTAACCTACGCAACATTCTGAAAATGGTTACATTTCTGATATCCTATTACCTCAATCTTTAGCTGCAAACAATACTCATCACTACACATATGGTCCGTAGCACTATCTGGTTCTGAAACATGGTCTTCCTTAAGCAATAATAACATGACAAGATGTAGGAAGTAAAATAGGATGTGTTATCACAGGCTGCCAAAATAAGTGAGCAGAACAGAAAATAGACCAATTAAACATATTATTGAAGGCTGCAGGGGGAAAGTAGACCAGTATTTTGAAATATATAAAAATTACGAAAGGGCTTCAAATTAAAATCTTAAAAGTGTGATAGAAATTACAATAACCATGTCATTGTCTTGTAACCTTCCATATTGTTGTTAAGGATGTCAAGAGTGTTAAGTACGTGACATCACGGCACATACGAAAACGGTGACGTCATAATGGCATTTTATAGATGGCCACTCCACTTTTGACATGCACCAAAGAGGAGCAGCATTCTGTTATCCGTATTTTTATCAGTGAAGGGGTTAAACTTATAGAAATTCATCGTCGATTAAAAGTCCAGTATGGTGATACATGCCTGTCAGTCCAGCAAGTGTATGAGTGGAGTAAGAAGTTTCGACCCGTAATCAAATTCAACCGACGTAGACTTCTGAGTAAGGTGTCCCTTGCAACATGATAATGCTCTACCCCGTACTGCCCGTGCAACGGTTGAAACCATCGAAGACCTCAACTTTCAGTGTTTACTACATCCCCCGTACTCGCCAGACCTAGCCCCAAGTGATTTCTTCATGTATGGACAAATAAAAGAGTCATTGGGAGGAAAATGCTTTCATTTGAAGATCTCTAGTATTTTGTCTTGCGACAGTGTGATGCTAGGGCCCATAAAGATACCAAAGAATAGTAACACTGTAACATACCATGAATGTCGCAAGAGGCACTAAGGAAGTTTGGTATGACACTGGCTACTTCCTCACGTAGAAAACGTGATTGCAACACCCAACCAACCATAAAAAATGTATGGTTTAGTGTGATTTTGTTAGTTTCCTGTGAGCGACTGGGAAATGAAAGGCAGCAACAGAATTATACTATCTTGGTTTGGTCAAATTATGAAATATGCGAGACAACTTTATAAAATAAAATAAATATACAGGAACAGTAACAACTAATATCCAAGAAACATCTAAATACGTGTTAGAGGCGTGAAAGGACTTTGAAAAGACTGTTTTAGTGAATTGATAAGAACAAAGAGCAGACGATATCAACGACAATCTTCGGGCGGACTAAATAGCTGGTGATGATGATGGTGGTGGTGGTGATGATGATGATAGTGGTGATGATGATGATGATGATGATGATGATGATGATAATGATGATGATAGAGGTGGTAGTGATGATCATGATGATGATAGTGGTGATGATTATGATAGTGGTGATTATGATGATGATAGAGGTGGTGGTGGTGATCATGATGATGATAGTGCTGATGATGATGATAGTGGTGGTGATGATGATGATGATGATGGTGATGATGATGGTGGTGATTATGATGAAGATGAAGATGATGATAATGACGTAGAGAGTCCAAATTGTTGTTTGTGTTTCTTGTTATTATAGTAACTATTCCTACCAACATTATCGTACTTCCTATATTTAGTTTTTCTTTCTATTTCTCTCTCTCTCTCTCTCTCTCTCTCTCTCTCTCTCTCTCTCTATATATATATATATATATATATATATATATATATATATATATATATATATATATACAAACACACACACACACACACACACACACACACACCATAAGATCCGGAGTACGACAAGGTTGGGCTCTGTCCCCTCTCTTGTTCATACCATATATAGACAACATATGTAAAGAAACCAGCCAAACAGAGACCGCAAGAACACTGCATGATAAGAACACAGAAGAAGAAACATCTGCAAATTTAACTATTAGAGAACTCCTGTTTGCGGACGACCAAGCACTAATAGCAAAATCAGAAGCTGAAATACAAGACAACATGAATAGTCTAAACGAAATGTGTAGGGAACATAATATGGAAATTAGCACAAGTAAAACAGAGGTAATGACTATAACTAAAGAAGAAAAAGCAACAACGATTCACATAAACGAACATCCCTTGAAACAAGTAAAGAGTTTCAAGTACCTAGGAAGTATAATATCATCAAATGGCAAATCAGAAGACGAGATCGAAAATAGATGCAATAAGGCAAACCAACTCATTGGACAACTGGCACCAATACTAAATAACAAATATGTATCAATAACTACTAAGAATGCACTTTACAACACAATCATCCTACCAGCTGTATGTTACCAATGCCAAATCTGGACAATGACAGAAAAAGAGAAAAGAAAAATCATACCAACAGAAATGAGATTCATGAGAAGAATACTCAATGTTTCGGGAAGAAACAAGATCAGAAATGAAGACATCAGGACTAAAGTGGGGGTTATAGCTGCGCTAGATTTTATTTGAAGGCAGCAAGTTAAATAGTTTGGCCATGGACATAGGTTACCAACTAACAGTATACCATAACAAGCAATGATGTACAGACCAGATTGAAGCAGAGGAAGAGGCCGACCACATAAACGATGGACACAAGGAATAATAGAGTCCATGGGAATATCGATACTTGAAGCCCATAAGCGGGCACTTTCCCGCTGTTTATACTTCACCTCGACACCGCAAGGTACCAGAGGAACACGATGAGATAAGATGATGGGATGATATATATATATATATATTCCAATTCCAATTTTCAAAACGAAAATTCCAAATTCGGCCTCGTTCAACCTGCTTCCTCAGCGTCGGTTATTGTTGAGGTCCGTGGTTTTTGTGGGTTCATTCACCCTAATTCTTGTCTTGTGAGTCCTAACTAGGACTGGTTATGTTGATTTGTGTCTGTGACGTCAGCTGGGGGATCGGTCGGCGGCTATCCTTTCTGCACGTCTGTTCTTGTGGTTTTCTTTGTTGGTGCAGGCTCCTGGCTCGTCTGGCTTGACTGGCTGCAGTCCTTATAAGGACTTTTTATTAGGTCTATTAGTCTCCTGTTTTGTGTATTTTCTGTAGGAGCTTTTCGACGTTTCTATTTTCCTCCTTGTGCCTTTTTTCTTCTTCTAGTTTAAGCTTCTGTTGCCATTTGACTTTTTCCTCCGCGCTCAGCCATGGTTTTCTCTCTCCGTCTTCTATGTCGTACGAGTAGTCACTATCACATTCCAAGTGTCTCGTTGGGTATTCTACCGGTCTCCCGAGTTTTTTTTTTAATTTTGGGTCTCTTTTTTCTCTTTCAATCCAGCACCTTTTGAATTCCTGGTATCTGAGTTTCTCAATCCTTGCCGACTCTCCAAGGTAGGCCACTCTCCGTGTCGTCCTCAGGGTGCTCGTCTCGGTTCTCTTCGGATGTCTGGCGGGATATTGTCGTGGCTGGTTTGCTGGCTTTGTCTAGCGATTCCGGCTCGGTCTCTTGTTGGATGTCATCATGCGGTTTCTCTGTGTGCTTTTCTATTTCTTGTGCTGGTTTGTTTTGGGTTGGCTCCCTTTCAGTTGTTAGAATTTCTCTTACCGCTATGATGTCTCGCAGAATCTCTTCATTTATCTTTGTCATCTGCCTCATATTCTCCACCTCTTGTTTGTTGCCTTGCTTGATCTCCTTTATTTCGGCAAGAAGTTTCCCGTTGTCGCTGATTGGTGCCGATGTTTGCAGTAGCTTGACTTGCTTCTTTAACTCCTCAATCTGGCTTTGCAGTTGCTCTTTCTCGGGTTGTGAGATGCATGTTGCTGTCTCGCACCTCCGCATTGCTTCGTTGTATGGTGTCTTTGTGGTGATGGCGAACTTTAAGACGTCTCTGTGTCGTTGCAGGTACGGAAAGCCCAGGTATCTTGCTCCATGTGTGCCCAGGCAGTTGGCTCACTTTTTTGTTGTTGTTGGGTGCTCGGAAGTCCGTGTCCAGCTTAGCCAGCTGACACTCCTTAAAGGCGTGATGATCGGCGCAGTATCGGCAGATTTCTGTCTTACTGCGACACGTTGCTCTGCTGTGGCCGGCCTTCTGACATCTGGAACATTGAGTGATTCTTGGGATGAATCTCTCTGGTTGCTGCATTTTCTTGTTGACTGATACTGTGGTCGGCATTTCGCTGCCCTCCGTCGTCACCACTGCCAGTGTTGTAGGTATCTTGGAGTAGGTGAGGAGCCGCTCCGCCTTCAAGAATCGAATGTGAAGATTCTCTTCTCGTAGCTGCTTCAGGATTTCTTCATATGTCAGCCCCACTTGAATCCGCTTGACAACCCATCGGACTGTTTTTGAGTCGGTGTTCCCGGCTCTGGTGTCTTTCTCCTCCTTCTTCTCTGTTGTCTTGATTCTTGTCTGTATTGGGCTGACGATCGTCTCCCTCGTGGTAGCTTCAGCAATAGCTGTAGTATCAGGCTCTTTGATGCAGCTAGCAGATAGGCTCTACACGTTCTTCTTCTTGTTGTCGGCTCCCACGCTGCACATCTTGGCTACCGCGTGTTTCTTGTTGTTGGACTTTCAACGTGACATTTTCCCGCGAACCAGGCTACTTGACAGTATAAGGCGACTTGACTTGTTAGCGCTTCCGGTGCGAAATGCGATGTGACATGACGATATATATATATATATATATATATATATATATATATATATATATATATATATATATATATATATATATATATATATATATATATATAGAGAGAGAGAGAGAGAGAGAGAGAGAGACAGACAGACAGACAGACAGACAGACAGAGACAGAGACAGAGACAGAGACAGAGACAGAGACAGAGATTCTCTATTGAAGGCAGTGGCAAACTACTTAACGTAAACTTGTCAAGAAATCACAAACATTCAAAATTGATGGGGTTGATTGCGACGTCCTGTAAGGATATGCCGCTAATTTTAACTCTGTTATTACACCACGATCTGTCTTTCCTCTTCTATCACGTCTGCACTGTCTGAAGTGGTGTCACGTTAACTGCACAACCAGTCAATAGAGAGCTTATGTGGCCTTACAATAGGTTTTAGTTAACGGTGTCTGTGTTTGATAATTACTACAACTGCGCATAAATAACTATATTTTCTCTGTGGGACTTCATAATGTGAGGCTTAACTTAGTCTTTCTTGCTCCGTGCCTCCTACGCTAGCTCATGTTTTAATGTTTGTTAAGCCTCGTTTTCTGACTAGCAGTTAACATCCAGGTTGGTGTCGTGTTACTATATGTTATGGTTAGTGTAAGGAAGTAACTATTCGACACGGCATCCATGCATACTGTGTTTTCATGTAGTTTCTATAACGAGAGCTACTCGTATATCCCATGGCATGTTATGTAAAATGTCAGGTCTTAGTCAGATATGACTGATCATCCTACCATATGGCAGTAGATGATACCACCTGATTTATGTTAGCGCCGAATGTTATGCAGCGATTACTAAACCCGACACCCCATTATGTGCTAACGTCTTCGGCGGAGGAGTGCAATTGGGAGGGTACAAGCCTTATCCTGGTACGAGAAATGCAATCTAAAGACTATATGTGTGGAAGGCTGACCATATCCTAAGCCTTGCTTGACAACTAATCTAAGATCGAAGCTTCAACTGGCGCACAGTTAGAGCATCGCTTTGAATATCCGGCAGCATATTTGGTTTGTCTTGTTCCATATATGTTGGTGTTACCTTTCCTCTCGAGTAAACTAGGCAGACCGAGAGAGGGACCATGCTGCATGGGCAACACGTGGTCTCTACAGTTCAGCCCAGGCCTAGTGCTAATTTTGAAGCACAATGTAACGAACTATCGTCTGTCAAGACTGCAACAACAACAACAACAACAACAACAACAACAACAACAACAACAACAACAACAAAACTTTATTTTAAAAGAGTTAAGAATTGGGCACGCAAGCCCGTCTAACATTCTGCCCTTATATCACTCTCTTTCATACATTATACCATTCACATATCATTCAAGGCTAACTGACAACAGCAACAATATAAAGGATATGCATTATAAAGGCATGTGAAAAATGAAACATCAATACTACACGACTCAGTAATAGTAATAACTGGTGTGGTACTTGTTACTAGCTATGTGGAATATACTAGCTTACCAACAGGGAACTGGCTGTTATACTAGGGTTTTATTATTATTATTACTTCTATTATTAAGGGGGAAGGTAATCCGTACTGAGATAGTGTTCAAATAATTTGTGATTATATGTATAGGGATTGGTGATGTCTTTTATGTCATGTGGAAGATTGTTCCACAGCTGAGCTGCAAAGTACGTTAAGCTTGTTTTGTATAAGTCTATCCTAGACTACGGAATGTGTAATATATTTAATCGTTTACTGTGTCTAGCATTATATTCAAACAATGGCCAAAGGTAATTTGGGGCATTCCGATGTAGGATTTTGTGAATTAGTTTGGCCTTATTGAAAAGCAGACGTTTGCGGAGTGGTAGTAACTGAAGGCGTTATGCAGGCTAGGATTGTCAGTTAAATGTTTGCTATAAATTAAACTCATGGCCCGTTTCTGGAGTGAGTAAAGTCGCTTGGTGCTTGAATTGGAACAACCGTCCCAGATTGTAGAGCAGTAGTCAAAATGTGTCTGTATGTGAGTCGTATAGAATATTTTCCTTGTGTCTTCATCAAGGACATTTTTAATTTTGGCGAGTTGGTAGACTTTTTTCGCTGTTTGTTTAGTGAGCGCTTGAACGTGAGGATTAAAGGTTAGGTTTCTATCAATGATGAGGCCTAATGTTTTGTGCTCAATTACACTTTCTACTGGAGCCGTGATAGAGTAATAGCTAGACGCTTGTCTGCCTGCCATAAGGTAATGGGTTCAAATTCGATTCGAGACAGACTTTTAAAAGTGACCTCGATTTCCAGGTCGATCTACCATAATATGGATACCAGGAAATGTCATGGAAAGCAAAGATGGCCGGCATAACATTGACCAAATCACCATGATACTGACCACATCACCATGATATTGACCACATCACAAAGACACTGACAACATCACCAAGACCCGGTCCACATCACCATGATACTGACC
>OY992889.1:84815489-84825489 GCA_963921405.1 Cepaea hortensis | reverse complement strand
AGGTGTGTTAACGATTGGTATTCACTCATGTAGGATACATATACCATTAGACTCCACCGAGCAATGTGTCTTAACTTCTTCCGTTGCGAAAGTTGCTGGCCCATCTCTCCACATCATACTTTATCCGGGATCGGATTTTTTAGTTGTTCCGGGTTCTTCATTCCAACCAGAGGAACCTGTAAAATAAATCATACAACTGGTGATAGCCTCCCCTTCACTGATCTCTATTAGATGATCGTGGGCATCGGCCTCGCTCAGAAAATATAATGTACCCATCAGGGACAGATGAACTGACCACATAGGTTATCATCAGGCCAAGACAAAAAAAATCAGCAAACAGAATGCGGAACCCCGCCCACCAGGGACACCTACGGGAAGATCCCAATTATCCTTCATTACTCAATTCTCAACTAGTAAAGCTTATAAACACTTCACTAATCTATTCTTAACTAGCAGAGTTAATATCACTATTCTTACTCTAACTAGTTTCCACTAACAGTGCTAATCATCACACTATAGTTTAACAAGGCCACAGTCTATATTAATTAGAACTAATAGACTATATTGACTACCTTATGTAAAAACCGCCTCATTCCCGGGATGGCTACTACACTTTGCCATAACGGCACATGCTAGTTAATGTTCAATTAATCTAACACTGTAGAGCTCTCCCACAAACACGTCTATCATAATCCACGGTTCTTGGTCAACTCCCCCCTAGTTGATCCCAACTCGGGTTTATATGGCAAACTCCTAAAATTGGTCACGTGATATGGGTGACGTCCTGCAGGTGTTATTTGCGCATATCATCCATTGTCAGGAAACTATTTTCCTGGCTTAAGTCCTGTCAAAGTTGTCAGTAATAGTTTAGATTCTCAAAACAAGCCAGCGAGTTGCTGTCGAGTTCCAACAAAGAGTTTTCCTCAACAAGCTGTCAGTAGCAATCTGCCCCTCTGAGTGATGTCCGGAAACTATATGACATATGGACTGTTTACTTCCTTGCTGAGTACTTCCGTTTTCCATCTGACTTGTCAAAACGATGTATGATTCAGCGCACTCACTTCCTCCTCACTCACCACCAAATGTGTATATGGGCTGACCCCACGGCTTCCATTTGTATTCAAATGTTGACAACCTTGTCAAGGCGATGTCGGGATTCGGCTCCCGCACTTCCGACAGTGGCCAATCCGTCAACCAGATGTACCAGTACAACTGTTATTTCTGCCCGACCTGTTTTGGAAACACGTGTAGCCACAACTATGAATGTTTTCTCTGTATTCGTTGAAACCCTTGTTGCTTAGCAGATAGTCCGGTTAATCAAAACATCCTCCCTAACAATTAGCTGGGTAAACGCACGGTTTCATTTTGTGACATAGGCCCCCTCTTAAGAGAGTAGTCCATCTCACTCTTCTCCACCGTGAGTTTAATCCAGATGATTCATTCTTCTTCTTCAGGAGCTGGGTGTCTTGATAAGAAATCCGCTCCAACATTTTCCTTCCCAGGAATGTACTCCACTGTGAAGTTATATGGTTGAAGTAACAACGACCACCGCATCAAACGGGCGTTGAGCTTCTGAGAAGTAGCCAGGAACATCAGGGGCTGATGATCCGACTGGACCCGAAACTTAACTCCATACAAATATGGCTGAAATTTTTGCACTGCCCATACAAGGGACAAGCACTCTCTCTCGACGGTTGAATAATTCCTTTCCGCCTGTAGAAGTTTCTTACTTGCGTATGCCACAGGTTTCAAAACCGAAGCATCGTCTTTTCCTTCCTGTAACAAAGCGGCTCCAATTCCAATCGCACTCGCATCTGTTCTCAACACAAATGGTTTGGAAAGGTCAGGAAGCTGTAATACAGGTTTGCTGACCAAGGCCTCCTTTAACTGACTATAGGCATTCTCACATTCTGGTGTCCAAATGATTTGGTCCGGGAATCCCTTTTTCAAGGTTTCCGTCAACGGAGCTCCCAGTTCAGTGAAATGTGGGATAAATTTGTGGTAGAACCCACACAACGAGAGAAAAGATCGCACATCCTTCTTCGTTTGTGGCCTTGGTGCCTTTCTGATTTTGTCCAGGTTCTTCTCTTCTGGGACAATGTGTCCTGGAGTGATGGTGTGACCTAGAAATTCCAGAGTCTGGTAACCAATCATGCACTTGGTTGGACGAGCAGTAAGCCCTGCTTCCTTGAGTCTATTAAACACTCTCTCCAAGGATTGTAAGTGGTCATCCAGGCTGTCACTGGAAATCAGAATATCATCCATGAATGAGATGATGGCTGGATCCTGTAACGGATCTAGTAAAGTCCTCATCATGCGTGTAAACACACTAGGTGCATTGCTGAGTCCAAAGGGCATGACCTTGAATTCGTAGTGTCCCCTGGGTGTACTGAAAGCTAACAGTGGTCGAATCTCCGGTTTGACTGGTATCTGATAGTACCCCCGACTCAGATCCACCTTTGAAAAGTACCGAGCCTTATGGAGCCTAGCGAATAACTGAGTTGGATTCGGCAAAGGTTCCACCTGAAACTGTGTATGACTGTTCAGAAGTCGGTAATCTATACACAACCTGTGTTCTCCACTTGGTTTGCGTAACAAAACTACCCCCGCATTGTATGGGGATGTGGATGGTGCAATCACGTCATCCTCCAGCAGTTTTTGTATTTCCTCCTCCAGGGCCTTTTCTTTAGAGAATGGCACTGGGTAAACCTTCTGACGAACCGGCTCCTGTGTGGTCAAAGTCATCTCGAACTCCACCAACCTCGTTCGTCCTGGTTTATCCGTCAGTATCTCCTTATGAGACTTGAGAACCTGGGTTATCTTTTCCCTCTCCTGTGAGGTCAGATCAGGGTTCACTTGTACATCCCTATAGGTTTCCTGGTGTACCAAGGGATATTCCCTGCCCTCGCTGGTTCCCACTTCCGTCTCCATTGCAACTGCCATTGCCATGAGGTGCGCTGCCTTGTCTCCGGGTCTCTCTTCGTATTTCCGCAAGAGATTGATATGGAAAATCTTCGACTTTCCCCGGATCCGGATTTGATAGTTGGTTCTGGATATCACCCTTTCCACGGGAAATGGTCCTTGCCAACCTATCTCCAGTTTGTTGTTTCCCGTTGGGAGTAGCAACAAGACTTTATCTCCCACCTCTAGAGATCTTTCTTTAGACCTACGGTTGTAGTAAGCCGCATGTCTTTTCCTGGCCTTTTTCAAGTTTTGATTTGCCAGAGTCCATCCCTTGTGGAGTTTTTCTTTCAGTTCCTCCACGTATTGATAGGATGAGATCACTTCTTCTGACGTCCCCTCTTCAGTCCAACTCCTCAACATGGCTTCCAACGGTCCTTTGATTGGACGACCAAACAGCAACGTGGCGGGTGGTAGTCCTGTTGAGCCATGAGGAACTTCCCGATAGGCAAAGAGTGCTGCTGGGATATATTCATCCCACCTATCAGGTTTTTCCTGCGCTAGTTTCCTGAGCATTGTCATCAACGTGCCGTTGAAACGCTCTACTTGTCCATTGGCTTGAGGGTGGTAAGGGCTGGTATGTATGTGGTTAGAGTGAAACACCCTAAATACCTCCTCCATGAGTTTTCCACAAAACTGAGATCCATTGTCCGTCAGAATTTGATCCGGAAAGCCTAATCTGGTAAAGGCCTCCATCAGTGCGTCCGCCACTCGTTTCGAGTCAATCGTGGTCAACGGTATAGCCTCACCCCACATTGTACAGCAATCCACCATTGTGAGTATATACATGTTCCTCTTCCTAGTCCTGGGAAGTGGACCCACGATATCGATGGCTACCCTCTCGAAAGGAGAGTTCATGATGGGCATCTCACCCAACATCACCGGTGCTGTCCAGTGTTTCGGTGCCACCCTCTGGCACTCAGGGCATGACTTCACATACCGACGCACGTCATCTGTCATTCCCGGCCAATAGTAGTGGCAGGAAATCCGCTGCATGGTGGCGGCAATACCCATGTGTCCACTAAAGGAGATGGTATGCCCCATATGAAGAATCTGGGACCGGTGAGCTTTCGGGACGACCAACTGACCGTATAGGTTGTCTCCCCTTCCTGCTCTCCTGTAGAGTATCCTATTCTTCATGTAGTACTGCCCCCGTCCTGGTGGATCAGCACTTTTCTGCAGCTTTTTGTAGCAAGGACGTAAAGTATCATCCTCACTCTGGGCAGTTCGTAGCTCCCCCGGCATTGGGTTAGTCACAATTGCGTCTGCCTCTTCCGTTTTCGTCTGAGAGCGAGTCTGCATTGCTCCCATATGGATTGGCTCCCTGGGCATTCCCAGAAAGACATACCGGCAACCTAGGATGACTGGAAAAATGGGATCGGTCAATACAGCGGCCTTGATGGTGCCGGTGACGTACCTTGACCGAATCTCCACATTAGCAATGGGCAACTTCATGGTTACAGCACTCTTCTGTGCAGGCTGTATATCCAAGGTTTCACCTGTGAATTGTTCTGGATGCACCAGATCCGCAGAAATCACGGCCTCCCCGTCCAGTCCTGTGTCGTATAAACACTCCACTTGACGACCGTTAACCTCTACCAATTCCACTACAGGTGGTTTTTCCTGGTCTGGAGTCTCTTCCTCGGCCTCGACCTGTTCGGTGGGCTCCACCTTAGGTTTCCCGGGGCACACGACGAATTGAGTGTCTCCTGACTTTCCCCTGCAGTCAATAGCATTGTGCGTATTCGACTGGCATTGGTTGCACCATTTCCCTGTCCTAGATTTTCTATTGCCAGACTTGAGTGAGCTCTCCTGGTGGCGAGCTTCTTTGTTGACCTTGGCATTTTCCGTGACGACCTCCTTGGAAGTCACTTGACATGCTGCGAAGTGAGGGTTCTTAGCCTTCGATTTGCAGTCCCTCGTATTGTGAGAGGGTGACTTACAAATTGAACACCACTTCTCCGACCACGGTCGTTTAGGTGTAGAGCTTGAAGTGCTCTTGCTTCCCTCCTTCTTCTTCTCTGAACTATCCTCTGATTTTTGCACATAAGGTTCCCACTTTTTTGTTCCTGAGTTTTTGGTTTTCTTCTTGTCATGTTTCTCTTGACTTTTGGAGTTGGTTGAAAGGTTTTCCCCTGCCTCCCCATGTACCTCGACGAACCGTTCTGCTAATTTATTCACGAGGTCAATACGTTCTGCTCCTTGTTCTCCCAGGAACGTCCTGAGAGGTTTAGACATTTGCTTCTTCAGCTGGTCGACCACCATGAGCTCTTCCAGACTCTCATAGTCATGTGCGAACCCAGCCAAATCCATCCACTTGTGGAGATAAGATTTTAGACGCAAACTGTAGGCAGCAAACAACTCCCCCGGTTCTCGTTTCGCTGCTCGAAATTTTTTCCGGTAGGTATGTGACGTAACCTCGAATCGTTTCAGCAGAGCCGTCTTTAACTCGTCATAATTGTTCTCATGTCCTGGTGGCAGGCGAGTATAAACCTCGTAACCGGTCCCGCGTAATCCCTGGGATAGCTTAAGATTCCATTTGTTACGCTCCAGACCCATAGCAACTGACATAGCCTCGAAGCGTTGAAGGTATTGGTCAATCTTCTCTTTGTCCTCCTCGTAGACCGCCAAAGGAAACTTCATGGCATGGTACCCATGTCCACCTACTGGTGTTGATCCTGGGATGGAGGAACCTCCAACTGCTCCCTCAGTTTCTCCATTAGATTGACTCTTCAACTCGAGTTCCCTCATCCGGTACTCGTGCTCCCTTTTCTGTGCTTCCTGTTCAGCTTCTAATTTCCTAGCTGCTTGTTCAGCTTCAAATTTCCTAGCTGCTTGCTCAGCTTCCAATTTCCTAACTGCTTGCTCAGCTTCCAATTTCTTAGCTGCTTGTTCAGCTTCCAATTTCTTAGCTGCTTGTTCAGCTTCCAATTTCTTAGCTGCTTGCTCAGCTTCCAATTCCATCCTTCTCAATTCCAACTCGGCCTTTCGATCTTCCCTTTCTGCTTGACGATACTCTCTCTCCACTTCCTGTATGTAATCCGTTAGAGCAGACCCCGACAATCCCATGTCCTCCCCCTTTGCCTTTAATTCTAACGTGGTAAGTTTAGGGGTGGCCATTATACAGAGAGGTAAGCTAGCAGGTCTAGTACAATATAACTGCAAATTACTATACAGATATATGAACAAGTACTATAAATCTAGATATTACTACACACAGCACATTCACTCAGTGACAAGAGTAGAATCAGGACCACAGACCTATGCAGACGTGTGAAGTGTGAACAGGTAAAATATTAGTCCTAACCCCTATCCACATTCACTCTAGCTGGATTCTCCAAAATGATATCTCCCTCTTATAACTAAGGATTCCGTGTCAAAAGACCCCGCCGTCAGAAGATCCCACTGTCGAAGGTTCCTGCTTGCAGGAGATCTCGCTGTCAAAGGATTCCGTTTACGGGAGATCCCGCTGTCTAAAGATTCCGTTTACGAGAGATCCCGCTGTCCAAAGATCCCGGACGAGCCCCCAATAATGTCGTGTCCTCCTTTAAAGTGTCGTCCCTGGAGTGAAGAGAGTCGACACCCACATTATAATATTTTCTTTCCCTCTCAATATTCTGGAGAATCCACCAGCTTCCGTCCAACACACTCCATCAGCCTATGGACACCTTTTCCTATCACTCTCTCACTGTCGTACTATGCCCCCCTTCTCATACTTCCCCAACGCAACATACTCAACAACTATTGCTTCTAAAAATTAATAAAGACTAATTTATTAAAAGAAAAGTGTAACGTATATGAGACGTGTATGCGAAGAAAAAAGTGTGTCGTGTATTATAACATAAATGTGTATGTCAGCCTTCAAAGTTCAGGATCATAGTGTACACATCATGGCAAGGATCACACGACATCATTCGAGTCAGTACGAATAACCTCACCGAAGTCGTATCCTTCTCTCCAGACATGTCCTCCTCCAGGAACTCTGATGACCATGAGATCTGAATCCCATGTAAATATATAATCCGTGGAAAAAAACTGTTATTGTTCCTAACACAACTGTTCCTAACAGTTTATAGAAACTCTGGCTTCATAATTCCGGCGCGGTGAAAACAAACATGGAACACTGTCCTATGAACAAGACTTTTTGTCTCTTGATAAATGTTCACTAGTTCTCACTATTAAACAGTTATTGTATCTAGAATAAAATGGCTTGCTTTATTCACTAGATATAGTCTGAAAGTTCTGATTTCCTTGATACGTGGCACAACTACACTTCAATGTTTGGTTTCATCTAATGTGAACATCAGTTCCTACTGATCTAGTTCCACGTGGGCTGAACCTCCATCACTTCAGGTGTGTTAACGATTGGTATTCACTCATGTAGGATACATATACCATTAGACTCCACCGAGCAATGTGTCTTAACTTCTTCCGTTGCGAAAGTTGCTGGCCCATCTCTCCACATCATACTTTATCCGGGATCGGATTTTTTAGTTGTTCCGGGTTCTTCATTCCAACCAGAGGAACCTGTAAAATAAATCATACAACTGGTGATAGCCTCCCCTTCACTGATCTCTATTAGATGATCGTGGGCATCGGCCTCGCTCAGAAAATATAATGTACCCATCAGGGACAGATGAACTGACCACATAGGTTATCATCAGGCCAAGACAAAAAAAATCAGCAAACAGAATGCGGAACCCCGCCCACCAGGGACACCTACGGGAAGATCCCAATTATCCTTCATTACTCAATTCTCAACTAGTAAAGCTTATAAACACTTCACTAATCTATTCTTAACTAGCAGAGTTAATATCACTATTCTTACTCTAACTAGTTTCCACTAACAGTGCTAATCATCACACTATAGTTTAACAAGGCCACAGTCTATATTAATTAGAACTAATAGACTATATTGACTACCTTATGTAAAAACCGCCTCATTCCCGGGATGGCTACTACACTTTGCCATAACGGCACATGCTAGTTAATGTTCAATTAATCTAACACTGTAGAGCTCTCCCACAAACACGTCTATCATAATCCACGGTTCTTGGTCAACTCCCCCCTAGTTGATCCCAACTCGGGTTTATATGGCAAACTCCTAAAATTGGTCACGTGATATGGGTGACGTCCTGCAGGTGTTATTTGCGCATATCATCCATTGTCAGGAAACTATTTTCCTGGCTTAAGTCCTGTCAAAGTTGTCAGTAATAGTTTAGATTCTCAAAACAAGCCAGCGAGTTGCTGTCGAGTTCCAACAAAGAGTTTTCCTCAACAAGCTGTCAGTAGCAATCTGCCCCTCTGAGTGATGTCCGGAAACTATATGACATATGGACTGTTTACTTCCTTGCTGAGTACTTCCGTTTTCCATCTGACTTGTCAAAACGATGTATGATTCAGCGCACTCACTTCCTCCTCACTCACCACCAAATGTGTATATGGGCTGACCCCACGGCTTCCATTTGTATTCAAATGTTGACAACCTTGTCAAGGCGATGTCGGGATTCGGCTCCCGCACTTCCGACAGTGGCCAATCCGTCAACCAGATGTACCAGTACAACTGTTATTTCTGCCCGACCTGTTTTGGAAACACGTGTAGCCACAACTATGAATGTTTTCTCTGTATTCGTTGAAACCCTTGTTGCTTAGCAGATAGTCCGGTTAATCAAAACATCCTCCCTAACAATTAGCTGGGTAAACGCACGGTTTCATTTTGTGACACATGTAGAAGGAAAAAACAGTTTCCACCTTGTTCAACCGGCTTCTTCAACCTTGGTTATAATTGTGCTGGTTCATAGTCGGGTCTTAGTTTCTGTTTTGTTTGTTCCTGGGTCAGCTGGTTAAATTTTCTGTGCGGCAGATTTCACGCCTGTGACGTCAGCTGGGGGAGGGGAGGGAGGGGGTTGGGAGGGAGTTGGTCGGTGCTGTTTCTTTTGAAAAGAAACTGTCTGATGTCGTTGTTTTATTATACTTATACTTTGCTTGATCTCTGCATGAGTATGCAGTCACCCCAACCTCTATTGCCTGTTTTCAATTTACCAGACAGTTTTTCTTTCAGTTGTTTGTCCCTGCTTTCTAAGAAGTCAACATTTGAGTCAAACTGGCCGGAATTTTGATTGAACCAACTACAGTGGTCATCAGAGAAATTGTCAGACAGCGTGTTAAACCTTTCGGCCACGTCAACCTCTTAGATCTTTTGCAAGCAATTGTTAACTTGTTTCTAATAGAAATTCAAACTTGTGTGGGGTTATCATCACATTGGGCCGTGAGTGTAGGGAGTGGCCATCAGGCGCTACGGAAGTAGAAATTCAGCAGTTAATTAATGACTACTCTAGTCCTGCCTACGTCATTATCTATACCGGTGGCTCTGTGTTAAGTGACCAAGGAAAATTGCCTAGGGAATCATTGCAAAAGTAAATTGAAAATGTTTAGTAAAGGAGAGTTTGGCGTATGATACCACAACCTCAAGACTGAGAATGAAGGTGAAGGCGGTTACTTCAGCTTTCCGTTGGTTGGAGAACACACCGTAAACGCATGTTGTATTGTAAATTATTTACAAAGCATACTGTCAAAGGTCATAACTGGCATGCTTCGTGCAGAATGGCATGCATCGATTCAAAGGTCGTGGGTTGTGAGCATTCACTGGATCTTTTCTCCAGGACACTATGATGTGGTTGAAAATGAACAGGCGGACATTGGCTGGTGCTGCAGTATTACAGTGATATTTGATGCAAGATAAGGCAGATGTGGTAAAGGCACTCTGGGAACATGTGAATAATGCAGATGAACAGATGGACTGTCATGGTCTAGAGAGAATGCATCAGCATGGAGTGGTCAAGGGATTTGGTCGACAGTCGTCACTCAGGGGTAAAGCAAGACGGACATAGAATCAGATTGCAGCGGGCATCATTAGTAATGAAACTCGTTGCTGGCTGTTGAAGATGAGGATATGTCTGGGAATGCCCCGAGTGCAATGATGTCGGTACTTGACTCAACTCAACTCATCTCAACTCAACTCAACATGTTTGTAACAACT
>OY992889.1:84807989-84810489 GCA_963921405.1 Cepaea hortensis | reverse complement strand
CAAACGAACACATTAAATGATGGAATAACATAACTGGCTTCATTCAGACGGCGGCAAGTGGCGTTTGGAATAATTAGCATTCTTTGTGAAAAGTCCATCTCTTTGGAGCGAGCGAGCAAGCCAGGAGAGAGAGAGAGAGAGAGAGAGAGAGAGAGAGAGAGAGAGAGAGAGAGAGAGAGAGAGAGAGAGAGAGAGAGAGAGGTACAACCTCTCCTTCGATTGTTACTAGTTACTTTCATGTCATTTACAGGATGTTGCACTCAACCCCGCCAGTTATTGACTTTTTGTGATTTACTGGGCAATTTCACGTTCAGTAGTTTGCCATTGCTTCCTGAACGATTGCGGCTCATACCATCGACATTAGTGACAAGCTGTCTGCTCCCAATTCATCTACGGTTGATTTCATGCCCTCGAATCGCTATGTCAGAAAACTGTAAAGTTGCATTCTCTAACCCGTACACCGCCGGCTTCCTGGCCTAGAGGTTAGCAACTTATCTCCGTAATCTCATATACTCTCGTAAGTAACGTGACGACGGTGAGAATCAGCAGTGGTTCGAATCGCGTCGGTAACTTACGGGGTATGTGAGCCGGCCGCTCAGAAAGCAATGGCAAACTACTTACTGAGGGTAATCTTGCCAAGAAATCAACAATCAGCTGAAAGATGCTGATGTTGACAGCGATGTCCTGTAAAGGGTATGCAAACATTTATTTAACCCGTGCACCATAGATGCCGACATTCTACTATTTAAAAAAAACAACAACTCAAAAACTACATAATAGAGTTGCTTAATTTATAAAATGTCTACTTATAGTAGTTAGGTGTAACGAATGCAATTCGTAAACCCGCCTACCGCTTTCGAAACACAGCTGCGTTTGATTTGTTAAAAGAAATAGTATGGGTGCTGTCGTTCAGAAAGCAATGACACACTTCTGAACGTAAACTTGTCCTGGAATCACGAACAGCCCCCCCCCCCCCAAAAAAATGCTGAAATTGAATGTTACGTCCGTAAAGGATATGCAACTAACTACAGCGTTAGAAACACAGCAGTGGGAAATTAGTAGCAGACCGCCTTGTGTTGGTTTTGATTCAATGGTATGAGTGCCGGTCGTTCAGAAAGCAATGGCAAACTACTGAACGAAAACTTGAAAAGAAATCACGAACAGCCAAACAATGCGACGCAGAGGTGTTTCCAAGGCATCAGGGCCGGGTTATATACTGGCCAAGACCTATTGACGCGTCCTCGTCGAGCGTCCTGGGCAACAGGTCCCTTCGGGGTCCTGACTAAAGTCAATAGGATCGCCGATTCCTCCGAAGTCGGAGAGTGTCTGCCTGTACTGCGAGGAACCACCAGTCTGCACACCAATAAGCCAGACATGGGACAATGGATACTCACGCAAAACTCAGGTCCTATATGACATCACACGGATGTTGGACAACAGGATGTCTTCATCCGACATACAGGACTTCGCGTTGGAGCTCAAGCCAACGAACACAAGCAAGCAAGCAAGCAAGCCAAACAATGCCGGGGTTAGATGCCACATCCTGCAAACGATATGCAACTAACTTTTTGTAACTACTTACAAATATAACCAATGTAATATACAAGAAAATGGGAATATTATTAAACAAGTGAATCGATACAATTGTCTCGGAAAAGTTATAACATCTGATGTGAAATGCCTTGAAGAGAACAAGAATCGCCATGGCGAAGGTAGCCTTTTGCAAGAAGGAAAGAATACTGACCAATCAAAAGATGCCATTTGCTACGAGAAAAAGAGTGTTCAAGTGCTACTTAGAACCTGCACGTTTCTATGGATGTGAAGCGTAGACAATGAGCAGACATGCTAACAAAAATCTAATGGCTGGGGAAATGTGGTTTCAGAGGAAAATGCTAAGAATACCATGGATATGCAGAACAACGAATCGCCAAGTCCTACAAGAAACAAATGAAAACCGTAAACTGATTAGAGACATTAGACGTAGGTATTCAAAATTTTTTAGACACGTTATTAGAATAAATAAATTGCAGAAAGTTGTGACAACTGGCAAGATTGAGGGGGAAAGAACAAGGGGAAGGCAGAAAAGCAAATATCTGGATGGCTTGGGGTATGGTCAAGACAAGAACGCAGAGCTGATCCACGATTCTGGAGATCGTGTCACATGGCGAAAGATGACCGTTCACGCTAATTGGCACGGCACGTGATGATGATGACTTATACATACGATGTTGCCTGTCTTGAGGGATACCTTTATTTACAATGTATGCCTGGTGAACAGAATCATCAGGTTTAGAAATTTAATTACTCAAAATATGACAGAGAGAAAGCAGACAGACAGACGGACTGACGGACGGAATGACTGACGAATGGATGGATGGATAGATGGATGCATGCATGCATGGACGAGAGGACGGAAGCACGGATGGATAGATTGACAGATGGGTGAAAAAATGGATGAATTGATCAACAGACAAACAGACAGACAGACAGACAGACAGAC
>OY992889.1:84780489-84805489 GCA_963921405.1 Cepaea hortensis | reverse complement strand
CTACTGAACTTGGCGTTCTGTATACATTCTACTGATGTTGGTATTCTGAATACATTCTACTGTTCTTGGTATTCTGAATACATTCTACTGATCTTGGCGTTCTGTATACACTCTACTGATCTTGGCGTTCTAAACATGATGGTGTTGATTGCGTCATCATGTAAAGGTTCTGCAACTGACTAATATAGCTATATTAACTGTTTATCTTTCAGTGGGAGGTACAGCTTAAATGGGAACTGATTTTTCTATAATAGGTACTCCTGCACAAATCATTCCTGATCTATTTATTGGACCGGAGTACTCAGTATTATCATATGTAAGGGTAGCACTTCCAAGCACATTCTCCAGCTGTTAGGTATGTTTGTGCCGGAAATAACAACGTATTACTGTTATCTCAAACGCGATAGCCCGGGTGTGTATATAGCTTTGTTTATTCTGCGAAATACTTACGGCTGATTCTAAGAATTAATACAATGACAGCTATAACTGACATTCTGCTTTAGAATACTTGGAAATGTTGATTTTCAAGAACGAAGTCGTTTTTATCTGTTACTGATTTTGACATTCTTGTTCCAAAGTCCGAATGCTATTCGACTATGTGACCTTTTGGTTATGTTAATTCAATGCTTTTCAGTGGAAAATTTGAATAATTTTCGTACCCAGTATGTATTTTAATCTTCAATATCGATCAGCGAGGCAACTAAACATACTTATCTAAAATATCTTGTACCATTAATATGACATGCCCATGTTGAATAATCTCGGATTTAATTGGGTTAGAGTTAAGAGCCTTTATGAATTTATGTGTTCGTGGTTCCTGAATCGTTTTATATATGCCGACATATCTTTTCTTGGGAAAAAACCTTGTTTAAGTGAAGCACCTTTAATTATATCACATATAATGATTATATATAAACTCTATATAAACTTTATTATAAACTCACCTTTTCATCGCTCCACGGTGCGTTCCTGAGTGGCTCTTCCTGCGTTTGACTGTGTTGGTCTGTAAAGCAGAGCGCCACCACGTAGGTCTTGACCATTGGTCTGGGGAACTTCAAGGTCATCATTCCCCTGGACAACAGACGAGTCGACCGGCTAACCTTGCTAGGCACGGCAGCTTATTAATCATCTCCTCACCCTGGAGCATACCGCCCCGTGACAGTGAGGACCGATAGGAACGTAGCTGAACTAAGAGGCTCTAACTCACGATTGAAGAGAAACAAAACAGAAACTATAAATGGGAAAACAAATTAAATATCTTTTTTCCCTTTGTGCGATGGGGGGGGGGGGGGGGGGGGGTGTGAAGTTTACAAGTGCACATTATTCAGTCAATATTGTATAATATGACGCGTTATCCAACTCTATGTGCAAATTCCTTGGCTTTGGCTTTCTCTAGCTTGGAGATTCTGGCTTATGATTTGGAACCCATGTGGCCACCGCTCCAGTGTCTGTGGACCTCATCAGTCCTGTCATTGAAGTTGGTCTTAATAGCTTCAGTTAACTTGCTCCAAGCTGGTTTGTCCTCATGGATGGTATGTTGCTGTCTTCCCGTGAACCAATAGGCCAAGCCTAGCCTTGCCCTTCAAATTGCAGTTTGGGATTCCCCTCTTACGAGACAGGGCTGATCAGAACAAAACGATCTTAATTGGGTCAACATCATGGGCAATGACAACCAGTTGAGCTCGCTTGGACTCAATGAGTTTCAGTAACGGTGTTGATGCCAGATTTCACGACTGGAGATCGTTTTGTTGGCTTTGTCAGCTTTGTCAGCCACCATATCTTCAGCAATACTCTGCAGATGAGCCACATTTTGCCTCTCCAGCTCAGGTTTGTATTTATCCATTAGAAGGAAAAGCTGTGTAGCTGTCTGGCGGTCAAGAGCCTGATTGAACTGGTTGATTGGTGGAAGAACTTTGAGACGCTTGTAGAGAACTGCCGTCTGTCTCTGCAGACGAATGTACTTGGGCCATATTGCACATCGGCTGAGACCTCGTTTCGGTATGATGTTTTGGCCAATGGCAAAGTTCTTCGGTATTTTTCTAAAATAATGGATTGACAATCTTAGGGGTCAGGGGTCTTCTTATGGAAGGTCAGCTGGTATAGGGGTCTTCTTATGGAGGGTCAGCTGGTACAATAGTCCTACTTACTCTCTTATGTGACGATGCATTTGTAAAATACGTGCTGCGGTCTATAATTACACACACACACACACACACACACACACACACACACACACATATATATATATATATATATATATATATATATATATATATATATATATATATATATATACGGAATAGATAAAGTTATCAGACTCCAGAACACCATATATGATACTGGAGATATACCTCATGAATTAGGTAATTCTGTATTTATTGCAATCCCAAAGAAATCAGGAGCCTTCTATTGTGATCAACATCGAACAGTTAGTATAATGAGTTACATCGCGAAGATTTTGCTAAGAATTATCATGCAAAGAGTTAGGAAGAAAATACAACCTGAAATATGAGAGAGGAATGATGTGGGTTTGTAGAAGGCAAGGGTACAGTAAATGCTGTGTATATACTGAGAACAGTAATTGAACGTTCTATAGAAGTAAACAAAGATCTACACCTCTGCTTCATTAACTACACAAATGCTTTCAATAAAGTGAGACATTTTGACATGAGAAGGATGCTTGAAGATCTACAAATTGATGGAAAAGACCTCAGATTTGTAAACAACATATATTGGAAACAACAAGCTGCCATAAGTATTGATAATGAAGTAGGTCAATATCAGCCTATTAAGAGAAGTGTGAGACAGGGATGTGTAATGTCTCTAGATCTTTTTTTCC
This sequence comes from Cepaea hortensis, assembly GCA_963921405.1. Taxonomy (NCBI): domain Eukaryota; kingdom Metazoa; phylum Mollusca; class Gastropoda; order Stylommatophora; family Helicidae; genus Cepaea; species Cepaea hortensis. The sequence goes on along the minus strand of OY992889.1, from coordinate 84,802,650 downwards.
TGTACAGTGAACATATTTTCAAAAATATAGAAGATATGGAAGGAATCAGCATTGGGGGACGATACATCAATAACATTAGATACGCTGATGATACAGTCTTGATTGCAGACAATGAACAGGACCTGCAAAATTTAGTAGATGCGGTTGTTGCACAACAGAGGTTAGAATTGAATTGTGTGAAGACACAGATTATGGTCGTCACTAGGAAGGACGAAATACCACATGTAATATACAAGTACATGGGCATATTCTTAAACAAGTGAATCAATACAGCTATCTCTGAAAAGTCATAACATCTGATGGGAGATGCCTTGATGAGATTAGAACAAGAATTGCCATGACTAAGGTAGCCTTTTGCAAGATGAAAAACATACTGACCAATAAAAGGATATCAATTGAAACGAAAAAAAAGAGTGTTGAAGTGCCACGTAGAACCTGTAATTTTATATGGATGTGAGGCGTGGACAATTAGCAGACAAGCTGAAAAAAAAACACCTGATGGTGTGGATATGTGTTTTCTGAGGAAAATGCAAAGAATACCACGGACAGATAGAAAAACCAATGAACAAGTCCTTCAAGAAACATTGAAGATCGTAAACTGATTAGAGACATTAGATATTGGCAGTTAACATTCTTTGGGAATGTTATGAGAAGAAATGAATTGGAGAACTTTGTGACAACTGGCAAGATCGAAGGGAACATACCAAGGGGAAGACCAAGAATTAAATACCTGGATGGCTTGGCCACGTGACATGGTCGAGACAGAAACACGGAGCTGATCCATGACTCTGGTGATCTAGTGAGATGGCAGAAGATGCCGCCCACGCTTATCGGCATGACACATAACGAATGAATATAGATACACACATGCATGTACGTTTCGCGCGCACTCGCGCAAACACACACACACACACACACATACACACACACACACACTTAGCAAATGAAAAACAAAACAATGAAATAAGAAACGGTAAAACGCAAGTGTAAGCAAAGAAAATGCTATGACAGGAAGCGTATCATTCGCGGGTAATGAAATCAGTGCCTTGGTGAAATGGTGGGACTGAATGGGTATGACAGAATCACTAATGGGGAGCTAATAGAGAGAATTAGACAAGTTCCAGTGAATCAAGAGGTGAGGAAACGACGCTGGCGCTGGAAATAGCATTCAGAGAAATCCTGACGATAGTATGATTCATTATCATCATCATCAATTGCCGTGCCGGTTGGCGTAGGCGTTCATGGCTCTCCACAGATCTCGGTCTTTGGTGTTCTGGATCAACTCTGCTGATGATATTCCTCCGTGCCACCGTCTCAATCCGCCCAGCATCATTTCTCTTGGTCTGCCTCTGCCTCTCTTCCCCTCGATCTTTCCAGTTGTCACGATGTTTTCCATTGCCTCTCTTCTCATCACATGACCGAAGAAAGTTGTTTGTCTCTTTCTTATTGTTGTATAGTGTTCTAGTTTCATTAGCCTGTTTCAGGCAATCGTTGTTAGTTACTCTGGCAGTCCAAGGAATTCGCAACATTGGTCTTAAAAACCACATCTCTGTTGCTTCCAAGTTCTTCCTAATTTGTTCATTTACATTCCAAGATTCGCTGCCATACAGCAAAACTGGTTCTATATAGCATTTTAGCACTCTCATTCTTACATTCATTGATAGCGATTTATTACATAAGATACTCTTCATTTTCTGAAATGCAGCTTTTGCCTGCCCTTTTCTGCTCTTAATCTCTGTTGTACATCTTCCATCTGATGTTATAAGTGCCCCTAGATATTTATAATTATCCACTTGGTTGAGAATTTCCCCTTCTATTTCTATGTCATATTTTGGTGTCCCCATTTTCTTTGATATCACCATTGTTACGGTTTTCTTGATATTCAAGGAGAGTCCTTTCTGCGCACTCTTTGATACTACAATGTCCAATAATTGTTGTAGGTCTGTTGCATTATCCGCCACCAATACTGTGTTATCTGCATAGCGTATATTGTTTATATTATATCCTCCGATTAGTATTCCTGGCTTCTCTTTGATCTCACTCATTATTACTTCGCTATATAGGGAGAAGAGATCAGGTGACAAGACACATCCCTGTCGTACTCCTAGCTTTATCTGTTCGTAACTACCCTCTTTATTTCCCATTGTAATTGCTGCTACTTGATTCCAGTATATATTCTTCATTATTCTTAAATCTTACCCATCAATGTTGATATCTTCCAACATTTTAATCAGCTTATCATGTTTTACTTTATCAAATGCCTTAGTATAATCTATGAAGCATAAATATACGTCTCTCTGTTTCTCTATTGACCTTTCTATTAGTGTTCGTAATGAATATATTGCATTGTTTTTACCCTTTCCTTCCATAAAACAATACTACTTTTCACTAATTTCCATTTTTATTTTCTTTCATGTTCTTCTCATTATAATTCTTAGTAAAAGCTTAGTGACATGGTTTATGAGGTTAATTGTACGAAAATCTTCACATTCAATTGCTCCTGGTCGCTTTGGTATTGCTATAAATACAGGTTTTACCATATCGCTCTGTAAATATCCCCTGTTGTAAATATCATTCAGCATTTTGGTTAATATATCTACCCCAAATTTTCCCAATGCTTCTAATTCTTCTATTGTGATTTCATCTGGCCCAGCTGTTTTTCCTTTCTTCATATGTTTCATAGCGTCAGCGACTTCTTTTAGAATAGGTGGGCCTTCTAAGTTTCTTTCTTCTGTTAATTCTTCCCTTTCTCCATTATATAATTCTCTTATATACTCATTCCACCTCTTCATTATAGCACCTTCCTTCAATAATATCTTTCCTGTTTTTGATTTCAAACAACTGTATTTATTCTAATGTTTCTTCCTGTGAGCTCACTGATTTTTCTGTGCATACTTTTTTGATCTTTAATGGAATTTAAATCAATTTTTTTTTGCATTGCTCTTTTAACCAACTTTCTTTTGCCTTCACACATTTATCTCTTATTTCTGTATTTATCTTAGCATACTTTTCTTTGTCATTTTTATTCTGTTTCCTTTTTGTCCATCAGCATTAAGATTTCTTCATTCATCATTTTTTTCTTAGCTTTTTGGCTTCTCTCCGGTAATATTTCTTTGCTAGTTTGATGAATGGATTCCCTTAACATTTCCCAATGTTCATTATTACTCTGTATTTTAGCTATTGCATTGTACCTATTTTTCACAGTCACTCTGTATTGTTCTTGAATTTCTTTATCTACTTTCAGAACCTCTTTATTATGTCTCAATTTCTTAACCATTTTCCCCCCTCTCTTTAATCTGACTTTTGTTTGTCCACATAGTGGTACATGATCACTATTACCGTCAGCACCAGGCATTGTCTTTACATTAATTAATGCATTTCTAAATCTTTTATTAATAAGTATGTAGTCAATTTGGTTGCGTATTTTCATATCAGGGCTTTTCCATGTGTATAGTCGTCTTTTATGGTGTTTAAACCATGTGTTTCCAATTATCATATCATGAATATTTGCCAATTCTATTAGTCTCTCTCCTCGTTCATTTCTTGTACCTAAACCGTAATTCCCCACTATATCCTCTATTTTTCCTTTTCCTACTTTTGCATTAAAATCTCCCAGTATTATTTTTATTTCTTGTGATCAAATTTGAGCTATTGCCATTTCTATTTCATCGTAAAAGTAGTGTATTTCTTCATCACTACTGCTTGTTGTTGGTGCATATACTTGTATAATATTTATATCTATTGGTTTGCCTTTGATTTTGACCATTATAACTCTATCTGAAATACATCAGTATCCATTCATAGATTTGGCTGTTTTTTCATCAAATATTAATCTTACTCCTTTTTCATGTGTGTCCCCTCCAGAATAAATTATTGTGTTTGTCGGTTATAATTTTGCCAGATCCCTTCCATCTCATCTCACTTATGCCTATTATATTCATTTTAATGTATTCCATTTCTCTTAGAACATTGTTTAACTTTCCTAGCTCATTTAATGTCCTAACATTCCATGTTCCTACTCTAAATTTATTTAGTTTAGTTTTAGTTTTAGTTTTTCAGTAGCTGGATTACGGTCTGGTGTCACCTGTGGCTCATGACTGTCCCTACCGGACGAGGATGTCCTAAGACAGCCATTAACGTCGTTCACTATTTCTGAAATGTGTGTCGCCATGAAATCTTGGGAAGATAATGTGGTGGTTTCCCCTTGCCTTCCACATTCACATGGTGTTCTTTTAACTCTGCCTTTGACAGCCATTTCCGACTGTCAGGACAAGTGAGTGCCCTGCTCTGCTCAGCTAAAGAGTTGTCCACTTATTCCGGTGGATACTCGGTCCCCAGAGCTGTGTTAGCCACACCGTGGTCTGTTTCCATCCTCTACCGCGGGGAGGTGCAGTTGGGATTTTCTCTTCCTAAAGCTATGGTCTATGACCAAAACTATCCAGTACTTTTAGAGGACGATAGTACGATTAGACACTTCTTATTCTAGAACCCGGGTGTACAAGGGAATGAGCAGACTGACAGGCTTGCAGGTAGGGCTACAGTGGAAGGCGGACGAGCAATGGACCAGTCTGATATTCTGAATGCTTTCAGAGAAGTAAGTCGTCTGCGAGAACAAAGTGATGTGAATCTGCAACCATGATCAGGATACGAGAACAGCAAATTAAACGAGGTATGCAAAAAAAAAAAAAAACTACGCGGAAAGCCGAAAATGATTAATTCACCAACACAGAACTGGTGTCGTTAGCCGCTACACGCTGCGGGATTTACTGAAGAGGGGATCCGAGCACTTATGAACTGAATGTTTCGTTGTGCAGTGAGGATGATCTGTCGACTAACTAACTAATTAACTTTTCTAGAACACACAGTGCGAAATAAAAAGCGACCTATCTAAACACCCCCCCCCCAATAAAAAAAAAAAAGAACACACACACACACACACACACACACACACACACACACACACACACACACAGAGAAGATAATTAAAAACGGAGAAGAAAATTATTGACAGATCATGGATGGAGCTGCAGGTGACAGTAACAGATTGAACGACTTGGCTTAAGTCCGTTAGGGTTTTTGTCCTGGCGAAAGAAGAACAAGAAGTTCTCGTGAATTCGACTATTGGATAAATGCTAACTAATAACAGTAACATGCTATGCTCGATGCTTACCTGAGGCAGTTGTTATTGAACTTGTTGTAGCTGGACGCAGTGCTGATGCCTCCTCCAACTACTCCGACTGAGTAAAATGCCTGAATTGCTGCTTCCAGCCATGTCTGCAATTGCTGAAGTTTCCTGGAGTAAATCGAGAACGTTCCCATGTTTAAGCCAACGAGAGTTGAAATGTGTGGATATCATTATCACATATTCTATAAATATTTTCTGTTGATAGTTTTAGTAATCTTTGAAATCGTGTTTCAAATTTTGAGGTGATGATTATGATAATAATAGCAGCAACATTTACACGTTACTGTCTTAATATACGCAAATGAATATCCATAGGCTTCGCAGATGAATATCTATAGGAGAATCGCAACATTGTACACGAACTCGTGTATGCCAACGAGAGTTGAAATGAGTGGATATAATAATCGCATATGCTATAAAAAGTATTCTATTGGTATTTTTCCCAATCTTTGAAATCTTGTTTCAAATTTTGAGATGATAATTATGATAATAATAGCAGCAACATTTTCACATTAATTAATGTATTGATATACGCCAATGAATATCTATAGGTTTCACACCTGCATTGATTAAAACACGGATAACAGAATACTGATCCTCTTTGGTGTATGTCAAAAGTGGAGCGGCCATCTTTAAACTGTCCTTATGATGACACCTTGTTCGTCTGCACCGTGATATCACGTGCTAAACACTCTTGACATCCTTATCAACAATATTGGCAGGTTACAAGACAATGACATGGTTATTGTAATTTCTATCACAATTGTAACCTTTCCATTTGAATCCACTCGTATAATACAGCGAATGTTACATACTACACAAGCAAACCTGAAGTCTGGCCAGATGTAAAACAAAATCCCATCGACAGCTCCTGGTAGGGTGACGCCCCTGATAATTAGAACCAGGATCAGGATGTATGGTAGTGTTGCAGATACGTAGACAACCTGGAGAGTGATGGGGAGTCTGTTTGTTTGTTTACATTACTCAACAGCCGGGATATCATTACTTATTTAACCGAATTAACAATAGGCTATCAGAGACATGGATGAGAAACACACGAACATGAAGACAAGAATAGACTGAAGAACAGACAGACGGACGGGCCTGAGAGACAGACAGACAGTAAGGCAAATAAATAGACATACAGACAGACCCGACGTCGGTCGGTTGGTCGAACGATCGATCGGGCGACAGACAGGCAGACAGACAGCCAGACAGACAGACAGATAGACAGACAGACAGACAGACAGACAGACAGACAGACAGGCAGGAAGGCAGGCAGATAGATAGATAGATAGATAGATAGATAGATAGATAGATAGATAGATAGGCAGATAGATAGATAGATAGATAGATAGATAGATAGATAGATAGATAGATAGATAGATAGATAGGCAGATAGATAGATAGGCAGATAGATAGATAGTTAGATAGATAGATAGATAGATAGATAGATAGATAGATAGATAGATAGATAGATAGATAGATAGATAGATAGATAGATAGATAGATAGATAGATAGATAGATAGTCTCCTTTATTTTATATACATTTTTTGCCAACTGGAGTGGGCGATCATGCTTTTCAGCATCATGCGGCCTCCACCAGATTGTGTCAAATCCATGTAGTGATACTTTTACATGTAATAATGAAAGACTTTCAAAATTTTTCACTCGGGTCCTTCTTTTATCGCTTTTTCCATAAACCATTGTTGTTTATTTTTACAATGTGGTTCAATTTTCCTCTGCTCATAATGTGGCCACATATTGACAGCCCTTTTCTTGTGTGTTTGCGACTAGCTGTCTTTGTGTGTTAGCATTTTTCAAAACATGTAGGTGGCTAGGCCAATCCCTGGGTTTGTGACGTTTTTTACATTTAGTCCATTGACCCGCCTTACCCACACATCCGGTTCATTTAATCCATTGATAGTCATCAAACGTGTTGATCCTTTAAGACATATTCAGCCACAACAAGGTTACATATAAGTAACCTTTGCATTTTCGCGTAGTGTTTTTTTCCATATAGTTGTGTTCATTTGTGTTTGTTCTGTGCTGACGAAGGCTTTAGCGGCAACATCCATTTTGTTTCTTGCCATCGTGTTCTAGTAAAGCTCACAATCTACTTCTCGTTTATTGGTATATCATTCATTGCCTTCAAAACATATAGAACACTGACGCTGACTATCTTAGTTATTTTAATCAACGCGAATGTCCAGTTACCTTTCCCACAGAGCGGACGCCCTTAATGATACATGCCATACAGATAACATAGGCAACAAGCAGCGCCACCGCGTTTTGCCAGGGGATACCACCCATAGTCTCCAGTCCAGACGACAGCTCGAGAACGTTGTTTCTATAAACAGTAAAACAGGATTGTTGTAATTGGTTACATCTTAATGTCCTAAACATATCTGGAATTAACTCATTACTTTTACTTGCATTGATTGCCGAGACCTTTGTTACAAACATTATTAAAGCAATACTGTTAGAATCGACGTGACAGGACAAAAAAATCGGTACAGAACACTCCCTAATAGTAGCAACTATCAGTAGTAGTAGTAGTAGTAGTAGTAGTAGTAGTAGTAGTAGTAGTAGTAGTAGTAGTAGTAGTAGTAGTAGTAGTAGTAGTAGTAGTAGTAGTAGTAGTAGTAGTCAATCAATCAATCAACCATGTGCCATGCCGGAAAGCGTGGGCGGTCATGACTCGCTATTTCACTCGATTACCAAAGTCGTGGATCAGTTCAGGGTTCCTGTCTCTACCATGCCATGTGGCCAAGCCATCCAGGTATTTACTTCTCGTTCTTCCCCTTGGTCTGTTCCCTTCGATCTTGCCAGTTGTCACCAAGTTCTCCAATTCATTTCTTCTCATAACATGTCCCAAAAATTTTGACTGTCTACGTCTAATTTCTCTAATCAATTTACGATTTTCATTTGTCTCCTGTAGTACGTGGTCATTAGCTTTTCTGTCTGTCCGTGGTATTCTTTGAATTCTCTTTGGAAACCACATTTATGCAGCCATCAGATGTTTTTCAGCGTAGTGGGTTGTGTTCAATATTTAAATTTCAAATCCCGAAACAACCAAATAATCAATCTTTTTATTGGTCAATATTTTCATCATCTTGCTGAAGGCTACTTTCGCCATGGCGATTCTTTTTCTAATCTCTTCAACGCATCTCCCATCAGATGTTATTACTGTTCCGAGATAATTGTACCGATTCACTTGCTGAAGAATATTCCCATTTACTTGTATATTACATTGTGGTATTTCGTTCTTCCTAGTGACGACAATAATCTGTGTCTTTTTACAGTTTATTTCTAACCCCTGTTGTTCACTGTGTGTAACAACCGCATCTCCTAATTGTTGCAGATCATGCTCATTGTCTGCAATCAATACTGTATCATCTGTATATCTAATTGATGTTTCGCCCTCCAATGCTGATTCCATTTATATCGTCTATATTTCTAAAAATATGTTCCCTGTATTGGGAAAAATGATCTGGAGACATTACACAGTCCTACCTCACACCTCTCTTAATAGGCTGATATTGTCCCACTTCATTATCAATCCTTATGGCAGATTGTTGTTTCCAATATATGTTTTGTTTAATAAGTCTAATGTCTTTCCCATCAATTTGTAGATTTGCAAGCATATCTACCAGGTTGACATGTCTAACTCTATCGAAAGCCTTTGTGTAGTCAATAAAGCAAAGATGTATATCTTTGTTTACTTCTATAGAACGTTCAATAACTCATCGCGGCACATACACTTTTACTGTACACTTTCCTTCTACAAACCCACATTGTTTTCCCCTTATTTCAGGTTGTATTTTCTTCCTCACTCTTTGCATGATAATTCGTAGCAAAATCTTCGTGATGTGACTCATTATACTAATTGTTCTATGTTGATCCTGATTTCTTTGGGAATGCAATAAATACAGAATTACATAATTCAGAGGGTATATCTCCGGTATCATATAATGTGTTCAGCAGTCAGGGTACTTGATCTATTCCATATTCTTCTAAAGTTTTAATCATTTCTGTTGTGATGTTATCCGAACAGGGGGCTATGCCAGCTTTCATATGTTTAAGAACATTTCGAACCTCCATCTTCAAAATTGGTGGTCCTTCATTATTAAATCGAATATCATACTGTCCATCTCTGTTATCATCAGTAAGGTTTTTCACATAATCTGACCATACATGTAGAATCTGATCTTTTTCTATTATGATTTTGCCCTCTTTAGTTTTTAGACAGCCTACTGATGTATTTGTTCTTTTATTAGTAAGTTCCTGAATTCTTTTGTGCACTAATTTGGTATTTTGACTGTTGTGTTGCTTTTCAATTTCTAAGCAATTTTTCCTCAATCCATGCTTCTTTTGCCTCCTTACATAATATTCTGACTTGTCTGTGAATATCTTCATATTTGGCAGGATTATTTTTGTTGAGTCTTCTTGTTTTCATTAGTTGTAAAATTTCTTCAGTCATCCATTTCTTACGATCCACCTTCTTTAATTTTGGAATAGTTGTTTCTGCAGCCAAACTGATTGAATTCTTCAACAATTCCCATTGATCATCCACGTCTTGGAATATGATCTCTAGATCAGACAATATATCAAATTTGTTCTGTACTTCTATGCGAATTTGTTTCGTATTTCCTTGTTATTACTCAATGTACACAAATCATATTTAGTGTTTCCTGTACTTTCTTCAACTTTGCCCTCAATGTAACTGTAAGTAATCTGTGGTCACTATAGAAATTTCCATTTCGAAATGCATTGTGTGCTGACCCATCTGTGTAGACTTGGATCCAGAGGTCCTTTGGGTATTCTTCATCAAAGAAGCTGAGAGTGACTGTTGTGCGCTGTACACTGTTTTGTTCTTCCTTGTCAAATATTCCTTTCACTTTTGTCTGGATTTGTAGTGATTGTCTATGTGCATCTTTCTATGGAGTTCGCTCTGGAATAGTTTTCAGGGGGATACCAACTGTGGGCAGATCGGTGGTTTCTTTGCAAAGTTTTTTGGCCTGGTTGATATAAAACGCTTCTTTTCAACCTCCCCATAGCTAAGTTTTCAAATCTGTTCTTCATAGGGTGGCTTGGAAAGCTGAGGAACATTTCTGCGTTTTGTATCTCTGTGCTCTCTCACTGCTTGTGTCCTCCCCATATCCACTATAGGGTTGATCTCATCCCTCCTGTGGTGACTCTAAGTGCTTGATTTTGCACCTTGTCCAGCTCTTGTAGTGCGGTTTTTGATGCTGAACACCACGCAGTTGACCCGTATTGCGGGTGTGGTAGTATGCTCTGTTGATAAACTTTGCTAAGTATTATCCCACTGGCCCCCTATGTGTTTTCACTTAGTTTTCTCAGGTTGGCCGTTTTCCTTCTGGCTTTCGCTACTGCTTTGTTGATGTGCTATCTCCATGTCACCTGCCATAAAATGCTACTCTAAGGTATGCTGGTTCTGTATCTTCTCTAAGAGGTATTCCATTTATCTGAATGATCCCTGCGTTTTGTTTTAGAGAGAGGGTAAATAGAGTGGTGCTGCAAGTGTCAGTGTTTATGCTGACGCACCATTTCCCCCCCCCCCCCCCATGCAACAAATGTATCTACAGCTCTTTGTAGCGATCTGGTGCCCACTGATGCATGTTCATTTGTGCTTCATAGAACCAGGTCATCGGCGTACATTGCCGCTTTAATTCCATGCGGTAGATTAGCAACAAGATCATAGATGAAGGTTAGAAAAAGTGTGGGGGACAAGACTCCGCCCTGGGGAACACCGTGACGCAATAGTACATTCTTGCTCTTGAGTTCTTCTGTTGTGCAAGTATGCTTTCACCCACTTGTACATTCTTCCATTCACTTTATAGTTTCACAGTTCTTCATCAGACCTTCTTTCCAGACTTTTTCAAAGGCAATCTTCAAATCAATCTATCCATGCAGGAAGCACCAGCTTCTTCTCTCGGAATGCATCCTCAATTTCTTGAGAGAGGTAGGTTGTCTGATCTTCCGTAGAGTAGCACTGCCTTAATCCAGCCTGCTGTGAAACAAGGATGTTTTCACTTTCAGTGTACCACTGCAGTCTGTGATTGATGATGCGCTCCATTGTTTTGCAGAGAAAGCTGATGAGGCTAATTGGTCTGTAGTTGGAGGCAATGGAACTAACTGTCCCTGATTTTAGGAGGGGTATCACAATTGCTTCTCTCCAGGCTTGTGGAACACTGCCTAAGGTTCAGCTGTTATTGAAGATCTGCAACAGCTTTGCTTTGGCCTCTGTTCCTAGGTTCCCGATGATTTCAATGGAGATACCATCAGCTCCTGGTGACTTTCTCATTTTCAGTTTTGATATGACTAGCTCCAGTTCGCTGATTGTGACAGGTACCTCCAGAACCGCATGTATTGTTTCATTCTGTCCTGTATGTTGCCATTTCTCTCGAATATCTTGTTGTTTCTCTGGGCTAATTTTGATATTGTTAGCTTGTGCTAATGCGTCCGCAAAATGGTCAGCTGCTTGCTTTCCTGTTAAGATGTTTCCGTCTTTATGTAGTGCAAATTTTTAGTTTCTCCCTGTGCCCTCATCGTTAAGTTAGTTTATTTGCTTCCACAACTTCCTTGTGTCTCCTTCAAAGTTCAGTGACTCTGTTCTCTCCTGCCAGCTTTTCCGAAATGTGGCTTTTGCGTACTGGTGTTTATTGTGGTGCTCTTGGATGGGTTTGGCCTCTGCTTGCTTTCTGCACACTTCCACATCATTATGCAACTGTTCCAGTTCACTACTCTAGTAGGGTTTATGATTACGGACTCCTCTTGGTACTGTTTCTCGTGCTGCCTGTAGTATGCATTTACCAAACTCTTCAACTACTTTATTTATGCCTTTCTCAGTATTCAGGTTTATATCCAGTATGCTGGTACGATGCTTGTACATTGCCCAGTCTGCTTTATTGTAGTTCCACCTCTAGAGGGAGCTGAGTTCACTTACTAACTCATTTTCTACAGTTAGAAAGATTGCTGGTGGTCATTGCCACCAAGTTGTTTTCCATCAATTCGTGTAATGTTTCACTCCAGGTCTGGTGAATGAAAAGCCAGGTCAGGTGTAGTTGTAGTGTGCCATGATCTCCAGTAGAAATTATGTGGGTTGGACGGTTTTTTGATCAAGATGAATCTATTCTCATCCTGCCAATCTTCCAGTCTCTCTCCTCTCTGGTCCATGTGAGCATAGCCCCAACTCTGCGAGTGGCTGTTGAAATCGCCACACACAATCATTTTTTCTATTAATGGTAGTGTGTCCAGTGCTTGTGGGCGGTCACTTGGACAGTAGTAATTGATCAGATGTAGGTCTGTATTGCCTGTCTTAAGTTTAAGTGTCTGATTCTCAGCCCCTTCCATGTAAACTTCAATTTGGGAAGCGGTGATGTTAATTTTTTACAAGGGCCAGTATCCCACCTTTCGCATGTCCTTTCGGTCGGATCGATAACACTGGTAGCCTCTGATTTTGAAGGCTATATTTTCTTTGAAGTGAGTTTCTTCAAGCAACACACGCTTATTTTTTCTTGGTCCAAGTTGTTTTCTAGTTCTATTTTTTGTTGTTGCCGAGGCCCTCCGAATTCCAGTGCATTATTTGAGATTTTGAGAAGGATCTCCAGTATTTGTGGTTGGACCCTTTCGAGGCATAGTCCCGGGTACTGCTCCTGCCTGGGTGTCCAAAGCATGGTGAGTACCATAATATTTAGCAGTAGTCGACATATTTCATGGCGTGACTGCGTGGCATCCCGATTTCTGTGGTGCGCCTCCTGGCTGGTTACCTCCGTCTTCAGCACTTTCCTGTGGCTTACTCGAGTTTAGGTGTATAGGCACGCATACACGTGTCTGCGCATGCATGTAAGTGGATACACATCTAGAGCGTTCTGGTTATTTCTCGGCGCCAGTGACTCGCCGCGGCCTCGTCTCCTATTAGTTAAAACAGGTTCGCCACGAGAAGGCCAGGAGTTGGACTTTTGCTGCAGTGGTGATGAATTCACGAGCCATTGAGGTATTTATACAAGGTTGGGCGCTCACCCCAACCACGCCCCCGGCAACATAACAGCAACATTTGGAACCCATCGGTTGAGATGACGAACCATTACCGCCCATGCTTATCAGTGCGACACATGATGATGTTGCCGGCTCTATATGTATATAGTTCAGTGGGCAATGTACCATCAGCTACCAGCACTGGCCCTACATCAAAGATTATCTGCGACGAGAGCAAGAGGACGCCCGAGAAGAAAATGGATTGACGATTTCAAAGACGTTGTACAATCACACGAAATGACACTATCCAGTGCCATCAATCGGGCTCTGGGACGCCAATTATTCCTCCCCACGACACTTGACTGCAAAAGTTTAAGATGGTGTTATGGTGATGATGATGATAATAAATGGGTAAACGATAAGTTATGTGTTTAATATCACGCCGGTTTTTATACTACCCAAAACATTTTGAAGTACCAATTTTAGGCAGCGTTGACATGGGAACGGACAAAAAGATACTTACAGCCAGAACTCTTCACTTGCGGAAACTTCAATTTGCCCTTCCTTGAGAACAGTGCCATTCAGTAGCTGACCATCACTACCGTCTGTTGTGTATATGGTGGTATTCACATCAGCTCCGGAAATATTGCTGGTAACATTCTGTCCATTTTTTAACATGCAGAGGTCAATGTTCCAGCTTTGATTACAGACTGTCCACGGCAAAGGTGACCGCACAGAATGGGTCAGATATACCAATGACCAGGCCAGGTACATGATATAGTACCAAAGGATAACAAAACTAAAGGTGTTCATTGCCAGTCCAAGACCTGTGAGAAAAAAAAATTAAAAAATACATACACACACACACACACACACATTCACACACACACACACACACACACACACACACACACACACACACACACACACACACTTGCACGAGTGATTATGAAATCAAATTAAAACCTGTAATGATTTTGTTGTGGTGAATATACTCTGAATATTTAAAGAATAAATCTATCATTTTCCGATATATTCACTAATACTTTCAATGCAGGTCCCGCGATAAAGTGCTTGGATTCCTGTTTAAAACATTCTTTCGGTCGCGTGTGTAACCACTCATGCACTACCTGCTGTACTTCTTCATCGGACCGAAAAGTATTTGCTCCCAATGACTCTTTGAATTGCCCAAGCAGGTGGAAATCACTTGGGGCTAGGTCTGGCGAGTACGGGGGATGTTGTACACACTGAAAGTGGAGGTCTTCGATGGTTGTCATGTCGCTTTTATTTGATTGCGGGTCGAAGATGATTTCTGAGAAGATCTGTATATGTATCACCTGTGACAGTTTTCCCTCATGACACGTAGTGTTCTAAACTAACGCGTCGTTTATCTCAAAAGATAGTAAGCATAACCTTACCTACAGATGGCTGCGTAAGAAACTTATTTGATTTCGGTAAGAAGGGATGGCGCCATTTCTTGCTGGCTCTCTCGTTTTCGGCTCGAGGTCGTGAACTCAGATTTCATCTTCAGTAACAATTCTCAACAGGAAACCTTCACCTTCTGCTTCAAAGCTCTGCAAAAGTTATTGACAAGCATCAATGCGTCGTTTCAATCCTGGAGTAAGAGGCCATAGCACCCATCTTGCAGACACTTTGCCGTACTGTAGAACATCATGGATGATGTGGTGTGCTGAACCTTGACTGATGTCAAGATGTGCGTCAATGCCATTCATGGTCATTCGACATTTTTCCTGTAAGAGGCCTTCAACGGCTGCAATCGACGTTGGGGTCACTACTCGGTGTGCCCGCCCAGGTCGTGAACATTCTGTCACAGAAGTCACGCCGTTTTGAAACTTTCTACCCCACTTATACGCTTGCTGGACTGACAGGCATGCATCACCATACTGGACATTCATTCGCTGATGAATTTCTATAGGTTTCATCCCTTCACGGATTAAAAAAACAGATAACAGAACGCTGCTCCTCTTTCGTGCACGTCAAAAGTTGGGCGACCAAATTTAAACTGTCATAAGACGTCACCGTGTTCGTCGACACCGCAGTGTCAAGTTTTTAACCGTCTTGGCATCCTTAATAACAATATTGACAGGTTACAAGACAATGACACGCTTATTGTTATTTCTATCACACTTTTAAGGTTTCCATTTTAATCTCCCTCGTGCGTCTCTCTCTCTCTCTCTCTCTCTCTCTCTCTCTCTCTCTCTCTCTCTAGATATATATATAGCTAGCTATATCAAGCTAGCGGATGATGCCCTCAACGCCATAGAGGCCCTGCCAACTCTTGACCACCTGGACACACTTCCCACTATAACAGAAGTTAAGTGTGCTATAAATGAGCTTGCATCTGGCAAGGCTCCAGGTAAGGATGGGATTCCAATAGAGGTAATCAGGAGTGGGCAAGGCACACTCGCTCTACAGATCCACCAGCTAATAGAGCTATGCTGGCGAGAAGGACAAGTCCCACAGGATTTCAAAGATTCAAACATCATAACTGTCAGCAACCTAGCTTTGTACAAGAACAAGGGAGATCGGAGCGACTGTAACAACTATAGGGGTATCTCACTTCTGTGTATTGTTGGGAAAGTATTTGCCAGAATTGTCCTGCGCAGACTTCAAGTCCTGGGAGATCAAGTCTACCCCGAATCACAGTGCGGCTTCCGTCAGAACCGGTCTACCATTGATACGATATTCTCATTGCGACAGATGCAAGAAAAATGCCGGGAACAAAATCAGCCACTGTTTATTGCCTTCATCGACCTCACAAAGGCATTCGATTTGGTCAGTCGTGAGGGTCTGTTCAAAGCACTAAAGAAGATTGGCTGCCCACCAACTCTTCTGTCCATTGTGGAATCGTTCCACACAGGCATGAAGGGTATAATCAAGTTTGATGGCTCAACTTCAGAAGAGTTTGAAATCAGGAGTGGAGTTAAGCAAGGTTGTGTACTACCCCCCACCCTCTTTGGGATATACGTTTCACTTCTACTGAAATATGCCTTTCGTGATCAGAATGACGGTATATACATTCACTCACGCTCAGATTGTGGCCTCTATAATGCTCAGAGATTGAAGGCCAAGACCAAAATTAGCAGGGTACTAATCAGAGAGTTGCTTTTTGCGGATGATGCTGCGATTACGACCCACTCTGAGGAAGAATTACCACATATACTGTCTGCATTCTCCAATGCTTGTTCTGAATTTGGTTTAACAATTAACAAAAAGAAGACACAGATTATGTCACAAGGTGCACATGGTGTACCATCAATCTTTATTGACGACGCCGAACTGGAGATAGTAGACCATTTTACATATCTAGGATCAGAGGTAAATAGCAAATTATCCCTCGATCAAGAAATCAACATCAGGATTGGCAAGGCAGCAACAACAATGAACATGTTAGCAAAATGAGTCTGGGAGAACAGGATGCTTACTGTCAAAACAAAAGTCCTCGTCTAGCAAACCTGTGTCCTTAGTACTCTTCTTTATGGCAGTGAAACCTGGACAACTTACTCACGCCAAGAGAAACGTTTCAACAGCTTTCATATGCGGTGTCTGCGAAGAATACTTGGTATTAATTGGCAAGACAAAATCACAAATACTGAAGTATTGGAAAGATCAGGTTGTGTGACGGTGTATTCCATGCTCAGTCTTCGTAGACTTAGATGGATAGGACACGTTAGGAGGATGGATGATGGTAGAATACCAAAGGACATCTTTTTTTGGTGAATTACAGACGGGTAGGAGATCTCAGGGTCGGCCTCTACTACGATACAAAGATGTGTGTAAGCGGGACATGATTGATACAGACATTGATAATGCACATTGGGAGCACGTCGCCACTGAACGTGTTGCATGGAGGGCAACTATCAGAAATGGAATAAAGACAAAGGAGAAAATGATTGCAGATAAAGCACATACAGAGCGTGAGAGATGGTGCAAAATGGTGGAAATGACCATGTTTTCACATGCACCTACTGTGGGCAAACATTTGCAGCAAGAATTGGCCTTACCAGCCACACTCGCCACCACCATGGATCGTAGTTATTAAGCCTTTTTGAAGCACAATGTACCAAACTATCGTCTGTCAAGACGGAAAGGTGCCAATCTGTATATATATATATATATATATATATATATATATATATATATATATATATATATATATATATATATATATATATATATATATATATATATAATATTTATATATACATTGGTACCTCGGGTTACGAACTTAATTCGTTCCAGAACTGGGTTCGTAACCAGAAACAATGAAATCAATGAAATAGAGACAATCCGTTTCAAGATGAAAGAATCGTTCTGATTTTATTAACATCAGGTTGTTTACCTGACAAAATGCAAAGAATAAGCGTACTTCACGTATTAAGTAAAGAGAAATACTTTATAAACGAACGAACGGACTTTATTTTCAAAGGGTAACAAATTGGGCACGCAGGCCCGTCTTACATTTGGCCCTTCCAATCACTCATCTTTCGTTCATCAATAGTGCATAGGAAAAAACATTGTCAAATGAACTTTGTAAACATAAACAATGCATATTACCATGTTATAAGACACATCCACCACCCACCCACCCATCCCCCATTCACCCCACATCCCCCACCCAACCACACACACCCAGACACACATACATTCCCCCACCAATCCACCCCATCCCCACACCTTCACATCTCCCCACCCACACACACCTCCCACCCACCACACATCATATCCACCCACACCCCAAGCGCACATACATTCTCCAACACACACACATCCACCCACCTACACACATCTCCCCACCCACTCACATATCCTCCATCCGTCCCATTACCCACAAACAATAACCCACCCAGATATCCTCCTCCACCCACACACCTCCAACCACCCAGCCAAACACATACCCCTCAACTACACATCCCCGCACCCATACACACCCACACCCATACGCACCCACCCACTTAATCTCAGATCTCCCCCAGCCCACTCACAGATCCCGAACCAACCCATACAAACAACCCCCACCATCTCCTAACCTACACACTCTCACCCACCCACATATCCTCTACCCAACAACACACCATCCACCCACCCATCCCCCAAACAAACATCCCTTAACCACACATCCCTTAACCACACACCCTTACCCATATACAATCACCCACCCACACATCCTTGACCCACCCACACATCCTTGACCCACCCACACATCCTCCACCCACCCATCCCCCAGCCACATATGCCTTAACCACACACCCTACCCATATACACACACATTCCCACCCACACACACATCTCCCCACACATACACACATCCCTCACATACATCCACACCCACCAAAATATCCCCTATTCACAAACACACACCTCCCATCCACGCACACACAACCCACACACACATCCCCCACCCATACACACATCCCCCTCACACATCCCTCCACACACGTACTTATCCCTCAACCACTAACACCCACACATCCCTCACCCACTCATCGACACATACATCACCTATCTACCCACCCACACTCACACACTCCAACCACCCATCCAAACACGCATCCCAAAACTCACACACATCCTTCACCCACCCGCACACCCACACTCAACCACACCCCAACCACCCACACAAAACAAAACAAACCAGATAAATTAAATGTAAAATAAAAATAGATTTAGTCTATCTTTCTTACCAGGAAAACGATCATGGGAAATTTTCCCCTTTCTTTGCTATTCTGAATCATTAGTTTCAGGAGTTTCTTGTCGCTGTTTTTTGGCAGCCGACTGGGAATCTTTCTGCACCAAGAAACTAGCAGGGGAAATTTGTCGCTTCCTTTGCTGGAGAATCTTTCTAAAGTGGTCCATTGCGTTATCATATATCAGGTTTACTGTACTGTTAGCAACAAGTTTGTTTGGATGATGGTTCACAATGAAGTCTTCGACGTCTGCCCACTTGCTGCAAATTTCTTTAATCCTGGCAGTTGAAACGGTCACTGGCCCCTCATCATCGGATGACTGCTCCTCCTTTAATGTCTTTAGCTGTTCATTCTGAAGAGCCACAAGCTAATCTGTAGTGAGATCTCCACTGTGGTACTCAATCAGCTCCTCCAAGTCGTTGCCATCGACTTCCAGGCCCATATTTTTGTCCAAGGACACAATCTCATCCACTATAGTTGCTGCGTCTAACTCTAATCCTTCAAACTCTTTTTCTCTCTCTCTCTCTCTCTCTCTCTCTCTCTCTCTCTCTCTCTCTCTCTCTCTCTCTCTCTCTGGTACACACGATGGCCAAACTTCCTTCCAGGCAGACTTCAAGGTATGGGTGGAGACATGATTCCAGGCCTTGTCAGTGAGATTGATGCAGTGGAGGATGTTGAAGTGGTCTTTCCAGTAATCTCTCAGAGTCAGTTCGGTGTCCTCAGTGACCTGAAAACACTTTGAGAAGAACTCCTTTGTGTACAGTTTCTTGAAGTTGGAGATCACTTGCTGGTCATGGGTTGAAGCAGAGGAGTGGTGTTGGGAGGCAAAGATTTAACCTTGATGAAGTCATACTCCATGTCCAAGTCCTCCTCCAGACCCGGTGGGTGGGCAGGAGCATTGTCCATAAGCAGCAGACATCAAAGGGGCAGATTGTTTTCTTCTAAGTACTTCTTCAACTTGGGGCAAACACTTTAGTCAGTCATCCCATAAAGATGGCTCTCATCATCCATGCCTTAGCATTAGACTTCCACTTAACAGGCAGTTTGCTTTTTTGGACATTGTTGCGTTTAAAGACACGAGGATTTTCTGAGTGGTAAACCAACATTGGCGTAATCTTGCAGTCACCACTGGCTTTGGCACAGAACAGCAGAGTTAGCCTGTCCTTCATTGGTTTGTGCCCCGGCAGGGCTTTCTCTACATGGGCGATAAAAGTTCTCTTTTGGCATTTTATTCCAGAAAGGGCCCGTTTCATCGCAATTAAAGACTTCTTGTGAAACGCAGTCTTCCTCTTTGATGATCTTATCAAATTCCACCTTGAACGCTTCTGATTCTTTCTCGTTAGAACTTGCAGCCTCTCCGTGCCTAATTACGCTATGAATACTTCTTCTTCTTCTTCTTCTTCTTCTTCTTCTTCTTCTTCTTCTTCTTCTTCTTCTTCTTCTTCTTCTTCTTCTTCTTCTTCTTCTTCTTCTTCTTCTTCTTCTTCTTCTTCTTCTTCTTCTTCTTCTTCTTCTTCTTCTTCTTCTTCTTCTTCTTCTTCTTCTTCTTCTTCTTCTTCTTCTTCTTCTTCTTCTTCTTCTTCTTCTTCTTCTTCTTCTTCTTCTTCTTCTTCTTCTTCTTCTTCTTCTTCTTCTTCTTCTACTCTTCCTCTTCCTCTTCCTCTTCTTCTTCTTCTTCTTCTTCTTCTTCTTCTTCTTCTTCTTCTTCTTCTTCTTCTTCTTCTTCTTCTTCTTCTTCTTCTTCTTCTTCTTCTTCTTCTTCTTCTTCTTCTTCTTCTTCTTCTTCTTCTTCTTCTTCTTCCTCTTCTTCTTCCTCTTCTTCTTCTTCTTCTTCTTCTTCTTCTTCTTCTTCTTCTTCTTCTTCTTCTTCTTCTTCTTCTTCTTCTTCTTCTTCTTCTTCTTCTTCTTCTTCTTCTTCTTCTTCTTCTTCTTCTTCTTCTTCTTCTTCTTCTTCTTCTTTTTTTGTGTTGGTTGTTTCGTTTTTTTTTTTTTTTTTTTAACTTTTCAAACAAGCTTCTGTTGGCTTTAAAATCGTCAGTCTCAGCACTTGTACCATGCAATTTCGACAATAAATCACTGTGCAAAAGCAGTAACTGTGCAAAACACAGTATTGCCTCACTAACACTGTCTCCTGCAAGTTGCTGTTCATTGATCTAGATCAAGAGAAGATTTTCAACTTTCTCTAAAATTTGAGGTCTTTGCTTCTGCAGCTTAGTTACTCCTTTAGCCACATCGACTGATTTGAGTAACTCTTTGTTCTTTATGATGGTGGAGATTTTGCCATGTTGTACTCGTTTGTGATGTCACACACACGAACACCATTTTTATAATTATTTCCTTCTTTACCTCGACTGTTATACGTTTCTGCTTCCTATCAGCACCACTACCGTTCTTCGACCTCATAATTGATGGTGTTAACAAATAAAATAATGACAGAAATAAACTGAACACAGTGCCACTGCTAAGAAATCTTTTACTGATATGTAGTAAGGCCAATGAAAGCGAGGCTGCTCACGCGTGCAAAGCTAGGCTACTAGGCTAGCGCTAAGTGATGTTAGTACTGCGTGGTCGTTGTTTGAACTGTACCCGATCGTTTGTCTCCAACGTTAAACATTGCTCTCTCTCTCTCTCTCTCTCTCTCTCTCTCTCTCTCTCTCTCTCTCTCTCTCTCTCTCTCTCTCTCTCTCTCTCTCGCCTTTGTTCGTAACTCTAGACACTGTTCGTTACCAGAGACAAAAAAAAATTCGAAGTTGTTGTTCATAACCCGAATTGCTCGTGACCTGAGGCGTTCGTAACCCGAGGTATACATATACAGTGATGATCATGCCTATAGATTCTATGCTGTTTTATTATTTTTAGTATTTTGTTGTTATAGTATCGATTCTATACACTACTACTACTACTACTACTACTACTACTACTACTACTACTACTACTACTACTACTACTACTACTACTACTACTACTACTACTACTACTGCTGCTGCTGCTGCTGCTGCTGCTGCTGCTGCTGCTACTACTACTACTACTACTACTACTACTACTACTACTACTACTACTATTACTACTACTACTACTACTACTACTACTACTACTACTACTACTACTACTACTACTACTACTACTACTACTACTGCTGCTGCTGCTGCTACTACTATTACTACTACTACTACTACTACTACTACTACTACTACTACTACTACTATTACTACTACTACTACTACTACTACTACTACTACAACTACTACTACTACTACTACTACTAC
>OY992889.1:84700489-84775489 GCA_963921405.1 Cepaea hortensis | reverse complement strand
TCTGCATCAGTTTTTTACACAAGCATAAGAATGGCATGAATCATGGAACACTGGCTCCATATCCCTGTGCATTTCTGTATGTGTTTTTTTCCCCCTGTAACATCGGGAATTTTATTTCAGCCCTGGCTTTTGCGTTCTCAATTTCTTTGACAAATCGTTGGATAGGCAATTCCGGTTAATAGGGTATTTACTTATAGAACTCCTACTGTAATGTATTCTAGATCTATTTTAACAATCACTGGAGACAGGACACGTACTTGTCAGACTTCTACTGCTGGAACATTTTCCTATGTCCTTGTTTTATTATAGTTAAAATTAGTGTTCATTTCCTTTATAGGGCGTTGCAATCTACCCCAGCATTTATCGGCTATTTATGATATACTAGGCAATGTTAGTTCATTAGTTTGCCATTGTTGTCTGAACTGTCCAAGCCTCATTCCGTCGAAATCAACGCAATCTAATCTGTTTCCAAATTGCTGACGGCTGATTTCGAACCCTCAATTCCGTATGACGAGCGACTGTAAGACACAGTTCCACTCTTCCTTACGTTATAGACTTTGTTTTATTAGCAATTCTTAACTGATTAGGTGTCGAAGCATAATATTTCGCAAAGTGTGACCTCGTATTTGGAGAGAAGGACGATATATCGCCTACTAGGGTCGTCGTATTATTTGTTTTGTTTCGCGGTGTCTTCCGATATTTCAATGTTCAGTGAAGGGAAATTTATAGCGCAATACTTGTTCATTTGATTGTGTACCATGTTTGGTCCAAAACTACTGTTTGTTTGGCACTGGACCAGTTAACATGTTTTTAACAACTAACAAATAACAAACAACACGAGAAACAACTGATTCAATTACTTACCTCCTCCATTTCGAACGCAAACGTAAGGGAACCTGCAGACATTTCCCAGGCCGACACTGTATCCCATCATTGTTAATATATACTCTGTCTTTCTAGCCCAGGTCTCTCTTTCTGGTATGTCTGTGTCCAAACTGTGTGTTGTCTTCTCTTCACGTGCCTGTTCTTCACTTGTCTTTTCTTCACGCGATATGACGCTTTCTTCAGTGTTGTCCTTGCAAATGGTTTGATTCAAAAGGCATTGGTTTTCAGTTTCCTCAGCAACACTTTCTGCAACGCCTTTCTCCTCCATGTTATCTCGTATTCTCACCATTTTAGATCACTTCTTCTGTGAAGAATTGGCACAATGGGGTCTCCTTAGCTGAGCAGTAATTGTAGAACAAGACGTACTGCGAAACTTACAAACTACGACTGAAATGCGAGAGAGTTAGAGTTAGAACATGCACAAGATAGGAAATAAATATTGGTAAGGTACGCAAGTGTGGCTGCAAGCCAACAGCTGCTACGAAGAAGAATGAAGGTAAAAAGCACACAGGAAGCTCATTAAATAAGGACATAAACATTCCTATGCTATGGCCATTCGTATTCAACGAATGAAAACGGGAAATAAGAATACTTCAATGATTTCAGAAATATCTCGTTGCAGACAATTATCCTAATTTCATAGTGACGTGTCAATAAACGTCATTAATGTTGTATTAAATGTCTACGTGTTCAAAAGGACAGAACGCTTGCCCTTAAACTTCCTTACGCAGAAGACGAGGTAGGAGTTACACCCCCAACACAGGGATTAAATTAGACTTAAACTTTGACTTCTCGTGAAGAATGAAACTGAACCTACATTTGCTTAGAAGATCAACTTGAGGTTGATTGGAACGTCCAACCAAGGACATACTACATTTATATTGTTGTTTTGGTTGAAACCTGGGTGGAGCCGTGGCTAGCACGTTTATCTGGAGCAGGTGGGTAGGCAGATAGGTAGATATGTAAACAGACAACCAGGCACTTAGATGGGTGGAAATTGAGTAGATGAATAGACAAATATTCAACACGTAGTGTATGTGCAGAATGGAAAGACAAAACTATTGTGACAGATCAATCAGTGGAGGAGATAAGGAGCGAAACAAATCCCACGAATAAAGACGCGAGGGGAAGACGCTGTGCCGGAATAGTACACTTATTGACAGGTTCCACTGTAGCCTACAAAATATAGGGAGACTTAACAACACACGGGAAAGAGACTCAGACACGTTATATGGGTAATATGAGGAGGGCATGGGTAGAATTGCAGGAGACAGCAAAACATGGAATGATTTTGCTTGAGTTGGTTAAGGGCCGATGCTTCATTTGGAAACAAAAGTCAGCAGAAGAAGAAGCGCAGACAGACATACAGACAGACAGACAGATAGACAGACAGACAGACAGACAGACAGACAGATGTCAGACAGATGATTGTTATGTGCGTAAACAGACAGACAGATGATTGTTGTGTACGCAGACAGACAGACAGACAGACAGACAGACTGACAGATGGGGGGGGGGGGGTAGTTTGTTATATACGTTAAAAGTCATACATACTGATATCAATTGCTATTATAACACTATATTCTGAGAACCATTATAATCTTTGCCTTGACTTATTTCTGCTATCATTATACATTATATAACTAAATGTGGTTTACTTACAAAACTGTTTCTTTCCCAAGGAACGTTATGTCGATGTGTAGTGTAATCTTCAGTAACCACGAACATTTAAATCCATAAATTCTCTTAACTTTAACCCAAACGATTCAAAGATTAATTCAACATAGCATGTCATTTTAATTGATCAAGGTATTTAGGAGAAGTATGTTTAAGTGCCTTGTTGATTATGCGAATTCGTACCCGTTACTGAAATTATTCAAATTTTCATGAACTTTTCAAAGAACTGACGTAACTATAAGGTCATATCATAGAATAGCAATCAGACTTTGGAACAAGAATATTAATATCTTAAATAGACAAAAACGACTTCGTTCTTCAGAATCGACATATCCGGGTATTCTAAATTAGAATGGCACTTGCACAAGCCATTACATTCTTTCTTGGAATCACGCGTAATCATTTTGCAGAATAATTAAGATGTCTATATTTAACTGATTCAGTGCCAATAAAAAGTAGGTTAAGACCAAATATGATACAAAATAAAATGAACAAGTATTATAATGTAAATTTCCATTCACCGAACATTGAAATAGCGATGTTATTAACGTCCTTAAAGATATGCCGAGAACAGAGGACTTTGATGTCAGTGAATCCACTTTGCTGTCCAGGATGAAAGTAAGCATTGGGGGTAAGCATTGGCTCGGCCAGACACAAAAGCTACATCGGGAAACGAGGTGCCTTGTCAACCAACATAGAACTAGCACTATTAGCCACCGAACGGTGATGCATATGCCGGGGGAGGATCTGAGCACTCATGGACCTGTCCGGAGTGCAATGAAGATACCCCAACTCATAACTGATAACTGAAATAGCTGAAACAAATCAAATACCACGATTACCATAGTATGTCAATATATATCGTATCGCCCTTCTGTACAAATTATGTCAGGTCTTAGATATGACTGAGCTACTGTATAACAGTAGACGGTACTACCTGCTTTCTATTAGCGCCGAATGTTGTGCGGCGCTCACCAAATCCGACACCTCATATTGTACCAACGGCTTCTGGACGCGGAGTGCAATGGGAGGGTACAAGCCTCACCCTAGTGCAGGGAATTGCAACCTAAAGACAAAATGTCATGACAGGGCAGACCAAGCCCTAAGCCTTGTTCGGCAACTGGTCTACGATGGAAGCTCCGACAGTTGGGGCATTGCTTTACTGATCCGACAGTTTCTGCATTTTGTCTTGTTCCAGATGTAGGGGTGTTACCTTTCCTCTGGAGTGAACTAGGCAGGCCGAGAGAGGGACCATGCTGCATGGGCATCACACGGTCTCTAAATTCAACCCAGGCTTTGTGTTATGGAGAGATAACTCCATTTTACAAACTATCGTTTGTCAAGACGGCAAGGTGCCAGTCAGTACAAATGGGAGGTCCCATTTGGGATACAATATCCTTCGGCATTGAATCAGTTGCCAGGCTCCTTGGCGAAGGAATTACGGATTCGGTTTGCGATCCCGCATACCCGCGTTCGAAACACAGCTGAGCGCGATTCGGCAGCAGACAGTGTTGCGCTGTTTTTTTTTTTTTTTTTAACGAAATGGTATGGGTGCCGGTCATTCAGAAAGCAATGACAAACTACTGAAAGTAAACTTACCAAGACATCAACAACAACAACAACAAATGTTGGTGTTGACTGCAAACGTCACGTAAAGGATATGCAACTAACTTTTTTAAACTGCATCAGTTAAATTGTGACTATCCTGTTTGTGGTCCTTCCAAAATCTCTGTCAGAGACACATCCACTTAGCAGCTAGTGAAAGAGAAAGAGACAGGGTTTGGTGGAGTTACCTCTGAATGTGTTCTCTGATCGAATTGATCAGACATGATAGCTGCAAGTGTGGACTCCTTAGAGTGACCACACCCCTTACGAGATGATGGGCTTTTTAAGTCCAGCCGACAGTTGTGTGGAACGAATCCCTTAGTGGTTGTGGTAAGGCGTTCATTTCTCACACCGGTCACTTGAACCTAAATGTTGACTTCTCGTCCTTGACTTGCTAGTTATGAATTCATTACAGGACTTCTCAGTCAACCCCGGCATTTTTGGCTGTTCGTGATTTCTTGGAAAGTTTACGTTCAGTAGTTTGCCGTTGACTTTCGGGACGTATATTACAGGTGTCTTAGAATTCGAAGTGGGTTTGCCTGATGGTGGGGACCACTGGTAATAGGAAAAGTTGGCGTACACTCAAAATCCGGACCTGTGTATTCCCTAGTCGTAGCAACTAGTAACTTGTAGCAGCAGCAGCAGCACGTGGACTACACTAGGGTTCAAAGCGAGCGAACGAGGAAATATAAAACAAAACAAATAAATTGTGAAATAACATAATGGCTTTATCCACGGGAGCCAACTCGTGTTTGGAATAATAATATTAGAATTCTCAGTGTACAGTCGGTAGCCTCTAAGAAAAAAAAAACGTTTCTTCCCAGCCTCCTCTTCAAGTCTGTTTTCATTTCTCCAATTAGTTAGTTAGTTAGTTAGTCGACAGATCATCCTCATTGCACATCGAACCATTCAGTCCATAAGTGCTCGGATCCCCTCCTCAGCAAATCCCGCAGCGTGTAGCGGCTATTGACGCCAGTTCTGTGTTGGTTTATCAATCTTCTTTGGCTTCCTGCGTAGTGTTCTTGTTTGGCCACCCCTCTTCTAATTTGCTGCTCTAGCAGTCTGGCCATTGTTGTAGATTCACAGTCATTACTTGGTTCTCGCAAAAGTCTTACTTCTCGTAGAGCATTCAGAATGTCAGCCTGGTCCATGGCGTGTCCGCCCTCCACAGTAGCCTCACCTGCGAGCTTGTCAGCCCGCTCATTTCCTTGTACTCCCGCATGCCCTGGCACGAAGATGAAACTAATCTTTGCCAGCCGAGACCGCTCCAGAGGCAGCAACCATTCTCTTGGGATCGACCCCTCCTCTATCCTCTTGATCATGTTCATTGAGTCGCTAAGGAAACAAGCCCTAGTGAATGTCTGTGTCTCGAGCCATGTTATTGCTTTACTTACTGCCATGACTTCCATGGTCAAGCTACTTGTGGTTTCAGTGAAAGCACCAGAGTCCTCCTTCACAATTCTCCCTCCGGCCCGAGCTGTAAAGGCCCATGAGCTTCTCACATGTCAGACGACCGACCCATCTGTGTAGACGACCGCGTCACTGTCTAGCGAATTCTCGAAAATCAACGCTTGTACTTCAGCCTCCACAGCAGCCGGATTTTCTTGTCTGCATTTTCTGTCTAGTTGGATGCAAACTGAAAAGGATGTGCAGAAGTCTGTTGGCACTTGCACCCACTCCTTGCCAGGTTCTAAGTCCTCAAGTGAAAACACCTGTTGAAGAATGTCTTCGGCTTGACCCATCCACGACCGTCCTCTTTTTAACCTGCTGCCCTTCACCTTCCTAATTTCACTATGCAGTGAATGTTGTGTGTTTGCGTTAACTCCGAGGTAGGCGCGTGCCCTGCAAACTTGTATTCTCTCTTCAATGGTAAAAAAATCAAGAAGGTAGCGCATGCTGTATCTCTTGTACATCCAAGAATAATGCGCATAGCTTCATTCTGTATCCTTTCCATCCTTTCTATCTGCTTATGGCTGAGAGTCAGGATTGCCATTGCATACTCCAAAACAGACATGACCAGCCCCTCGTACAGAAGACATAGATAGTGCTGCTCACAGTTTGCTGCCGCCATCACCCGCATCACAGCCACACCCCGCTTGGCCTTTATTATCACCTGGTCTATGTGCACATTATAAGCAAGGCTTCGATCAAACCGTATCGCTAGGTAATTCATTGCCTGTGTTATTTCCACCGTCTCTGAACACAGCATTACAGTTGGTGTTGGAGTGTTGACAATATGATTATTCAACGAGAACCAAGTCACTGTTGCCTTTGTTGGGTTGACCATTGACCCAGCTTCATCACATCAAGTACTTATGCGATTGAGTTCGGTTTGTAGTTCCACAGCAACCTGCTCTCTATCCTTACCCTGACGATACACTAAAACATCATCGTCATACGACAATGTCCTGCCAGGTCCAGTGATCTGCTCACTGGTGATTCTCACTGTGTAGGCGCTGAACAGTACCGGAGATAATGATGATCCCTGTGGTAGGCCTGGATATATTGTTGTTGGTTCCGAATTCCAACAGCCACATCTAAAAACTACTTTCCGTTGGAAGAGGGCTGCAGCGATCCAACTAAGGAGGAATGGACTTACTTTTAGTTCAAGAAGCTGAAACATTAAAAAATCCGATGGTACTCTGTTGTATGCGTCCTCAAGATCAATCGCTGCAGCAAAGGTTTCAATGCCTGAGTGGAAACCTTTATAGACATCATGGGCAAAGACTGCTGCATTGGTCCAGGTTTCTCTTTTTGGACGGTACCCACCCAGGGTAGGTGGGAAAACACCTTGCCTCTCTAGCTGGCTTGATAATTTCCTGGCAATTACCTTCTCCAGCAGCTTGCCTATTGTATTCTGCATGGTTATAATTCCATATCCCTGAATTTTTGTGTGGTCTTTGTCAGGCTTCGGCAAGGGAATCAGATAGCTGTGTAACCATTCCTCCTTGATGCTAGCACTCCCTGTACTGTTGTTGTACATGTCTGCTAGTTTCTCTTGCTCATTGTCGGTACACTTATTGATGTCGTCGTATCTTATGCCATCAGGACCCGGAGCGCTGTTTTTTGATCGTCGAAGTACAGCCTTCTCCAATTAATTTCTCCAATTAATTAGTTGCACATCCTTTACAGGAGGCTGCAATCAACCCCAGCATCTATTGACTGTTTGTGATTTACTAGACAATTGTACACTCAGTATTTTATCTTTTTTTTTTTACGACCGACAATCAAGCCATCTAAATCAACGCAATATGATTTGCTGCCAAATTGTTTGCGGTTGTTTTCAAACTCTGAAACCCGGTCTGTCAGAAAATTGTAAAGCTGTGTTCACTAACCCCTAAGCAACAGATACCGATCTTTTATTAGTAAATACCTCAGGAATTATAAATCCCTGTTGTCTAATAAAGAAAATGTATATTTATAAAGACGATGTCAACTGTCTTGAGGGATAAATTTATTACAAACATACGTGAGTGGACAGTCGTTTCGAACGTTTAGAAATCCAATTACTATACTCAGAATGTGACATACCGACAGATAGATGGAAGGTACGTTGCTATTCATAAACAGACAGAGAGACAGACCAACAGACCAACAGACAGACACACAGCAGGATAGGCAGACTGATAATAACTGCCTTTATACCCTTATATTTTGAGAGCCCTTAAAATCTCTTTCTGCACTTAAATCTGCTGTCACTAAATGTGATATAATTAAAGCTGGTTCACTTACAATATCATTTCTTTCTCAAGGAATGTGTCAGAATCTCCATCGCCTGGAGGGGACGGACAAGCACGACGATTGAACCCACGGGCAGCTACTACGCAGTTGATGCCCAGTGATCAGCGTGACGCACGAAGCGCACGGGGACTAGAAGCCAAGGGCTAACAAGAAACATCGGCGTTAGCTCAGACTGATTTAGGACTTCGAGACAGGACGGACATGAGAGAAAGTGTTGCGTGTATTCGTGTATTATTCTATGCTCGATGTGAGAAAGCCTGTATGTTTAATAGATTCTGTTTGGGGACTGAGTGAGTGCTTTGTTCCATTCGTCTATGAACTTGTGTATTGCATCTATGCATTTGTAATGGCATTGTCGCTAATTGTGAGCGCAGCATTATATGAATGCTATTGAGGAGATTGGTTTATGTGATTAAAGTGTTTCAGTTATGTTGCCGCGTGTTTGAGTACAATCATTCTTTGTGTATGATTGTTTTACTCCTGTTAGAGAACACGAGCCACTGTTAGTATAAAGTAAGACCCTGACAGGGAGTGAACGTGGGGCTCGTCCGGCTTTGAACAAATCACACTTGTAAGCTAGTGATTGAACATAAAGATCTCGCCCGTTAAGAAATGAGCGAAAGATGTGAGAATTAGGGAGTGTTCACAAATGTTAAAGAGAATTGTGAACGAACGACGATTGTTAGATAGAGTGTGAACGCAGTTGAACGTGTGAAAAGTTAAAAGACATACATACATTGTTGATATGATATGTGATGGCTTGGAAAATGAATTGTTACACGAATGAAAGCATGAGCGAGTAAGAGCAACAGTATTCATTAATTTGAAGTTGTACTAAATTTCCATTAATCTGATAACTGATGACTAGACAACAATACATTCACACCTGATTGCATACAAACCTATAAACACTTAGTTGACAACGCATACACCACAGAGTCAAACACATACTAATATTTCTCTCTCCCAAGTAAACAGGCTTGTCAGCTATTATGGTAGAAGTACTAAATTGATCTTCCCGGCTATAAAATACCAAGCATCCCTTCTCTGGTGCAGTTACCAAAAGACTTCGAAAGCTTTGAGCTCCAAGGGCACTTAAGTATTTTTTTCCTTTATATACTTTTGTAGGGGGTCAAGCCTTATCTGCAATTTTTTTCTTCACTATTGTATATTGTACATGTACTATATTTGATTACATATTATAATTATTTTTGTACAAGACCATTGTAACAAAACTGTAAAAATGCCATGGCTACATTGCACGAATTTATTGAGTCTGGCCTAAAATTAGGTCTAACCGGAGACGAGTTGTCTAAATGGAGTGAGACAAAATATGCAGAACATGTCCAATTAGAAGAAAAATCTAAAGAAAGGGAGGAAATAACTGCTGAAAGGGAACTTAAAAAAGTTGAGTTAGATGCTAAGAAAGCAGAAACAGACGCTGAACTAAGAAAATCTGAGTTAGATGCTAAGAAAGCAGAAACATACGCTGAACTAAGAAAAGCGGAAATCAGCGCACAAAGTAAAAGAGAAGAACTTGAAATGCAGTTTAAACTTAAGCAGCTAGAAATCGAAATTTCTACCAACAAAGAATCTAGAAAACTAGAAATAAAAAAGAAAGAAAACCACTTTAAGAAGAATCAAGGAATCGTTAAAAATGTCACTACTGGGGACTGTATTTCAGCATTTACTCAAAATTTTGAAACAATAATGTAGCACTACCAAGTACCACTTACATAGTGGAACATAATTTATATGAGAAGTCTATCTGGGGAACCATCAAAAGTCATAGAAACCATCCCCAAGAGTCAAGAAAAGACTATCACTACATGAAAGCCAAAATCATCTCACATTTTCTGTTAGATGAGGCAGGTTATAGGGAACAGTTTGCTAAATTATCTCCAAAAGCAAGACAAACGTAAGATCATATCGTCGCTGCCACCACCTTTTCACGGTTTTTACAAGAGTGTGAATGTGAGACTGTCCAGCTGATAGAGAAACGTGGTTCGGCTTATTTTACAGCCAATAAAGACTGTTTTGTAAATGTTCTCAAAGATACAGAATTTGTAGCAGCCGCTGCATATGATAAATTGAAACCAACCAGTTACAACAAACCAAAACCATTTAGACAATTTAACAACTACCATTGTAAATACTGTAACTATAATCACAGTGAAAATGAAATGTGTGATAAACAACCAGGATACCTTACATATTTACAAAATCACATTGATAAGCAAGAGAGGGAACGAAAGAACTATAAACAATTGACTAAATGTTTCTTTGCAAAGCGTACGGCCATAGGCGTCATGCTTGTAAGGGAAAGCAAATGACAAGAAAAGCCAATGCTGCTATGTTCGAATGTTCATCCTCTGAGGAAGAGCAAGAAGAAAATCAACATCCAGCTAATGCAGCCGAACCTATTGATGTACTCCAACTTGAAAAATGTACAACCTGCAACCTCTTCCATGAAGATGGTGTGTTAACATGTGGCCATTCTATACCAATAGCAAATGAGGAAGCCAATCTAGTAATAGATTCTAAAGGGAAGCTAAACATCCATCAGGGCTATGTCAACGGCAAAGTAGCCAGTGTTTTGAGATATAGTGGCAGTACCCTTATTGGATTAAGGAGAGACTTTGTACATCCTGCAGATTACACAAGCAAATATGTAACATGTAGAACTTTTTCAGGAAATATTGAAAAATATCCACTTGCATGGGCATACATTCACACACCTTTTTTGACAGGCAAAGTGAAATGCGCAGCATTATTGAATCCATGTAGCGATGTAATTATTGGGAATCTACATGAAGTTATCAAATAACGCAGTAACAAGATCAGCTGCAGAATTACAATCTCAGAGAGACCAAGACGAGACAGCAGCAAACACAACCGTAGTAGACCACACAGACTTAGAAGACACAGACGAAATACCAGTCCCATCACTCAATACGACAGACACCCTGCAAGACATTAAACTATCTCCCAATCTTTCTCAGACTGAGACAGACAACTGCATGCAACTGTTACAAGACTATAGAACCATTTTCTCCAACCATCCAGGACAGACGGATCTAGTGGAACACCGGATCACACTGACAACTCAAGTACCAATAAAGTGCAGACCTCATTCAATACCAATACGTTACAAAGACAAACTACACCAAGAAATCTTAGACCTTGAAAAAAAACACCAAGTTATTAGGAGATCACAATCACAATATTGTTCTCCTATCATGATTGTTAGAAAAAAGGACGATTCAATACGCCTAAGCGTTGATTATCGGAAACTTAACGCAGTAACGCAATTAGATTCAGAACCAATGACTAACTGTGAGGACATATTGACAGCAATGACAGATGCCAAATACTTCACGAACTTGACATGACAAAAGGGTACTGGCAAATACCCATGACGGAGAACGCTATCCACTTGAGAACATTTGCAACACCTTGGGGACTATACGAATGGTGTTAACTTCCATTTGGTCTAGTCAATGCCCCAGCGACATTTGTAAGAATGACAAGACTGTTACTGGCAGACATACCCAATATCCTATCATATATGGACGACATCTGTGTACACACCAGGACAATGACAGAACACCTAGCGACGCTACGACAAACGGTTGAACGCATCAGGCAACATGGCCTGACAATAAAGCCAGCAAAGGTAGAAATTGCTTACTATGAAATTACTTTTCTAGGCTACAAAATTTGTGATGGATATATTACCACTGATGACAATATTGTTTCTAGAATTCTAAAATTATCACTTCCTACGACTAAAAAGGAAGTAAGAAGTATGTTTGGATTGTTGTATTATTACAGAAGATTCATACCTAACTTCTCTAGTTTAACAGCAATTTTTACAAATCTGTTAACAAAAAATTTAACCTAATAAAATTGTAAACATAGAGGGCCTGAGACCTGATTTTACAAAAGTATTGTCATATTTTTCTTCCAATCCCATATTAAAGTTGCCAAATCTGGACATTCGTTTCAGATTGAGGACGGTCGCGAGCACGATGTGTATAGCGGCAGTTTTGTAACAAGTCTATGATGACATCTTACATCCAGTGTATTATGTCAGCCGTAAGTTGTCAACAAGAGAACGCAGATGGTCTACACCAGAGTTGGAAGGCCTCGCATTAATTTATTCTATTTCTAAATTATCTAAGTATTTGCTAGGTAAACATTTCATCGTTGAGACAGATAACAACCCATTAACCGTCATAACAAAAGGAACACCGGCAAACAACAGAATCACAAGATGGGCGTTATTACTGCAGGACTACAGCTTCGAAATACGACACATCAGCGGGACAGAAAATACCATTGCAGACCTACTCTCAAGATGTCTTCTCGATACGTCCAGCGACAGTTTAACGACGCCTGAGCGCAATGACTAATGTTGTTACCTACGGCGCTCAGACAAGTATCACATTCCAGCAAACAATATTCAGTTATACAAATAACGCTGTGAAAAGTTACTTCCTGTGATAAGGACTTAGTCCTGTGATTTATTCGAAATACATTTTTAACTTGTGAGTGTGCCGAGTAAATGAACTACCAGAATGTGAAAGGACAGTGATTTTAAACCTTTATTATCATTTTCACGAACAGTGTTAAAAGAACAGTACTACATATTTGTATAGACTTACCGTATTTGAGCTTTCGGTAACATCCAGTAATACCAGCGCTTATATATACTACTACTACTACTACTACTACTACTACTACTACTACTACTACTACTACTACTACTACTACTACTACTACTACTACTACTACTACTACTACTACTACTACTACTACTACTACTACTACTACTACTACTACTACTACTACGTCAGTCAGGTCTTAGTCAGATATGACAGTAGACGGTACTACCTGGTTTCTGTTAGCGCCGAACGTTGGGCGGCGCTTACCAAACCCGACACCCCACATTGTGCCAACGGCTTCGGGCGGAAGAGCGCAATTGGGAGGGTACAAGCCTTACCCTGGTGCGAGGAAATGCAAGCTAAAGACAAAATTGTCATGGCAGGGCAGACCAGGCCCTAAGCCTTGGTTGGCGACTGGTCTAGGATCGAAGCTCCGACAGGCGGACAGTTAGAGCATTGCTTTGCTGATCCGGCAGCTTCTGCAGCTTGTCTTGTTCCAGATGTAGGGGTGTTACCTTTCCTCTGGAGTGAACTAGGCAGGCCGAGAGAGGGATCATGCTGCATGGGCAACACATGATCTCTATATTTTAGCCCAGGCTTTGTGCTATGGAGAGGCAATAACTCCATCCCTGGTCTTAACTGGTCTCGGAATCAAAGCGAGAGGCAACTGTTACGGGTTATAAGTCCTTGTCAGTTGGCGTAGACATGGGGCGCCACGCGTTGCCTCTGACGGTGGGAGACACCTATAGGTGTCACTGATCAGCTACCGCCCGCCTCAAGCTGGGCAGCCCCCAGCCAATTGGGTGCTGATCCGCCACAGCCTGTCTGCTTCAATGGGTGCTTGGGGCTAGGACAAAATCTGAATCGCAGGCTGTAAAACCAAGGCACCAGGTACAAACAAAAATATAAATAGAAACCTCAAGCTACGGCTTGCAACCTGGAACGTGAGAACCATGTGTCCAGGATTTTCCACTGACTTGACCAATATTGACGATGTGAGAAAAACGGCTGTGATTGATGCCGAACTCAATCGTCTTAACATTGATATTGCTGGCCTGCAGGAGACTCGCCTCGCTGAGGAAGGGTCACTCAGGGAAAACAACTACGCCTTTTTCTGGAAGGGTAAAGGGCAGGCAGAAAAAAGGCAACACGGTGTGGGCTTTGCAGTGAAGAATTCGCTACTGGGAATGATTGAAATTCCAGCAGGAGGAAATGAAAGACTATTATCCCTGCGCTTGGCAACCTCTTGTGGGTTTGCCACCATTATTACTGCATATGCACCGACACTCGATTCCTCTGATGATGTGAAGGATTTGTTCTATGAGGAGTTAGACTCTGTGATCAAGGCAGTTCCAAAATCCGACTACATTTATATGCTCGGTGATTTCAATGCTCGTGTGGGCAAGGACTCGAGTTCATGGCCAGTGTGCCTTGGAAAATACAACATCGGTCGCATGAATGAAAATGGGCAAAGGCTGCTGGAGCATTGCACCAGTAATGACCTATGTATTACAAACTCTTTTTTTAAAACAAAAGAGATGCATAAGGTCACATGGAAACATCCAAGATCCGGCCATTGGCACCAGCTGGACTTCATCATCACACGGAGACAACATCTGAACCATATATCATTGACTCGTAGTTACCACAGTGCTGACTGTGATACGGATCATTCTTTGGTTGTTGCAAGGGTTAGACTGAGACCAAAGAGAATCTACACAGCTAAACACAAATCTAGCCCCAGGATTAATATTATGAACACTCATGATCCTGAAAAGTGCTTTCAGTTTCAACAGCAACTTGAAGACGCTTTCACTGATACACCAGAAAATTGTACAGTAAACGATAAATGGAATAAACTTAAGGAAACTCTTTGTAAAACTGCCGTAAAGGTTTACGGCACTGTGGATCATAAGAGGCAGGACTGGTTTGCGGCCAACAGCGAGACTCTGCAGCCCTTGATTGATAAGAAGAAGAAAGCTCTCTTAAGAAACAAGGAAAGACTAACGCGTAACACTCTGAGTGAGCTAAGGCAAGCTAGAAAGGATGTGCAAAAGGCTGCCAGGCAGTGTGCAAATGATTATTGGATCAAGTTATGTGAGTCCATTCAAATCGCAAGTGATAAGGGAGACATAAGAAGCATGTATGAAGGAATAAAGAAAGCCTGTGGTCCAGTGATCAAAAGAAGTGCACCATTGAAAACCTTGACTGGAGAAGTCATCACTGATAAGAAACAGCAGATGGACAGATGGGTAGAGCACTATTTGGAGCTTTACTCAAGTGAGACCAAACTAGCGGATAATGCCCTCAACGCCATAGAGGCTCTACCAACTCTTGACCACCTGGACACACTTCCCACCATAACAGAAGTTAAGTGTGCTATAAATGAACTTGCATCTGGCAAGGCTCCAGGTAAGGATGGGATTCCAATAGAGGTTATCAGGAGTGGGCAAGACACACTCACTATACAGATCCACCAGCTAATAGAGCTATGCTGGCGTGAAGGACAAGTCCCACAGGATTTCAAAGATTCAAGCATCATAACACTGTACAAGAACAAGGGCGATCGGAGCGACTGCAACAACTATAGGGGTATCTCACTTCTGTGTATTGTTGGAAAAGTATTTGCCAGAATTGTTCTGCGCAGACTTCAAGTCCTAGGAGATCAAGTCTACCCCGAATCACAGTGTGGCTTTCGACAGAACCGGTCTACCACTGATATGATATTCTCATTGCGACAAATGCAAGAAAAATGCCGTGAACAGAATCAACCACTGTTTATTGCCTTCATCGACCTCACAAAGGCATTTGATTTGGTCAGTCGTGAGGGTCTGTTCAAGGCACTAAAGAAGATTGGCTGCCCACCAACTCTTCTGTCCATTGTGGAATCGTTCCACTCAGGCATGAAGGGTATAATCAAGTTTGATGGTGCAACTTCTGAAGAATTTGAAATCAAGAGTGGAGTTAAGCAAGGTTGTGTACTAGCTCCCACCCTCTTTGGAATATACTTTTCACTTCTACTGAAATATGCATTTCGTGATCAGGATGGTGGTATATACATTCACTCACGCTCAGATGGCGGCCTCTACAATGCTCAGAGATTGAAGGCTAAGACCAAAATTAGGAGGTTACTGATCAGAGAGTTGCTTTTTGCAGATGATGCTGCAGTTACGACCCACTCTGAGGAAGAATTGCAATGTCTACTATCTGCATTCTCCAATGCTTGTTCTGAATTTGGTTTAACAATTAGCAAAAAGAAGACACAGATTATGTCACAAGGTGCACATGGGGTACCATCAATCTTTATTGACGACGCCGAACTAGAGATAGTAGACCATTTTACATATCTAGGATCAGTGGTAAATAGCAAATTATCCCTAGATCAGGAAATCAACATCCGGATTGGTAAGGCAGCAACAACAATGAACAGGTTAAGAAAAAGAGTCTGGGAGAACAGGAAGCTTACTGCCAAAACAAAAGTCCTTGTGTATCAAGCCTGTGTCCTTAGTACTCTTCTCTATGGCAGTGAAACCTGGACAACTTACTCACACCAAGAGAACAATTTAAACAGCTTTCATATGCGGTGTCTGCGAAGAATGCTTGGTATTAAGTGGCAAGACAAAATCACAAATACTGAAGTATTGGAAAGATCAGGTTGTGTGACAGTTTATTCCATGCTCAGTCTTCGTAGACTTAGATGGATAGGACATCTTAGGAGGATGGATGATGGTAGAATACCAAAGGATATTTTTTTTGGTGAATTACAGATGGGTAAGAGATCTCAGGGTCGGCCTCTACTACGATACAAGGATGTGTGTAAGCGGGACATGATTGATACAGGCATTGATAATGCACATTGGGAGCAAGTCGCCGCTGAACGTGTTGCATGGAGGGCAAATATCAGAAATGGAATAAAGTCAAAGGAGAAAATTATTGCAGAAAAGTCACACACCAAGCGTTTGAGACGTAAGGTGGTGCATGATGGTGGAAATGACCACGTGTTCACATGCACCCACTGTGAACGGACATTTACAGCGCAAATTGGCCTTATCAGTCACACTCGCTACCGCCATAGTTAAAAGTTATTATGCCTTTTTAAAGCACAAACTATCGTCTGTCAAGACGGCAAGGTGCCAATGATGATATATATACTACTTAGATAGCGCAGTGAATTGTTCGAAAATTTTAACTTCATAAAAGACTGTGTTAAATAGACGACAGCAGAGTTAGTTAGTTAGTTAGTTAGTCACGGTTCCAACTCCACAGCAACGGGTCGTCCCCATTATGCTCCGTTCCTGTGCCAGTGAATATCACATAAAACGCTCCCCACTGCCCAATGTGAAATGTGGAAAAGACAGGAGTATGTCAGCCGAGTAATCCATAGCATCCGGAACAGTGTAATCCAAACGTGTACTTACAAGAACAGAGTGTATTACTACAACGTGTGAACACATTAAGTATGTACTTCCGCTTCCTTTTCTAATTATTTTCTAATTTATCAAAAATAGCAGACTATACCACAAATAGTCACGAATGAATGACCAAGTGAATGATTTTTGTAACACTAAAATTTAAATATATGCTAAATGGAATGAAAGAATTTATATATTTGTGATCTAAGAATCATTGATTGATAATTTTTCCTCAATAGTGCCAAGTATGCCACTATTGAAAATGAATATCAAACTATGACGCTTAGAATGGAAATAACAATTGTACTTTATTTTTTGAAAGAATTTGAAAATTACCTCCCATAACGTTTGATGATTGTACCTAAAGGGAAACAATCTGACATTTGAAAAATGTAAGCATGCATATATTGTCTTTTTCATAGTAGCCAGAATGACTACAGGTCACCAGGTGACGTCAACTATAGGTGGAATATAGTTACTAAGGTTGACGGACCAGAATTGGAGTATCCGACCATATCGGGCAATTTCTAATTCTGAAATAATCTCATAAGGGAGTTGATTTAGGGCCTAAAATTTTCTTTTTGTGGTTTTTTTTCTTTTGTTGTGAGGTAGGGCGTTGCTTTAAAGATAGCGTTAGTCGCTATTAACTACCGGTCTGGCTTAAGTCCATTCTCAACCAAGGTAATAATCCAACTAGGGGACAATACTTGATGTGAGTAGCCTCATGGCAGCACTGAGGGAAATATGTATCATGCATCATTACCAAATAAATATCAATTTATAAACATACCAGAGAGTCACCTAACAGGATAAACAGTTAGTCGATTCTGACTTATAAATATATCATTAACTTAAACCATGTACAAAAACCCATGATGAAAGGATATTCCTTTCATAAGAGGGGGCGGCAGAGAGTGTCAGAATCTCCACCGCCTGGAGGGGACGGACAAGCACGACGATTGAACCCACGGGCAGCTACTACGCAGTTGATTCCCAGTGGTCAGCGTGACGTACGAAGCGCACGGGGACTAGAAGCCAAGTGCTAACAAGAAACATCGGCGTTAGCTCAGACTGATTTAGGACTTCGAGACAGGACGGACATGAGAGAAAGTGTTGCGTGTATT
The DNA here is from genome assembly GCA_963921405.1 of Cepaea hortensis. Taxonomy (NCBI): domain Eukaryota; kingdom Metazoa; phylum Mollusca; class Gastropoda; order Stylommatophora; family Helicidae; genus Cepaea; species Cepaea hortensis. Next base: position 84,757,378 of record OY992889.1, on the reverse strand, counting down.
CGTGTATTATTCTATGCTTGATGTGAGAAAGCCTGTATGTTTAATAGATTCTGTTTGGGGACTGAGTGAGTGCTTTGTTCCATTCATCTATGAACTTGTGTATTGCATCTATGCATTTGTAATGGCATTGTCGCTAATTGTGAGCGAAGCATTATATGAATGCCGTTGAGGAGAGTGGTTTATGTGATCAAAGTGTTTCAGTTATGTTGCCGCGTGTTTGAGTACAATCATTCTTTGTGTATGATTGTTTCACTCCTGTTAGAGAAGACGAGCCATTGTTAGTATAAGGTAAGACCCTGACAGAATGCAATGTCGACTTTATACTGAACATATAAAGAGCCACGAATATATACATTTATAAAGGCTCCTAACTTTAACACATCTGTATGCGAGATTATTCATCATGGGTATGTCTTTTTTTTCGCATATCCTTTACAGGACATCGCTGTGAACATCAGCATCATTCAGTTGATTGTTGATTTCTTGGCAAGATTACGCTCAGTAGTTTTCCATTGCTTTCTGAGCGGTTGGCGCACATACCCCGTAAGTTACCGACGCAGAGTGAACCGCTACCAATTCTCACGCATATCACGCCACTCACGAGAGCATAGGGGAATTCGGAGAGCGCCGTGTAACCACTAGACCAGGGAGCCGGCATCATATTATTAGTTCAAGATATTTTTGATCAGTATGTTTACTTGCAAGGTGTGGAATGCGCCTGACCCTGCAGCCACAGGGTTAGGATCGGCTAGCCTCTCCTAGGAGGGGTGAAAAGTGAAAATTAGTAGCCTGCCGATGACCCGCAGACTACACAAGTCAACCCCCATCTCCACGTGGTGCAGTATATCCCAAAGAGGGTGGGAGCTAGTACACAACCTTGCTTAACTCCACTCTTGATTTCAAATTCTTCTGAAGTTGCACCATCAAACTTGATTATACCCTTCATGCCCGTGTGGAACGATTCCGCAATTAACAGAAGAGTTGGTGGGTAGCCAATCTTCGTTAGTGCTTTGAACAGACCCTCACGACTGACCAAATTAAATGCCTCTGTGAGGTCGATGAAGGCAATAAACAGTGGTTGATTTTGTTCCCGGCATTTTTCTTGCATTTGTCGCAATGAGAATTTCATATCAATGGTAGACCGGTTCTGTCGGAAAGCGCACTGTGATTCGGGGTAGACTTAATCTCCCAGGACTTGAAGTCTGCGCAGAACAATTTTAGCAAATACTTTCCCAACAATACAAAGAAGTGAGATACCCCTATAGTTGTTACAGTCGCTCCGATCGCCCTTGTTCTTGTACAGTGTTAAGATGCTTGCATCTTTGAAATCCTTTGGGACTTGTCCTTCTCGCCAGCATAGCTCTATTAGCTGGTGGATCTGTAGAGCGAGTGTGTCTTGCCCACTCCTGATTACCTCTATTGGAATCACATCTTTACCTGGAGCCTTGCCAGATGCAAGCACATTTATAGCACACTTAACTTCTGTTATAGTGGGAAGTGTGTCCAGGTGGTCAAGAGTTGGCAGGGGCTCTATGGCGTTGAGGGCATCATCCGCTAGCTTGGTCTCACTTGAGTAAAGCTCTAAATAGTGCTCTACCCACCTATCCCACAAGGGTTACTGACACATCCTCATCTATAATTGATCTTATATATGTTACTTGTCCAGATAATATTATTGAAAGTTCTGTTCCTGTTAGTACGGTTAGTGACCATTACCCAGTATGTTGTACATGGTCAAAAATTGGGTTCAAATCTCTTGACAATAAACATTTAAGTATCAAATTAAAAATTTTTAAAGAATTCAACCAAGATTTATTTTTGCAAGACTTAAAAAAAGTAGCACTTGATCATGTTTACCAACTTCCTGACCCGGACGATGCATTATCTTTCTGGACGAAGACAGTCTACAGTATATTCGATAAACACGTGCCAGTCAAAGAAGTTCGAGTCAAAAATCAACATAAAGCCCCATGGGTCACTAGTGAAGTTCTGGAAATCATGAGAGAGCGAGATACAGCACACAAAAATAAAGACTTCATCAATTACCGTAGACTAAGGAATAAAGTAAATATGAAATTCGTAGGATAAAAAAAAATCATTCTAAAAATTTGATTGTAGATAATTCAAACAGTATGAACATATGGAAGGCTATTAACTTGCTAACCGATAAGAAACGCCCGTCAGAATCAGCAATACCAAATTCTATAAAATGCGATGAATTCAGTCGGTTCTTTCAATCAGAAATAGAGAATCTAAAGTCTTCAATACCAGACTCATCATGTAATTTAAGTTCACTAGCATCATTCTGTGAGGAGAAGTGCACCAGAAATATTCCCGCTGAGATTCCCTTAATGTCTGTTGCAGTAGTATATAAATATCTCCTAAACCTCAAAGCAACAAATTCACACGGTCTTGATAGTATCAGTAATAAAATTCTTCGTTGTGCTGCACCAGTTATTAGTGAGTCCTCAACGTTCATAAGTGTCTGGCCAAAAACTACTTTCCGTCTGCATTTAAAATTGCTAAAGTGTATCCTCTACTTAAAAATGGCTCAATCGATAATAGCGTTTTGGGTAATTATAGACCTAGCTCCTTATTATCGTCGCTATCAAAGCCACCAGAAAAACACATACATAAAATAACATTACAACATTTAATTAACCACGATCTAATAATTGACAGTCAATCTGGGTTTCGACCTAAATATTCTTGCCATAGTGCTCTAACAAAAATGACCGACATCTGACACTTAAACATCAACAACGGCAAAATTTTCGGAGTGGTGTTTGTAGATTTTAAAACAGCTTTTGATTTGGTAGATCACGATATTTTAATTAGAAAACTAAAACAAATACAGACAAGCACTAATATGGTGAACATAATTACGTCATTTCTATCCGACAGACAACAAGTCGTGTCCTTCAACAACTGTCTATCAAGACCCACACAGCTTAATATTGGTGTGCCTCAGGGTTCAATACTAAGTCTGCTGCTTTTTGCAGTTTATATTAATGATCTTCCTTTATATATCAATACATCTTGTGATTCACTTGCAGACGACTGTACTATATATACTAATCAAGAAAATCGAAGTGAATTAGAGAATTCTTTACAAAAGGAACTTGGTAATCTTACTAGATGGAGGAATGAAAACCGCATGCAAATTAACATCGACAAAACCAAATCCATGCTAATAATGACCAGACAGAAACTACAGACACTAGCCATAACTGGAGCACCGCTCGAACTCCGCATAGACACGTTACCTATAGTTAATGTGAATGAACATAAAACACTAGGTCTTTTAATTGACAGCCATTTGAACTGGAGCTCTCATGTTCACGTTCTTACCAAGCAAATAGCACACAAGGTTTATCAACTTTCTAAAATCCAGCACTTCCTGGACGAAAGCACACGAAAAATATTCTATACATGCTATATCCAATCACATCTCGATTACTGTTCCACAGTTTGGGATGGTTGCCCTAAATCTAATTTGAAACGACTATGTTCTCTACAAAACCGCGCTATACGTCTAGTTTCTGGCATAAAGCACGTAGAAAGTAATAATTTATACAGTCATCTAAGACTTCTACTACTTCGAAATCGCTTCCTTTTTAAGAAAGCCAAATTAATGAATAAAACTATATCTCAAAATACCCCAGAGTATCTTCTACCACTGAACAGCAAGCGCCTAAATTTGTTACATGCCTCAAAGCCTAGATTCGACCTATACAAAACATGTTGCGCCTATTCTGGTGCTCACTTATGGAATGATCTTCCTGCAGATCTGAAAACTCCAATGAGTCCCTACACATTTAACAGAAAACACTTTCAATATTTAATCCATACCGACTATATTCCACCATAATTCATCTGCTGGTATAATTGTTTATTATAATTAACTATAACTGTTCACTATATATGTGTGTGCGTGTAAGAAAGAAAGAGAGAGAGAGAAAGAGAGAGAGAGAGAGAGAGAGAGAGAGAGAGAGAGAGAGAGAGAGAGGGTGTCAGAGAGAGTGGGAGAGCGAATGTGTGTGTGTGTGCACGTGCATGAGGGTGTGTGGGAGAGAGTGATTGGGCAAGATATGGTGAGGGAATGTGTCAGTGCATGCATTCGTACGCGTATGTGTGAGAGTGAGCGAGGGAGTGTGTGTGCGCGCGAGTTCATGCGTATGTGTATGTGTGAGAGAGTGTGATTGAGAGAGTGAGTATGTGTGTGTGAAGGATTGTGTGTGTGTGTGTGTGAGAGAGAGAGAGAGAGAGAGAGAGAGAGAGTGAGTGAATGAGTGAGTGAGGAGTGAATGAGTGAGAGAGTGTGTGTAAGTGAGTGAATGAGTCTTAGTGTGTGTGTGTGCTTTAGAGAGAGAGAGTGAGAGAGAGAGAGTAAAAGAGAGAGAGTGAGTGATTGCGCTAAGATAAGAGAGTGAGTGAAACATTGAGTGATAGCTTAAGGGTGTATGTCTGTATGTGTGTGAGTGAGAAAGAGAGAGTAAGAGAGTGAGATATAGAATGAATGAAGATGGAGAGAGTGAACGAATGAGGGAAATAGTGAGTGAGAGAGAGAATGAGAGAAAGAGAGAGAGAGAGAGAGTAAGACAGTGGGAGAGTGGATGTGTTAGTGTGTATGTGTGTGCGCGCGCATGCGTGTGAGTATGTGTGTATGAAAGAAGAGAGAGAGAGAGAGTTGAGCGCACGCATTTCATGTAACATGCATGTCATGTAACACGCTAATACATATGTTTGTGTATTCTCATCTGTCATATTATCAGTTGAATGTCATTTGATTTCATCATATGTAATATAAACTTATGTATATTACTGTAGTTTGAGTGGGAGAGTCAGTGAGTGTGAATGAGGGACGGAGTGAGTGAGTGTGAGAGAGTGAATGTGTGTGTGTGTGTGTGTGTGCCTGTCTATGTGTATGTCTCTGTGTGTGGGAGCATCACTATTGTTTACGCCACACTCTGTATGTGTACACATTTTTCTCCATGTTTTACATTTTTGTGAGACTGCTCACGACAATCGTCAGTGTATGTGTGTGAGTAATGTGTGGGAGATTGTTCATATTAGTTTCAATAATCATGCGAGGCATTATGTATGTGTCTAGATGTGGGGATGTGTGAGTGTGGGGATGTCTGTGGGGGATGTGTGGGTGGGGGTATGCGTTTGGATGGATTGGGGTGTGTGGGTGGTGGTGGGTATTGAGATTTTTTGGTGTTAGTGGGTGAGGGTATGTGTGGGTGGATGTGTCGGGGTGTAAGTAGGGGGTGTGGGGATGTGTGTATGGGTGGGGATGGTTGCGGGGGATATGTGTATGGGTGGGGGGTATGTGTGGCTGGTGAGGATGTGTGGATGGTTAGGGGGAAGTATGTGTGGGTGGCGGGGGTGTGTGGGTATGAGATGTGTGTTGGTGGATTGTGGAAGTAAGGGTGGGTGGGGAGAAGTTTATGTTGTGTGCTTTGGGGATATGTGGGTGGTGTGTGGGTTGGAGATGTGTGTGAGGTGTGTGGGTGGGTGTAGGTTTCTGGTGGGAGGGTGGGGGATAGTGTGTGGTGTGTGTGATGGGATGTGTGTGATGGATGCGGGGAATGTATGTATGGGGGGATATGTGTGGATGTGTAAAGTATGTGTGGGTGGTGGGGTGGTAGTGTGTAAGTGGCTGAAGAATGTATACGTGGGTGAGGGATGTGTGTGTGTGTCGGAGCGGGATGTGTGAGTGGGTGGAGGATGTGTGTGGGTGGGAGTATGTGTGATCGAGAGATGTTTGGTTAGGGGTGGGCGGCTGCGGGGTGTGTGGGTGCGTAGTGGAGAATGTGCGAGTGAGTGAGTGTGTCTGCCTGTTGGTGGATGGTGGGGGATGTGTGTGTGTGGGTGGGGAGATGTGTGTGGTGTGTTGGTTGGGGATATGTGTGTGGTGTGTGGGTGGGGATGTGTGCGTGGGTGGGGGATTTGTGTGGTGTGGGGGTATGTGCGTGGTGGGTGACTGAAGATATCTGTGTGGGTGCGGATGGGGGATATGTGTGCGGTGTGTGGGTGGGGATATTGTGTGGTATGTGAGTGACGGATATGTTTGTGGTGTGTAAGGGGAATGTTTTGGTGTGTGGGTGTGGGATGTGTAGGCGGGGGATACCTGTGTGGTGTGTGGGTGGGGAATATTGGGTGGGTGGGGAATGTGTGTGGTACGGGTGGGGTATATGTGTGTGGTGGGGGATGTAAGTTAGTACTTGTATGGGTGGGTGTGGATGTATGTGTGGGTGGTGGGGTGTGTGTGTGTGTGAGTGTATTGTGGATATATCGGTGGGTAGGGGGATGTGTGTTTGTGGGTAGGGAGATGTCTGTTGGTGGGGATGTGTGTATGGGTTGGAGATACGTGAGTGGGTGCGTGATGTGTGGGTTGTTGGGGGATGTGTGTGTGTGTGGGTGGGGAATGTGTGGTAGATGGAGGTGTGGTTGGGGGATGGGTGGTTGGGGTGTGGGTGGGTGGGTAGAGGATGTGTGAGTGGGGGATGGGTGTGTGGGTGGGTGCGGGATGTGTGGGTTGGTGGGGGATGTTTGTGTGAGTGATGATTGTGTGGGTTGGGGGAACGGATGAGGGCAGTGTGTGTGGGTGTGGGATTGTGGAAGGGGGATGGGTCAGTTGGTGGGTTATTATTTGTCCCTTGGGTGTGTGTGTGGGTGGGTGTGTGTGTTAGTGTGTGTGGGGTGATGTGTGGGGTGGGGGAGATGTGCCTCATAACATGCTAATTTGCATTGTTTTATGTTTTCAACATTCATTTGACAATGTTTATTTTCCTTCCTATGCAAATGTGTAATGCACCATTGATGAATGAAAGATGAGTTATTGGAAGGGCCGAATGTAAGACGGGCCTGCGTGCCCAATTTGTGATCCTTTTAAAATAAAGTTGATTTGATTTGATTTGATTTTATCCATCTGCTGTTTCTTATCAGTGATAATTTCTCTAGTCAAGGTTTTCAGTGGTGCATTTCTTTTGATCATTGGACCACAGGCTTTCTTTATTCCTTCATACATGCTTCTGATGTTTCCCTTATCACTTGGACTGATCTGATTAGCAGACATCAGAACAAAGGGGAAAGGATGCAAGGAGCTCCACCACAGTTACACGTTTGTCTACTCTGGAGTAGAACAGCAAGAAAGGGCAAGACACGGTGTGATAATATTCATCGAACCATTGCTAGCAAGATGAATACTAGAAATAAAATATATATCAGAAAGAATCATAACAATGAGAATAAAAGAACAAACAATTACAACATATGTACAAATATACGCACCATAAAAGAACAAATAATTACAACACATGTACAAATATACGCAAACAAAAATGAGCAAGAATGCGAGGAATTCTACGAAAACATCCATGACGTGCTAAATAAAATAGATAAGCAGTACATCATAGTTATGGGAGACTTCAATGCCAGACTAGGACATAACAGAGTGGGCATATAAAAACATCTGGGAGCATTTGGAGATCAGCATAATGAAAGGAATTATAACAGAAGTAGACTGATAGAGCTGTGCAGCCAACACGACCTCTACATGTCAAATACATTCTATAAACATAAAGGCTCACAAGTATACAACTGGTATAAATGGAACTATCTAGATTCCAGATAATAAAAGCCAAATTAATTTTATATTAACCAGAAATAACAGAAAGGGACATATATTAGATGCAAGGGCAGTGCCCAATTTAAGTATAAACACAGATCATAAAGCAGTCGTTGCCACAATAAGAACTTTCAGAAGAAGAAAGCAAAGAGCAGGAAAATACATGCCATACGAATCAGTAAACTTAAAAAACCTTAAAGCCGAGGCAGTAAGGGCAAATTATGATTCATTTATTGATTTATTTAGGAACCGACATCACAGCATTCGGGGCATTCCCATAAGCGCTCCGTCCCCATCCTGAGCAGCCAGCGAAGAGTTCCAACACCAATAGTTCCAGTAACAATCTGATTATATGTCCGTCTCGCCTTTCCTCTGAGCGTCGAGCGTTGGCCAGATCCCCTCGTCACTCCTCGCTGTCGCATTCTTGCCAGACTATGGTGATCCATTTGCCTCTCCGAGGTGTACACTTACTCCCACAAGGCCGCAACCACGTCTGCCTTGTAATGCATCAATATGCCACCAAGTTTTGCTGAGCCAGCCAATCTGTCTGCCTGTTCATTCCCCAGTACACCGGCATGCCCCGGAGAAAAGATCCAGGTGATGTTTACCACCCGTGACCTCCGAAGCGAAGCAAGCCACTCTGCACGAAGCTCGTCTGTCCTCACCCTCCTCGGCATGCTTTCTGAGTCAGTTATAATCACTATGTGTGTATGTATCGTGTTCTCCATCCAGAGGAAAGCTGCACTGACCGCCTCCACATCCATTCTTAAGCTACATGTTGTGGTATCATACGCCAGGCTCTCCTGCACCAAACGTCGACCATTAGCTTTTACTAAGAATTCCCAGGCACTTCTCCTACCTCTCAACACCGAACCATCTGTTTAGACAATCACATCACCGGGCGAGCATTATCCTGAATTATTTGCTGGATTTCCACTTCCGTGGCCGGTGCTGGCCACTCCTGCACTCCCTGCTCAATGTGATTATAATTCTGCAAAAGTATGACTGCTTCGCTGGCACTATGACCAACTCCTCTCCTCGCCTAATGTTCTCCAAGATGCACACCTGTCTGATCGTATCCTCCGCCTGAGCCATCCACGATTTCCCTCTTATAAGTCTCTGACCCTTAACTGCGCCCAGCGCCTCATGCAACGGGTGATCTGTGTCAGCAGCTACTCTGAGGTATGCCTTCGCCTGCATCACCTTGTGCCTACCAGCAAAAATCGGCAGACCAAGGATGTAACGCATACACACTACTGGGGTGTGTCTGGTGCATCCCAGAATGACCCGCATAGCTTCGTTCGAGTGTATGCGCTCTAATTTCACCAGCTGACTCTTTGAGACAGTGAGCAGTCCTAGTCCATAATCAATCACTGAGAGGATCAAGTGCTGGTATAGTGTGAAGAGCATTCTCTGCTCTGTGTCCATTGCAGCCATAGTTTTAAGTGCATTGAGTCCCTTTTGAGATCTTGTCTCAACCGTCTCCACATGGTCCTTGAAGGACAGACTCCTGTCAAATGTGATTCCCAGATACTTCAGTTTGTTCTCTCTGTTGACGCTTCTACCATCTATCGTGAGGCTTGGGACATCAGCTCTCACAATCCTGTTGTCCAGAGAGCACCACAAAACAGCCGCCTTTTCCTGGTGGATGACAGAACTCATTTCAGTGCACCAGTCAATCACTTTGTCTACTTTCGCCTGTAGCTCCTGGGCTGTTTGCTTCCTATCTCTCCCCTGCCTATATGCAAGAATATCATCTCCAAATGTTAGTATCCTTCCAATCCCTGGTGCTTCTAGGTTTGCAATATTGCTCGTATACACGTTAAAGAGCACCGGTGAGAGTGCAGATCCCTGTGGCAGTCCCGGAGTTAAAATATGTGGCTCTGAGGTCCATGCACCAAGACGGAGAGCAACCCGACAAGAATGCAGGACAGCTGCTATCCAGTTCACCAACCAGGGATTGACCCCCTTCTCCATCATTGCGTCATCAAAATATTCTAGCGAACTCTATTGTACGCATCCTCGAGATAAAGCGCTGCCGCCATCGTTTCCTGTCTACTCTGGAACCCCGCATAAACGTCATAGGCAAAAGTGGCTGCATTTGACCAGGTATCTATTCCTGACCTGTAGCTCCCCAGGCCTCTTGGAAGAAGCTTCCCCCCTTTCCAAAAACTCTTGCAGCTTAACAGCGACTATCTTCTCTAAAACCTTCTCAAATGTATTTTGAAGGATGGTGATTCCAAAGCTGCTAAGCTGTGAATGATCCTTGAATGGTTTTGGGAGAGGGATGAGATAGCTGTGTACCAAATCCTGCGGTACTGATGCTGTCCTAATGCTCTGGTTAAAGCAGTCGGTCATCTCCTTCAGGTCTGCATCGCTCAAAGCCTTCATATGGCCATACCTGACACCATCAGACCCTGGTGCCGTGTCTTTCGTCTTTTTCAAAATATGTTTAACATCTTCAACCCGTATGATGTCTTCATACTGCATATTCTCCATGGTGCCAGATAACTCCTCTCTAACTGCATCCCTGGTATCCGCATCATTATGTTTGGTCTGCTGTAAAAATCTCTGGAGAAACGCCTCCCCTTTCTCTTTGTCTGTTGTCACGCGCACTCCATTATCTCTATAAATTGTTCCAACTGTCATAGGCCGAATTTTTCTTTGCATTTGTCTGTGCAGTTTCCATAATTTTCGCAGTGTTGTATCACCTCCAATCTCCTTCATAAAACATTCCCATTTTACGTTCTTGGCCTCTGCAAGATAGCGCTTGAAAGCCTCCACCTGGTCTTTCTTGACATTTTCCGCGGTGTCCACTTTCTCTCGTGAGATTCGGGGTGTCTGTCGCGTTTTCCTTAGCTGCTTCACTGCAGCTCTCTTTGCTTTCCAAGCATTGTCTACTTCTGGGGTCCACCATGAGTAGCGGGGGGGGGGGGGCTGCAGAAAAGGAGTTTTAATCTTTCTCTGCCATGCGCCCATACATCGCCACAATTGACCGACAGTGGGCCCTTTAATCGCCACAGGTTAAACAGTGGTTTATCTGTCCCTTTTCTTATGTTTCAGCAATTTTATTTAACTTCGGTAACTTAAAATTGAGACAGAAATGTTTCGCATTTGAAACAGGTCGCTGACAACCATATTTGGTCGTTAGAAAGCACTAGATTCTTGATTCGAAAAGATTTTTTTTGATTTGAACTTCGAAATTACAACACCTTCTGGTTTTGGACCTCATATATTTTAATAAAATTACCGTTTTAAACAATTTTATATTATAGTTATAGTGATTTCAAGGACTTTGTGAAAGATTCTAAAACATAAACCACGTGCAGTATTCAGTTAGTCTTTTAGATTGCAAGCGAAATACTGCAAGCGAATGTTCGTCATAATATGTCATAATATGATGGCACATATCGAATTATGAATGCGCTAATGGGCCACATTTATGCCCCTATAATTTGTTTTGCCTATCACAAAGTAGTTAAGGAGTATTTAAATAATTAAATTTAAAAGAATAATAATTATAACTAAATAGAAAATAGTGTTTATATTCTTCTTCTCAGTACAATCTGAGTGGTGTGTTACTGACATTTTCCATTTTGTGTGAAAATTATACGCTTCAAAATATTGTGCTTTAGTTATTTTTTATTGGTGTTGTGGTGCAGTTCTTGTGACATTATTGAACAAAAGTGGTGTGTGTAACAGTATTCAGCAAATTTAACTGGATTAGTTGCAGTGGATTATAAATACAGCCTTGCTAAGTGAAATTTTTACATACTTTTTACCTCTTTAATTTCCATTGTTATTATTAAACCTCTCATTATTGTCATCACATGTTTAACCTATCAATTAATTATTACCGCTGTCCTGTTCCTTGTGCAATATAATACAAAATATCTGCTTCCATTTTAACCATTTTAAAAGCATTATTGTGACACACCCCTACTTCCAATTTTCTGCCATGAATTTCTGTTTGATCAGGACCCAATTTTTGCTTGGCACTGAAAGAGTTAACAGTCCTGTTGCATGCCCCCTGTCTGAGACGTCCAAGATGGCTGTCGGTCCACTCATACTCTTATAAGTCTCTGACCCTTACCATATCAGGGATGCAGTTAGAGAGGAGTTACCTGGCACCATGGAGAATTATGAGAAAGAACTATTTGAAATCTTTGTAACATTACCCATAGAAAGAAAGACAGTGGAATAAGAATGGGAGATGTTCAAAACAAGCATTTTAAATACTGCATAATTGACATGTGGAACCACGAAAAAACGCAAAACACGGATAAAGAAAATAACAAGTTGGTGGAACACAGAGGTAACGAAAGCGGTAAAAGACAAAAAGGAAAAAAATATAAAAAGTGGTTGAAGAGCAAACAGAAATGTGATTACATAGAATATAGAATAGTGAGAAGACATGTGAATAGAATAGTAAAGAGGGAAAAACAAAAAGACTGGGAAGAGTATGGGGAAACCCTAAATAAAAACTACAAGGAGGCAATTAGAAACTTCTACAGAAAGATAAGTGCAATACGAACCATAGGAGAACCCTTTGACCCAACTGAAATAATTAACAGCGAAAATTTAGAACCAATAAGTGAACAAAAACAAATCCTATTATGATGGAAATAGTATTTTGATCAACTCAACATCCCATTAGATGACACGGGAATTCAAGAAACCTACACAGATGCCACCGAAGAACTAGAACCAAACATACTGAAAGAAGAAATTATAGAAGCCATCAGATTAGCCATATTGAACATATCACCGGGACAAGATGAAATACCAAATGAACTAATTAAAGCAGCAAGAGAAGTAGGAACAGCATGGCTATATAGACTATACAACCATGTTTGGGTAGAACAACAGACACCACAAGACTATTCCAATTTGGAAAAAAACAAAGGCAGCAAAAGAGATTGCACACAATACAGAGGCATTTCTCTGTTGAGTCATACTGGGAAAATATTTTGTAAAATTCTTGAGAAAAGATTACGAACAACTATAGAACTAGTCACGCTAAGTGAAACACAACTTGGATTTATGAAAAACAAGGGATGCACAGATGCCATTTTTACTCTTAGACAACTTATAAAAAAAATCAATCGAATTCAATGAAACACTCTACTTATCCTTTGTCGACCAAGAAAAGGCATTTGATAGAGCAGATAGAAACACGCTGTGGGAAATTTTTAAACAATATGGAGTGAGTACACATCTAACAAACCTATGTAGAAGCTTATACAACAACAGTTAATGCATACTGGGGGTAACTGGAGGACACTCATAACCCTTTACCATAAGATCTGGAGTACGAAAAGGTTGTGTCCTGTCCACTCTCTTGTTTATAACATACTAGCTGACCCTGCCCGGCTTCGCCCAGACCCTGGTGGGGAGCATCTCATTTAATTCATATAAGTAGTCATATAAGTTCTCGTTCCCGTTACCGACTGACTGACTGTCTGACTGTCTGTCTGTCTGTCTGTCTGTCTATCTGTCTGTCTGTTTGTCTGTCTGTCTGTCTGTCTGTCTGTCTGTCTGTCTGACCTGGCCCGGCATTGCCCAGCTCCTGGTGTGGAGCATCTCATTTAATTCATATAAGTTCCCGTTCCCGACTGTCTATCTGTCTGTCTATCTGTCTGTCTATCTGTCTGCCTGACCCTGCCCGGCTTCGCCCAGTCCCTGGTGGGGAGCATCTCATTTAATTAATATAAGTAGTCATATAAGTTCCCGTTCCCGACTATCTATCTGTCTGTCTGTCTGTCTATCTGTCTTCCTGACCCTACCCGGCTTCGCCCAGTCCCTGGTGGGGAGCATCTCATTTAATTCATATAAGTAGTCATATAAGTTCTCATTAAATTCATACAACAAAAAAAGTAACTTAAAAGAATGTCCTTCCACACACCATCCATTATTTTTAATGAAAACTTTCTAATCACCTGCATGACTACAGTAACTTCTTAAGCAAAAAAAGATGAGTTACAATGTTATGCATTGTGCATTATTTTTATGAAAACTTTGAAAATGCCTTACAGATTGTATCATTATTTATTATAACTCATATGCCGGTACATAACTATGGACAAAGAGTTTATAAATCTTTGAAAACGATGCCACAATATGACTATAAGTTATACAGAAAAGTTATGCCCCTTGAAATAACTTTTACAGAGTTAGGTCATCTGAGATATATGAAATTATGATGAAAAATGAAAAATGAAATAATACTGAGTAAGCAGGCGATTTCCACTAACAAAATATCACAGTTGGCAGCGCTGGATTGAAAGGAAGGCGTGTAGAAAATTTCATCTCAATCGGATGGGCCGTTCGCGAACGCATAAAGGACATACATTTGGACGGAGATCCTTTTTTATATATAAGATATAGACAACATATGTAAAGAAACCAGCCAAACAGAGATCGCAAGAATACCGCATAACGAGAACACAGAAGAAGAGCCACCTGCAAATCTAACCATTAAAGAACTCCTGTTTGCGGACGACCAGGCATAAATAGCAAAACCAGAAGCTGAATTACAAGACACATGAATAGTCTAAACGAAATGTGTAGGGAACATAGCATGAAAATTAGCACAAACAAAACAAAGGTATTGACTATAGCTAAAGAAGATAAAACAACAACGATTCATTTAAACGAACATCCCGTGAATCAAGTAAAGAGTCTCAAGTATCTAGGAAGTATAATATCATCAAATGGCAAATCAGAAGACAAGATCGAAAATAGATGCAATAAGGCGAACCAACTCATTGGACAAATGGTACCAATACTAAAGAACAATAACTACTAAGAAAGCTATTTACAACACAATCTTCCTACCAACTCTATGCTACCCAATGCCAAACCTGGACAATGACAGCGTCACAAAGTGGTTATGATTGACATAGAGAAATGGCTATACTTGTCTAGAGGATGTCAGTTTGAATGTGGTGTTGGACGACTGATCAACCACGCTGAATCAACATCAAACACCAGGCTGCGCACATAATCCTTTAATTGTAATACAACACGATGATATAAGATAATTTCCAGGAACAGTCAATAGTGAAATGTATATCTAGATTATAACTTCCCAGATCCAGCACACTCAGATTATAATACAACACAGTAACTCCAGCAACCACGCCATTGCCGTCTCTCGGCCTCAGGTACTACCCTGTTACGGACTCTTCTCCGTCCATGAATCTAATAACCTCCTCTGAGTCTCCTATCTCTCGACTCAGCTCCAAATCTCACTGTAAGCACAAGGTGAAGTTCTCCCTAACTTCGCCAGAACTCAAGTCTCGAACTCAGACCTCTCCTGTCTGGCTCAAAACGCCACTGTCCCTCAATTTTCCGACTTGTCTATTTATCCCTTCTTTCCAGACCTCCCACCAAACACACCATTAACCCCTTGATCCCACTTATCAGTTCCCATCAAAATTACATTTAGAATCTTCATTGTTTCTAGGTTTCCTGTCACATATTCGCATCTTATTAGTGATTTCCTCTTAACCGCGTAAGTGTTCTAACAATCTAAAGTTACTGCGCTATCACGTTTATTCTCTGCATAAGTGACTTCGATTGACATCTCTGTGATATATCCTAACCACCTGTTAAGGGGCTTGTCGCATTCGTGGACAATTTATCTGATGCGTACGTGACATGACCAACACTTTGTCTGGGATTACCCCAGTTTGTTGCCGATAGTGATTAACCCTGCTGGCCTCGCATTTACATATTCTTCTATGACCCCGTTAACTTGCTAGCACTAGCAAATTCCTACCTCGTGCGATAACCTTAGATTTTCATAAACAATCGCACGTTACAGACAGATAAAGAGAAAAGAAAAATCACAACAACAGAAATGAGATTCCTGAGAAAAATACTCAACGTAACAAGAAAAGATAAAATCAGACATGAAGAAACCAGGACTAAAGTGGGGGTTATAGCAGCACTAGATTTTATTAGAAAGCAGTAAGTCAAATGGTTTGGCCATGCAAGTAGGTTACCATTCAACAGCATACCACAACAAGCAATGATGTACAGACCAGAGGGAAGCAGAGGAAGAGGCCGACCACGTAAACGTTGGACGGAGGGAAAAGCAGAGTCCATGGGAATATCGATATATGAAGCCCATAATCGGGCACTCTCACGATGTTTATACTTCACCTCAACACCGCAAGAAAGAAGAGGAACATGATGAGATGATGAGATGACGATGAGATGTTTACTTGCCTTGTTGATGGATATTGAAAATTAGAATTCATATGGTGACGATGGTTACGAAAATTTCAAATTTTTCATTAAAACGCAATTGCAAAAAAACTAACATAACCAAAAATGCATATTATAGAAATGCATTAGAACTTTGGAACAAAAATTTATATATCTTCAATAGATAAAAGCGACTTCGTTCTTGAAAATTAACATTTCCAAGTATTCTTAAGCAGAATGTCAGTTACACAAGTCATTATATTAATTGCCGGAATCAATCGTAAATGTTTCGCGGAATAAATACACCTTTATATAAATCTTGGATATCATGAATGCTATCCGTCTATGGAAATAAAAACTCCGCGCGCAGCAAGCACGACATACGTCTTCTAATAAGTAGAAGTGGTTCCCCCTTCTCGGAATATTTCAGACCGTATATTTCTACTCTCTTTGGGCAGGACGTCCCGGGTCATGACTCTGGGTGTCTTTCTCCTGCCGTACTTTCGAACCATAGGACGTCCCTGGTCATGACTCTGGGTGTCTTTCTCCTGCCGTACTTTCGAACCATATTTCGAGACATTGCGTTGTCTTCGTGCTTGTCACACAACTGCGTACTGTGCCTGCTTTAAAGCCAGCCCTCCCTCGGGGAGGAGGACATCGTGCATCCGGTGTTTCGTTCCCTCACACATATCCTAGCACCAGTGGCTGTCGGAAGTCAGCATTTTCTCTGGTCGTTTACCTCTCGCTCCCACGCCAGCAGTTCGCTATGCACCGGTATATGTCATTGCTGTAATGTTGCCTTCTTCGTACACCGTTCGTGGTTCACTGAGCCTCACTCGGGGACGCCGCTCATCTCCAGGAAACCAGTTCTTCCTCTCGGCTACTTGGCTGTGGGTTTGGGCTCCTTAACCCCACCCCGTATCTGCTGCGGAGTGATTCCCTCGCAAGGCGACTAACACCACCAATGGCTGGAGGTTGGACATCTGCCGACATTTAATTGATTTCGTTTGGAGGGATGGCTATAGAGTCGACAATCTTAGCTGTGAGATTGGCTAGTTTCGATGTTACACGTTGGCTGTAATGCAATTTGCAGACATAAACATGAACCATATCACTGCAATGACTTGTCCCACTCAAGGTTCCGATTGTTCATAACTGGCACGAGGCCTTTTCGGCTGCCTTATCAAGTTGTTTATGTGTCCGGGTTCTTGCCTGTCCTTTAATTCCCAGCTGCATAAACACGTCATACACAGAGTGGGAGATTAGACCGCTTGCTCCTACCTCTGCGGCGAATAGCCTGACAGTGTATCCTTCCTCCTCAGGCTTGCGACCATTTCACTGTACTTCCCCATCCTGTACATGCTGCTTCTCCTCAATTCTCAACTCGAATGCGACGTACAGCTCGATCAGCGTTAACCGTTGAGCTGACGAGGAGTACAGTACAATGTCATGTCTCAATATAAACTGTTGAATCACTGCCGAGTACCGGCCACAACCTTTCAGGTCAACAGCCAACTCCTAGTCGTCCGCGCCCTTGTGGATGGACAGTAAGTCTGCAGGAGTTTTCCTTGTTTCCACGCTGCTGCCCAGCTCTGACGAAGTAATTCCCCATCCGCCCGTAATTGGCCTCAGATCCTATGTTCGTACCGGAATACGATCAGCGTTGCCAGTAGTGGGTTGTGCTCAATCTTTAAATTGGCCCCTCTGTTGGCCCACTTCCTACGGCCTTCATCCACTATGGCCGCCAGCTCAATGAGCACTTACTTGTGGCGCCATGTGAATCAGCAATGGCAAAGGGCTATTTTTCATGCAGACAGCATATGCTCTATCTAGTGTTAGGACTTTCCTTTAACAGAGGAGACATGACGGGTCGTGGATGTACCCCACTGTACCAGGTTGGCAGCTGATGGCAGGACATCGTAGAGTGATCGGACGACGAAACTTCTTCGTAGTGGTGCAATGCGACAGGTCTCATCCATGTCATTGACTTCTGCAGTGCCCCTTCCCATTACATCCACTGGCCCTGCTGTGACTGGTGGTCAACAACGTGCACGCTATTTTTTCTTCCTTTCCTTCATCGATCTCAAGAACCACTATATATCTGCGCTCCCTGGCCGTCGCTTGTGACCACTGCTGAGTTTATGTCATGGTGCCCGAACCCGTCTATCCGACTGGGTGTATCAAATGACTTCCTTCAGTTTGCAAATAGATCGCAGGACGACGAATGATGCAAAGGTAGATGGTTAATATATATGGCAAATAATAGAGGGCCAAGAATAGAGCCTTGCGGTACTCCAATATTGAAGGTAGTGGTTTGAGACAGAGACTTATTGTGAGATACTACTTGCTTTCTGTTTGGTGGAAAAGATGTTATTAGAGTGACCACAGTAGGGCCAATTTTCATTGTCTCATGTTTGTTTAATTAAAATAACATGGTCTATCATATCAAATGCTTTATTGAAATCATTAAACACAGTTCCTCATAGACTGTTGTTCTTTATATTCTGGTGTCAATATTCTATCATGTTTGTTAGGGCCGTATGGCAAGAATATTTTGTTCGAAATCCTGATTGACAGTCAACCATAAGCTTGTTGCGAACTAAATACTGTAATGCTACTTTATGAATGTGTTTTTCTAGTGGTCTAGATAGCGATGATAGTAAGGAAATGGGTCTGTAATTGTTCGGAAGACCATTGTCCAATGAACCAGATTTAAGAATAGGGTACAATTTAGCGATTTTGAGAGCTGATGGAAAGTGGCCTTTGGTGAGACACAGATTATATACATAGGTTAGAGATATACAGATGACTGGAATGAAGAAGAATGAAGGTAAAGAGCAGAAAGGATACTCATTAAATAAGGACATATACATTCCAATGCTACTGCCATTCGTATTCAACGAACGAAATCGAGAAATAAGAATACTTCAATGAGTTCAGAAATGTCTCGTTGCAGACAGTTGCCCTAATTTCACAGTGACGTGTCAATGAATGTCATTATTATCGCTGATGATGGCGAGGTAGGAGGTTCAACCCCCAACACCGGGATTAAGTTGGAATTAAACATTGACTTCTCGTGCAGAATGAAACTGAATCTACATTTGCCTAGAAGATCAACTTGAGGTTGATTGGAACGTCCTGCCAAGGGCATGCTACATTTATTTTGTTGTTTTGGGCGAAGCTAGCACGCTTACCTGGCGGCGCGTGGGTAGACAGGTAGGATATCAACGTCCTGCCAAGGACATATGTAGATAGACAACCAGGCACTTAGGTGGATGGGAATTGAGTAAATGAATTGACAAATATTCAACACCTAGTGTCCGTGCAGGATGGAAAGACTAAACTATTGTGACAGAACAATCACTTGGGGTGGGGGAGGGGGGGGGGGAGACAAGTAGCAAAACAAATCCCATGAATAAAGACGCGATAGGAAGACGCTGTGCCGGAATAGGCCACTTATTGACAGGATCCATTCATGGTATAAACAGAAAGTCATTCCCTGGAGCCTACAATGAAATAAACAGAGGTAGACTTAACAACACACGGGGAAGAGACTTGACACTTTATATGGGTAATATGAGGAGGGCATGGGTGAGCTGGTTAAGGGCTGATGGAAAATTTGGAAATAAAATTCAGCAGAAGTACAAGGATAGGCAGGTAGACGGATAGACAGACATGTCATAGGTTGTTTTATACGAAAACAGACATACAGCCAGGCCGCAGAAAGACAGACAGACAGACGGGTAGATTGATTGATTGATTGATTGATTGATTGATTGATTGATTTAGGAATCGACATCACAGCACTCGGGGCATTCTCATAAGCGCCCCGTCCTCATCCTCAGCAGCCAGTGAAGAGTTCCAACACTAATAGTACCAGTAGCAATCTGATTATATGTCCATCTCGCCGTTCCTCTGAGCGTTGAGCGTCGGCCAGATCCCCTCGTCACTCCTCGCTGTCTCATTCTTGCCAGACCATGGTAATACATTTGCTCCTCCGAGGTGTGCATGTGCTCCCACAAGGCCGCAACCACGTCTCCCTTGTCATGTATCAATACTCCACCAAGTTCTGCAGAGCCAGCCAATCTGTCCGCCTGTTCATTTCCCAGCACACCGGCATGCCCCGGAGAAAAGATCCAGGCGATACTTGTCACCCGTGACCTCCGAAGCCAAGCAAGCCACTCCGCACGAAGCCTGCCCGTCCTCACCCTCGTCAGCATGCTTTCTGAGTCAGTTACAATCACGATGTGCGTGTGTGTCGTATTCTCCATCCAACGGAGAGCCGCAGTGACCGCCTCCACTTCCATTCTTAAGCTGGATGTTGTGGTATCATATGCCAGGCTCTCCTGCCCCAAACGACGAGCATTAGCTTTGGCTATGAACCCCCAGCCACTGTTCTCACCTCTTGACACCGAACCATCTGTGTAGATAATCACATCACCCGAGTGAGCATTGTGCTGAATTAGTTGCTGGATTTCCACTTCCGTGGCCCCTGCTGGCCACGCCCTGCACTCCCGGTTTAATGTGATTATAACTCTGCACAATTCTGCTGGCACTCTGACCCACTCCTCTCCACGCCTAATGTTCTCCAAGGGGCCACCTGTCTGATCGTATCCTCTGCTTGAGCCACCCATGATTTCCCTCTTATCAATAGCTGACCCTTAACTGCGTCCAGCGCCTCATGCAGTGGGTCTGCAGCTACTCTGAGGTATGCCTTCACCTGCATCACCTTGAGCCTACCAGCAACACTCGGCAGACCAAGGATGTAACGCATACACACTACTGGGGTGTCTCTAGTGCATCCCAGAATGACCCGCATAGCTTCGTTCTGTATGCGCTATAACTTCACCAGCTGACTCTCTGAGACAGTGAGCAGACCTAATCCATAATCAACTACTGAGAGGATCAAGTGCTGGTATAGTGTGAAAAGCATTCTCTGCTCTGTGTCCATTGCAGCCATATTTTTAAGTGCACTTAGTCCCGTTTGAGATTTTTTCACAACCGTCTCCACATGGTCCTTGAAGGATAGGCTCCTGTCAAATGTGATGCCTAGATACTTCAGTTTGTTCAGACGGGCAGACGGGCAGACAGAGAGACAAACTGATTGAGGTTAGATTGTTATGTACTTAGACAGACATAGACAGACAGACAGATAGACAGACAGACAGACAGACAGACAGACAGACAGACAGACAGACAGACAGATTTAGGATAGGTTGTTATATACGTAGACATACATACAGACAGACAGGCAGACAGACAGACATACAGACAGATAGACAGACAGACAGACAGACAGAGGGAGGATAGGTTGTTATATACGTAGACAGACAGACAGACAGACAGACAGACAGACAGACAGACAGACAGACAGACAGACAGACAGATGGGATAGTTTGTTATATACGTTAAAAGACGGACATACACACTGATAGCAATTTGCTTATATAACACTATATTCTTAGAACCATTACAATCTCTGCCTGCACTTATTTCTGCTATCATTATACATTTTATAACTTAATGTGGTTCACTTATTATATTCTGAGAATCATTATAATATCTTCCTGCACTTATTTCTGCAATCATTATACATTATATAACTAAATGTGGTTCCCTTGCAAAACTATTTCTTTCCCAAGGAATGTTATATCAGAATATTGTGTAATCTTCAGGAACCACGAAGATTTAAATTCATACATCCTCCTAACTTTAACCCAAACGATTACAAGATTAATTCAACACGGACAAGTCATGTTAATCGTTCAAGGTATTTGGGGGAAAGTAGGTTTAATTGACGTGTTGATCAATATTGACAATACGGATTTGATCCGTTACTGAAATTATTTAAATTTTTCATACAAATGCAATGTATAAGAACTGACGTAACCAGTAGGTCATATCATAAAATAGCAATAAGACTTTGGAACAAGACTTTTAATATTTTCAATAGATAAGAACTACTTTGTTATTCAAATTCAATAATTCCAGATTTTCTAAATTAGAATGGCACTTATGCAAGCCATTATATTCTTTCTTGGAATGATGCGTAATCCTTTTGCAGAATTAAGATGCCTATATTTATCTGATTCAGTGCCAATGAAAGGTAGGTGTAGACCAGTGGTTCTCAACCGGTGGGGAATTCCCCCCCCCCTCCAGGGGGAATTTTGGGGTTTCCAGAGGGGGGGGGGGGGGGAATGAAGATTATTTCAAGATCGTGTTAATACAAAAACCGACTACTTGATCTTGTTTTTCCCTTCATACTTTTCGTTTCTGTACGTCTCACCCTTCTAAAATTCATTTTATAAATTAAGTAGACTCACAAATCACGTTTTATGTGGACGTCTAGACTTGTTTTAGTATGTGCTTCCATTATTACGTATACTGTGTAGGGGCGGGAGGGGGGATTTACGTAGGAAATACGTAACGAGAGGAATGACGTTCTGAAAATATGGTGAAGGGGGGCACGGGCCAAAAAAGGTTGAGAACCACTGGTTTAGACCAAATATGGTACACAATCAAATGAACAAGTATTATAAGGTAAATTTCCATTCACTGAACATTGAAACAGCGGAAGATACCACGAAACAAATCAAATACCACTATGATCATAGTATGGCGATATATCGCCCATCTGTACAAATGGGAGGTTCCATTTCGCGATATACGCGAGGATGTCAATAAGTAAGTAACAAATGGCTGTAAAAAAAATAACTAAATATGATAGAAACTTGAAACCAGTTTATTTTTTATACATATACTGTCCCTTTATTTCTAAACATAATTTCCACCAACATTGATGCACTTATTCCCATCGTTTTATCAGTCTTCCCAAAATGGCTGCATGGAACTGCGTGCTCTGTTTTCTAAACCACGTTTTCACTTCACATTCAACTTCGGCGTCGTTCACGAAATGTCTCCAGCCAAGGTGGGTTTTCAGTGGACCAAAAAGGTGGAAATCGTCAGGGGCTAAGTCGGGGCTGTATGGTGGATGTTCCAGAACTTCCCATCTTAGTTGGTTAATTTTCTCCTGCGTTAATCGAGCCGTATGAGGGCTGGCATTGTCATGAAGAAGCAATACTCCTGTAGTCAGCAGTCTTGGACGTTTTCTTCGAATTGCATCATGAAGCATCGATAGAACTTCACAGGACGATACAGAGTTTACATTTGTAATATGCCAAGGATCATTAACTTTACCGGCCCTAAGAAATAATAGACGAAGGTAAAATGGGGCTGGGTAAGGACATACGAGGAAGGTTGGAGACAGTGATTTAAGGGGGAGTTGAGGAGAAGTCTAGCGTATTTGTGGGGCATACAGTTTTAGCTGCGGGGTAGTGTTGTGTGGAGCCTGGGGAGGGCTGCAAAGAAAAGTAAAAAGACAGTGGAAAATATTGACTGGAGACAGTTGAGTTTTTGGGACCCGACAGTGAGGTCGGCGGTCTGGAAAAGGTTGAATAGTGACGGAGTTAGGTAGAGAACCCCGCACTGTGTTTTTTCAGGGATAGTTAGTTGAAGTTTAGACCCAGAGTGGGTTGGATCGAGTGAGTTCGGGCCAAGAGAGTGGCTGATTAACTGTTGTGTTGGATTAGATTGAAAGGCCTTGAGAGGCAGTGTTATTTGAGTTTTAGATTGTGATGAAGAGATATTCTGGAAATACCATCATCTTCAACTTTTACGACAGTCGGAACTCGTTATCACCACGTCAAGAAAAAAGTAACAACGCATCGAAACAGTAATTCGTTGTTGGGATCTAGTGTCGTAGTCACTTAAATACAGTAACCAACAGACATTTCCAGGCTATTATCGGAAACTATTAAAAAAACAAACAAACAAACAAAACTAATCACTTTTGTGAGAGGCTATCATCGCATTGTTGTCGGCCAAGCATTTCGTTTCTGTTGCTCTCATCGTCCTAAGTATTGTTTTTGTGCTTTACTCAATTATTCGTATGTGGTCCAGTGTTCGTGATAAGTAGGATATTTTTGTGTAGTTTTGCGGAGTTCGTGAGACAGGGCAAATGTAATTTTTCTGTGTGCACATTATATTTTGTTGGGAATCAGCTTGTTTGTGCGGTTTCTTGGGCATTGGGTCGTCCCGCTAAATACACTGTGTCGAATTGTCTATCGTCAGATCTGTGTATATTATTGATTTTATAGTTGTTCTTTTTCCTGTTCTTTCTTTATATTTACATATAATATGTAGTTTCTTCGGATATATGGTATTACTGTAATTCTCACGTTAAAAAAATCTTCTATCTAGATGGTTTCTGACAGTTCATTTTTATGCGCACTAAATTTTCTCTTCTATGGGCTTGTCAATGTATGTGTTTTTTTGGGTCTCACTAGCCTATGCGTGTAGCGTCTTATAGACATCACTTATTGTTATCATTCATTCGTATATATATATATATATATATATATATATATATATATATATATATATATATATATATATATATATATATATAGGTGTGTGTGTGTGTGTGTGTATGTCTAACACTATTTCCAGGAACCTTCCGCATATTTTTGTTATATATTCGAGGGGGTATAGGTAGTATTCCCCACTCACTACTAAGTTTCTCATAGAGTGACTGTGTGAGTACAGAGTGAGATTATTAGTTCTACGAATTTACGTACAGAGTGAGTGGTGGTGTACTTAGGAAAGATGCATAAAGACTAGTAGCAGGATCTTTATATTTATAGTTGACTGACGGACAGCTAAGTGTCCACAAGTACAAGATGCCTACTTTAATGGAATACATCGAAGCAGGTGAACGAATAGGCCTAAAGGGCAAAGATTTGCAGGAGTTTGCAGAAGCAAAAGTGAAAGAATATAATCAATTGGAAAGAGAACAAAAACAGGCTGAAAGAGAAAAAAGACAGACTGAGAGAGAACAAAGACAGGTTGAAATGGAAAACAAGCGTCTACACGTAGAGAGAGAGAGAGAGAGAGAGAGAGAGAGAGAGAGAGAGAGAGAGAGAGAGACAGAGAGAGACAGAGAGAGAGATACAAGTGCAACTAGAACTGGAAAAGTTAAAACAAACAAATGCAGTGGAAATCGAGAAAGAGAAGATTAAGTGTCAGATGAAAACGGGCATTGCACTAAAAAAATTAGAACTAGCATCTAAGGGTCAAAGTGAGGAAGGCAGAAGACCTTCGCAGTCGCCACAGCGATTGAAATTGCCATATTTTACAGACCGGGACAATCTTAAATCTTATCTTGACAGATTTGAAGCCTCTGTTAAGGTTGTAGGCATTCCAGAAGGAGAATATGCGATGAGGCTAAGTGAGTATCTAACGGAAAAGCCATAGATACCATGTTCAATCTACCTGTGGCAGAACAAACAATTATACTATTCTGCGGCAACGCTTGATTACAAAGTTCAAACTAACTGAACATGGATACAGAACAAGGTTCAGAAAACTAGTGCCAGAGACAAATCAGGACTTTACAGATATTGTCAATACAGTGAAGAACACATTTAATAAATGGATGGAGCTTGCAGAAGGTGGAAAAGATTTTAATCGATTAGTGGACTTGATGCTAAGAAACTTGATATTATCGTCATGTAATGCAAACCTAGCGGCTTTCTTTCAAGAACGTAAACCAAAGGACATAGACAAAATGTCCCAGTTAGGGCAAAGCTACATGACTGCACATCCAAGCAGTTCTATTGGCAGACAGATTGATGAGGAAATAGTCTGTGCAGCGTACACTAAACAGGATCAGAATCCTGGGATCAGTCCAAGATCGAGAAGATGAGAAGACATAGGTATGAGCAACAAGGACCTCAAGACAATGGTTTTCGTGGCAACAGTTTTGGCAGATCAGGACGTTACCCATACCACAGGGGAAATTTTAAGAGACGTCCGAATGGTTATTCTGGATGTTGGAATTGTGGGAGCTGGAGACACAAAACAGCGCAGTGTGATGTAAAACCATCCAGTGGGCCAACAAATAATAGGAGAAAGGAGATCATTTGTTTCAAATGTGGCGGGACCGGGCACTTTAGCTATCAATGTACGATGGGAGAAACTGAGCAATCTAATGCAGTGCAAGTAATTGAGACACTTAACAATGAGAGTTGTAGTTTTTGATCAAGACAGTGTGCCTGTCTTAATGAGCGGTCACACATTTCAAGCAGGAAAAGCAGTGCATGCAGGAGGAAGTGTGAAGCTACACCATGGATTTGTTATTGATAGGCCAGCAGTAACAATTAGAGATTCTGGTTGTACGACCATCGGGGTTAGAAAAAGCCTAGTACATCCCTCAGCGTACACGGGGAAAATGGGTAGATGTATAACGTTTAATGGGACAGTAGAATTTTACCCATTAGCTGAGATAACAGTGACAACATCATATATCACAGGAAGAGTGACAGCGTGTGTTCTAGACTCACCAGTGGCAGATCTGATCATCTGAAATGTGCCACGAGTTAAAGAGTGTACCGAAGAGGAAGTAGTTCATTGGTACCACAAACATGGTGTAAGCAGTAACGAGGTAGTTACCAGAAGAAAACTTCGATTAGATCCTATAGCTGAAGAAGAAGAGCCACTTGAAGTTGATAACCAAACAGGGACTGAGGACAAGGATAGTACAACTGAGCAGGTGAGAATGGATCTCAAATATAGCGTTAGTGGATCCCAGAGACAAGATATTACTCTGGACAATTGTGTCCAAGGGTGTAGTAAAGTAGAACATAGGCAATCAAAGAAGGGTAGATGGTGCTTCGAAATGAAGAACAATATTCTCACTCGCAGTTTTTCGGATGACAAAACTACACGTAGGCAAATAGTGGTAACCTTATCATATAGAGACCGATATACATGAACAGCTCAGGATATTGCATGTGCAGGGCACATAGGAATAAGGTGTACGCAGCAGAGAGCAGGGTGCCAGTTATATTGGCCAGAATTTAATAAAAAGGTCAGGCTAAACTGAGAGTCCGGTGTAACGGTGCAAGATGTAGATAGGAAAGTTAAATCAGTTCAAAAGAGTGCGAATGACATCACTGACCCAGGGTAGGGATAGCATACAGGTGCTTTAAATATATAGGCACCATGAGTAATGGGTACACGAAGGGTAGACGCATCATCGACAGGAATCGGCGGATGTTTGATGCAAGAAAAGAACCACCTGATATATGGTCGGTACACAAATAGTTTGTGTGTTTTTTACACAAAGATAATGTTGTATATGATATGTTGATTATTATGCGATGTATTAGCTCACGCATTGGTACACAAGATGGAAAACTGGTTGTATTGATGTGTGGGGAATATGGAATGTTACTATGACTACTTGATGCATTATTTAGTGTGGTGGCTTGAGTAAGATGGAGACATACTTACGGCTACCCAGGCAATGTTACTGGGTAATTATTTTTGTTTTGGATGAGAAGCATTAGTCTCCCATCATTTGAAAACAATGTTTTCTTTTGAGGAGGGGGTAATGTAACATGCCTGGGGTCATTAACATTACCGGCCCTAAGAAATAATAGACGAAGGTAAAATGGGGCTGGGTAAGGGCATACGAGGAAGGTTGGAGACAGTGATTTAAGGGGGAGTTGAGGAGAAGTCAGCTGGCTAGTGTAATGGTGGGACAGACAGTTTTAGCTGCTGGGTAATGTTGTGTGGAGCCTGGGGAGTGCTGCAAAGAAAGGTAAAAAAGACAGTGGAAAACATTGGCTGGGGACAGTTGAGTTTTTGGGACCCGACGGTGAGGTCGGCGGTCTGGAAAAGGTTGAATAGTAACGGAGTTAGGTAGAGAACCCCGCACTGTGTTTTTTAAGTGATAGTTAGTTGAAGTTTAGACCCAGAGTGGGTTGGATCGAGTGAGTTCGGGCCAAGAGAGTGGCTGATTAACTGTTGTGGTGGATTAGATTGAAAGATCTTGAGAGGCAGTGTTATTTGAGGTTTAGATTGCGATGAAGAGATATTCTGGAAATACTATTACTGGATTTATATATTACATGTGTCTGTGTTCATTCGTCATTAAAAGGAAATGATGTGCGCAAATTCAATTCTTGTTTACTGACTGGTGGATGTGTGCTGCAGTGGAAAATTGTGGTGTGAGACAGGTGGATAGCTCAGCTTCCACTCTGCAGTGACATAGAAGAAGCATTAGGATCTAGACAACGACCAATCTCATCCTGGTGCAAAAGAGCTTGTGTCAACATTGTCACATTTCTTCTTGAAATTGGTTGAAAGAACGCCTTGACAATCCCAGAACACTGTCAGCATAATCTTCCCTGCTGATGGGGTAACCTTGAAATTTTAGAAACAAGGCGAAGAAGGATGTTTCCATTGCATGGAAGCATGCTTTGGTTCGGGCTGGTAATGATGCACCTCGTGCTCTGGGGGTTTATGTGACATTGGTCAAGCTGTCCACCTCATGTTCTGGGGGTTTCCGTGACAGTGGTCAGTGGTCAAACTGTTGACCTCATGCTAAGGGGGTTTCTGTGACAGTGATCAAGCTGTCAACTTCAAGCTCTGAGGGTTTATGTGACAGTGGTCAAGCTGTCCACCTCATACTTGGGGGGTTTCCGTGACAGAGTGATCAAGCTGTCCACCTCACATTCTGAGGGTTTATGTGACAGTGGTCAAGCTGTCCACCTCATACTTGGGGGGTTTCTGTGACTGTGGTCAAGCTGTCTACCTCATGCTCTGGAGGTTTCTGTGACAGAGTGGTCAAGCTGACCACCTCACATTCTGGGGGTTTCCGTGACAGAGTGGTCAAGCTGTCTGCTCTGGAGGTCGAGGGTTTGTTTCTGGACCACATCACTCACACCTTGAGTAAAATTGAAGGTTGTCATTGGACCTATGTAGTTAGTGCTGTGTGCAATGCTCTCAGCAGACGTATTGTGCAGAGAATCTGTCATTTGTGTTTTAGACTGCCTGTCCTTAAAATGATATCAACTGTCTTAGATTCATTGCTTCGTTTCATATGTTATGTATATTCTTATTGTTGTTGTAATTATTTTTTATTTCAAAACATATTTTTATTTATTTATAGTGGAGCGTGAATGAAAAAAGATATTGTAATGAATTTCTTTTGTGAGTTCAATTTTAATATTGAATGATGGTGTTTTTATGTCATTAAGCATGTTTATTTGGTTACAGTGCTTTGCCAATTTGTACAGGGAATTCATACTTTCTATAATTTGTTCACACATTCATATGCGTAATTATATACAAGCTATTTTATTTACTTAACTATAGAGAAATATTATACCATACATTTTTACAACACGTTTTGTTAAAAGAAAACAACATGATCAATAAAAACCTTGATTTAAATGTTAAAAATAAAAGCAGATCTGCCTTTTAAGATGATAGTTTGATGGATGAAGTGATAATGGCAGTCAGCACTAACAGTCAGTGATAATAATTAAATATAAAAATGAAGATAATTTAAAACAACTGCGTTTATTTTTTTGTTGTCATGTATAGTTTTTATTGGTGTGTTATGTCTTGCCCATCCAAGGCAGTCTGGTAAATAAAATGGCATCTGCAAATGTCATCATCGAGATGAAAATTATCACATCATTCAGAAAGCCACAAACGCAAGTACACGACAGTTACCATATTATATACAGACCAGAACAAATCATTGTTCTGTGCCTCATAACCATAATTATTTGTCGCCAATAGAGATAAAAAGAGGAGTATGGCAGGGATGTGTGCTGTCCACAAGCCACGCCAACTTATACACAGAAAGAATGTTTAAACAAGTTGAACTGCCTGGACTTAACATCAATGGAAGAATCATAAACAATCTTAGGTATGTTGGAAAGCAAGCAAGAGTTACAAAACCTAGTGGAACAAGTAAACAGACAGTGCGGAATGTGGCTTAGATATTAACATCCAAAAAATGAAAACTATGATAATTAGCAGTGGAAAGGAAAGGTCATCAATGAACATCATAATAAATAGAGAGATACTAGAATAAGTAAGTTTCTTGGACATATAATAATAGATGATGGCAGAGGTGAAACAGAAATCAAAAATGACAATAGGAATTGCCAAAAAATGCCTTCAACAGCATGAAATCAGTATTAACATCTAGAGCGATTAACAACGCATTAAAAACGATAATTGTCAAATGTTGCGTATATTAAACACTACTGTATGGCACGGAAGCTTGGACATTGAACAAGCAACTAGAAAGAGGAATAGAGGCCCTGGAGATGTGGATATACAGAAGAATATGTCGTATTTCATGGAAACAAAAACAATCAAGTAAAGGTTCTAGAAAAACGGAATGAAAAGAGAGTTGATGAAAGAAAAAAAAAGTGGAGAGTGAAATATTTCAGGCACGTTAACAGACATAACACTCTTATAAAAACAATTCTGGAGGGCAAGAGGTAGACAATGATATAAGTGAGACGATAACATCAAGAGATGGATGAACATCGATATGACAGAATGTACAGTCAGGACAAGAGACAGACAGTGCTGGAGATCCATTGCAGCCAACCTTCATTGTGGAGACGGCACCTGATTGATTCAACGAAGCACAATCAGTCTTCATCCACATGTTTACAACATCTAAAATTGGCACCTCAGCCATGTACAAACATGGCTTGTACCACAGGCAACAAATCACATCCTCTAAGACTGCCCCAAACACGACATAACAAGGCAAACCTTCTGGCCTTGAAAAACCACAGTAAAGGCACAATTTTAAAGACCATTGCGGGAGCTAAGATAAACAGTGAAGTTTATACAAGCAACAGCATCACACATAGTGACAATTTATTTCCAGCAAACAAAAGAGGAATAGAAAGGTGACAATTTATTTGTTATGGTTACGAGGCGTGTTGTAACCACATTAATGAAATCTATGTTATAAAATTAGCTTTAACTCTTTCTCTTTCAGACAGTCTTTACTTATCTAATTCATAGCAAGTAATTGTTAGTGTAGGATCTCCATGGCGAAGTAGTTAAGTCACCTGTCTTGTGCTTAGAATGTCTTGGGTTCGATTCAGACTCGATGTTTCCGTTCAGAAGTGCAAGTTTTGTCCGAGACCCTCGGAGGTAAATACCAGTGCTACGCAGTTGAGGCTGAGTACGACGCATTGAGCAGGAAGTTAACTTAAATAGTTGCTTAAAAGTCGACAGGGTCGGCTTCATTCCACCAGGTTTTATCCCATATGGCTCAGTCTCTTGCTGCAGCGCGGAAAGCGTCGCACAAAGCACGAACTCCGTAGCTCCAGCGACGACCCCCAGGAGTCTCCCGGGGGGTGGGAGGAGGGAATGCACACATGAACCGAAGTTACGCGGCCCTGAAAAGAAAACAAAACTATTGCATTGATTGATTGATTGATTGATTGATTTAGGAACCGACATCACAGCATTCAGGACATTCCCATAAGCGCTCCGTCCCCATCCTCAGCAGCCAGCGAAGAGTTCCAACACTAATAGTTCCAGTAGCAACTATTCAATTGCATTGAGCGGGAATCTAACCCGGGTCACCCGCGTGGCAGATGAGTATAGTACCACTCTGCAGAACAAACTAACTTTATTTTCAAAGGATTAAGAATTGGGCACGCAGGCCCGTCTGACATTCTGTCCCTGTTATCTCTCTGCTTTCATACATTATTTCATTCAAACATCGTTTGTGAAGCTAATCTTCGACAACAACAGAAATAATATGCATGGAAAATATGCAATAATACATAAATAAATACATCCATATATCCAAATAATACATAACTCACAAACACTTATTAATTAAAGTAGATTAGCATACCAGCGGAGAGAGAGAGAGAGAGAGAGAGAGAGAGAGAGAGAGAGAGAGAGAGAGAGAGAGAGAGAGAGAGAGCTATGGGATACAGCCTGGTGCAATGAAGTCGATCTACTTACCTTGTATCCTTGTCTTTGTTTAATTGTGATTATAAAGTAATACATGTTTGACCATAAAGTAATTTTAATGGTGGGCATGATGGGATATACATGGACAGACATAGAAAAAAAATAAGAAGCAAGTCCTAGAAGAAGCAAATGAAAACTAAACTGATTGGAGAAATTAGATCCAAACAATCAATATTATGTGGGCACGCTACGAGAAGAAAGAAACTAGAGAACTTGGCGATGAAAGGTTACCATTAATCTTCTCTCTCTGTCTTCCACTGTCCCAGTTTGAGACATCTTTTCAGTTGTCGCATATATGTTCCAGTCTTTCCCCTGACATAATATGTTCAATAATGTCGGTTGCCTCTTACTGATATTTGTAATAAGTTGTCTGCAAAAATATATATTAAACATAATAGGAAACTACCGAGGGGAAAAAAAAACTCAGAAGAAAAAGGAGGTATAATTAAGATATGTTTGGATGTTGACTGCATTAAACGTTCAGCAATCGAAGGTTGAGCTGCTGCGGATTGGACGCTGTGCTACGACTTCTGTACTGCTCACGACGATTCGGATCCGAAGGACCCCACGCTGAAGATGGTGTGCAGCCGATTTTAAAACGCTGTAACGAAAAAGACGTTTTTGTCAACGGAAACAATATAATATTGTTGTAAATATATTAAATCTAAATTAAATGCCAGCTACGGATTTGGGAGCCTGGATTGTATATCGACTTGATGCTCGCCGGCCAGCGCGGTGATTCGAATCCGCATTGAGGGTATTTTCATTTCTATCTAGTCTACAAGGGGCACTGGGAAATGCCTGGAGAAGTAAAAGCGGCCGCTGCGATACTGACCACATCAGCCAGCGAGTGCTGACTGGTCTAAGCAAATGTGGGTCCAGCTCCATATGTCCAGTGCGCTTGAAGGCGTTCAACGGGATCCTTTGCTATGGAGTTTGTGCACCGGTGAGATCAGAGGCGTGGTCAGGTTCTAAAGCCAGGAGGGGAGTGAGCCTATAAATGGGAACCATCAGAATGGTTTTTATCTCATAAGTGAACTTAGTGCCACTTTTCAATAAAGGGATTACTGCTTTCGTCATTACCCGTTTTGTTCAACAATCACATTAATATATTTATGGGTAAAACCAAGGGCGCAGGACCGCATGGCCGAATGGATAAGAACGCGTGTTCTTAAACATCCGGTGTGCTGATGCCGAGGTTAGCGGTTCAACCCCTACACCGGACAGCTGGACTAAAATGTTAACCTGTCGTCTTTGACTTGGTGTCGCAGAACTCAGTGGGTCCGCCTCGTGATGTTTCTGCTGAGGAAAGGTCCGGTGAGACATCGGAGATTCGGGTGACGAAAATTTAACAGTGAAAGGGAAGTAACCAGTAAATTGACTCAACCCGACCCGAATCGTTGCTCGCCCTTTAAGATTAGTCCAGTAGGTTGGTGACGGAACAGATGTCCGGGCAAGACCGACTGCGCATGTCTGACTGCGCAGTCGATTGTCCCGGAACACCTGATCAGTTGGAGACAAAGGTTGCCGGCAGGCAGTCGACATTTTAGCCTAGTGCTAAGGGAGAGAGAGCAGGACGCCGTGTCTTGACGAGGGTTAAAGACTTCCGACATCATGTCCAGTTGCAGTGACAACGCTTCTCGTCTCCAATGTCGTGCTGTTTGTGTGAAGGTATGTGTACAACCGTTTTCATTAACTAGTGCGGTGTCGGTGATTCAAATTATGAGATTTCGCTAACGCGTGTACTGACCGGCGCGGGAAAGGAGGTCACGTGTGAACAGTGGCAAGCTTGTAGTTTACGACTGTATAATTAAGCCTGTGGCAAACGCGTGTGTAGCAGCATTGTACTGCTAAGATATTTCATAGGTTAGCAGCGCGCGGCTTATTTACAACCCCTGTTGATCGGGGAAATCGGGTTCAGGGAAGTGAGACCTATAATTCGAGTTCACACATGGCCAACTTTATATCCTCGAGCGTCGGCGGGGCCAGCGCGGCCGAACCGTTACTCACAGCGCTAACGGAAGTAGATTAAGGAGTCGCTTAGGATATATCGAGTGATATATCGATGAAATCGGGCAAGTGCAACGAATAGAATGCACCGGTCGGCCGAACCCTCCGAGGTCGTTTCAAGGTCGTGCCGGGAGTCGAGCGTCTGATCACCTGTGGTGTCGACCACTGGCTTTCTTCTTGTCTTTCCTCAATCTGTCTTCTAATTAGTTCCCTCGATGGAAGGCCCGCTGAATGTATAGTGGAGTCCTGAGAGGTTGCTAAAGGGAGAAGGGACCATTGCGACAGAATTGTTCATATGGAACATGACACCGTTCTAAATGCCCCGACCTGGGACCAGGGAGGGGAGAACGGGGTGTGGATTTCTGCTACAGGGGGATCACCCTGTATATTTATTTGGAGTTATTGGATTGGGCCTACGGCCTGGTACGACATCAGCGTTGGCGGATAACAGGAAGGAGGTGAGGGAGTACTGCCATTAGCCCTCCTTAAGGGTGCTTCTATCTTTAAGTACAACTAACTCACTAACCACATGTGTTGTCTAGCTATGTTTCAGCAGAGACCCATATCTCCGACACCAACCTTGACCCAGTCCTACGTTCGTCTGAGAAAGAGAATGTAGGTGGACAGCTGCCACTTTGGTTCTAGGTCCAGTCTGTCCTCGACCATTGGAGCAGCCAGTGAAGGAGTGCGGCCCTTATGGGAAGGGTCCACATGTCTGAGTAATGGGGACTTAAGTGTATCTGCTGTGGGTAAGTCTGATTCATGGTGCTCTCACTGAGTGTTATCCTCCACAGATTCTATCTTGTTGAGAGCAGAGCCATGATCTGGGGACGAGTCCAGTGATCCGGACTAGGGTGACAGCTGGTGTGAACAGCTGGGAAGTCCACTACCGCAGCGAACAGTACGTACAATCGAGAGTACGTCTCAGGAGGGGCTCCAGCTAACGCCTCGCCCACTCCACGTCTGATAGCCCAGGTTATGTGCCAGGACAACACCATTTCGCCTTGTTCGTTATTCCAGCTGGGCAAGTATCTGATTGTTGTTAGTGTCCAGGTTGTGACCCTGACTGACTGCCTGCATGCCAAATAATGCTGATGTCTCCGCTACCAAGTGCCTGGTACCATGTGGTGCCTGATATTGGGGACGAACTTGTGTCTGTGTTGAACTCTATCTAGCGTGACACGTTTCAGCAGGAGAGGTATCTGTACTGTGATATATGCGCTATGAGTCAGAGGATCTGCGCGGGGTGCATAGACAGTTAGGACTGCTACTACCATTGAGTGAGAGATCACCATCTGGTTATACCCGCAGTACCATCAGACTTTTCCAGACGCTTCGGAGGAGTGTTCTAGTTCCTCAGCTTCCGAGAGACAGTCTTTATCCATACTCTAAGGTGATCCAGACTTCAGGGACGTCATCCACCGAAGGTCCAAAGTACCAGTGAGTCAACTCGCCAGCCATCCTATCCAAGTGGAGAAACCTATACCTGGAGGGAGGCCGGAGAGACTTGGTGAGCGTGTCTGACTTACCCAATAGTGTGACTTGAGGCCCTGACGATGATGACACTTCCTCCAGGAGGCTACTCGATCCTTGCCACGTCTTATCTCGCATAGATACTGCAAGGTCTATCTCGGAATCATTATCATTCTCATTCATCCATTCATCTTGTATAATACACCATATTGTTAACATAGTTAGCTGCCAGAGTTGCGTCGTGAGTTCAGGACGAAGTTTGAAAGGGGTAACGTCCCTTGGTTGAGAGTGAGGGAGATAGGGTTCCAAGGGTCGAAGGGGTTTGTGGACTGAGGTCACCTATGTCCCAGGGCTAAAGGTATACCGTTGTTAAAGTGTGATAGCAGGTTCCCCTCACCCCAGGGAGTGCTATGACATTATTTGGGGGCTCGTCCGGGATCCAAAAGATTCTGCTCTGGTGATTATTGATAGGTGTTAGGACATATCATTCCTATCCTCACTATATAAGTCTATGTAGGTCTTGGGTCCTATTTCTTTCTTGACGAAGACGGAGTGACTTGTGGTGTGCTGTGTGTTGTGGTGTATAGATTAGAGTTGTGTACTGACTATCTGTATATTGCACTTTTGGATATACACTAACACTACTAACACACCCACCCTAACTATGGCCTCTGGCAAACTAAATATGGCCGAAGTGCAGGCAACAGGCGAAGGAATGGGCCTGAGAGGTGATGCACTTTTGCAATATATACAAGAGGTGGAAAGAGACTTCCGGCAGGAAGAAAGAGAGAGAAAAAAGCGTGAAGCGGACCTGGAGGATAGAAAGTTAGCCTTGGAGGAAAAGAAGTTAGAAGCTGAGAAAGCAGCTAAAAAGTTAGACGCTGAGCAAGCAGCTAAAAAGTTAGAAGCTGAGCAAAAGAAGTTCGACTCTGAACAAGAAGCTAGGAGACTTGAGCGAGAGCATGAGTACCGAATGCGGGAACTCGAGCTCAAGGCACAAACCAGTAGAAACACTGAGGGAGTAGTAGGAGGTTCTTCACTCCCTGGTTCACCCACCTTAGGTAGACATGGTTACCAGGCCATGAAGTTTCCTCTTGCAATTTTTGAGGAAGACAAAGAGAAGATAGATCAGTTCCTACAGAAATTCGAGGCTATGTCTGTCGCAATGGGTCTCGATAAAGACAAATGGTGTCTGAAATTATCCCAAGGTTTGCGCGGAACAGCGTTCGAGGTCTATGCCCGTTTACCGGCCGGACACGAGAACGATTACGATGCGTTGAAAGAGGCGTTATTGAAACGGTTCGAAATGACTTCACACACGTACCGGAAGAAGTTTCGGTCTGCGAACCGCGAACCTAGTGAGTTATTCGCCGCGTATAGCCTGCGACTCAAATCCTATTTGCATAAATGGATGGAGTTAGCCGGATTTGCGAAAGACTACGAAAGTCTCGAAGAACTAATGATCGTCGACCAAATGCGAAAGCATATGTCGAAACCCCTAAAAACTTTCTTGGGGGAACAGGGGGCGGAGAGGTTAGACGTCGTGGCAAAATTGGCGGAAAGGTACGTCGTAGTACATGGGGAGGCTAGTGATACCTGTCCCACTAGTACTAAAGGTCAGGACAAGTCTGACAAGAAGAAATTTAAAAGCTCTAAGCAGAAAAAGGTAGAGTCTTCAGAAAGGTCCACAGAAAAAAGTCCAGAGAAGTCAAAAGATGGGAGTAAGAGCCCACCTAAATCTTCCCCGAAGAAGAATTGGAAGGGAAGATGGTGTTCGATTTGCAAAGAGCCCTCGCATAATACGAAGGATTGCAAAGCGAAGGCTAAAAGCTCTCACTTCGCGGCCTGCCTAGTGGAACCAAAGGCGGTTTCCATCGAAAAGGTCGAGGTCGTTGACAGGACTGTGGACCATGAACGACCACCAGTGGTAGAGCTGGTGGAAGTAAACGGCCAACAGGTGGAGTGTCTCTACGACACTGGCCTGGATGGCGAAGCAGTAATAGCTGCCAGTCTGGTGCGACCAGATCAACTCACGGGGGAGAACATCGAGATACAGCCTGCCATGAAGAGTGCTGTTGCCATGACGTTACCGATAGCCAATGTGGAGATTAGCTCCAGATACGTCACGGGCATCATTCCAGCAGCTGTATTACTCGATCCCCTATATCCCGTGATCCTGGGAAGCAAATATGTATTTCTAGGGGTGCCGAAGGAGCCAATCCACCTAGGCGACATACATAAATGCGACCACGCGGGAAAAGACGAGGCAGATGCAACCAGCTCGGAACCCCTGCTAGGGGATTTGCGCACTGCCCAGAGCGATGACACAACGCTGTGCCATTGCTACAAGAAGCTGCAGAAAAGTGCTGACCCACCGCAACGGGGCCAGTACTATCTGAAGAATCGGCTGCTCTACCGAAGAGCCGGACGGGGAAATGAACTGCACGGACAGTTGGTGGTCCCGAAGGACTACCGTCTCCAAATTCTTCAGAGGGGACACGCCATATCCGGTAGTAATCTATCCGGGAGTGGACATATGGGTGCCAGAGCGACGCTGCAGCGGATTTCCGGTCATTATTATTGGCCCGGAATAACTGGTGATATACGCCGGTTAGTAAAGTCTTGCCCAGAGTGCCAGAAGGCTACACCCCAGAAGCGGACTAAGACTAGATTAGTTCTTAAGGTGGGAGATGGAGCATTATTATGGGGTCCCGGAAGGACCAATATGCTCGACGTAGGATGGCAAGGACCTTTTCCCGTGATAAGGGTAGTGTCCAAGTCCAACTACGAGATCCGGATCGGGGGAATTTTGAGAATTTTCCATGCAAATCTCCTACGGAAACCCGAGGAGAGGTCCGGTGAAAAATCTCCACACCTGTTGGCGATGGCAGTCGCAGGAAATAAGGTTACAGGTCCAGACGGAGACCAAACAGACCCAGTACTACATAGGGAGGACTATGGGAACGTACGGGGTAGGTCCGATTGTCCACCCAGCGATAGGGGAACCATCATACGTCTGGAAGAGGCCCAGGGGGAAGGATTCCCTAGTAACCTAGTTCGGACAGGATGGGTAACGTCGGGAAAGGCGCGTGAGACCCGGAACTCCTTTCGATCACCGACTGACCAACCTCGCTGTCGAAAGAGATGGCCGGGGAAGCCACAGTCCAGAGGGGTCTGGAAGACTGCATGGTCCATCGAGGACAATACCGTTGATCCCAAGGCGTGTAGCGTAGGGAAAACGAGCGGTAGTAACGACACCGTTACAGGCGGGATGAGAAGATCCACCTGTATTGCGACCCGTCGCGTACGCGAGTCGGTGTTTCGGCCGGCCGAACGTAACAGCTCGACGGGCGAGTGCGAGTGTTTGTTGCAAGTCTGGGCTTGTAATATGTCCCAGCATTTCTGATAGGGGATGGTGTACCCTTTTGGGTACCTTCAGTCCATCGATCTTTGATGGATTTGGCCACCTCCCAGAAGCTCAACGCGCGCTGAATGCGTTGGTGCTTCAGCCCTATAACATTACAGTTGAATACCTTCTCGGTAAGGAGAATGTTGGGGCTGATTTTCTGTCTAGGCATCCGGTCCCGGAGGAAGAGGTTGAGATCACTCGGACCGAACCTCCTGAGGAAAAGAGTTGACCCGGTCAACTCTCTTAAGAGAGGGCCTATGTCGCAGAACTCAGTGGGTCCGCCTCGTGATGTTTCTGCTGAGGAAAGGTCCGGTGAGACATCGGAGATTCGGGTGACGAAAATTTAACAGTGAAAGGGAAGTAACCAGTAAATTGACTCAACCCGACCCGAATCGTTGCTCGCCCTTTAAGATTAGTCCAGTAGGTTGGTGACGGAACAGATGTCCGGGCAAGACCGACTGCGCATGTCTGACTGCGCAGTCGATTGTCCCGGAACACCTGATCAGTTGGAGACAAAGGTTGCCGGCAGGCAGTCGACATTTTAGCCTAGTGCTAAGGGAGAGAGAGCAGGACGCCGTGTCTTGACGAGGGTTAAAGACTTCCGACATCATGTCCAGTTGCAGTGACAACGCTTCTCGTCTCCAATGTCGTGCTGTTTGTGTGAAGGTATGTGTACAACCGTTTTCATTAACTAGTGCGGTGTCGGTGATTCAAATTATGAGATTTCGCTAACGCGTGTACTGACCGGCGCGGGAAAGGAGGTCACGTGTGAACAGTGGCAAGCTTGTAGTTTACGACTGTATAATTAAGCCTGTGGCAAACGCGTGTGTAGCAGCATTGTACTGCTAAGATATTTCATAGGTTAGCAGCGCGCGGCTTATTTACAGCCCCTGTTGATCGGGGAAATCGGGTTCAGGGAAGTGAGACCTATAATTCGAGTTCACACATGGCCAACTTTATATCCTCGAGCGTCGGCGGGGCCAGCGCGGCCGAACCGTTACTCACAGCGCTAACGGAAGTAGATTAAGGAGTCGCTTAGGATATATCGAGTGATATATCGATGAAATCGGGCAAGTGCAACGAATAGAATGCACCGGTCGGCCGAACCCTCCGAGGTCGTTTCAAGGTCGTGCCGGGAGTCGAGCGTCTGATCACCTGTGGTGTCGACCACTGGCTTTCTTCTTGTCTTTCCTCAATCTGTCTTCTAATTAGTTCCCTCGATGGAAGGCCCGCTGAATGTATAGTGGAGTCCTGAGAGGTTGCTAAAGGGAGAAGGGACCATTGCGACAGAATTGTTCATATGGAACATGACACCGTTCTAAATGCCCCGACCTGGGACCAGGGAGGGGAGAACGGGGTGTGGATTTCTGCTACAGGGGGATCACCCTGTATATTTATTTGGAGTTATTGGATTGGGCCTACGGCCTGGTACGACATCAGCGTTGGCGGATAACAGGAAGGAGGTGAGGGAGTACTGCCATTAGCCCTCCTTAAGGGTGCTTCTATCTTTAAGTACAACTAACTCACTAACCACATGTGTTGTCTAGCTATGTTTCAGCAGAGACCCATATCTCCGACACCAACCTTGACCCAGTCCTACGTTCGTCTGAGAAAGAGAATGTAGGTGGACAGCTGCCACTTTGGTTCTAGGTCCAGTCTGTCCTCGACCATTGGAGCAGCCAGTGAAGGAGTGCGGCCCTTATGGGAAGGGTCCACATGTCTGAGTAATGGGGACTTAAGTGTATCTGCTGTGGGTAAGTCTGATTCATGGTGCTCTCACTGAGTGTTATCCTCCACAGATTCTATCTTGTTGAGAGCAGAGCCATGATCTGGGGACGAGTCCAGTGATCCGGACTAGGGTGACAGCTGGTGTGAACAGCTGGGAAGTCCACTACCGCAGCGAACAGTACGTACAATCGAGAGTACGTCTCAGGAGGGGCTCCAGCTAACGCCTCGCCCACTCCACGTCTGATAGCCCAGGTTATGTGCCAGGACAACACCATTTCGCCTTGTTCGTTATTCCAGCTGGGCAAGTATCTGATTGTTGTTAGTGTCCAGGTTGTGACCCTGACTGACTGCCTGCATGCCAAATAATGCTGATGTCTCCGCTACCAAGTGCCTGGTACCATGTGGTGCCTGATATTGGGGACGAACTTGTGTCTGTGTTGAACTCTATCTAGCGTGACACGTTTCAGCAG
Organism: Cepaea hortensis; assembly: GCA_963921405.1. Classification (NCBI taxonomy): domain Eukaryota; kingdom Metazoa; phylum Mollusca; class Gastropoda; order Stylommatophora; family Helicidae; genus Cepaea; species Cepaea hortensis. The sequence continues at coordinate 84,716,562 of OY992889.1, read as the reverse complement.
GAGAGGTATCTGTACGGTGATATATGCGCTATGAGTCAGAGGATCTGCGCGGGGTGCATAGACAGTTAGGACTGCTACTACCATTGAGTGAGAGATCACCATCTGGTTATACCCGCAGTACCATCAGACTTTTCCAGACGCTTCGGAGGAGTGTTCTAGTTCCTCAGCTTCCGAGAGACAGTCTTTATCCATACTCTAAGGTGATCCAGACTTCAGGGACGTCATCCACCGAAGGTCCAAAGTACCAGTGAGTCAACTCGCCAGCCATCCTATCCAAGTGGAGAAACCTATACCTGGAGGGAGGCCGGAGAGACTTGGTGAGCGTGTCTGACTTACCCAATAGTGTGACTTGAGGCCCTGACGATGATGACACTTCCTCCAGGAGGCTACTCGATCCTTGCCACGTCTTATCTCGCATAGATACTGCAAGGTCTATCTCGGAATCATTATCATTCTCATTCATCCATTCATCTTGTATAATACACCATATTGTTAACATAGTTAGCTGCCAGAGTTGCGTCATGAGTTCAGGACGAAGTTTGAAAGGGGTAACGTCACTTGGTTGAGAGTGAGGGAGATAGGGTTCCAAGGGTCGAAGGGGTTTGTGGACTGAGGTCACCTATGTCCCAGGGCTAAAGGTATCCCGTTGTTAAAGTGTGATAGCAGGTTCCCCTCACCCCAGGGAGTGCTATGACATTATTTGGGGGCTCGTCCGGGATCCAAAAGATTCTGCTCTGGTGATTATTGATAGGTGTTAGGACATATCATTCCTATCCTCACTATATAAGTCTATGTAGGTCTTGGGTCCTATTTCTTTCTTGACGAAGACGGAGTGACTTGTGGTGTGCTGTGTGTTGTGGTGTATAGATTAGAGTTGTGTACTGACTATCTGTATATTGCACTTTTGGATATACACTAACACTACTAACACACCCACCCTAACTATGGCCTCTGGCAAACTAAATATGGCCGAAGTGCAGGCAACAGGCGAAGGAATGGGCCTGAGAGGTGATGCACTTTTGCAATATATACAAGAGGTGGAAAGAGACTTCCGGCAGGAAGAAAGAGAGAGAAAAAAGCGTGAAGCGGACCTGGAGGATAGAAAGTTAGCCTTGGAGGAAAAGAAGTTAGAAGCTGAGAAAGCAGCTAAAAAGTTAGACGCTGAGCAAGCAGCTAAAAAGTTAGAAGCTGAGCAAAAGAAGTTCGACTCTGAACAAGAAGCTAGGAGACTTGAGCGAGAGCATGAGTACCGAATGCGGGAACTCGAGCTCAAGGCACAAACCAGTAGAAACACTGAGGGAGCAGTAGGAGGTTCTTCACTCCCTGGTTCACCCACCTTAGGTAGACATGGTTACCAGGCCATGAAGTTTCCTCTTGCAATTTTTGAGGAAGACAAAGAGAAGATAGATCAGTTCCTACAGAAATTCGAGGCTATGTCTGTCGCAATGGGTCTCGATAAAGACAAATGGTGTCTGAAATTATCCCAAGGTTTGCGCGGAACAGCGTTCGAGGTCTATGCCCGTTTACCGGCCGGACACGAGAACGATTACGATGCGTTGAAAGAGGCGTTATTGAAACGGTTCGAAATGACTTCACACACGTACCGGAAGAAGTTTCGGTCTGCGAACCGCGAACCTAGTGAGTTATTCGCCGCGTATAGCCTGCGACTCAAATCCTATTTGCATAAATGGATGGAGTTAGCCGGATTTGCGAAAGACTACGAAAGTCTCGAAGAACTAATGATCGTCGACCAAATGCGAAAGCATATGTCGAAACCCCTAAAAACTTTCTTGGGGGAACAGGGGGCGGAGAGGTTAGACGTCGTGGCAAAATTGGCGGAAAGGTACGTCGTAGTACATGGGGAGGCTAGTGATACCTGTCCCACTAGTACTAAAGGTCAGGACAAGTCTGACAAGAAGAAATTTAAAAGCTCTAAGCAGAAAAAGGTAGAGTCTTCAGAAAGGTCCACAGAAAAAAGTCCAGAGAAGTCAAAAGATGGGAGTAAGAGCCCACCTAAATCTTCCCCGAAGAAGAATTGGAAGGGAAGATGGTGTTCGATTTGCAAAGAGCCCTCGCATAATACGAAGGATTGCAAAGCGAAGGCTAAAAGCTCTCACTTCGCGGCCTGCCTAGTGGAACCAAAGGCGGTTTCCATCGAAAAGGTCGAGGTCGTTGACAGGACTGTGGACCATGAACGACCACCAGTGGTAGAGCTGGTGGAAGTAAACGGCCAACAGGTGGAGTGTCTCTACGACACTGGCCTGGATGGCGAAGCAGTAATAGCTGCCAGTCTGGTGCGACCAGATCAACTCACGGGGGAGAACATCGAGATACAGCCTGCCATGAAGAGTGCTGTTGCCATGACGTTACCGATAGCCAATGTGGAGATTAGCTCCAGATACGTCACGGGCATCATTCCAGCAGCTGTATTACTCGATCCCCTATATCCCGTGATCCTGGGAAGCAAATATGTATTTCTAGGGGTGCCGAAGGAGCCAATCCACCTAGGCGACATACATAAATGCGACCACGCGGGAAAAGACGAGGCAGATGCAACCAGCTCGGAACCCCTGCTAGGGGATTTGCGCACTGCCCAGAGCGATGACACAACGCTGTGCCATTGCTACAAGAAGCTGCAGAAAAGTGCTGACCCACCGCAACGGGGCCAGTACTATCTGAAGAATCGGCTGCTCTACCGAAGAGCCGGACGGGGAAATGAACTGCACGGACAGTTGGTGGTCCCGAAGGACTACCGTCTCCAAATTCTTCAGAGGGGACACGCCATATCCGGTAGTAATCTATCCGGGAGTGGACATATGGGTGCCAGAGCGACGCTGCAGCGGATTTCCGGTCATTATTATTGGCCCGGAATAACTGGTGATATACGCCGGTTAGTAAAGTCTTGCCCAGAGTGCCAGAAGGCTACACCCCAGAAGCGGACTAAGACTAGATTAGTTCTTAAGGTGGGAGATGGAGCATTATTATGGGGTCCCGGAAGGACCAATATGCTCGACGTAGGATGGCAAGGACCTTTTCCCGTGATAAGGGTAGTGTCCAAGTCCAACTACGAGATCCGGATCGGGGGAATTTTGAGAATTTTCCATGCAAATCTCCTACGGAAACCCGAGGAGAGGTCCGGTGAAAAATCTCCACACCTGTTGGCGATGGCAGTCGCAGGAAATAAGGTTACAGGTCCAGACGGAGACCAAACAGACCCAGTACTACATAGGGAGGACTATGGGAACGTACGGGGTAGGTCCGATTGTCCACCCAGCGATAGGGGAACCATCATACGTCTGGAAGAGGCCCAGGGGGAAGGATTCCCTAGTAACCTAGTTCGGACAGGATGGGTAACGTCGGGAAAGGCGCGTGAGACCCGGAACTCCTTTCGATCACCGACTGACCAACCTCGCTGTCGAAAGAGATGGCCGGGGAAGCCACAGTCCAGAGGGGTCTGGAAGACTGCATGGTCCATCGAGGACAATACCGTTGATCCCAAGGCGTGTAGCGTAGGGAAAACGAGCGGTAGTAACGACACCGTTACAGGCGGGATGAGAAGATCCACCTGTATTGCGACCCGTCGCGTACGCGAGTCGGTGTTTCGGCCGGCCGAACGTAACAGCTCGACGGGCGAGTGCGAGTGTTTGTTGCAAGTCTGGGCTTGTAATATGTCCCAGCATTTCTGATAGGGGATGGTGTACCCTTTTGGGTACCTTCAGTCCATCGATCTTTGATGGATTTGGCCACCTCCCAGAAGCTCAACGCGCGCTGAATGCGTTGGTGCTTCAGCCCTATAACATTACAGTTGAATACCTTCTCGGTAAGGAGAATGTTGGGGCTGATTTTCTGTCTAGGCATCCGGTCCCGGAGGAAGAGGTTGAGATCACTCGGACCGAACCTCCTGAGGAAAAGAGTTGACCCGGTCAACTCTCTTAAGAGAGGGCCTATGTCGCAGAACTCAGTGGGTCCGCCTCGTGATGTTTCTGCTGAGGAAAGGTCCGGTGAGACATCGGAGATTCGGGTGACGAAAATTTAACAGTGAAAGGGAAGTAACCAGTAAATTGACTCAACCCGACCCGAATCGTTGCTCGCCCTTTAAGATTAGTCCAGTAGGTTGGTGACGGAACAGATGTCCGGGCAAGACCGACTGCGCATGTCTGACTGCGCAGTCGATTGTCCCGGAACACCTGATCAGTTGGAGACAAAGGTTGCCGGCAGGCAGTCGACATTTTAGCCTAGTGCTAAGGGAGAGAGAGCAGGACGCCGTGTCTTGACGAGGGTTAAAGACTTCCGACATCATGTCCAGTTGCAGTGACAACGCTTCTCGTCTCCAATGTCGTGCTGTTTGTGTGAAGGTATGTGTACAACCGTTTTCATTAACTAGTGCGGTGTCGGTGATTCAAATTATGAGATTTCGCTAACGCGTGTACTGACCGGCGCGGGAAAGGAGGTCACGTGTGAACAGTGGCAAGCTTGTAGTTTACGACTGTATAATTAAGCCTGTGGCAAACGCGTGTGTAGCAGCATTGTACTGCTAAGATATTTCATAGGTTAGCAGCGCGCGGCTTATTTACAGCCCCTGTTGATCGGGGAAATCGGGTTCAGGGAAGTGAGACCTATAATTCGAGTTCACACATGGCCAACTTTATATCCTCGAGCGTCGGCGGGGCCAGCGCGGCCGAACCGTTACTCACAGCGCTAACGGAAGTAGATTAAGGAGTCGCTTAGGATATATCGAGTGATATATCGATGAAATCGGGCAAGTGCAACGAATAGAATGCACCGGTCGGCCGAACCCTCCGAGGTCGTTTCAAGGTCGTGCCGGGAGTCGAGCGTCTGATCACCTGTGGTGTCGACCACTGGCTTTCTTCTTGTCTTTCCTCAATCTGTCTTCTAATTAGTTCCCTCGATGGAAGGCCCGCTGAATGTATAGTGGAGTCCTGAGAGGTTGCTAAAGGGAGAAGGGACCATTGCGACAGAATTGTTCATATGGAACATGACACCGTTCTAAATGCCCCGACCTGGGACCAGGGAGGGGAGAACGGGGTGTGGATTTCTGCTACAGGGGGATCACCCTGTATATTTATTTGGAGTTATTGGATTGGGCCTACGGCCTGGTACGACATCAGCGTTGGCGGATAACAGGAAGGAGGTGAGGGAGTACTGCCATTAGCCCTCCTTAAGGGTGCTTCTATCTTTAAGTACAACTAACTCACTAACCACATGTGTTGTCTAGCTATGTTTCAGCAGAGACCCATATCTCCGACACCAACCTTGACCCAGTCCTACGTTCGTCTGAGAAAGAGAATGTAGGTGGACAGCTGCCACTTTGGTTCTAGGTCCAGTCTGTCCTCGACCATTGGAGCAGCCAGTGAAGGAGTGCGGCCCTTATGGGAAGGGTCCACATGTCTGAGTAATGGGGACTTAAGTGTATCTGCTGTGGGTAAGTCTGATTCATGGTGCTCTCACTGAGTGTTATCCTCCACAGATTCTATCTTGTTGAGAGCAGAGCCATGATCTGGGGACGAGTCCAGTGATCCGGACTAGGGTGACAGCTGGTGTGAACAGCTGGGAAGTCCACTACCGCAGCGAACAGTACGTACAATCGAGAGTACGTCTCAGGAGGGGCTCCAGCTAACGCTTCGCCCACTCCACGTCTGATAGCCCAGGTTATGTGCCAGGACAACACCATTTCGCCTTGTTCGTTATTCCAGCTGGGCAAGTATCTGATTGTTGTTAGTGTCCAGGTTGTGACCCTGACTGACTGCCTGCATGCCAAATAATGCTGATGTCTCCGCTACCAAGTGCCTGGTACCATGTGGTGCCTGATATTGGGGACGAACTTGTGTCTGTGTTGAACTCTATCTAGCGTGACACGTTTCAGCAGGAGAGGTATCTGTACTGTGATATATGCGCTATGAGTCAGAGGATCTGCGCGGGGTGCATAGACAGTTAGGACTGCTACTACCATTGAGTGAGAGATCACCATCTGGTTATACCCGCAGTACCATCAGACTTTTCCAGACGCTTCGGAGGAGTGTTCTAGTTCCTCAGCTTCCGAGAGACAGTCTTTATCCATACTCTAAGGTGATCCAGACTTCAGGGACGTCATCCACCGAAGGTCCAAAGTACCAGTGAGTCAACTCGCCAGCCATCCTATCCAAGTGGAGAAACCTATACCTGGAGGGAGGCCGGAGAGACTTGGTGAGCGTGTCTGACTTACCCAATAGTGTGACTTGAGGCCCTGACGATGATGACACTTCCTCCAGGAGGCTACTCGATCCTTGCCACGTCTTATCTCGCATAGATACTGCAAGGTCTATCTCGGAATCATTATCATTCTCATTCATCCATTCATCTTGTATAATACACCATATTGTTAACATAGTTAGCTGCCAGAGTTGCGTCATGAGTTCAGGACGAAGTTTGAAAGGGGTAACGTCCCTTGGTTGAGAGTGAGGGAGATAGGGTTCCAAGGGTCGAAGGGGTTTGTGGACTGAGGTCACCTATGTCCCAGGGCTAAAGGTATCCCGTTGTTAAAGTGTGATAGCAGGTTCCCCTCACCCCAGGGAGTGCTATGACACTTGGTAACGTTAATTACAGGTATCTCTGAAGTCGGAGTGGGTTCGCCTGATGGCGAGGGACACTGTCAATAGGGAAAGCTAAGCCACACGCAACATTCAGTCCATCACTACTATAAATAGTGTGTATGGACTACGCTTGAGTTCAAAGCGAGCGAACGCAAAAAAAAAAAAAACGTGGGCAGCCGCTATTTGGGGCTGACCCAGTCACGGAATTATTAATCTGAGCCAGGGATGTACCCTAATATAACTTCTCTTTGAGGTTGATCGGGGTAAGGGTAATGGTGTCATTGAGAGCGGCCGCTCACCTTACTACCCCCTCTCCCACCAGCTAAGCCACTGTGAGAGTCTCCTGGTGTGATCTATGGGAAGAGACTAAAGCAGCTCTGGCGGTATCTGTGTCCAGTGACAGTGATCATTATAAACCATCCTGTTGTCATATTTATCCTTCAAGTGCCAGGTCTGGGGCACACATTGCCTATAATGCCTCTCCACTCCTGTGTATCATCTAATATGTTCATGAAGTTGATTTTGCGCCGAGGTAAGGGGTTCAAACCCTACACTGGACAGTTGGTCTAAAATGTCGACCTTGACTTGGGGACGTAAATTACAAGTACCTCTGAATTCGGAGTGGGTTCGCCTGATGGCGAGGGACACTTGTAAAAGGGAAAGCTAATCCACACTCAAAATTCAGTCCAGCACTACTAGAAGTAGTGTGTATGGAGAACTTTTGAGATCAAAGCGAGCGAGCGCCCAAAAAAAACAAAACACCTCGACTATTTTAACTTCCCACATGCAACTTGTACTGCCTTTTGCTTCACGTGACTGGTATTCTTGTAAGTTCCCGCAAATAGCAAATTTCTCCATTCCATCTTTTCTTTTGAAACCTCCCTTAAACTGACTTACTTATTTTATTTTCAGCATCATGTTCAACCCTTACAGGTTAGAATTGGGACACATATTTCATATGTTATATTTACTTAAGTATTCATTTTGTTTACAATTTTATATAGATACTACTTTTCCTTAAAATTCATTGTTTACTTTTCCTAATGACTTTAATTAGTGACATAGTAACTCTGACAACTGCCAATTTATCAACGTTTGTGTCTTCTTTGTCAGCGATATTATCAATATTCTTTTCACAAACCACACCTCCGCACCCCCAAGTCTTTCATAATTTCATTACATATTGTCCAAAACACGCCTCCATTTCCCACATTTCCTCATAATTTCATTACTTATTGTCCATGCCGCACCTCCACTTCCCACATTTCCTCATAATTTCACAATGTAGTAGACACCTTGCAGTCTTGACAGACTAAAGTATGTGAGTGGAATATGGCCAATATTCCATCACAATGTCTGGGCAGAGCTTCAGAGATCATGTGATGCCCAAACGACATGACCCCTCCCTCGGCCTAGTCTTGTGTATTCCAGAGGAATGGGTAACCAATACGTCTGGCACAAGGTAGGCTGCAGACGCTGGCGGCTCAGCGTCAATCCACCGAGACCTCACCACCACGAGCCGGTGGCGAGTTATGGCCAGACCCTGACACCCAAGGGACCCGGCTTAGAGACGTTCGGCCATGTCCCACAGGTGAGGGCCTTTTACGAGCCCGGACCATGAGGGCGCGCACATCTGTCAATCACAAGTGTCCGGACCTGTGTAAAGCGTGCACTATCGTCAGACTCCCCACCTGACTTATAGCGGTCCCCGCGACCAGCGGGAATAGGTCCGCCATAGCTACCGCAGGAGATATTGCCTGTCTATTTGCAAGCAAATTTCCCATACTTCCACTGTGCGGCTCTCGCGACCAGCGAGAATAGGCCCGCCGGAGATTTGCTCGTCTGCTGCGAACAAATCTCTACCGAGAGACTGAATAAGTAAAGAAACGATAAAAATGCGATCAGCACAAAGTTATCCAGAGTCACCAGTGGGAACGCCGCGCCCCGCGAAGGGCAACGACGATTGGTTTTGAACTAATAAAAGCGCTCTTTCCGCGAGGGTCGGAGCTTGGTAAGCATGTATTAGCTCTAGAATTGCCACAGTTATCCAAGTAGGATCGTGTCATCTAAGGAACCGTTCGACAAAGTCTCGATAAGCGCCCACTCTCTCTCGATGAGTAGTGGGCCTGCAGTCAGTAAGCTGGTATAGCTTTTTTTTTTCGGTTAGTCCTGCCGGCGTAGCTTGAAAGCTCGTCGGTAGGCGTCCAGTGGTTTTGCATGTATCACCTTGTACCGGGAGGGCGCGCTTTAGCGATGCTACTCTTGGCTTGCGTGTGCGTGAATAGTCCGTCTGTCCGATAGATATCTGGTTGATCCTGCCAGTAGTCATATGCTTGTCTCAAAGATTAAGCCATGCATGTCTAAGTTCACACTGTCTCACGGTGAAACCGCGAATGGCTCAATTTCACAATGTGATATACGAGTAAATGGGCATATTCTTAAGCAAGTGAATCGATACTGTTATCTCGGCACAGTCATAACATCTGATGGGAGATGCCTTGAAGAGATTAGAACAAGAATTGCCATTGCGAAGGTAGCCTTTTGGAAGATGAAAAACATACTGACCAATAAAAAGATATGAATTGAAACCAGAAAAAGAGTGTTGAGGTGCTACATAGAACCTATACTTTTGTATGGATGTGAAGCATGGACAATAAGCAATCAAGCTGAAAAACAGCTGAGGATATGGAAATGTGGTTTCTGAGGAAAATGGAAAGAATACCATGGACAGACAGAAAAACCAATGAACAAGTTCTTCAAGAAACAAATGAAGATCGTAAACTGATTAGAGACATTAGACGTAGACAGTCAACATATTTTGGGCATGTTATGAGAAGAAATGAATTGGAGAGCTTGGTGACGACTGGCAAGATCAAAGGGAAGAGACCAAGGCGAAGACCGAGAAGTAAATACCTGGATGGCTTGACCACGTGGCATGGTCGAGACAGGAACACGGAGCTGATCCACGACTCTGGTGATCGAGTGAGATGGCAGAACATGACCGCCAACGCTTATCGGCATGGTACATGATGGATGGATGGATGTCCAGAAAAGGGTCTCTTCTTCTTCTTCTTCTTCTTCTTCTTCTTCTTCTTCTTCTTCTTCTTCTTCTTCTTCTGTCTGTCTGTCTGTCTGTCTGTCTGTCTGTCTGTCTGTCTGTCTGTCTGTCTGTCTGTCTGTCTGTCTGTCTGTCTGTCTGTCTGTCTGTCTGTCTGTCTGTCTGTCTGTCTGTCTGTCTGTCTGTCTGTCTGTCTGTCTGTCTGTCTGTCTGTCTGTCTGTCTGTCTGTCTGTCTGTCTGTCTGTCTGTCTGTCTGTCTGTCTGTCTGTCTGTCTGTCTGTCTGTCTGTCTGTCTGTCTGTCTGTCTGTCTGTCTGTCTGTCTGTCTGTCTGTCTGTCTGTCTGTCTGTCTGTCTGTCTGTCTGTCTGTCTGTCTGTCTGTCTGTCTGTCTGTCTGTCTGTCTGTCTGTCTGTCTGTCTGTCTGTCTGTCTGTCTGTCTGTCTGTCTGTCTGTCTGTCTGTCTGTCTGTCTGTCTGTCTGTCTGTCTGTCTGTCTGTCTGTCTGTCTGTCTGTCTGTCTGTCTGTCTGTCTGTCTGTCTGTCTGTCTGTCTGTCTGTCTGTCTGTCTGTCTGTCTGTCTGTCTGTCTGTCTGTCTGTCTGTCTGTCTGTCTGTCTGTCTGTCTGTCTGTCTGTCTGTCTGTCTGTCTGTCTGTCTGTCTGTCTGTCTGTCTGTCTGTCTGTCTGTCTGTCTGTCTGTCTGTCTGTCTGTCTGTCTGTCTGTCTGTCTGTCTGTCTGTCTGTCTGTCTGTCTGTCTGTCTGTCTGTCTGTCTGTCTGTCTGTCTGTCTGTCTGTCTGTCTGTCTGTCTGTCTGTCTGTCTGTCTGTCTGTCTGTCTGTCTGTCTGTCTGTCTGTCTGTCTGTCTGTCTGTCTGTCTGTCTGTCTGTCTGTCTGTCTGTCTGTCTGTCTGTCTGTCTGTCTGTCTGTCTGTCTGTCTGTCTGTCTGTCTGTCTGTCTGTCTGTCTGTCTGTCTGTCTGTCTGTCTGTCTGTCTGTCTGTCTGTCTGTCTGTCTGTCTGTCTGTCTGTCTGTCTGTCTGTCTGTCTGTCTGTCTGTCTGTCTGTCTGTCTGTCTGTCTGTCTGTCTGTCTGTCTGTCTGTCTGTCTGTCTGTCTGTCTGTCTGTCTGTCTGTCTGTCTGTCTGTCTGTCTGTCTGTCTGTCTGTCTGTCTGTCTGTCTGTCTGTCTGTCTGTCTGTCTGTCTGTCTGTCTGTCTGTCTGTCTGTCTGTCTGTCTGTCTGTCTGTCTGTCTGTCTGTCTGTCTGTCTGTCTGTCTGTCTGTCTGTCTGTCTGTCTGTCTGTCTGTCTGTCTGTCTGTCTGTCTGTCTGTCTGTCTGTCTGTCTGTCTGTCTGTCTGTCTGTCTGTCTGTCTGTCTGTCTGTCTGTCTGTCTGTCTGTCTGTCTGTCTGTCTGTCTGTCTGTCTGTCTGTCTGTCTGTCTGTCTGTCTGTCTGTCTGTCTGTCTGTCTGTCTGTCTGTCTGTCTGTCTGTCTGTCTGTCTGTCTGTCTGTCTGTCTGTCTGTCTGTCTGTCTGTCTGTCTGTCTGTCTGTCTGTCTGTCTGTCTGTCTGTCTGTCTGTCTGTCTGTCTGTCTGTCTGTCTGTCTGTCTGTCTGTCTGTCTGTCTGTCTGTCTGTCTGTCTGTCTGTCTGTCTGTCTGTCTGTCTGTCTGTCTGTCTGTCTGTCTGTCTGTCTGTCTGTCTGTCTGTCTGTCTGTCTGTCTGTCTGTCTGTCTGTCTGTCTGTCTGTCTGTCTGTCTGTCTGTCTGTCTGTCTGTCTGTCTGTCTGTCTGTCTGTCTGTCTGTCTGTCTGTCTGTCTGTCTGTCTGTCTGTCTGTCTGTCTGTCTGTCTGTCTGTCTGTCTGTCTGTCTGTCTGTCTGTCTGTCTGTCTGTCTGTCTGTCTGTCTGTCTGTCTGTCTGTCTGTCTGTCTGTCTGTCTGTCTGTCTGTCTGTCTGTCTGTCTGTCTGTCTGTCTGTCTGTCTGTCTGTCTGTCTGTCTGTCTGTCTGTCTGTCTGTCTGTCTGTCTGTCTGTCTGTCTGTCTGTCTGTCTGTCTGTCTGTCTGTCTGTCTGTCTGTCTGTCTGTCTGTCTGTCTGTCTGTCTGTCTGTCTGTCTGTCTGTCTGTCTGTCTGTCTGTCTGTCTGTCTGTCTGTCTGTCTGTCTGTCTGTCTGTCTGTCTGTCTGTCTGTCTGTCTGTCTGTCTGTCTGTCTGTCTGTCTGTCTGTCTGTCTGTCTGTCTGTCTGTCTGTCTGTCTGTCTGTCTGTCTGTCTGTCTGTCTGTCTGTCTGTCTGTCTGTCTGTCTGTCTGTCTGTCTGTCTGTCTGTCTGTCTGTCTGTCTGTCTGTCTGTCTGTCTGTCTGTCTGTCTGTCTGTCTGTCTGTCTGTCTGTCTGTCTGTCTGTCTGTCTGTCTGTCTGTCTGTCTGTCTGTCTGTCTGTCTGTCTGTCTGTCTGTCTGTCTGTCTGTCTGTCTGTCTGTCTGTCTGTCTGTCTGTCTGTCTGTCTGTCTGTCTGTCTTCTTCTTCTTCTTCTTCTTCTTCTTCTTCTTCTTCTTCTTCTTCTTCTTCTTCTTCTTCTTCTTCTTCTTCTTCTTCTTCTTCTTCTTCTTCTTCTTCTTCTTCTTTCTTCTTTCTTCTTTCTTCTTTCTTCTTCTTCTTCTTTTGACAATTCTCATTTTTAATGTGTTGCTAATATCTCTAGATATTTAACTGATTTCATACCGTTGAAAGCATTTTTGGCCATTCCTATTCTCTTTTTGATTTCTATTTCACTTCTGCCATCGTCTGTTATTAAATGTCCAAGATAGGAGAAACATGTTACTTGTTCTAGTGTCTCCCCGTTTACTGTGGTATTCATTGATGACCTTTCCTTTCCACTGCTAATTATCATAGTTTTTTTTTTTTTTGGATGTTAGTATCTAAGTCGCATTCTGCACTATGCCTGTTTACTTGTTCCACTAGATCTTGTAACTCTTGCTTGCTGTCTGCTGGTAACACGGTATAGTCAGCATACCTAAGATTGTTTATGATTCTTACATTGATGTTAAGTCCAGGCAGTTCGACTTGTTTTAAAATTCTTTCTGTGTATAGATTAAAGAGGCTTGGGGACACTTGTTGTTGAATTAACATTGCTGTCTGTGGGATGTTACGTGGTGAGGTCCCAATCTCTTCCACAATGGTCAGCCATGTTCACTATCGTGTCCTGAACATGCCTCATGTTTGCCTCACATTCTGCTGTTTCGCTTTAGAAGCCGTTGATCTATTTAGATTCACCTGCCTTGTTCATCGTCCCAGTCTTTTGTTTACTAGCATTGGCACCTTGCCGTCTTGACAGACGATAGTTTGTGCTTCAGAAAGGCATAATAACTACTACCCTTGGTGGTAGCGAATGTTATTGATAAAGCCAATTCGCGCTGTAAATGTTCGTCCACACGTGGTCATTTCCACCATCATGCACCATCTTACGTCTCAAACGCTTGGTGTGTGACTTTTCTGCAATAATTTTCTCCTTTGTCTTTATTCCATTTCTGATGTTTGCCCTCCATGCAACACGTTCAGCGGCGACTTACTCCCAATGTGTATTATCAATGCCTGTATCAATCATGTCCCGCTTACACACATCTTTGTATCGTAGTAGAGGCCGATCCTGAGATCTCCTACCCGTCTGTAATTCACCAAAAAAGATGTCCTTTGGTATTCTACCATCATCCATCCTCCTAACGTGTCATATCCATCTAAGTCTACGAAGACTGAGCATGGAATAAACCGTCACAAAACCTGATCTTTCCAATACTTCAGTATTTGTGATTTTATCTTGCCACTTAAATACCAAGAATTCTTCGCAGACACCGCATATGAAAGCTGTTTAAACGTTTCTCTTGGTGTGAGTAAGTTGTCCAGGTTTCACTGCCATACAGAAGAGTACTAAGGACATAGGCTTGATAGGCAAGGACTTTTGTTTTGGCAGTAAGCTTCCTGTTCTCCCAGACTCTTTTTCTTAACCTGTTCATTGTTGTTGCTGCCTTACCAATCCGGATGTTGATTTCCTGATCTAGGGATAATTTGCTATTTATCATTGATCCTAGATATGTAAAATGGTCTACCATCTCTAGTTCGGCGTCATCAATAACGATTGATGGTACCCTATGTGCACCTTGTGATGTAATCTGTGTCTTCTTTTTGCTAATTGTTAAACCAAATTCAGAACAAGCATTGGAAAATGCATATAGTAGACATTCTAATTCTTCCTCATAGTGGGTCATAACTGCAGCATCATCTGCAAAAAGCAACTCTCTGACCAGTACCCTCCTATTTTTGGTCTTGGCTTTCAATCTCTGTGCATTGTAGAGGCCGCCATCTGAGCGTGAGTGAATGTATATGTACTAGGTTCAGAAATTCCCATAGTAGGATATTATCCCTACTTGACTCAAACCCCTGGTCTTAAAATTGCGTAGAAAACCAACCTAAGGTTGAGGTTGATCGTAATGTCCTGTAATGAGCATGCCATTTTGTTAAAGCATATTGTTACTAATATCAAATAACTTTTAATACAATTGTCTGTAGAAAGACATTGGAAAATACAGTGATATGAATAGTTCAGAGAATTAACCTTTGTAAAACTGCCTCGCAGGGTGGCCAGATAGACTGTAGCGTACAGTAGTACAGGCACTAGTGGAAGACTGGCAATAATCCAGCCCACCAACACCGCCTCCCGACTGTAAGTGTAATCTTCGAACACAGGCGACTCATACGTCAGCAAGGAGGCAACCATCACACTCTGTGGAAAGAATAACTGAAGAGTCATTCTTTGCAGCAAACGATGGAAATTTATAGAGTAGTTCAGTTTAGTTAAGTCGACGGATCAACATCACGGCACAGGGGTGTAACCCATAAGTGCTCCGGTCTACTCCTAACTCAAACCTAAGTCCGGAGAATCTCAGCTCAGTGCACGAACTCCGTAGCACCGGCGAGGATCCTGAAATACGAAATTCTTATAGAGTAGACATACCAGCAATACATTACACACATTCAGTAATGATTAAATTACGTTTGATACTTGCATGTCCTTTACAGGATTTTGTAATCAACCCCAGCATTCTTTAGCTGTTTGTGATTTTCTAAACAATTTTACGTTTAGTGATTTACCATAGCAGTCGATGTGACCGAAAGAATAGGGCGCACGCTCTTAAACTTCTGGTGCGCTGATGGTCAATATCTACACCAGCAAGTTGGACTTCTCGTTCAGAAAGCAATGGCAAACTACTGAACGTATAATTGTCGAGAAAACAAAACTGAGGTTGATTGCAACGTTCTGCAAAAAGCATGAACAATCTGTTATTAGTTTACTATTGCTTACTGAACGGCCAACGCTCATACTGTCGTTACAATCAACGCAAAGCGTTCTGCTTCAAAATGGCCTGCGACTGACTTCAAACCCGATATGTCGGAAATGCGAAATTGTGTTTACTACCCCCAAGCCACATACGTTGACTCATGAATGGTTACACATATATCGCTCGCACTCGTTGAACTCAAGTGTAGTCCATAAACACTACTTCTAGTAGCAGTGGGCTGCTTTTTGCTTTACCTTTTACCAGTATCCCTCGACATCAAGGGAGCCCATTCCGACTTTAGAGGTACTTGTAATTTACATCCCCAAGTCAAGGACGAGAAGTCAACGTTTTAGTCCAACTGACCAGTGTAGGGGTTGAACCCCCTACCTCAGCATCAGCACACCGGATGTTTAAACACGAGCGCTCGTATCCATTCGGCCATGCTGATGTGGTTCGTTTGTTGATTGGAAGTCCTCTGAAAGACTGAGAACTAACTTTTGAGTCCGATGTTTTGATGCCCAGGTCGTCTGTGCCCCGAAATGATCTTACACATATCAGAATACAGTTAATGTAAAATCTTCCTTCCCGTCTGGATACCAAGTGACCTATCCACGGTAACTATGTGGCAAAATTCTCCATCCCCTCTCTAAACTCTTAACCTTCTGGCTGTAAACTACCGGCACTTGAACTTAAGTCTACAAAATGACATGGCAAAACTTAAAAATTTAGAGATACCGGGAACTCTGTTTGACAGACCGCACCTGAGCTCGAAGATCTTGGCGAGTGCGAGACCTGAACGGGTTTTGCGACCTGAGACATCTGTCATCATCATAATCATGTTGAAGATCCTTTTCAGAATGTCCCCCCTCAACACGATCTGGTGGGGAAATAATTATCGATCATTTGCCAGTTTCCTGCTTCATGCACTTTCATGAATTAAGATGTCGCCAATGCCCCGTGTCTATATTAGTACATCTCCTTACAAGAGCCACGCCTCCCACCACTGTTTTCTCTAAACCCCCGTGACTTTTAATGGGGCTGGAGTATTTCAGTTTCCAAGATGTGGTGCTGTTGTATTATCATTATGATTTATTCTTATTGT
>OY992889.1:84670489-84695489 GCA_963921405.1 Cepaea hortensis | reverse complement strand
CTTTACTTCCTTTTACGCTTGTCGGGCCCAGGAGAATAAAAAATGAACACCGCAAACGTTGTAATCGAATGCAATGGAAGGATCTGACACTGGTAAGAAAAGCACCATTAAGGGAGAACTGTAGATTAAACGGAAACAAAACGATGCTACTCCTCCTTGGCGAAGTGGTCAAGCCGTTTGACTCGGGCTCCGAAGGTTGTGGGTTCGATTCCGGGCCGAGTCCTTTGGATCACGAGTGAAAATTTTCGGAGACTCCTCACGGAGTTCGTGCTTTGTGCGACGCTTTCCGCGCTGCGGAAAGAAACAGAGCCATATGGGATAAAACCCGGTGCGATAAAGTCGCGCTCGTGTGTGTGTGTGTGTGCGCGCGTGCGCGTGTGTGTGGGCGTGCGCGCGCGCGTGTGTGTGTGTGTGTGTGTGTGTGTGTGTGTGTGAAGACTAAGAAGGAGATCCGGTGGATGTACGTATGTCTTTATTCTCGAGCAACCATCACATCTCCATTGTTTCCAGTTTCCCGCCTTACCTTCGAGCCCCTTCTTTCATGTACCACTTCCACTCATTTACCTGGGATCTTCACTGAACCGTTACCATCCCCTACCCTGATCCCCATGACCCACAGACTAGCACGGCTGCCTATATAAGAGTATCAAGGTGACATTCAGGTTAGTATCACATCCTGGGATTCGAGATAAGTAGCAACACATATTTGTGTTTTTCAATTTTAATTTTCTCTTCATTGTTCGCATTCTTTCATATTTCATTCTTCTCATCTTGTTCTTATGCCTTAATATAACCACGGGAAGATCTTCACTGTGATTGTATGTTGCGTTTTGTGTATGTATTTGTTTGCTGATGAAGGCTAGTCGCCGCAACACCCTGTATGTGTCGTAATTATGTTCTGTAAAGCTGCATTACTTTGTGTTATTTTATATTATTGTATCTGTGTAGAGTGTTACAACTTAAGTCTTCCGGAGGATTCACAAACCAACCAATCAACCAGCCACTCAACCAACTAACCAACCAACAAACCAACCAACCAATAAACCAACCAATCAACCAACCAACTAAACAACCAACAAACCACCAATCCATCAAACCAGTCTATCAACCAACAAAACAACTAATCAACGAACTAAACAACCCACCACCCACCCATCCAACCAACCACCTAAACAACCATCACACAATCATAATGGTGAAAAGCTTACCGAGTATTCTAACCTACTTAAACGTCTTCAGTTACTGCCTCCACAAACGCCTACTATTTAATAAGGCTAAACTAATTCACAAAATCCTATTTCAAAATGCTCCAAGCTACCTTTGGTCATTGTTTAAATATAACTTAAGACATAGCGAACGACTAAATATACTCCATGTCCCTAAACCTAGGATAGACTTATATAAAACTAGCTTAGCATACTCTGCCGCTAAGTTATGGAACAATCTTCCACAAGAAATCAAAGACACCACCAATCATTATACATACATTCGCAACCTATTTGAACACTACCTCAGTACAGACTACATGCCCCCCCCCCCCCCCCCCATAAACAAACAAAAAACAACAAAAAAGACAATAATCAGGGTAAATGATCTCAAACGACAACTAGCGAAAAATCATTCCCATACGTATGACACGTTACACATTTCTTAGGTATTTATAATACCCATGTTAAACATTGCCTCAGTGAGTCATGTATTACTGATTAATTTTCATGCGTTTTAATGCTTATTATTCTTTGTTGTCAAAGATTTTCATCATAAGTGGTGTTGAATGAAAGAATGTATGAGAGGAAAGAAAGAAGAAGGGCAGAATGTCAGACGGGCCTGCTTGCCCAATTCTTAACCCTTTGAAAATAAAGATTGTTCGTTTGTTCATTCGTTCGTTCATACCAAACAACTAACAATCCAACCAACAAATAAACCAACCAACGTAACAACCATCCAACAAACCAACCATTAAACCTATCAACCAACCACTCATGCAACTAATCAGCCAAGCCATAAATCAAATATTCAACCAACGAAAAAACAACAACACCCAACCAACCAACTAACCATACGTACAACCATTGAAGAGAATTAATAACGTACCCGTTATTTTCATTTTTCTTCTTATAGTCAAAGCTGTGTGGCGTTTGCGATCATGACTGTCACAGCCTTATATCTCTCGCGCTGCAAATCATTTCTGAAATTTCTCCATTCCATGATGACAATCTCTGCAGTATCTTCTCTATTGGTCATCTGCCTTGCCTCTAACCCAACCTTTCCGTTGTGTCGAAAAACTCCAGTTTTCCTCATCTCGTGAAATGCCCAAAGAATGTACATTGTCGTCTTCTTATGCGAGTAACCAGTTCTCTTTGTGAGTTCATTTCAGGGTCACGAGAAGCCATTTAGGCAGGTCGTGAGTAAAGCTGGGAGCAATAGAAGTAGTAAAGGATGCGACTTACACACGTATATTGACATCCAATATGGCGGGTAATGGCGGGTAATGGCGGGTAATAGTTTTTTTTTTTGGGGGGGGGGGGGGGGCGGGTGATTTTTGGCGGGTAAAATCCCGGGTCTATTTTTTTTTGGCGGCGTGTGGGAAAATCCCGCGTCTATGACTTTTTTAGGCGGGTTGTTTCTGTGAAAGTAATTAAGGTAGCGGGCGTAAAAGTATTCGTGTCTATTTTAGTTGTTTCTGTAAAAGTAATTAGTGTGAGTACGGGTGAAGGGTGTGAAGGGAAAGTTATGTTGGTTACGTAGGGTATATGAATATGGCTAGTGAAAGATAAACTTGCAAGGGTGTGATGGGTCGCGTTATACTCGACGAAGTCAGAGGTGGTTACTGAACAAAAGAGGGATGTAGGGGTTTGACACAGTAAAACAGAGAGACAAAATTAAAAACAAAAAAGTAACATTTTCAAGTGGCTGGCTTTTTTGTTTCTTCTTCTTTTTCGAGAGACAGCAACAGTGACATATATATAAAGAGAGAGAGAAGAAAAACTATACAATGGAACAAAAACATAATAAAATAGAGAAACAAATAATAACATTTTCAAATGGCTTTTATTGGTATACAACATTTAAAAATGGCTTCGTTTACGATCCAAAGGGAGCAGAGGGACTTGATTATTGTAGAAAGATGTCTGGTCTTTCAGAGGCTTGTCTTGACTGTCGGTAGATTGATATAGATGGAGTGTCGTTGTTCCTGTGTCTTGAGAAACTGTCACCACTTTCAAACTGTTGTCTAGATGTCTGGGCATATCAACAGGTCTTGACATGAATAACCACTTGGGTGTAGACATCTTGATCGTTGTAGAAACAAAAAGACGAGTGGTCGTCTCAGTTTGTAACGACGAATTTATCTAGTTTTAAACAGTTCTGGACTTGTCTTTTTTAACCACGGAGTAACCAATCGAAACACAAGACGGTCGTTCACGTGTTGTCTGTGTCCAAATGGTTGCAGAATACGTGACAGGCTCGAGCCACGACATTTCATTAATAAGAAATACAACGCATACAGACCACAAGTACTGTTATTAATGTCTTGTAGCATACGGGTATTGTACACGGGTGATCTGTCCGAGTTTCGTTGTATAAAATGGATAATGTCGGCGTGTAATGGTGGTAAGCCAAACGAATCGAAATATTCAAACTGACCTAGACCATTAAAATATAGGGCGATCCAATGTGAACCAGAGTAAGCACTGGTGTCAGTATTGACGATCAAAGCAGCTGGCTGTGTTCTATCAATGTGTCTAGGTAAATGATCTCTAGCGCATACGTTGACTAGTGGAAGGCGACGAACAAACAGATCAGACATGAGTAATTGTCTTAGTTGTTGGGTATCCATTATGCTATTTAATCTGTTAGCTCTTGTCTCGTCTTGGAAACTTCTAGGACCGAATCGAGTTCGGCGTATACGATGACTTGTAGAGGTACAGTCGTTATAACGTCAAACTTTAGTTCTACTGACAATGGGCCAGATTTCGCCATTTCAAACTGTTCTCCATCTAATATACTGGGAGTCAGATCAAAACTATAGAGACAATTCCCTTGACTATAACTTTCATAATTTATACCATTCCCGACATCCTTACCGGTCAGACCAAGGGCCAAGTTGGTACTATGGAAAGCTCGCATGTACTGACCTGTAGTATAATTCATGGTTAAGGGTTTGCCTGTAACACTACGCCCATCTACCATCAGACTCAAGTAGTTTAACTGATAATGATTGAATATGAAGGGGTTCGTATTCAGCTCGCCATTGAAGCAGGAAGCATTCACTAATCCGATCACCACCCGGGTCGGTGTCTGGCTGAGGAAAAGGTTATCTTGTGTGTGGGAAAACATACCTTTAGGGATAGAAAAGGTCTTTACCACCACCCTTTTAAAAGGATACTTGGCATTGGATCTCAATAAGGCTTTTTCATGGGCCAGAGAGATAGCTGGATTTAACTTAACTTTCCTCACCAACAGGGCGGCGTAAGTAATGACACTTTTGTACCCACCATTTACATCCGTGGCAATCAAATTAAAGACGGATGTTGATGGGGTTAGTTTGATTTTAATATCGACACCATTCAACATGTACCGGTCCTGATTGAAAATGTCGGAATGTAGGCGCCCCATCACATCCAGAGGCACACTATAGCTGGCTAAAGATCTTCTTTTGGCTAGACCTGTATTGTGATCACCGTTTGTGTCTGCCATGTGCAAAGGAGTATCTTGATAGTATAGAGCTGACGTCAGATGACTCTTTTTGGCCTCTTCACCATAATTCAGAAGAGCTTCCAAGTAGGCCCGGTACGGATACGAATTTTCACTCGGTGAAATAAGAGTGTCGTTCAGGGACACGTCTACTTGAGGAAACAAACTATGCAAATAATAATTTATAGGACCGACTTCGGCTGTGTTTGGTAGGTCGTCGCCATTGGGCAGTGTAACTTTGGCTCTCACGTGCAGAAAAGTATTAAACAAATCAATGTAATCTTCACCGACACCAGAAATGGTGAATTCGATGGGTGCCCCATAAGCTAAAGTGGCCAATGGATGAATCTCCACAAACTGTCCCTCTTCCACGGCTGTCTGGGTGGGAGGCACACTAAACAGATCCAGACCAGAATGCAGACACTCACACGACTTGGGATGAATTAACGCCATTATGAGAAAATATCCGAATGTCCCGCTTGGTGGTGATGTGTCTTATGACTCGATGGCTTTCTGACTGTTGGTTTTATTCTTTTACTGGGCTGACCTGGCGGGGCGGCTCGTTTTCGTTTCCTAACCCCACTACCTGATTGGCTGATGTGTTGAGCTGCGCCTTGAAGTAGTCGTTGACCAGCATCTCTGGCGTGTTCTTTGAAGGACTCACCAACGTTTCTACCAGCTAAGGCATCTTGAGCCACTTGCAAACCCGTCCCCAGTCCTTCTCTCAATAGGGCTTTGTCACCAGTCTTCAACCAAGGAAGAATTGTGCGACCAAGACCACTAAAGAAACTACCAATTCCATGACCTCGCTGACTTCGACCACCTACAAAAACAGGGAGACCACTTCCAGCTTGATTGCAGAAATAGTCCTCGTACAGTTTGGGGTTGCGTTGGAATGGCACGTGCCTAACCATGGTTAGCCCAGATCAAATCGTTTGGTTGTTCGAAAATGTAGCGTCACTACTGAAGTTCCACCTGTAAATAGGATAGGTTTCCCCTGCTCGTCGGTTATAAGAAGTTCAATCGTGTCAAATGAAAATCGACTGAGGGGTAAGTAATGTGGCTTGTCATACATCCTAAATAAAGAGGTGGTAGATCTGTCTAGAACAGGTAGTGTCCTCAGTAATGGTACCATCACATCACCAACCACCCGCGAGGTGACAATATCGGAATAGACGAAGACATTTTTTGTGCCCTGGTCTAAATCCACTTCACCCACACCAGACAGACTGGGTTCAGTCTCGGTGACATGTGTCGAGGGAAATTGTAATATTTCTGCCAACTTGTCACTAAGTCTAACTTCAGCCCCCTGTTCATATAACTGGAAACGAGCCTTATTCGAAATATCGTTATAAGAGAACATCATTCGGTTATGTTCTTGTAAGGCATCACCGAGACGCAGCCATTGCAGTTCATTGATAAATCTCTCAGCTTCGAAAAGCAATCTGTTCAATTCACCAATGAATTTTTCTATTGATTTGTACAGACCAGGCGTCAGCGTAATCGTCATCGGTGGTTCGTCTAGGTCTGGAGGTGGAAAGTACTTTATCCACACCTCATCTTTCAAAATATTAAAATAGGTGTTGGGAAACTGAATATCAACCAAACCAACTTCGTACTGGGAGGTGAGATCAATAGTTTGTGGTAGTTTGACAAAGAAATGTCCGGCGTTATTTTGGGGGTATATTTGTAATGACGCATTATTCGTCAGTGACACGTAGAAACTCATCTTAGTCTATTCGAGGTCTGAATGTTTCCTGATTCGAAAATGTAAAGTTAGTACTGAAGTCCCATCGTCGAATGAGAGTGTTTTACCCGTATCGTCAGTTAAAAGTATTTCCACCGTGTCGAAGGAGAATCGACTTAATGGTACATAATGTGGCTTATCATAAAGACGAAACACTGAAGGTGACAGTCGGTCCAATATAGGAACAGTCCTTAGTAAAGGAACCATGACGTCTCCAACTGGTCTCGCGGCTACGAGATCGGAATAGACGTAGATATTTTTAACTTCGTTATCCATCTCTAACTCTGTATTACCGTATAATAAGACATTATCGTCTGATATAGTCGAGCTTGGAAAACCCAATATATTCTTCAATCTGTCACAAATTTTTGCCTGGGCGCCTTTTTCAAATATTTTCAGCCCGACTTTTTTCCAAGGTGTACCTAGCATGAATTTGATGTTTACTTTCTCGTCTAGTTGGGTTTCCACACACAACTTATTCAATTCCTCGATGAAAGTTTCAGGGCTGCTGAACGGACCCGGTGGACATACAAGGGTTATAGGTTCCATACCACTACCTTTAGGTGGAAAGTATTGGAACCAAATTTCACCAGGTAAACTATTAAAACACGAATTGGGGAACTGAATCTCGACCAGGCCCACTTCGTATTGGGTCGTTACATCAATGGTCTGCGGCAACTTGGCAAAAAAGTGACCGGGTTGGTTGTTGGGAAATACCTTTGGTCCAGAATTACTCGGTAAAGTTACGTAGAAACTCATCGTTTTTCTAATTTAGGATTAGGTAGCATATAGCCCAAACAAATGCTCATTAGAGAAACCAACAACTTGCCGTCTGGTGCGTCTGCGCTGCCTTGAGTCAGATTGAACAAAGACACGGCAATTACGGCATATATAACCACCATTTGACACAGAAATACATTCTCTGGCCTCGGTACACGTTGTCCAAAGAATGACCAGATCGATGTTCTTTCCCCCTCTGTCGGTTGTGGGCGCACCCCCATAGTTTCCACCCTGTCTTCACTCACACCACTAGTCTCCATAACTAGCTAGTTGCGTGTCAGCTATCCAACTATTGAATGAATTGGGATAACCAAACCACTTCACTAAATACTCTTTCCCACCACCTCTCCCGGGTCTTTCTTGTAAGATTGTTTCGATACGATACACTTGCTTGTCTCCAACTAGTTGTATTTCTTCTCTGTAGAACAAGCCCTGTAGTTCCTCTCCCGAATCGTCTTTTACCACATAGGTCACTGGACTGGTCTGGTTTATGCGACTGACGGTAAACAATTCCTCTGTCCACGAGGGCATATACCCTTTTTTAAAAGGTTGTTTTGGTTGAGCCAGTCTGACTCGAGCCCCAGGTGTAAAATGCACTTTTTTCGATACGTATTTCGGCTTATACAAGTTATTCCACACCTCTTCTTGATTACTATAGTTGACTTGCACAGGGGCCATGCGAATACTTCTGTGATACGAACCATTGTAGTTCTGGATCAATTTATCTATCACGTCGACGTAGCGCAGTGTATTGGTCTTGGTGAAATAACGCCACATTTTTTCTTTCAGGGTTCGATTGAATCTTTCCACTATCGCTGCCTTCACATCTTCATTCTCGGTGGTAAAGAAGTGCACACCTCGATCTTTCAGAAATTTTAAGAAGGTCCGATTAACGAATTCCGAACCTTTATCGCTCTGAAAATTTATCGGTTGGCTATCACCAAAGATTTTACTCATAGCCACCACCAGAGCTTTCCCTGTTTTCTTCTGGATCGGGATAGCCCAAGCATATTTACTAAACACATCAATACAAGTCACTAGGTACGACATCCCATCATTGTATCTTTGTAATAGTCGCATATCTATCAAGTCGGCTTGAAATTGGTGATTTATACCACCGGTTATGGTCTGACGTCTCTGGAAGCGGCGACGGATCGGTTTATGTAACGTGTAGGTATCCTGATGACGTAACCATTTATCTATTTTCTTCAGGTTAGTATTTCTTTTTAAGGCGGCGGCTCCACCATAGGCCCCCGGCTTCTTAGGGTCATAGTAATATTTTCTTAATTGGGCGGCCAATTTTGCCACTTGGGGGTAAGTATCCTAGTCTTCTTCTTGCTTCGCCTGAGTTTGTAAGGTGGTGTGGTCTCGACAATTTTGGGCTCGACTACTTGAGCCGGTTGAATAGGTATTGGTTGAAGAGGTGTTGGTTGAAGAGGTGTCTCGGCTACTGCTGTCGGTACACTGGTGACTTCAGGTTTTTGTTCCTTGATATCTACTAGTCCCAGAGGCTTGTGTCTGTACTGTTCGAGTCGATTCAGATACCTCTGTAGTGTTTTCTGATAGGCTCTGGCCTTGTCACGAGGTGGTAGATCTTCTGTTTCCAGGACTTGTTGCATCTGACGATCCAAATCCTGTAGACTATCATTTAGTGTGTCGGGTGGTACATAGGGTCTTTCTAGCAACCGGGGATCGATCAAGTTCATCTTCTTGTCCATTACAAACCCACCACGCTTTTCAACACATTTAGTATGGGGCCTAGTAAGGCGCCTATGAAACCACCTTGTTGTAGAATCTCTTTCCTTTTCTTGAGCGATAATTTCTTATGAGTGAGTGCTCTCAGACTGTCTTTGTGTCGTTGCAGACGCTTCTTCTGAGCTGGTGTCAGGGGAACATTACCTTTTAAAACGTTGTGACAGCATTCACAAATTGATTGGACGAGATGCGGGGAAGCTGATTTCATTACTGCCTTCACAGTGGCTGGGTTTGTCTGACCCAAGAACCGTAATATACCCTCATTACGTTTAAATCGGTTAGACATGTTATTTGGGGACGTAGACGACTTGATGCTGGTCGGGAAATATATGACTTCGTAAGCGGGGCTGATCCGGTGTTTCCTGTCGCAGGTCAAATAACAAATACCCGTGTGGAGCCGATGTCGCGTCTTTAAAACTCTCTTGGACATATGACACACGGCCTGGATACATCTGTTTGGCCAGATTGGTAATCGGGAGACCCGTCTCGAGGATTCTTAAACACCACTAGGTAGTGCGAATTCAGACTGATAGTTCTTTGTTCTTTATTCTTACCAAATAGATTCTGTACTATATACATAACACTGATGTTGCGATGATGACTGCCTTTAGTAAATAATTTAGTCACTCTGTCATCTGTCTCAGACATTAGATCATCTATGACTACTAACCGACGTCTATCCCCTGTCCATATTTCCATATCCGGCAGACCTTCATTAAATTGAACACCCTTCATACTTTCATAGATGGGTTGCCATTCCCCATAATACCATATAATTTCCTCTGGAAGGGGGTCTACCATGGCTGGTAGATGGGCCAAGAACTGTTGGACAAAGACGGTTTACCACTCCCTGTTTGGCCCGCAATCAAGGCCGTAAAAGGATGTTTCCACCTAGGATCCATGAGTATTAATAACCACCTATCTAGTCGCATTGGTGTTTATAAACGTATCGGGTGATATTATTAGACCAACTGCACGCCAGTGGGTCTCTGGTAGCTATTGGTATAATAATGATGGAACCAATGGTCGAGTTGACACAAGTTCACACTGAGGTGGTGAGTATGGCGTTGACTATTATTAGTTCCTACACGCCCACAAAGACCAATAACTCGAGGTTGTGTCACTTAGTACGTCAGATAGCCAACCAACATGATGTGTTATTTACGAGACTAGAAGTCTGTATCAAGCCCGAACACGTTTTCCCGGTCTTTGTTTCAATCGCTGACGAAGTCTTTGCCGATAACGTCATCAATTACGGGAGAATAATGATGGTTTTTACACTTGGTATGCGTCTGGGTAAGCATCTGGTTAATAATTCTTACAATACAGACGTGAGTGTCCAGGACCTAGAGGAAAGCTCCGCTACATCTGTAGGCACGTATATGACTGATAAACTACATCGTTGGATACTGGGAGGAGGATGGCGTAAATTCTCTAATTGGTTGCAAGCATCAGTTGAATAAATACATAATACATTTCAGTATGTGTCTTTGTTTCATTGTCTGTCAGTGTTGATGTCTCTCGGGACAGGACAACGTCATGAAGACAAAACCACTAAAGAAAATCAACAAAAATCTTGGTTTCAATATTTATTCACCAAAATATGTGTGTTATTCATGAAAATAGTTTAGTGATATAAGAAAACATCAATGACATATATATTCATCAATACAGTTTACTGATATATCGTAAGAAAAATCAATGACATACATAGTTAGTGAAAAACAGTTTAGAGATATAAGAAAAAATCAATGACATACATGATTAGTGAAAAACAGTTTAGAGATATAAGAAAAAATCAATGACATACATGAGTAGTGAAAAACAGTTTAGAGATATATCGTAAGAAAAAAATCAATGACATAGATGCTTAGTGAAAAACAGTTTAGAGATATAAGAAAAAATCAATGACATACATGATTAGTGAAAAACAGTTTAGAGATATAAGAAAAAATCAATGACATACATGATTAGTGAAAAACCAAAAAGTTCTGGATTAGTGATCTTCATTCTTCTGGGCTCTGCTGGTTGACTATCAAAAACACTGTTGTTGTCGAAGTCATCACACATACCTTATTTGTTTCGGATCCAGAATAAAGACATGTATGAGATATCATACAAGAAATCTGAATACTTCTTTTTATCATACCAAAACCACCCGGTAGCGGTGGTCGACATTTTTTTCTAATTCTACCACTTGATTGGGTAGCATAAGCGATAGGTCCTTGCAGTACGCCTTAAGGGCTGCCAAGCTGTCTCTATCATTTGGTTGGATATCCTCTGCTACTATGAGTGGAGGTGTTGCCAGGGTGTCTAAGGGTGTCATCCTTTCTCGTGATGTCTGGTGATGTAAGTACCGTTGTAGGTTCGAATTGTATAGATTGTCACGTAACTGACAGGGATAATCATTGTGAATGTTCCTATTATGGCGGGTAAGGTTATCATTGAAGATACAGTGGTGGCAGTCTGGTACTTGCGTTAGACTACGAGGCTGGTGTAAATAGACAGGTGGTGCTGTCGTCTCTGGTATTGTAGTGTTTGGTGTATTCATACGTGGCTGATGACGTATTCGTTTGTGTTTTTGTAGGCCATCGTTCGTATTATACACCTTATCACATAACTGACAGGGATATATTTGGTCTTTCCCCTCGTGAATGGTCCGAATGTGACGATTAAGGGTATACTTTTCACAATAGGCTTTGTCGCACACTGAACACGTGAAAGTAGATCTGGTGGTCATATTGATAAACTGGTCACAAGTCACACTTTCGGTTGTTTTTTCTTTCTTACGATCCCCCCAAAAAATGTTCTGGTGTATACAATATATGATTCAATGTTTTATCAGATGCCAACGACACGAATAAGGCTCACACCAAGTTTCACCGCTGTAGCTAGCCAAGTCAGTACGTGAACAATATCTGGTTACTACACGAACAATGCTCAAACCAACCTGTTTCACTGCTGTAGCTAGCCAAGTCACTACGTGAACAATATCTGGTTACTACACGAACACTGCTCACACCAGCCTAATTTAAAAAATAACTCTGTAGCTACCCAAGTCACCCCGTGAACTGGTACTGAGCTCACAAGAGACGCCGCCTATTTTATACACTGGTTCTGCACACGACGTAGCTGACGTGGCAGTTAGACAAGTTATTCTCACGCCGCCCGCCTGCTTCCCTACACACCGATGACTCATACTTAATGACTTTTGCATATGGCGTTGATGACGTAGGGGTTTCTCGGACATCCGCGTTCTTTACCAAAAATTTATGGTTTGTGATATTCTTGTAGGGACACGATTTGTTTATGGGTGAGTGTATCTGTACTGGTTGTGGTACCAGTAGTAATGGTACGGGTGTGTTTTTGTGTGCTTGTAGGTCTGTATGTACAAGTGTATCAAGTGTGTCTGTGTGTACTTGTGCTGACAGTAGTAATGGTATGGGTGTGATTTTGTAGTAGGTGTGTATTTGTGTAATTGATTATGGGTGAGTGTGTACTTGTGATGACAGTAGTAATGGTTTGGGTGTGTGTCTTTGTGTTTGTGTGATCCTCTTTGTATATTTGTTTATGGGTGAGTGTGGATAACTTTGTGCTTGTATGTGTGTACACGTGTCTGTATGTGTGTATAGTTGTGATGACAGTAGTAATGGTGTGGGTTGTCTGTGTATGGTTGTCTTTGTGTTTGTATTGTGTTTGTGTATTTGATTATGGGTGTGTACTTGTGTATAGCTGTTGTATTGACAGTAGTAATGGTATGGTTTGTCTGTACTTCTGTATCTGTATGTGTGTACGTGTGTCTGTTTGGTTGTCTTTGTATTTGTGTGTATCAAGTGTGTACTTGGGTGTCTTTGTGGTTGTATGACCCTCTTTGTATAATTTTTACACACTCCACAAAAAAGAGACTTGTATCTCTAATAACGCACCAGCTAATATTCTTGTCGCTAATATTGGTAGTACTATTATCACTACTAGTGATTCCTCCTCACTTTACCCACCACCATTGCACTATACGTACTTTCCCCTACAATTTAAGTGGTCACTCGACTACTTGACCACTGCTTGATCACTGCTTGACCACTGCTTGACCACGTCATCGATCACTTTAACCACTACCATAATCTTAGGCACATAGTCCTCTACAATTTAAGTGGTCACTCGACCACTTGACCACTACTTGACCACCACTTGACCACTGCTTGACCACTAATTTACCACCCTTTAAGCATCACCATATCATTACAATCACTTTTCCCTAAAATGTTCCTAAAATTTTCCTTACTTGACCACTTGACCATTGCTTGACCACTGCTTGACCACTAATTTACCACCCTTTAAGCATCACCATATCATTACAATAACTTTTCCCTAAAATTTCCTTACTTGACCCTTACTTGACCATTGCTTGACCACCGGTTGACCACTGTGTAACTGTGAACATAACACCTCTTATTACATTTATGACCACCCCTATATCACTCCTACTTGACCACTAATACCCCTTACCATCAAATCCATTACAACTTTATTTCGGTGAAGAAGCAACCCTTTAATTTCACTACTATCACCCCACACTTAACACACTTGGTACCGA
Organism: Cepaea hortensis; assembly: GCA_963921405.1. NCBI lineage: Eukaryota > Metazoa > Mollusca > Gastropoda > Stylommatophora > Helicidae > Cepaea > Cepaea hortensis. Next base: position 84,681,918 of record OY992889.1, on the reverse strand, counting down.
CCCGTCACACCCTTGCCAGTTTATACATCACGCCGCCACTAATACTAATATACCCTACGTAACCAAAATAACTTTCCCTTCAACCCCTTCATACACTTTCCCACTAATTACTTTCACACTTACCCGCCAAAAATATTTCACACCGTTCCCACCAAAAAAAATAGACCAACCTTAATTACTTTCACAGAAACCCGCCAAAAAAAATAGACCCGGGATTTTACCCGCCAAAAATCACCCGGCCCCAAAAAAACTATTACCCGCCATTACCCGCCATGTCAATATACGTGTGTAAGTCGCATCCTTTACTACTAATAGACTTGTAGTTGTTGGTTATGGTGTGAAGTTTCGCAGAGGATCTATGTAGAGATAATGGCGACGGTCACCGACCAGTATGGTCACTGCCAATAAGGAAAGCAATGAGAAACTACTTTCTTTACAGATGCCTGGCATATCACGTTTGTACACAATATCATGTATGTACACATCTTCAATACATAAAAATAAATCACACTACATACATCAATAAAGAATCATAACTCCTAGTCAAGCAGCACGTCAGCCACAATTATACGAACTCAAGACACATGTTTACCCTTGTTGTCAAAGGTAAGGCTGAGGCGAACAAAATGACGCCGAGGGCAGCTGTGATCGTGCTCTTCCACTTTCTTGAATAGCGGGGTATAGCGTCCATCAGGCTGGTCAAGAATATCTCTATACCTGTGAACTAATATCATTATCGTCAACATAATCATCATCTTCGTCATCATAATCATCATCTTCATCACCACTATCATCAGACTATTTAATTCAAGTTGTTTTGGAGTCTGTTGATATGTTAAGACACTGTCCTCTGTTTCGAGCAATTCTCTTCTATTCTGCGTTAAGTCAGAACTTAAGTATCTTTGCTTCACTGTAAGGCGTAGTAGTTTTCATGGGCGTTCTCCTCTCTTAGGATTTCATCCTCCAGTATTCTCAGTAACAAACTTCCATGTCTCATATTGTGACAAGATCTAGTCAGCCTTCGTTGTAGTATATATTTCAATAGTTTCAATCGTGTATTTTCCTCAATGTATTTAAGAAGTTTTCTGAACTGATAATCAGTCTGTGAAAGACGGATGACTGCTAAATAGACCAATCAAGTAGATATGGTTACCTGTAGCTAGCTGCATATCCTTTACAGGGCGTCGCAGTACACCCGAGTATTCTTTGCTGTTTGTGATTTCCTAGGCTTCTTTTTACGGTTAGTAGTTTGCTATTGTTTTTTGAACGACTGTCTCTCATATAATTGTATGAAACCAGCGCAAGACGGTCTGCTTTCAAATCGTCTGCTGTTGTGTTTCGAACATGGTATGCGGGATTGGGAGTCGTGTTCGCAACCTCTTGCCACAGCTCCGGCTGAATATTAGGGTGTATTTTTAATGTCTATGCAGTGTTTGAAAATATTGTCTTTCCAAGTTTTGTATACACCCTCTGTAAAGTTCATGCAACATAATAGGTAAACACAAAACTTTGACCGGCAATATTTTCAAACACTGCACAGTCATTAAAAATACACCCTGTATAACACTGAAGTTTAAAAAAAAAAAACACGTTTACGGTGCTGATGGTGGTTAAAGAAGATATGGCAGTTGATGAGCTGGCTACTCAAGCCAGGGATATTTTAATCACATCAGCAAACAAAACATGATTCTCGAAAAAGAAGGTACAGACATGGCGCAGAGCTATATCACAGAGAAAATGTTCACACTAACAGAAATCAATAAATTTAATTGATTAAGTGCCGAAGGATAATATATCGCCAAATGTGACCTCCAATTTGGACAGAATGAAACACCCCCAAAGAAACTACGAGAAGCAGACAGTGAGCTTTACTAGAACACGATTACAAGAAACAAAATGGACGTTGCGGCTAAAGCCTTCGTCAGCACAGAAAAAAAACACAAACCGACACAACTACACGAAAAACACTACATCAAAGTATAAATATAAAAGTTACTTATCTATATCCTTATGGGCTGGACACGTATTTCAAAGGATCAGCGTGTATGGTTGCATTTGGACAGAAGAGCGATATATCGCTATACTAAGGTCATCGTATTATTTGTTTTGTTTTGCGGTATCGTCCTCACTTTTAATGCTCAGTGAATAAAAAATTTACATGTTAATATGTGTTCCTTTGATCGTGTTCCATGTTTGGTCTAAACCTATTTTTATTGGTATTGAATCAGCTAAAGAAAACGGGAACAGAAGTAAATACAAAATAAGGCGCTAGATCCATATTTCTTACAGACCAGCCGGCACACAGTATGACCAGGTATCACCCCGGAATCGAACCCATGACCACTGTCTATTTACTCTGCTACGGCGGATTCCTAAAACAAAAACAAGTCCCATAGCAGGAACCTACCGTATGTAGATGATGTGTGAGATCATCACATTTTAAAGACCTGAGTACTCTGGAGGGAAAAGGTGCCCAGTCTTTCCCTCCCGCAGCCAGAGCTATCCGAGAGTTCGAATCGCCCGACTACCCCACAACAGATTCTGCCAGGTACCTAATAGTTAACAAAGGGCCCGCTGAGCCAAACATCACATTACCACTCACCTGTGTATCCATGCCCACCATAAACAACATGATGAAGAAGAGGACACTCCACAACTGTGGTACCGGCAGATAAGACAGAGCTTCCGGGTAGACGACAAAGGCAAGTCCGGGACCTGTAGAAGTGAAATGTCTCCTTGAACTATAGTGTGTATTTTTAATGACAGTGGGGTTTTTGAAAATATTGCCGTTCCAAGTTTTGTATTCACCCTCTGTGGAGTTCATGCAACATAAAAGGTAAATACAAAACTTGGAACGGCAATATTTTCAAAAACCCCACAGTCATTAAAAATACACCATGTATCATTTGTTTTCACCTACAAACGGATTGGTTTCATAAAGCGTTGGTTATAAACAGTTTTGATTTACCCCGCACGCCTGACCTCAAAATGTGCTTGTGTTCGCTAGTTGATTGTTAATACAAGTTAGTTGCATATTCTGTACATGCCGTCGCAGTCAACCCCAGCAGATTTTGGTTGTTGGTGATTCCTTTGCAAGTTTACATTCAATGGTATGCCATTGCTTTCTGAACGTGGTTTCTGAGCCAGTTGTAAAAAAATTGTAGAAAGTCAATATTTGTCTTCTTCTCGATCCACGATGTCCTATGAACTTCTGTGTACCATTTAAGGTCAAAAGCCCCGATCTTCTTCCATAGTGATTACGAAATCGTCCACAACTGACACCCTTACACTGCCACAAGGAAGATGCAGGCCACCAAACATGGTTCTTTAGTTTGCTTGCTGGTTTTGTGTTGTAGGGTCTCCATACTGTTTAATCTGTGCATTGTTATGGCCAGTTTTAATCTGACCTCTTGTGAACAATCATCAGTGTTGGTTATGAAGACGAAACATTTCAAAGTTTATGGCAGTTTTGATGTCTTCATTGTTAGTTGGCATGTTGTTGTTATTCATAGATATTACTTTAGTCTTTTTTCATAAATTAAAAATTTGATTTTCCAAAAAAATTGAATTTGAAACTTGATATCCCTGTGTCTCTTGACATAAAGAGTGAACTCCTCTAATCCCGTTTAATTAGAGACCTATCAGGAGTGTAATGTAAACAGACAACAACCAGGCTTGTATACATGCGTTTGGTGCCAGGTAAATTTACCTGTATTCCTTTACTCTTAACAATAACATTGTGGGTGTCTTGGATTTTGTATTTCTTTATTGTATTAATCAATCAACAAAGCTGTGAAGCAGTTCAGTGTTTTCTCCACAACGAACTTTGATTTTAATTGATCTCCAACTCTTCCTTATTTCCGTTTATGTTTGTTTGTTTAATTGTTGTTTGGCTCTCTGCCAATGTCTTCCTCTGTCTGTCTGTCTGTCTGTCTGTCTGTCTGTCTGTCTGTCTGTCTGTCTGTCTGTCTGTCTGTCTGTCTGTCCTTCTGTCTGTCTGTCACTTACTCTCTCACTCTCCCCCATTCTTTTGATGCACTCGATCATCGTGCTAAGAGGAGAGGCTGGTCGAGTGGCTAGCATGCCGGTTTCTCCGTCGGGAGACCAGGATTCGAATCCTCCGTAAGGTGTGGGATGTTTTTCTGTTGGAGGTAAAAAGAAAACTCTAACCTGCACAGTTCGCGGCGACTGACCTCACTAACCAGGCGGCTTTAATCCCTCAGGCTCAAGACCCCCCCCCTCCCCCACCCTTCCCCCCTGTCTTACACCGCAAGGTACAATAAGCAGTAGATAAGGCAGTATTGTTTGGAACAGATTATAGTGTTTATTTGACCGTGCCTTGCCACACTGATGCAATAGCAGCCATCGTGATCTCGCGACAACAAAAACCAGATTATAAACGATCTGGGGACTATTACAGTGGGGATTATACTTTGATCAATTCCGGGAATAAACTACCACTGATATATTCAGTAGCACTCGACGTTGTCGAATGCATAAAAGCGGTCTAGTTCTTAAACTTCTGGTGCGCTGATGGTAAGAGATTATCTCTATTATCGGTCAGTTTGACTAACACGTTGACTTCTCGTTCAAAACATAACGATAAACTTTTTTTTTGCATATCCTTTTAGGACATCGCTGGGAACACTAGCATTTTACTGCTGTTGTTTATATCTTGGTAAGTTTACGTTCAGTAGCGTGCCATTGCTGTCTGAATGACCGGCTACTATACCAATTCCTTAAAACCCAGTGCAATGCGGTCTGCTGCCAAATCGCGCGCAGCTGTGTTTCGAACGCGGGTAAAGGGGATTATGAACCATGTCCATAACACCTTCGCCAAGGAGGTCGGCAACGATAAACTGTCATGTTTGGTTCGCATATCATTCACAGGACATCGCTGTCAACATCATCATCTTTCAGCTGACTTGATTTCTTGACAAGATTACGCTCAGTAGTTTGCCATTGCTTTCTGGGCGACCAGCTCACATACCCCGTAAGTTACCTCCCACCGATTCTCACGCACGTCACGTTACTCACGAGAGTATACGGGATTAGCCTAATCAAGTAAAATTGCCTAGACTAGAAGATCAACCTGTGGTAGATAGCAACGAACTTGTCAACATCTTCAGTATACTCACTCACCTGAGGCACTGAAGTTTGATATGGGCACGTTTAAGACGTGGGACATGTGACCCAGCACGGACACGATGGCGAAACCTGCATAAACACTCGTACCTTCACAGACCAGCACAAGCAGGATGGAGTCCCTGCATGGATGTACACATACAGTTTTCAGTCATTATTAGCACGCATAGCAGAGACAAATTGAGAAGTAGATAATCGCATTGTCTTCCAAGCACATATAAAAAAAAATACATCATGTGAATATCTTATTGAGGCAGCTTTTCTAGAGTTTGTGACATCATAAAGTGAATCACGCTGTACTGTGTCCGTAAGCCTCCAGTTGCGGGCATCAGACTGCGACAAGTATTTCTTCGAGTTTGCTTTCCCTCCGTGGCGAAATTGTTACGACGTCTGCCTCGTACTTCGAAAGTTATGGGTTCGATTCCGGCCTAGGCGTTAGGTTGACGAGTGCAATTTTCTCGGAAACTCCTGGGGATCGTCTCTTAAGTTACGGAGCTTATGTTTTGTGAGTGCTGATAGGCAAGTAGTGGTACTAAGAGGCCCTAACTCACGATTAAAGAGATTCAAAACAAAAACAAAAAAGGAGGGGAAAAAATGAAATTTCTTTTTATTTGAGTTGAAGTTTACAAATGGACAATATTCAGTCAATGTTATATAATATGACTCTTTATCCAACTCTCTGTGCCAATTCTTTGACCACGGCTTTCTCTAACTTAGCGATTCTGGCTTGGGATTTGGAACCCATCTGGCCACCGGCCTAGTGTCTGCGGATCTCACCAGTCCTGTCTTTGAAGTTGGTCTTGATAACATCAGTTAACTTGCTCCAAGCTGGTTTGTCCTCAGGCATGGCCTCGGTGAATGCCAGGCATGTGGCTGTCTTCCTGTGAACAAAGTGACCAAGCCTGGCCTTGCTTTTCAAATTGCAGTATGGGACTCCCATCTTACGACACGGGGCTGGCAAGAACAGAATGATCTCAACTTGGTCAACATCACGGGAAAAGACAACCAGTTGAGCTCGCTTGGGCTCAATGAGTGCAGTAACGGCGCTGATGCCGGACCTTACGACTGGGGGGTCGTTTCGTTGACCTGTCAGCTTTGCTAGCCGCCCTGTCTTCAGCACGATTCTGCAGCCGAGCCTCCTTTTGCTTCTTCCGCTCAGGTCTGTATTTATCCATGAGATTGAACACTTGTGTAGCTGTCTGGCTGTCAAGAGCCTGCGTGAACTGGTTGATTGGTGGAGGAACTTTGAGACACTGGTAGAAAACTGCCTCGTGTCTCTGTAGACGAATGTACTTGGGCCATTTTACAAATCGGATGAGATCTCATTTCGGTAGGATGTCTTGGCCAATGCCGAAGTTAGGTCTTTTCACAAATAATGGATTGACAATCTTCTTGGGGGTCAATCTTTTTAGCCACAAGTGGTGCTGCTGCCATCTTCTTTTCCCCTTTCTTTGACTTTGGCGATTTCTGTGCCATTGCGAATAGAAATAATCCGGGAGGCGAAAAAGAGGCAGACCATAAGTAACTGGGACCAAGATGGATAGATAATTTACACATGACAGCATCAAAAGGCAGGGCATTTGGCTTACGATAGAGAGAGATTTCGATAGACTATTATGAAGGCCAAGTTCCTCCATAGGACGGGCCACTGGGTGTTGATACCCTCATGGGAGACGCAGTAACTAGCTGGCTTGCCTGCCGGCCCGGTGGTCATATATTCGAATCTCAATTCAGACGAATTATTAAAAATATTGACCTCGGCACCCAGGCTAAACTGGGTACGAGAAACTGTTCGAGGGAAGTAATGACGACCAGCATGATATTGATTACATCGTATGAAAGCTGCTGCACTACTGCTGCTTACTCTCTTATACGACGCTGCATTTGTAAAATACGTACTACTGTTTATAATCACACACACACGCGCGCGCACACACACACACACACGCATGCACACACACACACACACTCATACACACACTCACACACACAGATGATAATTACAGACAAAGAAGCAAATTATTGGGAGATCATGGGTGTAGTTGCAGAAGTTAGTAAAAGATAGAATGACTTGGCTTGGGTCATTTAGTGGCCTTTGCTCCAGTGCGGGATAAAAGGCAACAGAAGAACAAGAAGTTCATGTGAATTTGACTATTGGATAAATACTAAGTAACAACAGTAACGTAACGGCTGGATGCTTACTTGAGGCAATTGTTATTGAACTTGTTGTAGCTGGATGCAGTGCTGATGCCTCCTCCAACTACTCCGACTGAGTAAAATGCCTGAATTGCTGCTTCCAGCCATGTCTGCAGTTGCTGAAGTTTCCTGGAGTAAATCGAGAACGTTCCTTTAGGAATACAGACACGCTCGGGAACAATACATTCATATGTTGTTGCTTTCGTTTTGGCTTTAATATAGGACCACTTTCATTGCACTCGGGTATCTTGATTAGTATTTCAGTCCCTTCCCATTGACTACACGAGAAGCATCGCAACACTGTACACGAACAACGTTATGCCGACGAGAGTTGAAATGTGTGGATATCATAATCGCATATGCTATAAATATTTTATGTTGATAGTTTTCCTAATCTATGAAATCTTGTTTCAAATTTTTAGGTGATGATTATGATAATAATAGCAGCAACATTTTCACATTAATGTATTGATAAACGCCGATGCATATCTATAGATTTCACCCCTGCATTGATCAAAACGCTGATAACAGAACGCTGGTCCTCTTTGGTGAATGTCAAAAGAGGGGCGGCCATCTTTAAACTGTCCTTATGACGACACCTTATTCGACTGCACCGTGATGCCACGTGCTAAACACTCTTGACATCATTATCAACAATATTGGCAGGTTACAAAACAATGACATGGTTAGTAGAATTTCTATCAAGCTTTTAACGTTTTCATTAAAAGCACCGTCGTGTAATACAGAGAATTTTACATACTACACAAGCAAACCTGAAGTCAGGCCAGATGTAAAACCAAATCCCATCGACAGCTCCTGGTAGGGTGACGCCCCTGATAATTAGAACCAGGATCAGGATGTATGGTAGTGTTGCAGATATGTAGACAACCTGGATAGATGGGGAGTTTGTTTGTTTGTTTATTTATTTGGTTACATTATGCAGCAGCCGAGATGACCTTGCTTATTTAACAGAACAACAAGCTATCAGAGACACAGATGAAAACAGACGAACTTAAAGACAAAGATAGACAGAAGGATAGATAGATAGCCTGACGGACAGAGAGACAGACAGACAGTAAGGCAAATAAAGACAGACAGACAGACCTGTCGTCGGTTGGTCGATCGATCGACATACAGACAGACAGACAGACAGACAGACAGGTAGATAGATAGATAGATAGGTAGGTAGGTAGGTAGGAAGGTAGGTAGGTAGGTAGGTAGGTAGGTAGGTAGATAGATAGATAGATAGATAGATAGATAGATAGATAGATAGATAGATAGATAAATAGACAGACAGACAGATAGATAGATAGATAGTCCCCTTTATTTACTATGCAATTCTTGCCATCTGGAGTGGTCAATCATGCTTCTCCGCTTCATGCGGCCTCCACCAGATTGTGTCAAATCGATATGCAGATGTTTTTCCATGCTATGATGAAAGACTCTCAAAAATCTTCACTCGGGTCCTCCTTTTATCTCTTTTTCCATAAACTTTTCTTGTTATGTTTACAATGCGAGTCAATATTCCTCTTCTCATTATGTAGCCACCATATTGACAGTTTTTTTCTTATGGGCTTGCGATTAGCAATCTTTGTGTCCGAGCCTCTTTCAAAACATGTAGGTGGCTAGGTCAATCCCTGCGCTTGTGACGATTTTGACCGTTTGTCCGTTGACCCGCCTTGCCCACACACTCGGCTTCAAACCACTGATAGTCATCAAACGCATTGGTCGTTTAAGACGTATTCAGCCACGCCAAGGATACATTTAAGAAACCTTTGCATTTTCATGTAGTGGTTTTCATGTAGTTATGTCCATCAGTGTTTGTTTGTTCTGTGCTGACGAAGGCATTAGCGGCAACTTCCATTTTGTTTCTTGCCATCGTGTTCTAGTAAAACTCACAATATACTTCTCGTTTATTGGTATATCATTCATTGCCTTCAAAACATATAGAACACTGACGCTGACTATCTTAGTTATTTTAATCAATGCAATTGTCCAGTTACCTTTCCCACAGAGCGGACGCCCTTAATGATACACCCCATAATGATAACATAGGCAACAAGCAGCGCCACCGCGTTTTGCCAGGGGACACCACCCATGGTCTCCAGTCCAGACGACAGCTCGAGAATGTTATTTCTATAAACAGTAAAACAGGATTGTTGTAATTGTTTAAATCTTACTGTCCTAAACATATGTGGAATTAACTCATTACTTTTACTTATATTGAGTGCCGAGACGTTCTTTGTTACAGACATTGCTAAATTAATACTGTTAGAATCGATGTTGCAGAAAGGATTAAAGCGTACGCGCTGAAACTGATGGTGCGATGGCGATAGGGTAGTGGGTTCATGCCACACACTGGTCAGGAGGATTACAGGTTGACTTCTCGTCATTGACTTGGGGTTGTAAATTACAAGAAGCCGGAGTAGCTTTGCCTGATGGCGAGGGACACTGGTAATAGGGGTGACGAAATCGCAGTAAAAAATCGGTACAGTGCACTCCCTAGCAGCAGCAGTAGTAGTAGTAGTAGTAGTAGTAGTAGTAGTAGTAGTAGTAGTAGTAGTAGTATTAGTAGTAGTAGTAGTAGTAGTAGTAGTAGTAGTAGTAGTAGTAGTAGTAGTAGCAGTAGTAGTGGTGGTGGTGGTGGTGGTGGTGGTGGTGGTGGTGGTGGTGGTGGTGGTGGTGGTGGTGGTGGTGGTAGTAGTTGCACGTGTGTGGACCAAATTTGAGTTCAAAGCGAGTTTGCGACCAACAACAACAAAAACGGTTGTCATTAGCCATTACGTAAACTTTTCTGTCCTTAACAAAACTAAAGCCCTTTACTGCCTAAGATATATTGGTGTGTTGGTGTTCGTGTGGAGTGACTTGCATTGCTCCACAACAATGAAGGTCAAGAGAATATCGTGGATGTTCTGCCCAGGGCATACTTGTGTGCCAAGAAATGAAAAGGCCGATAGATTGACTGCTGGCGCTCTTTTGACAATGTGATATATGTAAAGACACGATAACGTATGTAAGGACATATGTAAAGGTAATGGTACGTTATGAGGAAAAATCAACTTAAAAATATACTGACATCTAGCAACCGTGATGGGAAAAGAGCAAGAGAAAGGGAAAGAGATAATTACCTGGATCGTGTGGTGGCATGTCACAAATGAGACAAGAACACAGACCTGATGAAAGACTCTGCTGATCGTCTGAGATGACGAGCCATTGCAGCCCACGCTTAACCAGCATAACACATGATGATGATGATGATAATGGCGGCTCCATATGTATATAGCTTAATAGGCCACGATAAGTAATGTGCTCAACATCAAGTCGGTTGTCTGCACTTCCCATAACATTTTCTAGTAACCATTTTAGGCAGAACCGACATACGAACGGTCAAAAATATACTCACAGCCAGAACTCTTCACTTGCGGAAACTCCAACTCGCCCTTCTTTGAGAACAGTGCCATTCAGTAGCTGACCATCACTACCGTCTGTTGTGTATATGGTGGTATTCACATCAGCTCCGGAAATATTTCTGGTAACATTCTGTCCATTTTTTAACATGCAGAGGTCAGTGTTCCAGCTTTGATTACAGACTGTCCACGGCAAAGGTGACCGCACAGAATGGGTCAGATATATCAATGACCAGGCCAGGTACATGATATAGTACCAATGGAAAACAAAACTTAAGGTGATCATTGCCAGTCCAATACCTGTGATATATATATATATATATATATATATATATATATATATATATATATATATATATATATATATATATATATATATATATATATATATATATATATATATAAATGCAATGTCTGTCTGTCTGTCCATATGTTATTTATGCGTTCGCGAACGGTCCATCCGATTGAGATGAAGTTTTCTACACGTGTTCTTATTATTCCCATGCAGCCAACTGTCATAGTGTGTTAGTTTACAAACAGCTATTTACGTAATAAAATTAAATTTCGTTATTACATTATAATTTATATTTAGCGAGGGGACTTAATTTAAGAAAAGTTATATCAAGGGACATAACTTTTAGTAGCATTGCTATATATTTTATATATAATTGTTGCATTGTT
>OY992889.1:84617989-84667989 GCA_963921405.1 Cepaea hortensis | reverse complement strand
GAGCGCACGAGAATTGGAAGCGGTTCGAGTCGATCCAGTGACTTATGAGAGTATGGAGCCGGTCGCTCAGAAAGCAATGGCAAACTACTTAGCGAAATCTTGCCAAGAAATCAACAATCAGCTCAAAGATGCTGATGTTGACAGCGATGGCCTGTAAAGGATATGCAAAACATTTTAATACTACTACTAATACTACACCGATTTTTGTTTGTGACTTTGCATTCCCTATTATCAGTGTCCTCCGCCTTCAGGCATGCCCACTCCGACTTCCGAGAAACGTGTAATTTACGTCCTAAAGTCAATGACAAGAAGTCAACAGTTAAGTCCACCTGACCGGTGTGTGGCTTAAACCACTAGCCTGCACTCAGTGCACCATAAGTTTAAGCGCTAGCGCTTTTATCAGATATCTTTAGGACAGTAAGATGTAGGCAATTGCAACATTGTTTTATTACTTAGCCATCTCCATGGCGAAACGGTCACGGACGCAGTTCGTAAACACGTATACCCGCGTTCGAAACACTGCTGCGCGCGATATGGCAGCAGAAAGCTTTGCGTTTTTTTTTTACGAAATGGTATGGGTGCCGGTCATTCAGAAAGCAATGGCAAACTCTTGAATGTAAACTTGCCAAGAGATTACAACAGCAAACAATGGTGGTGTTGACTGCGATGTCCTGTAAAGGATATGCAATTAAATTTTTTTAAATTATTATTTGTGTATCTTGTTATTATAGTATGTATTCCATACACCATCCTCTATTTCCACTATTTATTTTCTTTCTCTATTTCTGCGTCTCCATCTGTCTCTTCCTCTTCTCTCACTCATCTCATCTCATCTCATCTCATCTTATTCCTCCTGTACCTTGCGGTGTCTAGATGAAGTATAAACAGCGGGAGAGTGCCCGCTTATGGGCTTTACGTATCGATATTCCAATGGACTCTGTTATTCCTTGTGTCCATCGTTTACGTGGTCGGCCTCTTCCTCTGCTTCCCTCTGGTCTGTACATCATTGCTTGATGTGATTTACTATTAGTTGGTAGCCTACTTGCATGGCCAAACAATTTGACTTGCTGCCTTCAAATAAAATCTAGTGCAGCTGTAACCCTCACTTTAGTCCTGATTTCTTCATTTCTGATCTTCTCTCTTCTTGATACATTGAGTATTCTTCTCAGGAATCTCATTTCCGTTGTTGTGATTTTTCTTTTCTCTTTTTCTGTCATTGTCCAGGTTTGGCATTGGTAACATAGAGTTGGCAGGAAGATTGTGTTGTAAAGTGCTTTCTTAGTATTTATTGATACATGTTTGTTTTTTAGTATTGGTGCCATTTGTCCAATGAGTCAGTTTGCCTTATTGCATCTATTTTCGATTTCGTCTTCTGATTTGCCATTTGATGAAATTATTCTTCCTAGGTACTTGAAACGCTTTACTTGTTTCAAGGGATGTTCGTTTAGGTGAATCGTTATTGCTTTTTCTTCTTTAGTTATAGTCAATACCTCAGTTTTACTTGTGCTAATTTTCATGGTATCGTCTCTCACTACTGCGCTGTTTCTTTTTTTTTGGTTTTTTGTTTGCGTTCGCTCGCATTGAACTCAAGTTTACATGAGGTACTATTTCTAGTGCACTGGACTGAATTTTGCGTGTGGATTAGCTTTCCCTATTACAAGTGTCCCTCGACATCAGGCGAATCCACTCCGACTTCAGAGGTACTTGTGCGAGAGCGAGTCAATAAGTAAGTCACACAGTTATGTGGGATGGCAGGTAAATGTAGTTGGAGTTTTCTACAGGTGTCATTAGATGACAGCAACATCAAACTTTATATTTCCGTTCGTCAGGTGGCGCTAGGTGTCTCATGCGCATGCGCAGCGCATAAACAAAATGACGACTGTATTTACGGAGTGTACAACCAAACATCAACGTGCTGTTGTGCGTTTATTATTTTTTTCTTTGGGGGGGGGGGTGCAAAAAAAAAAGACTGCCTGCAAAGGACATTCATAATTAAATGCTTCCTGTTTGTGCTGACAAATGTTTGTCCCGTAAAGAGGTGCATATCTGGGTAGAAAATGTTTCTCAAGGACGCGAATGACGCCGAAGTTGAATGTGAAGTGAAAATGTGGTTTAGAAAATAGAGCAATCAGTTCTATGCAGCCGAATTGGGAGGACTGATAAAACGATGGGATAAGTGCATCAATATTGGTGGAAATTATATTGAGACATAAAGGGACAATGTATGTTTAAAAATAAACTTGTTACAAGTTATTATCATACTTAGTTATTTTTCTACAGCCATTTGTGATTTATTTATTGACTTCCCCTTGTAATTTACGTCCCCACGTCATGGCGTGACGTCAACATTCTAGTCCAACAGACCGGTCCAAGCGTTGAACTCCCTACCTCTGCAATAGCACACCGGATGTTTAACCAATCGGCCATTCTGACCTTCACTACTGCGCTGTCATAAGCGATGTCACAGGTAGATTACAGAGGTAGACTACACAGGTAGACTACACAGGAATAGGACACAGGTAGAGGACACAGGTAGAATATACAGGTAGACTGCACAGGTAGATAACACAAGTATATTACACAAGTAGGCTACACAGGTAAAGGACACAGATAGACTACACAGGTAGACGACACATGTAGACTATATAAGTAGACTACACAGGTAGACTACACAGGTAGACGATACAGGTAGACTACACAATTAAACTACACAGGTAGACTACACAGGTAGACTACACAGGTAGACGATACAGGTAGACTACACAGGTAAACTACACAGGTAGACTACACAGCCAGTCAATAGACAGCTTCTTTCACCTTACTGTAATTTTTATTTTAGGGTGTCTGTGTTTGATTTACTTTTCCGTGTTACTTCATTGTGTGTGACTTATCTCTTGATCTTACCTTAAGGATCATTACGAATCTCTGTGCTTTTCGACTTGTTTTCTATCTTCAGTTAATGTTGTCTTACTACGTGTTCTTGTTAGTATAAGGAAATAGCCACTCTACACGGCAAACTTGCATTCTGTTTTTACTGTAATCTTCTATAATGAGGTTTACATATCCCTTGCCATGTTACTTAAAATAGAGCAGCGGCAGTGCTCTATTTTCTGTAGTCTTCTATAATGAGGAACCTTATTATGAATTAATGAAACTTATTTACTGTAGTCTTCTATAATGATGTTTACATATCCCTTGCTGTCACATGCCTGTGTTCAGTGGCATTAAGGTGAGTGGCCGTACAAGATAAACAGTTCACGAGGTGAAAGGGCATTCACCGGAAAGAAAATATAAGGAGATAAACGGGGAAGGGTGTAAGGTAGAGGGGCTGCAAGAAGAGGCAGACAGTTGAAGCAGTGAGGTGGGGTTTGTGTGGATCATTGTGAGGAGGCATAGAATTGTTTAAAAAGACAGGGACAAAGATTGACGGGGCAGTTAATGTTTGAACTCCGAGCTGAGAGGGAGTTGAGTGTAGACCAGACCAGGAGAAGGTCATTGTCTGATAAAGTGAAGAATTGTGACGGAGTTTTGGAAGATAACTCCGCACTGTGGGTTCCAGGGATAGTGAGTGGAATTCGAGACCCATAGTGGGTGACTTTGAGTCGGGCCTAGAGAGAGGCTAGTATACCTGTCGTGTGGGACGAGATTTTCGTAGCCTTGAGAGGCAGGGGTATTCGAAGTGTTCCATCGGGGATGGAGATATATTCTTAGAGAATTATTGTTCCTGGATTTATATGCTACATGTGTCTGTGTTAATTCATCATTAAAGGAATATTATGTGCGCAAATTAACGCTTGTTCACTGACTGGTGTTTGGGTGTGATGCATCTTGGTTAATCTGTTGTTCAACCTCATCTTGTTACAAGGACATACCCTAGACACAACCATAGCCACTCTATCTGTCACTTAGTCAACATTCACTTTGTGACAGAGAAGATTTTTGAGGGCTGTCCGATCTTGGACTTCGGTATTTTACATCAGTTCGAATCAGTTCATTAAGCGCAACAACATGGTTTTCCAAGTTCAATCCAGTAATGGCCAGTAGGCGAAGACAGGATTACAAACCATAGCTGCATTCGGTCAAGGAACACCGTGCAATATTGAGATATCTGTGGGCTCTTCGCTGAGAGAGGAGTTATTATCTGTGACTACGTTCCATCAAGCCAGACATCGTTGATTCAAGAAGTTAATGTGAACTCTTCGGTGTGTGCGCCAGATAATTCACACAGACAGACGGGAATATCCAGCGTGTGTGTGTGTAAGACGCCACATCGTTAAAAATTGTCAGCGCGCGGGAAGGGTACGCGGCGAAAATCGCAAGCTAGCAGACAGTTCACGTCAAGTCCACTACAGGTGATAAAGAGAAAATGAGGTGTCCGGCAAGGTCAAGGCCGTGGACAGTGGAAAGTTACTGAGATGTCCCATAGTGGAACTGGATAAACAAGCTGGTTTTGTGTGAAACTAGACTTTATGTTCGGCTTTGTTAAAAGCCCTTTGTGTGCATTACCTTATAATCAGCAAACATTTTGTCAACGATTGATGACGTGGCATCTCCGCGAACATAGTTGCATACAGTTGCCAAAAAGAACTGGCGGTACAGAGTGAAAGCGTTGAACATTTATTGCCATTATTTTGGTCTTTTCTTTTGGTGAATCTATAACATATATGATACAGCGAAGCGCCATCTCCGCAACGAGAGTAACAACAAATCGAAAGAACACTTTGGATTATTACCACGTACAGAGAAAGTACAATAACGTTACGGATATCACTATCATCTTCAACTTTTGTCGACAGTTGGAACTTTTGATCACCACGTGAATTCAATAACCACGCAACAAAACAAGAAGTCGGTTTGAAATCTAGCGTCGTAGACATTGAATAAAAAGAACTTTTGGCGACGGATTAGTGGGCACATATTTATCGGCCAACGATATGGACATTCTGTTTGCTGCTCATTGTCTTATAAATATTGTTTTCGGTTGTTAAGCTGTTACTTGTGTGTGGTCCAGTGTTTGTCAAGAGTAGGGGATTTGTTGGGGTGTTTCTCGAGAGTCGGGATACAGCACAATAATTTATTTGTCTTTCTGGTGCTTACGATATTTTTGTAAGAAAAACGTTAATGAGTTGACGTATCGTGCAGGGGCATTGAAATAGTCTTAACCAATATCTAGAGCCGAGTTGTCTGACGTCAGATCTGTGTATATTTTCAGTATATATTCTTTTCTTTCTCTCTTTCTTTTCGTTATATTTACATATAATATTTGTTGTGTTCGGATATATGTTTTTATTGTGATCTTTCGTCATTTCTGCTGTCTAGTGGTCGTGGTCAATTTATATTTTTATTTTACGCGCACTGTGGGTGTCTCTACACAAGCTTGTGGTTGTTACTGTGGTTTATTTCTGTGTCATCATCGTCTCCGTGTACTCAGCTTGTGAAGTCTAGCGTTGGATAGTCATCACTTAGTGTTATCATCCATTTGTGTGTATATGTTTTTATATGTATGTTTAACAATATTTCCAGGGACTTCATGAACTTTTGGTCATAGATATATATACGAGGGAGTATAGGTGATACTTCCCACCTCACTACCTAGTGCTTATAGAGTGACTGGGTGAGTACAGAGTGATATTGTAGCACTACGGATTTATGTATACAGGGAGTGTGGGTGTACTTAGGGAAGTGACACAAAGACTAACAGCAGAGTCGTCACATTTATAGTTGGCTGACAGACAGCAACGTGTCCACAAGTACAAGATGCCTACTTTAATGGAATATATTGAAGCAGGTGAACGAATAGGCCTGAAGGGTAAAGAGTTACAGGAGTATGCCGAAGCAAAAGAACAAAAACAGATTGAAAGAGAGGAGAGGCATAATGAACGCGAGGCAAAACGTCTGCAGGAAGAAAAGGTAGCTGAAGACAAGCGTCTACAGGAAGAGAGAGAGACACACATGAGAATGGAAATTGAGAAAGAGAAGATTAAGATGGAAGCGGAAATTGCTATTAAAAAGTTAGAATTTGCATCGAAGGGTCAAAGTGAGGAAAGTAGAAAACCGTCGCAGTCGTCACAGAGATTAAAACTGCCATATTTTACGGACCGGGATTGCCTTGAGGCCTATCTTTCGAGATTCGAAGCATCAGTGAAGGTATTAGGCATCCCAGAAAGCGAGTACGCAATTAGACTGGGCGAGTATTTAACGGGTAAGGCCCTAGAAACAATGTTTAATTTACCTGTAGAAGAAAGAAACAACTACACTATCTTACGTCAACGTTTGCTGACAAAGTTCCAACTAACGGAGCATGGATATAGGACAAAGTTTAGACAGTTAGTGCCAGAGACAAATCAAGATTTCACAGATTTTGTTAACACAGTAAAGAACACATTTAATAAGTGGATGGAGCTGGCAGAGGTAGGAAAAGATTTTAATAAATTAGTAGACTTAGTGTTAAGAGACAAAGTATTAGCTTCATGTAATACCAATTTAGTGGCTTTCTTCGAAGAACGTAAGCCAAAGGACATAGACACAATGTCACAGTTAGGGCAAAATTACATGACTGCACATCCAAACAGTTCTATTGGTAGACTTATTAGTGAGGAAATAGTCTGTGCAGCGTATACGAAACAGGACCAGAATCCAGTTATTAGACCAAGATCAAAAAGTGTAGATTTAACACAAAGATATGAGGAACAAGAACCTAAGGACAATGGTTCCCGTGGCAACTATTTTGGCAGAGCAGGACGGTACCCATACAAAAGGGGGAATTTTCAGAGACGGTCAAATAGTTATGCCGGATGTTGGAATTGTGGGAGCTGGAGACACAAATTGGCAGATTGTGATGCACAACCATCAGATGGACCAACGAACAACAGTAAAAGGGAGATCACTTGTTTCAAATGTGGAAGGAAGGGGCATGTCAGTCATCAATGTAGGATGAGAGAAACAGAGCACTCAAATGCAGCACAAGTGATTGAGACTATCAACAATGAAGATTGTAGTGGGTGCAAACCTCTTTTTGAAAAAGACGGGCAACCAGTCTTAGTGTGTGGTCATACAGTGAAAGCAGGATCAGCAGTCCATGAAGGAGGTAGTCTGAAGATGCATCAGGGGTTTGTTAATGATAGGTCAGCGTTAACAATTAGGGATTCCGGATGTACGTCCATCGGGGTGAGAAAGAGTTTAGTGCATCCCTCGGATTATACAGGAAAAAAGATTAGATCCATAACATTTAATGGGACAGTAGAGTTCTACCCACTAGCCATAATAACAGTAAAAACACCATATATCACTGGAAGAGTGACAGCGTGTGTTTTGGACTCACCAGTGGCTGATTTGATCATAGGAAATGTTATAGGAGTTAAAGATTGTACAGAAGAGGAAGTAGTTTATTGGGACCAAAAATATAGTGTAAGCAGTAATGAGGTAGTTACCACAAGAGGACCTAAATTAGAGAGTATAGCTGAGGTAGAAGATGCACTTGAAGTAGACACAGGAACTCAGGACAAGGATAGTACAGCTGAGCAGATGAGAATGGATCTCAAATATAGTGCTAGTGGCTCCCAGAGACAAGATACTACTCTGAACAAATGTTCCCAAGGATGTAGTAGAGTAGAAAATAGTCAGTCAGGGAAGGGTAGATGGTGTTTCGAGAGGAAGAACAATGTTCCCACTCGCAGCTTTTCAGATAGCAAAACTGCACGTGGGCAAGGAGCAGTACCTTTAGCACATAGAAACCGATATACTAGAACAGCTCAGGATAGTGCATGTGCAGGGCACATAGGCATAAGGCATATGCAGCAGAAAGCAAGGTGCCAGATAAATGGGCCAAAATTGAATAAAGAGTTCAGACTAAACAGAGACTCAAGTGTAATGGTGCAATATGCAGATAGAAAAGTTGAGTTAGGTCTAAAGAGTGTTCGCGACATTACTGACCCAGGGCTAGGGATAGCAAACAGATGTTGTAATTGTAGAGGTACCATGAGTCATGGGTACATGAAAGGTAGACACAGCATCGACAGGAATCAGAGGTGGGTTAATGCAAGAACAGAACCACCTGATATAGGGTCGGTACACAAATAGGATTGTGTGTTCTTGAAGTAGTAAGAGACCTGTGGGTACATAAGTATAATGCTTTCCTATGACGTATTATTATTATTATGTGATGTAGTAGTTCATGCATTGGTACACAAGATAGAAAGTTGTTTTGTATTTATGTGTGGGGAATAGGGGAGTGTACTATGAGCATTTGATGTATTATTTAGTGTGGTAGCTAGAGTAATTTGGATTTATACTTACGACTACCCAGGCAATGTGTCTGGGTCACATATTTGATAAGTATTAGTCTCCCAACATTTGAAAACGATGTTTTCTTTTGAGGGTGGGGTAGTGTCACATGCCTGTGTTCAGTGGCATTAAGGTGAGTGGCCGTACAAGATAAACAGTTCACGAGGTGAAAGGGCATTCACCGGAAAGAAAATATAAGGAGATAAACGGGGAAGGGTGTAAGGTAGAGGGGCTGCAAGAAGAGGCAGACAGTTGAAGCAGTGAGGTGGGGTTTGTGTGGATCATTGTGAGGAGGCATAGAATTGTTTAAAAAGACAGGGACAAAGATTGACGGGGCAGTTAATGTTTGAACTCCGAGCTGAGAGGGAGTTGAGTGTAGACCAGACCAGGAGAAGGTCATGGTCTGATAAAGTGAAGAATTGTGACGGAGTTTTGGAAGATAACTCCGCACTGTGGGTTCCAGGGATAGTGAGTGGAATTCGAGACCCATAGTGGGTGACTTTGAGTCGGGCCTAGAGAGAGGCTAGTATACCTGTCGTGTGGGACGAGATTTTCGTAGCCTTGAGAGGCAGGGGTATTCGAAGTGTTCCATCGGGGATGGAGATATATTCTTAGAGAATTATTGTTCCTGGATTTATATGCTACATGTGTCTGTGTTAATTCATCATTAAAGGAATATTATGTGCGCAAATTAACGCTTGTTCACTGACTGGTGTTTGGGTGTGATGCATCTTGGTTAATCTGTTGTTCAACCTCATCTTGTTACAAGGACATACCCTAGACACAACCATAGCCACTCTATCTGTCACTTAGTCAACATTCACTTTGTGACACTTGCCATGTTACTTAAAATAGAGTAGTGGCTTGCCCGCCTGGCCGATAATCATGAGTTCGAATTCGCATCGAGGATGACTTTTAAAACTGACCCAGGCTCCCAAGTTGACCCAATCTAAAATGAACAACAGGAATGTCTTGGGAAGTGAAGATGGTCGGCATAACCCTAATCACATCATCCCTGGAGTGTCCCTTGGTCTATACAATATGGGGCTAGCACCATATCCATTACGAATTAAGGGCTTGTAAAGGGACACTTTACTTACTTTTTTAAACTTAGCAGTGAGCGGACAAAGCACAATCGACATTTATTATAACGACAAGTTTAGTCGACGGATCAATATCACGGCACACGGGTGCAACCCATGAGTGCTCAGTTCTACTCCAAACTCAAGCCTGAGTCAGGAGAATCTCAGCTCAGTGCACGAACTATGTAGCACCGGCGAGGATTCTGAAATACTTTGAGTATATTTTTAAGTCGAAATTTTGCCCGGGCAGCGCCGTTAGGCTTTTATTTTTTAATTTCCAACTGCCAAGGAATTTTTTACAGGCGCAACAATACACACGGGCGTCCGATCTCACTAACCAGAGACCAGGGGAAATTTTGTTACTAGATGTCAACGTGAAAAATTCCCGGCCCTCACAGGGGCTTGAAGCAGGGACCTCCAGCACTCGAGGCGGACACCATACCTCGAGACCACTCAGCCCCCTGATAAAAGGGCAAACAAGGACGAAGTTAATTATTAGGACAACAAAACTTAAAACATACAAACTTCCCTTTGAAGAGTGGGCACATGTTGAAGATCTGCATGACGCTACCAGACACAAACTGTCCCAGTGCAGCTTCCAGAAAATAGAGGGGAATTCCAAAAGCTGCGATACTGATGAGGTAAGGGATCAGAAAAGCTCCTAGAGTGAGAAAATATGTATATTATTATTTCCGTAAAATTATTACATATTATGTTTTCCAGTTGTAGTAGTAGTGGTAGTGGTGATGGTGATGGTGCTGATAGTAGTAGTAGTGGTGGTGGTGAAGATGGTGATATAGAAGAAGTAGTAGTAGAAATAGCGGTGCTGTTGTAGTAGTTGTAATGGTTGTTGTGATGGTGGTCGAAGTAGTTATAGTAGTGATAGTAGTAGTAGTAGTAGCTGTAGTAGTAGTAGTAGTAGTAGTAGTAGTAGTGGTAGTAGTAGTAGTAGTAGTAGTAGTAGTAGTAGTAGCAGTTTAGTAGTAGTAGTAGTAGTAATAGTAGTAGTAGTAATAGTAGTAGTAGTATTAGTAGTAGTAGTAGTAGTAGTAGTAGTAGTAGTAGTAGTAGTAGTAGTAGTAGTAGTAGTTGTAGTAGTAGTAGTAGTAGTAGTAGTAGTAGTCGTCGTAGTAGTAGTAGTAGTAGTAGTAGTAGTAGTAGTAGTAGTAGTAGTAGTAGTAGTAGTAGTAGTAGTAGTAGAAGTAGTAGTAGTAGTAGTAGTAGTAGTAGTAGTAGTAGTAGTAGTAGTAGTAGTAGTAGTAGTAGTAGTAGTAGTAGTAGTAGTAGTAGTAGTAGTAGAAGAAAAAGTATTATTGTTTTTTGTCCAGCTGCTACAGCTGAATACAGTGTTGCCATCTCCCTTTGATGAAAAAGCACCAAAATCGACACACAAAAAACACTAAAAAGCACCACATTTTTTTAGGAAGCACCAAAAGAAAGCACCAACTGTTTTTATTACAAATGTAACAAAGTAGCACAGTATAATTTATTATTATCACTTCATATTACAATGAAATTTATTCCAGATCCGCCAAATCCCAATCAGAACTACTTTCGAGCCAAAAAAGCACCAAATTGCAATACTATTTTTTTGGGAAATCACTAAAACAAGACCTGACGATATTCATTCTAAATTTTATAAAGTAGCACATTATAATTTATTATTATCACTGAATATTAGAATGAAGTTTATTCCAGATCTGCCAAATTCCAGTCAAACAACTCCTCTTCAGTTTCTGTAGCTATTTCCTGCTGTGTTTGCTCCTGCGATGATGAGGATGAGGAGGATGATTGAAAGAAACATGTATATGCCTCGTGTGATCCAATTTTTCGCAGAATATCCTTAGGTAGTTTATAATCATGACAGCATTTGCCATATCTTTTCATTCCATATCTAATAGTCAAAACAGCTGTCAAATTATTTATGCTAAGTCTATTCCGCAATTTTGATTTTATAACTCCCATCTGACTGAAAATACGCTCCACGTCCGCATTAGAATGAGGTAAAATGAGCAAAGTTAAAGCTAAATCTGTAAGATCTTGGAAAGGATTTTCACCGGTGGCATCCCTGTATGAGGCTATTTCCCACAGTCCAAGTATGTCAGAGGTCTGTGTTCACTGCATACGATGAAGTTTTCTCCACTGGAAATCGATGCGGATGAGAGTAGCTGCATTTTCTACAAATATTTTAGCAAGATCCAATATGCAGGGCTTCATTAGCTGTAGACATCCACTTCCACTAAGACATGATATGGACTGTAACACTCAAACGTTATCGGGTGTACGTAAACGCAGCTGTGTCAATAGCTCTATTAAAAACTGGATGAACCTTCCACGAATTTCTTTCTCATCGGGAAACTTGTAGTCTGCTATTAAAGGGAGCTAAATTAGTTGAATATTGCGTACTAACGTACTAAGACTGTTTTACTCCCACGCTTCAGTTCAAATTCGGCTTTTTAGTGTTCTCAAAATGAATTTTAAAGTAATTTTTACCCACCCCAAAAAAGCACAAAAAAGCACCAAAAAATTTTTGTGAAGCACTAAATTTACGCGGCCGCGCTAAAAGGAAAACTTTCGCACTAACTGACTTGAAAAAGCACTAAATTTAGCGCGAAAAGTACTAAAATGGCAACACTGGCTGAATACATACAAATTTCTCGGTCATCCTATGCATGCTTTGCTTAGGATTCCACAATATTCTGTTAATATACGCCATATATTTCACTGGTTTGTCCTTTCATTATTCTTGTGATATTTGGTCTTTTGTCGCAAAGCAGTTTCTTGCCGCGGGACTGCGACGTGACGGAGCCATCACATTTTGTAGGCATGAATGCACGGAGGAATAGTTGGCCAATCTTTCCAGCACTTAGCAAGCGACAAGTCCAGGCGTCGAACATTCGTCCAAACGGGCCCATGGTATTATTAGCGCAGTTCATCATCAACCTCCCTAATCCCACTGCTGATATTTGATCTCGTCCAGAATACTTTCAAGTGTTAGAATATCATTGTAACAAAATATAGCCCTAGATATCTTCGTAATTGTCACTTTATCAAATCATTATCAATGACTTTCTTCACTTTTTTCCGTTGTTGCATTCTGAGGACAGTCTTCCTGATTTTGGTAGATCAGCAACAATTGTGCGGACCCACTTAAACTGTTTGCATCAGGTTTTTACACAAGCATACGAATGGCACGAACCATAGAACACTGGCTCCATATCCCTGTCCATTTCTGTATGTGTTTTTTGTTTTCTGTAACATCGGGAATTTTATCTCAGCCCTGGCCTCTGCGTTCTCAATTTCTCTGACAAATCATTGAAATAGCAATTCCGGTTAATAGGGTATTGACTTATAGAACTCCTACTGTAATGTATTCTAGATATATTTTAACAATCACTGGAGACAGGACACGTACTTATCAGACTTCTACCATTGTAACATTTTCCTATGTCCTTGTTTTATTATAATTAACAGTAGTGTTAATGACCTTTATATGACGTTGTAATCAACCCCAGAATTTATCGGCTGTTTATGATATACTAGGCAATGTTAGTTCATTGGTTTTCCATTGCTGTCTGAACTGTCGAAGCTCCATTCCGTCGAAATCAACGCAATGTAATATGTTTTCAAATCGCCGACGGCTGATTTCGAACCCTCAATTCCGTATGACGAGGAACTGTAAGACACGGTTTCACTCTCACCTACGTCGCTGACTTTGTTTTGTTAGCAATTCTTAACTGACTAAGTGTCCAGGGATAATATATCGCAAAGTGTGACCTCGTATTTGGAGAGAAGGACGATACATCGCCTACTAGGGTCGTCGTGTTATCTGTTTTGTTTCGCGGTGTCCTATGACATTTCAGTTTTCAGTGAATGGAAATGTACAGTACAATACTTGTTCATTTAATTGTCCACCATGTTTGGTTCACAACTACTTTTTGACGCTTGATCAGTTAACATGTTTTAACAACTAACAAATAACAAACAACACGAGAAACAACTGATTCAATTACTTACCTCCTCCATTTCGAACGCAAACGTAAGGAAACCTGCAGACATTTCCCAGGCCGACACAGTATCCCATCATTGTTAATATATACTCTGTCTTTCTAGCCCAGGTCTCTCTTTCTGGTATGTCTGTGTCAAAACTGTATATTGTCCTTTCTTCATTTGTCTGGTCTTCATTTGTCTTTTCTTCACGCGATATGACGCTTTCTTCAGTGTTGTCTTTGCAAATGGTTTGATTCAAAAGGCATTGGTTTTCAATTTCCCCAGCAACACTTTCTGCAATTCCTTTCTCCTCCGTGTTATCTCGTATTCTCACCATTTTAGATCCCTTATTCTGTGAAGAATTGGCACAATGGCGTCTCCTTAGCTGAGCAGTAATTGTAGAACAAGATGTACTGCGGAACTTACAAACTACGACTGAAATGCGAGAATAGAATATAACATAATATTTTTAATAATTAATATAAAAACACAATGGCTTCTCCTTAAATGAGCAGTATTATTAGTACTTGAAGTATTGCTCTACTTACAAACTATAACTGAAATGCGAGAATAGATATAAAATAAAATGTTTAATAATTAATATAAAAACACAGTGGCCTCTCCTTAGTTGAACAGTATTTGTGGTTCTAAGAGCAATAAAAGAAAAGGTCTATATCAAAACTCGGGTTAATCTAACAAGAACACAATAAATTACAGCTGTAATAACATGCACAAGATAGGAAATAAATATGAGTAAAGTACGCAAGTGTGGCTGCAAGCCAACAGCTAAGAAAAAGAATGAAGGTAAAAAGCACACAGGAAGCTCATTAAATAAAGACATATACATTCCTATGCTATGGCCATTCGTATTCAACGAATGAAAACTGGAAATAAGAAAACTTCAATGAGTTCAGAAATGTCTCGTTGCAGACAATTATCCTAATTTCGCAGTGATGTCTCAATAATTTGGAGAACTTGGTGACAACTGGTAAGATCGAGGGGAACAGACCAAGGGGAAGACCTAGAAACAAGTATCTGGATGGCTTGGCCTTGTGGCATGGTCGAGACAAAAACACGGAACTGATCCACGACTCTGTTGATCGAGTGAGATGGCAGAACATGACCGCCCACGCTTACCGGCATGGCACATGATGGATGGATGGTCTCAATAAACGTCATTGATGTTGTTTTAGATGTCTACGTGGTCAAAAGGACAGAGCCTTGTCCTTAAACTTCCTTGCGCTGATGGCGACGTAGGAGGTTCAATCCCCAACACCGGGATTAAATTGGATTTAAACTTTGACTTCTCGTGAAGAATGAAACTGAACCTCCATTTGCCAAGAAGATCAACTTGTGGTTGATTGGAATGTCCAACCAAGGACATGCTATATTTATATTATTGTTTTGGGTTAAGCCTGGGTGAAGCCGTGGCTAGCATGTTTACCTGGAGTATATCGGCAGATAGGTAGGTAGATATGTAGATAGACAACCAGGCACATTGGTGGGTGGAAATTGGGTAGATGAATAGACAAATATTCAACACCTAGTGTAAGTGCAGGATGGAAAGACAAAACTATTGTGACAGATCAATCAATGGAGGACATAAGGAGCGAAACAAATCCCATGAATAAAGACGCGAGGGGAAGACGCTGTGCCGGAATAGGACACTTGTTGACAGGTTCCACTGGAGCCTACAAGGATGACAATAGAGGGAGACTTAACGACACACGGGAAAGAGACTCAGAAACGTTATATGGGTCATATAAGGAGGGCATGGGTGGAAGTGCAGGTAACAGCTGTACATGGAATGATTTTGCATGAGTTGGTTAAGGGCCGATGCTCCATTTGGAAATAAAAGTCAGCAGAAGAAGAAGCGTAGGCAGGCAGACAAACAGACAGACACGAGGTAGGTTGTTGTACACGTAAAGAGACATATAGACAGACCGAAGACAGACCGAAGACAGACAGACAGACAGACAGACAGACAGACAGACAGACAGACAGACAGACAGATGGATGATTGGTTGTTATATACGTAAACAGACAGACAGACTGACAGATGGACGGACGGACGGACGGACAGACAAACAGACAGTCAATCAGACATATTGAGGTTATATTATCATTACGAAAACAGACAGACAGACAGACAGACAGACAGACAGACAGACAGACAGACAGTCAGATTGTGGGGTGGGGGGGGGGGGTTAGTTTGTTATACATGTTAAAAGACATACATACTGATATCAATTGCTTATATATCACTATATTCTGAGAGCCATTATAATCTCTGCCTGGACATATTTCTGCTATCATTATACATTATATAACTAAATGTGGTTGCACTTACAAAACTGTTTCTTTCCCAAGGAACGTTATGTCGACGTATTGTGTAATCTTCAGGAGCCACGAACATTTAAATCCATAAATTCTCCTAACTTTAACCCAAACGATTCAAAGATTACTTCAACATTGCATGTCATGTTAATTGATCAAGGTATTTGGAAATAGTATGGATTAGTGCCCTGTTAATCAATAATGATTATACGAATTCGTACCTGTTATTGAAATTATTCAAATTTTCATGAACTTTTCAAAGAACTTACGTAACTATAAGGTCATATCATAGAATAGCAATCAGGCTTTGGAACAAGAATATTAATATCTTAAATAGATACAAACTACTTCGTTCTTCAAAATCGACATATCCGGGTATTCTAAATTAGAATGGCACTTACACAAGCCATTACATTCTTCCTTGGAATCACACGTAATCATTTTGTAGAATAATTAAGATGCCTATATTTAACTCATTCAGTGCCAATAAAAAGTAGGTTAAGACCAAATATGGTACAAAATGAAATCAACAAGTATTATAATGTAAATTTCCATTCACCGAACATTGAAATAGCGGAAGTTACTACGAAACAAATCAAATAACACGATTATCATAGTATGACAATACATATTGTGTCGCCCTTCAATACAAGTTATATTAGGTCTTAGATATGACTGAGCTACCGTATAACAGTAGACGGTAACATCTGCTTTCTGTTAGCTCCGAATGTTGGGCGGCGCTCACCAAACCTGACACCTCATATTGTGCCAAGGGCTTCTTGCCGCGAAGTACAATGGGAGGGTACAAGCCTTACCCTAGTGCAAGGAAATGCAACCTAAAGACTACATGTCATGGCAGGGGAGACCAGGCCCTAAGCCTTGTTCGGCAACTGGTGTACGATGGAAGCTCCGACAGTTGGGGCATTGCTTTACTGATCCGACAGTTTCTGAAGCTTGTCTTGTTCCAGGCGTATTGGTGTTACCTTTCCTCTGGAGAAAACTAGGCAGGCCGAGAGAGAGATCTTGCTGCATGGGCAGGACATGGTCTCTAAATTCAACCCAGGCTTTGTGTTATGGAGAGATAACTCAATTTTACAAACTATCGTCTGTCAAGACGGCAAGGTGCCAGTCAGTACAAATGGGAGGTTCCATTTGGGATGAAATATCATTCGGCACTGAATCAGTTGCCAGTCTCCGTGGCGAAGGATTTACAGATGCGGTTTGCTATACCGCATACCTACGTTCGAAACACAGCCGACAGTGTTGCGTGTGTTTTGTTAACGAAATGGTATGGGTGCCGGTCGTTCAGAAAGCAATGACAAACTACTGATCGTAAACTTACCAAGACATCAATAACATCAATAACAACAACAAATGCTGGTGTTGACTGCAAACGTCATGTAAAAGATATGCAACTAACTTTTTAAAACTGAATCAGTTAAATTGTGACTATCCTGTTTGCGGTCCTTCCAAAATCTCTGTCAGAGACACATCCACTTAACAGCTAGTGAAAGAGAAAGAGACAGGGTTTGGTGGAGTTACCCCTGAATGTGGTGATATGTTCTCTGGTTGAATTGATCAGACATGATAGCTGCAAGTGTGATCTCCTTAGAGTGGCCACATCCCATACGAGATGATGGGTTTTTTAAGTCCAGCCGACAGTCGTGTGGAATGAATCCCTTAGTGGTTGTGGTAAGGCGTTCGTTTCTCACACCAGTCACTTGAACCTAAATGTTGACTTCTCGTCCTTGACTTGCTAGTTTTGTATCCATTACAGGACGTCCCAGTCAACCCCGGCATTTTTGGCTGTTCGTGATTTCTTGGAAAGTTTACGTTCAGTAGTTTGCCATTGATTTCGGGATGTATGTTACAGGTGTCTTAGAATTCGACGTGGGTTTGCCTGATGGTGGGGACCACTGGTAATAGGAAAAGCTGGCTTGCACTCAAAATCCGGACCTGTGTATTCCCTAGTCGTAGCAACTAGTAATATGTAGCAGTAGCAGCAGCGGCGGCGGCGGCGGCGGCGGCGGCAGCAGCACGTTCGTTTACTACACTGGGGTTCAAAGCGAGCGAACGAGGAAAAAAAACCAAATAAATTATATTTAGATGTTGTTGTTTTTGTTGTTGTTTGTCCATCAAGAATGATGATGACCATTCATTTCATCCAGTGGGATTGAAGGTATGGAACCGTGGGTTCTAAGATGGCTGATAAGGCCTATTTTGGCTCGAAATGTTCTTTGACAATGTGGGCAAAGAATACTTGACGTTTCTGGAGGAGGATTTCCTTCAGTGATTTTTCTGTCCTGCCTTTTCTTCACAGCCCGTGCAGTCCTGGTTGCCTCACATATGACTGCACCCTTGCGTAATGATGCACGCCACGAATTTCGGTCTCTGGCTGCAGCCTCCCAGGTGTCATGATGAATTCCAAAAGCAGTCAGTTAGATTTTCAGAGTGTCTTTAAAACGTTTCCTCTGGCCACCTTGGGAGCGTTTACCACAACGCAGTTCGCTTTGTATGTCAACCGCAGTTAGGGTACACACCAACCGCGGCTAGCTGGTTAGGTAGTGATGGAGCAGACAATGTTTAGGGCACCTTTTCTAGCCCCTTCCTCATGCTATGGAGGTGAGCAGTGTGTTCCTATAGAGGGCTGCTCAGTCGCTCAGGGGGCTGCCGAATCCCACTGCTGCTCCGGTCAGTAGAAGACGACCATATGGCCTGAGCCGCGTGTGTGCAGGTCTGCGACTACGGCTGCCAGCGTACCCACGCCTGCCGCTTCGCCGCTCGCCCATCGCCACAGGGCTTGAAGGTGATATATGATGTTGGATGAAGAATGACTTGCGCGATGACTTGGATTACAGTGAGGAAGAGTTGCGCAATTCGTCGACCTCACTCTCTCGCCTGAGTCTATCTGAGTCCAGTGGCAAGACAAGTCGAGACGACTGGAGACGAATACAGGTGCAGTGGATGACAGGGCGCTCTACGTGCCTTGCCGTGCTCATTACGTTCCACAACGCTTTGCAGGTAAACGCCGTCTTGCCCGTTGAATCAGGAATGATTTCTTCCGCGCAGTCTGCCGAGTCCTGTCTTTACATGCTGGGTAGGCATACCCTAGTTTACCTCTTGGTTTGACACCAAATCGGTTACCCATGTCTGGTTTAGCCAGCCTCTCACAGCTGTTGCCCGGGGGGTGGCCGCTGTCGCATGCTGACAGCTACTAGGAGCCACAGGCACGAGCTGGGTGTCAGGCTTGGACCAGTGGGGGATGGGTCCTGAAAAGGACATGAGAGTCATCCTTACCAAAGGTGCTACCAATGCCTGACACCCCGTATATTTAGATATATAATAAATAACATAATGGACTTTATCAACGAGAGCCAATTCGTGTTTGGAATAATAATATTAGAATTCTCTGTGTACAGTCGGTAGCCTCTGAGAAAGAAAGTCGTTTTTTTTTTTCCAGCCTCCCCTTCAAGTCGGTTTTCATTTCTTAAATTAATTAGTTGCACATCCTTTACAGGAGGCTGCAATCAACCCCGGCATGTATTGACTCTTTGTGATTTACTAGACAATTGTTTGCTCAGTAATTTATCATTGTTTTTGTTTTCTGTACGACCGACAATCAAGCTATCTAAATCAACGCAATATGATTTGCTGACAAATCGTTTGCGGTTGATTTCAAACCCTGGACCCGGTCTTTCAGAAAATTGTAAAACTGCGTTCACTAACCCCTAAGCAACAGATAACGATCTTCTATTAGTAAATACCTCAGGAACTATAAACTCCAGTTGTCTAATAAAGAAAATGTATATTTATAAAGACGACGTCAACTGACTTGAGGTGTAAATGTATTTAAAATATGTGTGTAGTGAACATTCTTTCTGAACGTTTCGAAATCCAATTAGTGTACTCAAAATGTGACATACCGACAGATAGATGGAAGATACGTTGCTATTCATAAACAGACAGACAGACAGACCGACAGACAGACAGACAGAAGGATAGACAGACAGACAGAAGGATAGACAGACTGATAACAACTGCCTTTATACCTCTATATTTTGAGAGCCATTATAATCCCTCTCTGCACTTAAATCTGCTATCACTAAATGTGTTATAATTAAAGGTGTTTCACTTACAATACCATTTCTTTCTCAAAGAATGCAATGTCGACTTTATAGTGAACATATCAAGAACCACGAATATATAAATCTATAAAGGCTCCTAACTATAACATATCTGAATCCGAGATTATTCAACATGGATTTGTCATATTATTAGTTCAAGATATTTTGATCAGCATGTTTACTTGCCTTGTTGATGGATATTGAAAATTAGAATTCATATGGTTTCGATGGTTATGAAAATTTTTCAAATTTTTCATTGAAACGCAATTGCAAAAAAACTGACATAACCAAAAAGGCATATTATAGAAATACTTTAGAACTTTGGTACAAGAATGTATAAATCTTCAATAGATAATAGCGAATTCGTTCTTGAAAACCAACATTTCCATGTATTCTTAAGCAGAATGTCAGTTACACACGTCATTATATTAATTCCCGGAATCAATCGTAAATGGTTCGCAGAATAAATATACCTATATATGAATCTTGGATATCTTGACTGCTATCCGTCTATGGAATATAAAACCTCCGCGCGCAGCAAGCACGACAGGCGGCTTTTAATAAGTAGAAGCGGCACAGCTTCTCTGAATATTTCAGCCCTTATATTTCTACTCTCTTTGGGCGGGACCTCCCGTGTCATGACTCTGGGTGTCTTTCTCCTGCCGTACTTTCAAACCATATTTCGAGACATTGCGTTGTCTTCGTGCTTTGCGTTGCCTTCGTGCTTGTCACACAACTGCGTACCGTGCCTGCTTCCAAGCCAGCCCTCCCTCGGGGAAGAGGACATCGTGCATCCGGTGTTTCGTTCCCTCACACATATCCTAGCACCAGTGGCTGTCGGAAGACATCTTCTTCTGTGGTCGTTTACCTCTCTCCTCCACGCCAGCAGTTCGCTATGCACCGGTATATGTCTTTGCTGTCATGTTCCTTCTTCGTACACCATTCGTGATTCACTGAGCCTCACTCAGGGACGCCGCTCATCTCCAGGAAACCAGTTCTTCCTCTGGGCTACTTGGCTGTGAGTTTGGACTCCTTGACCCCACCCCGTTTATGTTGCGGAGTGATTCCCTCGCAAGACGACTGTCATCACCAATGGCTAGAGATTGGACTTTGGCCGACATTTAATTGATTTCGGCTACTGCGGCAACGTGGTGCTTCACATTGCTGAGTCCAATTCTCAAATGCATTGCCCTCGTTTGGAGGGATGGCTACAGAGTCGACACGAAACAATGCAAGTTCTAGATCTTAGCCGTGAGATTGGCTAGTTTCGATGTTACACTTTGACTGTAATGCAATTTACAGACATAAACATGAACCATATCACTGCAATGACTTGTCCCACTCAAGGTTCCGATTGTTCCATTGCCAGCACGAGGTCCTTTCGGCTGCCTCGTCAAGGTGTTTATGTGTTCGGGTTCTTGCCTGTCCTTTAATGTCCAACTGCCTAAGTACATCATACACAGAGTGGGAGATTAGACCGCTTGCTCTTACCTCTGCGGCGAATAGCCTGACAGTGTATCCTTCCTTTTCAGGCTTGCGACCATATCACTGTACTTCCCCATCCTGTACACGTTTCTGCTCCTAAATTCTAAACTCGAATGGGACGAATAGCTCGATCAGCGTTAACTGTTGAGCTGACGAGGAGTACAGTACAATGTCATGTCTCAATATAAACTGTTGGATCACTGCCTGGTACCGGCCACAACCTTTCAGGCCAACAGCCAACTCCTAGTCGTCCGCGCCCTTCTAGATGGACAGTAAGTCTGCAGGAGTTTTCCTTGTTTCCACGCTGTTGCCTTGCTCTGACAACGTAAATCCCCATCGACCCGTCACTGGCCTCAGATCCAATGTTCTTACCGGAATACGATCAGCGATGCCAGTAGTGGGTTGTACTTAATCTTTAAACTGGCCCCCCTGTTTGCTCGCTTCCCACGGCCTTTATCCACTATGGCCGCCAGCGCAATGAGCACTTTGTCGTGGCGCCATACGAATCAGCAATGGCAAAGGGCTACTTTGCATGCAGACAGCATATGCTCTAGTGTCTGGACTTTCCTTTAACAGAGGAGACATGATGGGTCGTGGATTTACCACACTTTACCAGGTTGGCAGCTGATGGCAGGACATCGTAGAGTGATCGGACCACGAAACTTCTTCGCAGTGGTGCCATGCGCCAGATCTCATTCCGTGTCAGGGACTTCTGCAGTGCCCCTTCCTATGACATCCATTGGCCCTGCTGCGACTGTTGGGCAGCCATTTGAACCCTCTTTTCTTCCTCTACTTCAACGATCAGGTGAACCACTATATCTCTGCGTTCCCTGGCCATCGCCTTTGACCACAGCTGAGCTCTGTCATCGTGCCCGAACTCGTCTTTCCGACTGGGTGCATCAAATGACTTCCTTCAGTTTTAGTCATGCTTGGGCAGCTTCGACTGCGCTGCTGACCTGCCACTTCCATCATGTTGTGAGCGCGGGTTGGGAGCTGCTGACTGTTTCATCAGCAGACTCGCGCAGCATCATCACGAGTCTGCTTTTCCGACTGTGTTGTCCTCCAAGACGGACTTGAACGGAAGGACGAGCTTTGCTATTTTGTACTATAGTGCTGCCCTCGACAGACCTGTTGACGCTCTAATCTATTTCTTTATTCACATGCTTATCTTCATCTATATGGCCTCCACCGCGTTCGTGCGCACCTTGTATATATGTACAGGTCATAGACCTTATGGAATCAGCATGTATTGAAGACATCAGATCTTGAATTTTCCTATCAGTCTTCTTTTCTCGATAGCACACAAACAGCTCACCGTTGCCTCCCACCCGGGAGCAGATGGGTAAATATGTATTTGCAGTACCGCGTTCTTGTCCGTCAAGGTGGTTGTCGTGTATAAAGAATGAATGTCGTAGTAGTTATTTGTTCTTCTTTACCACTTTAGTGTCGTCCCTGGAGTGAGGGGAATCAACACCCACATTTGTTTTAATTCAATATCACTATCCTGGAGATATCCAGCAGACTCCGTCCACAACACTCCCTCAATCTGAAGACACCTTCTTCTCACTCTTACTCACTCCTGGATCATGCCCCCTCTCATTCTTCCCCAACATAACATACATGACAACTCTAGCTTCAACAACTAAAAACAAGACATTTATTAAAGCAAAGAGTATATGTAGGAGAAGTGTGGGTGTGTGTGTATAAGGTGTAGAATGTGTGACGTATACTCTAAAGTGTATATAGACTCAGATCAGTGTTCAGGAGTATAGTCATTCTCACCACTAGCACCATGTATTCCAGACAAGCAACCTCACCAAGGTGATGCTTCTCCGGTCACGTGAAGAGTTCCTCCGTTGTCTCTTGAACCACTAGAATGCTTGGACATCCATGACAAACACTGTCTAATGAGAGTCTTCAATCTGATTTACACTATGAATTTTCTCTGTTATTTAACTGATTGTTAATCAGAGAATTCTAACACTATTGTCACTGTTACTGGTGAAATCTTAATGGATCTAATGTCACTGGTTTTAAAGATTCCCCATATTAACACCACAATCTGAATGTTCTAGGTATCAGTATAAATTTTTATGAATGTTCCTGGTATCCGTAGTATATATATATATATATATATATATATATATATATATATATATATATATATATATATATATATATATATATATACACTGTTCTGACTGTTCAGTGATACAACTATCACTTGCTAAACATAAATCTCATCAGCATGTCCTGCTCAGCAGAAGCCAGGTTCCCGCAAACCAACTTGGGTATAAGCCCAATGTAGCGGCCTCTCAGCAACTTCTGTCTTCAAATTCTGAGCCATCATCTTCTAAGATGTGTTCTAGCTTCACTGTTGAATATCATAGCACACCTACGTGGACCTGTAAATGGAACCTGTAGAATAGAGAATACTATGGTGAGGGCAACTCAATCCTGGCCGGAATTAGGTGAGTGTAGGCCAATAGCAGCACTCAGATCTATAACAGAGATCCGATCTCTGTCATACGGCCAAATAACTCATCACATGATTTTAGACATGGCAACACCAGGAAATAATAAAGGAACGGGTAGAAACCCAGCAGATGCCCTACTGGAAGATCCTACCATTTCACATTCCTCTCATTCCTCCCAACCATCCTCAATCTCTCTAATTATTATCCCACTACATTGTCCTCAACTCCCTGAGTAAAATGATATATCACACAAGCTAGTTGAAGCCACACAATAGGATACTAGTGCCGACGCTCCTATGATACTTTATAGCACCGCACTTATAGAACATTCTATCACTAATCATAATACATTATATCACCACACCTATAATACATTATATCACCGCACAGTACTGTACTCTATTCCTAATCATATGATTAATAGCCTACCATATGCCTATTCCGGTTGCTAATTGAATCTAGGCAATCACAGACTGGATCTATGTCCGCCGATAAATATCAACAATTTGACACCCTAGTTTCTTTCATTGAACACAACTCGGAAAACTGCACCGATTTTTCCAAACTTCAGAAATCGTGATCGACTAACTCCACTTGTTTACCGCAACGCTTTTTATATTGGGCTGGAGTGACGTCACCAAAACGTCTAGACGCTGATCCGTCCAGAATCTGGTTTCCTCCTCCTGTTCTAGACTAACTGGAGTCAATCCGCCGTCAAATTTGCTTTCATTTGGGGAAATTCTTTGTCCCATACATCAATAGTTCAGTCTGTCTGTGAGCCAGAAAATTCCCCACATCACAGAGTCCATCCCGCGTCTGTCCAGACTTTCCGTCTAGCACTTCAAAGGCTACTACCGCCTTGGCAGACGTTTGGCGTTGTTATTCGTTTCTCGAACAACCCGCATCATAAAGATTCGCCGACCAGGTGTAGTTATTTTGACGCGACGTATTTTTCTCAGTCTGTACAACATCAAAGGGTCGTTTGTTTTTGCAGACTAATGTCGGGTCTTGTCTGTCATCGATCGAACATCAAGTTTATTTTCGTGACAGTGGTATCGTACAAGTGGTCGACACTTTTTACGGGTTCCTCTACCACGGTCGAAATGGCCTATCCAGCAACCATGAGCAGCCTCGCTACCTCTCTGCCCTTCAGGTTACATGTGATAAATTAGTAGTTTCTTTCAATCTGACATAAACCAATTGAAGGATGCAATACCAGATTCACTTCATGACATATCTTTATTGTCATAATTTTGTGAGAACAAATGCTATAGAGGCATTCCATTCAACATACCGCTGATGGCAACCACTGAAGCATTTATTCATCTCAGTAACCTTAAAAACAATAGCTCGTCTGGACTAGGTGGAATCAGTAAACGGATCTTTCGCTGCGCTGCAACGGCGATCTGCGAGTCAATAATTTTTATATATAATCAATGTCTCACCAAAGGTCACTTCCCATCAGCCTTTAAAATCGCTAAAGTGTATCCTCATTTAAAAGCTGGTTCATTAGACGATAGTCTCATGAGTAGCTATAGGACAATTTCCATATTATCCTCACTATCCAAACAGCTAGAAAAGCAATACACAAAACAACACTACAACACTTAGTTCACCACAAACTAATAGTTGACAGTCAGACAGTGTTTCGGCCAAAATATTCTTGTCATACGGCCCTAACAAACATGATAGAAAACTGGCATCAAAATATTAACGACAATTCTCTATGTGGAGTGGTGTTAATAGACTAGAAAAGCATTCGCTATGATAGATCATACTATTCTAATTTAAAAAAAAAAAACTAGAAACAATGAAAGTAACCTTTAATATTGTGACATTAATAAAATCATTTTTATTAGACAGAAAGTTAATTAGTTAGTCGCTGTTCCAACTTCACGCCAACAGGTCGTCCCCATTATGCTCCGTTCCTGTGCCAGTGAATATTACACAAAATGCTTATCACTGCCCAATGTGAAAAATGGAACAGATAGGAGTCTCGGCAAGCCACCAGCCCGCACAGGCACACTGTGCATAATGAGGCTGCCAGAATGCAAACACACAAGTCTTCCACGAAAATTGCGGTTCATCGTCGATGGAATCAGCAGTCAACAGAAAGACTTCATTGACCCGGGCTTTATCCCACATGGCTCGGTATCGTTCCACAAGGCGACCCGCGGAAAGCGCCGCACAAATCACTAACTCCATGGCTCCAGTGACGACTCCCAGGAATATCCTGAAAAAAAAAATGCACTCGTAAACCGAAAAGGCAAACCAGTCAATTCAGCAACAGCCGGTCGCCAAATTTTCCGAACACGCAGTTCACTGTACAAACAACATTGGACAGATGTGAAAGCGTTCCACACGAATTTACAGCTCACAGTGTTGCGCCACGCACTCACTCAGTAGCAGGGCGAAGGAACCATGTACTACCAGTCCAACATGAGGAAAATGCGAATGCAATCCGTAGCCACAAGCGTAAACACTCCAGAGGCCTTAAGGGTTCAATGCCTATACGCCATGTTGGGGACTGGAAGTATTAGACAGAAAACAAGTAATATCACACTTTAAATCTTTATCTCAAGCCATTGCCATTAATATTGGAGTACCTCATGGGTCTATACTTGCCCTCTGTTATTTTCCATTTATATAAATTATCTTCCCTTATATCTTTCGTCGTCCTGCAATTTATTTGCAGACGACTGTACTGTATATTCGTGGGGAAGTAAATAAGTAAGTCACAAATGGCTGTAGAAAAATAACTACATACGATAACAACTTGAAACCAGTTTATTTTTATACATACATTGTTCCTTTATTTCTCAACATAATTTTCACTAAAATTTGTGCACTTATCCAATCGTTTTTTCAGTCCTCCCAAACCGGCTGCACAGAACTGCGTGCTCTGTTTTCTAAACCACGTTTTCACTTCACATTCAACTTCGGCGTCATTCGCGAAATGTCTCCCATCAAGGTGGGTTTTCAGTGGACCAAAAAGGTGGAAATCGCTAGGGGCTAAGTTGGGGCTGTAAGGTGGATGTTCCAGAACTTCCCACCTTAGCTGGTTAACTTTCTCCTGAGTTAATCGAGCCGTAAATTGCCTGGCATTGTCATGTAAAAATTTCAATCGATCATGCATTATGCTGTATGCTGAACCATGTGAGCGCCCTATTGCAGATGCTACAGAGTCTATCGTTACTTGCCTGTCACCTTTAATCATGTCCTCCACTCGCTGCACAGATGCTTCTGTTGCAATCCCAACAGGACGACCAGATCGGATTTCATCAACAATTTTAGAACATCCTTGAGAAAATTTTCTACCCAGCTTTGCACTGCATTAAGGGAAAAAACATTTGTCAGCATAAACAGGAAACATTTCCTTATGAATGTTCTTTGCAGGCAGTCCTTTTGCCCACAATAAACGCACAACAGCACGTTGCTCTTTGGTTGTAAACTCCGTAAGTGCAGTCGCCATTTTGTTTATGCGCTGCGCTTGCGCATGAGACACCTAGCGCCACCTGACGAACAGGAATATAAAGTACGATGTTGCTGTCACCTAATGGCACCTCTAGAAAACACCAACTACATTTATCTGCCATCCCGCATAACTGTGTGACTTACTTATTGACTCGCCCTCGTACAAACGGGATTTATTGTAATGTGCTAGAATCATCCTTGCAACAGGAATTAAATAGTGTAGTTAGCTGGAGTCATGCAAACCGCATGAAAATTAACATTTCTAAAACAAAAGTCTATATTAATAGCAATCAGGCAAAGACTTCAAACTCTAAACTCACAGAGAACTCTTCAGCTGCACATTGGTAGCACGCCTGTAGAAAGTGTAACCGAGCACAAGGCACTGGGTCTTATCATTGATCGAAATCTAACCTTTAATTCCCATGTTCATGCTCTCGTTAAACAAATAGCCAAAAAAGGTATACTAATTTGACTTCATTACAAATTACCTTGACGAAAACACAAGAAAGATATTTTATACTTCCCAAATACAAACACATGCTGATTACTGCTCTACAATCTGGGATGGATGTTCCAAATCAATAATAAAACGCCTTTATTCACTCCAGAAAAGAGCAGTGCGTTTAATTAATGATGAAAAGCTTACTCACAATTTTAACCTTCATGAACGTCTTCAGTTACTGCCACTTTACAACCGCCTACTTTTTAATAAGGCTAATCAATCAATCAATCATGTGCCATGCCGGTAAGCGTGGGCGGTCATGACTCGCCATTTCACTCGATCACCAGAGTCGTGGATCAGCTCAGTATTCCTGTCTCGTCCATGCCACGTGGCCAAGCCATCCAGGTATTTACTTCTCGGTCTTCCTCTTGGTCTGTTCCCTTCAATCTTGCCAGTTGTCACTAAGTTCTCCAATCCATTTCTTCTCATAACATGTCCAAAAAATTATGACTGTCTACGTCTAATTTCTCTAATCAGTTTACGATTTTCATTTGTCTCCTGTAGTACTTGGTCATTGGGTTTTCTGTCTGTCAATGGTATTCTTTGCATTTACCTCAGAAACCACATTTCTGCAGCCATCAGATGTTTTTCAGCTTGACTGCACATTGTCCAAGTTTCACATCCATACAGGGACGCAGAGGTGTTTCCAAGGCACCAGGGCCGGGTTATATACTGGCCAAGACCTATTGACGCGTCCTCGTCGAGCGT
The DNA here is from genome assembly GCA_963921405.1 of Cepaea hortensis. Classification (NCBI taxonomy): domain Eukaryota; kingdom Metazoa; phylum Mollusca; class Gastropoda; order Stylommatophora; family Helicidae; genus Cepaea; species Cepaea hortensis. The sequence continues at coordinate 84,639,527 of OY992889.1, read as the reverse complement.
CCTGGGCAACAGGTCCCTTCGGGGTCCTGGCTAAGGTCAGTAGGATCGCCGATTCCTCCGAAGTCGGAGAGTGTCTGCCTGTACGGCGAGGAACCACCAGTCTGCACATCAATAAGCCAGACATGGGACAACGGATACTCACGCAAACCTCAAGTCCTGTATGACATCACACTGATGTTGGACAACAGTATGCCTTCATCCGACATACAGGACTTCGCGTTGGAGCTCAAGCCAACGAACACAAGCAAGCAAGCAAGCACATCCATACAAAAGAACAGGCTCTATCTATTCTATCTTGAAAAAGGTTACATTTGCCATGGCGATTCTTGTTCTAATCTCTTCAAAGTATCTCCCATCAGATGCTATGACTGTTCTATGATAATTGTACCGATTCACTTATTTAAGAATATTTCCATTTACTTGTATATTACATTGTAGTACTTCCTTCTTCTTAGTGACGACCATAATCTGTGTCTTCTTGCAATTTAATTCTAACCATAGTTGTGCACTGTGTGCAACAACCGCTTCTACTAACTGTTGCAGATCCCGCCCATTGTTTGCAATCAATACTGTACCATCCGCATATCTAATGTTATTTATATGACGACTACAATGATGATTTTTTCCATATCATCTACATTTCTACAAATATTTTCACTGTACAGGCAAAAGGATCTGGAGACATTACACATCCCTGTCTCACACTTCTCTAATAGGCTGATATTGACCTATTTCATTGTAAATCCTTATGGCAGCTTGTTATTTCCAATATATGTATGGGTAGTAGTTGATATTCTCTCTGGCCGAGGGGTTACAACACTTTCTCTCCGTAATCCCGTTTATCACGCAGTCTCGTAGCGGGCGAGAGCTGGGAGCTGTTCGACCCCCGCTGGTGACTCGCGGGATAACTGAGCCGGCCGCTCAGAAAGCAATGGCAAACTACTGAGCGTAATCTTGCCAAGAAATCAACAGACAGTTGAAAGATGCTGCTGTTGACAGCGATGTCCTGTAAAGGATATGCGAATTTTAAAAAAAAAGTAGTTGATATATAAACACACTTGCTTTTGGACATCTAAGTTCGATTTCTCTGTCTATAAAACCATCTCCTGTCATCACACTTCCAAGATAGTTGAATTCTTTAACCTGTTTCAGAGATGTGTTTTTTATCAGTATACTTAGTGGACCAGGAGATCTGCTAGCTTGCATTACTTCAGTTTTGGCTGTATTTATATTCTTATTATATCTGCTGCATGTTGAACTCAGCTTATTAATATAATTTTGCAGTCTGTCCTCGTCGCTGTAAAGCAGACACTGAACGTCTGCAAATAAAAGCTCATTTATTGCGGGTGAATCTGTTGTTTAATCTGAAGTAAAGAGTTCGCAATTTTCTGAGTCTATTCTGTCTAGGTTTGCGTCACTGGATATTATGTCTATATATATATATATTAATTAGCAAGCGAGAGAGCACACATCCATGTCTCACTCCTGTATTGACTGTGAACATATCTGATAAACATTCTTGTGTTATTACTGCACTTCGGCTCGAGTTAGTTAGTTAGTTAGTTAGTTATCAGTTGGGGTATCTTCGTTGCACTCCGGACATGTCCATAGGTGCTCAGTGGTACATGGCTATGATGTTTTCTAGCAATTATCCTTGTATCCCGTCGTCTTCAAAGATGGTCCACAATCTGTATCTGTCTACTCTATAGAAAGCCTTTTCCTGATCTACATACACAATATTGTGCTGGTCATTGTATTCGATTATTTTTCTTCATATACTTTTTTAGTGTAAATTGTGCCTCAGTTCAACCTTTGCCTTTCCTGAACCCAAATTGTATTTTGCTTAACTGTTGTTTAACTTTGGGTGCAGCTCTTTTGTCCCTGTACTTTGCATACATTTTCCCAGTATAGCCCAATATTCTGAGAACCATTTAATCCCCCTCTGCATTTATATCTGCTATCATTATAAGTTATATAATTAAAGGTTCTTCACTTAAACATGGTTCTTTCCCAAGAAAAGATATGTCAGCATATAGAAAATGATTCAGGAACCACGAACACATAAATTCATAAAGGCTCTTCACTCTAACCCAATTAAATCCGAGATTATTCTATACTATGCATACATTTTCCCAGTATAGCCCAATATTCTGAGAACCATTTAATCCCCCTCTGCATTTATATCTGCTATCATTATAAGTGATATAATTAAAGGTTCTTCACTTAAACATGGTTCTTTCCCAAGAATAGATATGTCAGCATATAGAAAATGATTCAGGAACCACGAACACATAAATTCATAAAGGCTCTTCACTCTAACCCAATTAAATCCGAGATTATTCAACATGGACATGTCATATTAATTGTACAAGCTATTTTAGATAAGCATGTTTAGTTGCCTCGCTGATCGATATTGAAGATTAAAATACATAATGGGTACGAAAATTATTCACATTTTCCATTGAAAAGCATTGAATTAACATAACCAAAAGGTCACATAGTCGAATAGCATTCGGACTTTGGAACAAGAATGTTAATATCTGTAATAGATAAAAATGACTTCGTTCTTGAAAATCAACATTTCCAAGTATTCTAAAGCAGAATGTCACAGCTGTCGATGTATTAATTCTTAGAATCAGCCGTAAGCATTTCGCAGAATAAACAAAGCTATATACACACCCGGGCTATCGCGTTTGAGATAACAGTAATACGTTGTTATTTCCGGCACAAACATACCTAGCGGCTGGAGAATGTGCTTGGAAGTGCTACCCTTACATATGATCATACTGTGTTCTCCGGTCCAATAAATAGATCAGGAATGTTTTGTGCAGGAGTACCTATTATAGAAAAATCAGTTCCCATTTAAGCTGTACCTCCCACTGAAAGATGAACAGTTAATATAGCTATATTAAAAACAATGTTTTCCCGTAGTGAATTTGAATAACGAAGACACAAACAATAGATTGCACGATTTATTGCCTGGCATATTTCGCTGCATCTCGTCAGGTACATACTGCAGAAATCACACAACTTACGTGAATTAACTAGATAAATCCTTCAAGTTGAAATATACACAATTTCGCACAGTAATGTCACTTATCTACCACGGTAATTTTAAGCTGACTAACATGTCTTTCTGTTTGCACAATTCTGGCTTGCGTTGATAGATCATAATTGCTTCTGCAAATTTTAACAAGCGAGTATTTTGTGTGTTAAACAACACGCGAAAGGCAGTGTTTCTGTCCACCATATGGCCACTGTCGACGATGTGCCTACCGATTGAAGACGCTGGGAGCTTCCGGTGTGTCGACCCCACGAGGCTAGCATTTCCTGTGTGTTGTATCTTGTTGACCCATTGAGGTATGTGTTCTAACACCCGTTTGTTAAGCTGTCTCTCAGTTCTACCAATGTAAACGGCCTGGCATCTACATGTGAATTGGTATATACAATTGTTTGTGGCGTACTGAGGAACAGGCTCTTTGACTGCTGGTGTAGGAATCGGTACGGTTTTAAATCTAATGACTGGAGTTGCCGCACAGAATGTTCGGCCTACAGCTGTAGTAAGCCGGTCTTGTAGACGTTGCATTACGTCATCCCCTCGAAAGGTTAGCTGGATGAATACCTTGAGTTTAGGGACTGTAGTTACGTCTGCTTTGGGTTTGGGCTGTTGGCAGTGGCGCTTTATAAATCCTGTGGAGTACCCATTCAGGTTTAAGACATTCTTCAGAGTTTCAAATTCCTCTAAACAGACATGTCCTCTGACCAACGAACACCTTACTGCCTTAAAAGCGTTAAAGGCTAACAAAACCCTCGTCATACTGAAACCTGACAAAGGGAGCGGTACAGTACTGATGGACATGTCAGACTACCAGAGAAAAATGGATGTAATATTGTCAGATGAATCCAAATTCAGGATAGACCAAAAAGTGAACAAGTCGGAGGACCTGGATGCTATAATGAGGAAAGAGATCCAGTCACTTGTGAATGCGGGACTCATCAGTGAGGCCACTGCAAAAACGCTCACACCACGTGGCTCGCACACTCCTCAGATGTACGGTCTACCCAAACTGCACAAGCCCGGCATCCCGCTAAGACCTATCCTGTCCATGGTTAACTCTGCACAACACCGAATGGCGAGATGGTTAGCCGAAATGTTAAAGCCAGTACGACAGTCCTTCGATCCTAAAATACTCAGAGATACATTCCAACTGGTGGACATTACTATGGACATAAATAACAAACACATGGCATCCATGGATATAGCCTCCCTATTCACTAACGTTCCATTAGAGGAGACAGTGCAAATAATAAGGGAACGCATTGAAGACAAACAACTAAAATTAGGCATACCAACACCTATTCTGGAGAGGCTACTACTACTTTGTACCGCCAACATACAATTCAATTTTCTAACTAAGTCATACCGCCAAATTGACGGAGTGGCCATGGGGAGTCCTCTTGGTCCTATTCTAGCGGACATCTTCATGGCACATTTAGAAGAAAAGAGATCCTCAGACATCAACAACTTGGCCTTTTACCGTCGTTATGTGGACGATATACTAATTATCACCACAGACGAGCTACAAGCAACATCGTTTCAGGCCACAATGAACAAGACGCATAAAAACATCTCTCTATCTATGGAACACGAACACAACGAAGCGTTGCCGTTCCTAGATATTCTAATGAGACGTAGAGCAGACGGCACAATTCAAAGATCGGTGTATCGCAAAGGAACATGGACTGGCCAATACCTAAATTTTCAGAGCTTCACACCTGTCCAGTACAAACGGGGCTTAGTACGGACCTTGTTTGACCGTGCTCGAAAGATATGCACCCAGGACACACTCACAGAGGAATTTGAAACTCTGAAGAATGTCTTAAACCTGAATGGGTACTCCACAGGATTTATAAAGCGCCACTGCCAACAGCCCAAACCCAAAGCAGACGTAACTACAGTCCCTAAACTCAAGGTATTCATCCAGCTAACCTTTCGAGGGGATGACGTAATGCAACGTCTACAAGACCGGCTTACTACAGCTGTAGGCCGAACATTCTGTGCGGCAACTCCAGTCATTAGATTTAAAACCGTACCGATTCCTACACCAGCAGTCAAAGAGCCTGTTCCTCAGTACGCCACAAACAATTGTATATACCAATTCACATGTAGATGCCAGGCCGTTTACATTGGTAGAACTGAGAGACAGCTTAACAAACGGGTGTTAGAACACATACCTCAATGGGTCAACAAGATACAACACACAGGAAATGCTAGCCTCGTGGGGTCGACACACCGGAAGCTCCCGGCGTCTTCAATCGGTAGGCACATCGTCGACAGTGGCCATATGGTGGACAGAAACACTGCCTTTCGCGTGTTGTTTAACACACAAAATACTCGCTTGTTAAAATTTGCAGAAGCAATTATGATCTATCAACGCAAGCCAGAATTGTGTAAACAGAAAGAGATGTTAGTCAGCTTAAAATTACCGTGGTAGATAAGTGACATTACTGTGCGAAATTGTGTATATTTCAACTTGAAGGATTTATCTAGTTAATTCACGTAAATTGTGTGATTTCTGCAGTATGTACCTGACGAGATGCAGCGAAATATGCCAGGCAATAAATAGCTATATTAGTCAGTTGCAGATCCTTTACATGACGTCGCAATCAACACCATCATGTTTAGAACGCCAAGATCAGTAGAATGTATACAGAACGCCAAGATCAGTAGAATGTATTCAGAATACCAAGATCAGTAGAATTATTCAGAATACCAACATCGGTAGAATGTATTCAGAACACCAACATCAGTAGAATATATTCAGAACACCAACATCGGTAGAATGTATTCAGAACACCAAGATCAGTAGAATGTATTCAGAACACCAACATCGGTATAATGTATTCAGAACACCAACATCGTAGAATGTATATAGAACACCAACATCGGTAGAATGTATTCAGAACACCAACATCGGTAGAAAGTATTCAGAACACCAAGATCAGTAGAATGTATTCAGAACACCAACATCGGTAGAATGTATTCAGAACACCAAGATCATTAGAATGCATACAGAACACCAAGATCAGTAGAATGTATACAGAACACCAAGATCAGTAGAATGTATACAGAACACCAACATCGGTAGAATGTATACAGAACACCAAGATCAGTAGAATGTATACAGAACACCAACATCGGTAGAATGTATTCAGAACACCAACATCAGTAGAATGTATACAGAACACCAAGATCAGTAGAATGTGTACAGAACACCAAGATCAGTAGAATGTATACAGAACACCAACAATAGAATGTATACAGAACACCAACACCAGTAGAATGTATTCAGAACCCCAACAACCGACATGTGAGGAGAGATGTGAACGCCAGCGAAGTTGACAGGGCACATGATGATGAGATCTAGCTGACTAGCTCGGGTTAGGCCCATGTGGGTATTATTTCATCCTCGTTTTCTAGCAAATTCGTTATCAACACACTCCAACTCATTGCCTATATCACTTGATAATAATGCTACGAGTACGTTCAGTACAGTTACCATTGCCTGTATTAACATAACACGTTGCATTTTTAAGTTGCTAAAGATCAAACAGTAGTTATAGCGATATGGCTGTAATTGATACACTATAATACATAATACGGACATTATAAGACATCTGAACACTAAAACAATCATTTTGAATAACGTGATGTAAGATAATAAAATCGCCAGCCTGCATGTAATCATTTATACCTGCTTGATGTTTCACAAAGGCTTGTTCAATGTAACAGCTCTTATTGCGAGAGCAGGTTTCCAATGGAATATTCGTGTTAACAGAAGGTGAGATTGAGTAATGTAACGTTCATTGCCATTATCTATCTATCTATCTATCTATCTATCTATCTATCTATCTATCTATCTATCTATCTATCTATCTATCTATCTATCTATCTATCTATCTGTCTGTCTGTCTGTCTGTCTGTCTGTCTGTCTGTCTGTCTGTCTGTCTGTCTGTCTGTCTGTCTGTCTGTCTGTCTGTCTGTCTGTCTGTCTGTCTGTCTGTCTGTCTGTCTGTCTGTCTGTCTGTCTGTCTGTCTGTCTGTCTGTCTGTCTGTCTGTCTGTCTGTCTGTCTGTCTGTCTGTCTGTCTGTCTGTCTGTCTGTCTGTCTGTCTGTCTGTCTGTCTGTCTGTCTGTCTGTCTGTCTGTCTGTCTGTCTGTCTGTCTGTCTGTCTGTCTGTCTGTCTGTCTGTCTGTCTGTCTGTCTGTCTGTCTGTCTGTCTGTCTGTCTGTCTGTCTGTCTGTCTGTCTGTCTGTCTGTCTGTCTGTCTGTCTGTCTGTCTGTCTGTCTGTCTGTCTGTCTGTCTGTCTGTCTGTCTGTCTGTCTGTCTGTCTGTCTGTCTGTCTGTCTGTCTGTCTGTCTGTCTGTCTGTCTGTCTGTCTGTCTGTCTGTCTGTCTGTCTGTCTGTCTATCTGTCTGTCTATCTATCTATCTATCTATCTATCTATCTATTTATCTATCTATCTATTTATCTATCTATCTATCCATCCATCCATCCATCCATCCATCCATCCATCCATCCGTCCATCCGTCCATCCATCCATCCATCCATCCATCCATCCATCCATCCATCCATCCATTCATCCATCCATCCATCCATCTATCTATCTATCTATCTATCTATCTATCTATCTATCTATCTATCTATCTATCTATCGCATGTTAATTAACATCGACAAAACCAAATCCATGCTAATAACGAGCAGACAAAAACTACAAACCCTAGCCATAACTGGGACACCGCTCGAGCTCCACGTGGACACGTTATCTATAATTAATGTAAATGAACATAAAACATTAGGTCTTTTAATTGACAGACATTTAAACTGGAGCCCTCATGTTCACGCCCTTACCAAGAGAATAGCACAAAAAGTTTACCAACTTGCTAAAATTCAACACTTTTTGGATGAAAGCACACGAAAAATATTCTATGCATCCTATATCCAATCACCTCTCGATTATTGTTCCACAGTCTGGGATGGTTGCCCTAAATCTAATATGAAACGATTGTGTTCGCTTCAAAACCGCGCTATACGTCTAGTTTCTAGCATAAAGCACGTTGAAAGTAATAAATTATACAGCCATCTAAGACTTTTACCACTTCAAAAGCGCTTCCTTTTTAACAAAGCCAAATTAGTGAATAAAATTATATCTGAAAATACCCCAGAGTATCTTCTACCGTTAATTCAATCTAATGCAATGAACAGTAAGCGCTTAAATTTATTACAGCTTCCTAAGCCTAGATTGGACTTATACAAAACTTGTTTCGCATATTCTGGTGCTCACTTGTGGAATAGCCTTCCACCAGAACTGAAAACACCAATGAGTCCCTACACATTCAACCGAAAACTCTTTCAATACTTACTTCATACCGACTATATGCCTCCATAAGTCACCTACTAGTATCATTTTTCCACTATAATTTTTTCACTATCATTCTTCACTGTATGTGTGTGAACGAGACAGTGGGTGAGAGAGTGAGTGAGAAAGAGTGTGAGTGGAAGAATTAGTATGATAGAGAGAGTGAGAGAGTATGCATGTGCGTGTGCCTGAGTGAGTGTAAAAGTGAGTGGGTGTGTGTGGACATATGTGTGAGAGATTTAGTTAGAGAATGAGTGAATCTGAGAGAGTGGGTGTGTTGTGTGTCTGCCTGTCTGTGTGATAGAGTGTGAAAGTTAGTGAGTGAGTGTGAGTTAGAGAGTCAGCGAGTAAATGAGTGAGTAAGGGAGCGTGAGTGAGTGAGAGAGAATTTGTGGGTATGCGTGTATGTGCCCGAATGAGTTAGTGTGAGAGCGAGTGAGTGTGTAAAAGAGAGAGAGTGGGTGAATGAGAGAGTGCATGAAAAAGTGTGATGTATGTGTGTGTTATGTCTGGGTGAGTGTACATGTGTGTGTACATGTGTGTATCTGTGTGTGCCTCTGTGTGTATGTCTGTACGTGTGTTAAGGTTGCGTTCATGTGTTTATATGCATTTATATGCATGTTCTTGTGCATATGTGTGTATTGATGAGTGTGTGTGTCTGCTCGTGTATGTATTGTATATCTTTGTATGTGTAAGTGTGCTTGCATGCAGTGTATGCGAGGGAGTGTATATTCGGGTGTTATGTGAGTACGTGTGAGTAAGTATATGGATGTGTGCGGGTGTGTGTATGTACATGTGTGTGAGAGAAGAGAGAGAGAGAGAGAGAGAGAGAGAGAGAGAGAGAGAGAGAGAGAGAGAGAGAGAGAGAGAGAGAAAGAGAGAGTTGAGCGCACGCATTTCATGTAACATGCTATTCTATATTTTTTATGTATTCTCATCTTTTATATTACGAGGTATCGTTTAATGCCACTTGATTGTCCTGTAACATGCCATTCCATATATATTTATTTTTTGTTGTTTTTTGTTTTGTTTATTCTCATCTTATCATGTTGTATGCCATTTGATTTTACCATGTATAATATAACATTACTGTGATGTGAGTGAGAGAGTTAGTGAGAGAGGGAGAGAGAGCGAGAGAGAGAGATCAAGAGAGAGAGAGAGAGAGAGAGAGAGAGAGAGAGAGAGAGAGAGAGAGAGAGAGAGAGAGAAGAGAGAGTTGAATTGCATCACTAATTTTTACGCTTTTTTTTGTTTTCGTGGGTGAATCGGTGTGCAGGAGATTGTGTGGGTTGGGGATGGGTGTGTAATGTGTGTGGGGGATGAGTGTGGGGGTGTCTGTGAATGGGATATGTCTGCGTGGGTGGGAGTGTGTGAGTGTGGATGGGGTAAATGTGAGTGGGTGGATGATGTATGTGTGGGTGGCGAGAATGTTTGTAGGTGGAGGAGGTGTGAGTTGGTGGGGAGATGTGTGGGCGGGGATGTGTATGGTGAAGGTATGTGGGGGAAATGTGTTTATGGGTGGAGTTTTGTGCGGGAGGGGAGATGTGTGAGAGGTGGGGAGGTGTGGGATGTGCAGGTGATTGAAGGGTGAGTAAGAGAGAGTGGGTGAATGTGTGTGTGCCTGTGTACTTGTCTGTGCTTGTAAGAGAGCGAGTTAGTGTGGTTTAGAGAGTAAATGAGTGAGTGAGAGGGTGAGATTATGTGAGGCAGCGTGTATGTGTGAATAGGTGTGTGGGTGGATGGGTTGGTGTGTACGTGTGTCCATATGTGTGTATGCGTGTGTTTATGTGTGTGTATGTGTGTGCACGTCTGAATGTGGGTGTGTATGTGTAAGTGTGTATAAATGTGTGTTTGTATGTGTGCTTGTGTGTGACAAAGTGTATGTGTGACAAATTAATTGAATTTTGCACAGAAAATGAGTTAACGATAGCCAACACACTTTTTAAACAACATCCAAGAAGACTCTTCACATGGAAGTCTCCAGACAGTTTTACCAAAAATCAGATAGATTATATTTTAATACAAAGAAGATGGAGATCAAGCATAACATCTGCAAAAACCCTACGAAGTGCAGACTGTGATACAGATCATCAGTTATTAGAAGCAGATCTGAAATTAAAACTCAAAAAGCTTACCCGAGGACCAAGGCCACTTCGTTTTGATCTCACACAAATACCGGACGCATACAACATAGAAGTTAGGAATCGCTTTGGGGTCTTGATGTCTGTACAAGAAGAAATGACACCTGATGAACTGGCAGTACAAGCTAGAGATATCTTGATAACTGCAGCCAAAGATTTCATTCCGACCAAGAAAAAGCAACTTAAGCCATGGATTACATCAGATACGTTAGAATTAATAAAACAACGAAGGGAGCTGAAACAGAAAGGAGATGAATCCGATAGCAGGATGAAGTATAAATCTTTAACTCGAGAAATAAGAAATGAACACAAGAAAGGACAAAAATCAATATATACAAGATTGCTATACCAGAATAGAGCAATATCATAAGGCTGGAAGAGATTATGAAATGTTCAAGAAAATGAAGTTATTTACAAGAAATGTTCAACCTCAATTGAATGTTATCTGTGACAAGATGGGAAATACCTTAACAGAATCTAGACAAATTCTAGAAAGATGGCAGGAGTACTGCAGTGGAATGTATGATATGAGTGACAGTGAAGGTATGAATGAGATACATGAGCCAATGACAGCAGAGACAGAACCTGAACCCTCATTAGATGAAATTGCTTGGGCTATAAGGAACCTGAAGAATGGTAAATCACCTGGATGTGATGAGATACCAGCTGAACTAATTAAAGCAGGAGGAGAAGAAAGCATACACATATATCATGCATTATGTACAAAGATTTGGAAATATGGTATATGGCCAAAAGATTGGAAGAGAACTATCTTCATTCCAATACCAAAAAAGGGCAACCTGAAATTATGCACCAACTATAGAACTGTTGCCCTGATAAGTCATGCAAGTAAAATTCTACTAAAAGTCATAATGCGAAGACTTAGTAAGAAAATGGAAGAAGAGATTAACGTAGTTCAAGCTGGATTTAGACAAGGAAGAGGAACAAGAGATCACATATTCAACATGCGTTTAATAATAGAGAAGTGTAGAGAATTTAATGTAAACCTATTCTCATGTTTTGTGGATTATTCAAAGGCATTTGTGTACAGCATCAGAAACTTTGGGAAATCATGAGGAATATGGGCTTTCCTTCACATGTAGTACATCTCATAAAAATGCTATATCTAGACCAACAAGCAGCAGTTAGAATAGATGGCGAGACATCAGATTGGTTTGACATCAAGCAAGAAGTCCGTCAGGGCTGCGTGCTGTCACCCTATTTGTTTAACCTGTATGCCGAAAATATAATGAGAAATGTAAGAGATGATATAAACAGGGAGCCATATGATGCCCTAAATATCGGCGGTCATGACATACCAGAGATTCGATATGCTGATGATACAGTATTACTATCCACAACACAGAATGGCATAGAAAACCTAATAGCCTCAACACAATTGAATAGTGAAAATCACAACTTATATCTTAACATAGCAAAAACTAAGATAATGCATACAGATAAAACTACTATGGAGAAAGAAATATACATTAATGGGAGAAAATTGGAGATGGTGGAAAATGTTGAATATCTTGGGTCATTGATTACGAATAATGGTGACACAATGAAAGAAATTAAACGGCGACTATCCATTGCTCTTCAAAGACTAAAACAGATGAATAAATTATGGTGTGGGACAGACAGAACTACAAAAATTAGATTTTTAAGAGCATGCATCTTTCCCATTGCAACATACGCCTGTGAGACATGGACACTTACTAAACAAGCTGAACAGCGTATACATGCCTTTGAATATAAATGTTATAGACGAGTTCTAAGAATATCTTGGGTAAAGAAAAGAACAAATGCATCCATACTTCAAGAGTTGAATATTGAGGAGGGATGGCTATTAAAGACGATAAAACAAAGAAAATTGAAGTATTTTGGTCACTTGAAACGTCACGACAGTTTGGAGAGAACAATAATGGAAGGGTATATGCCTGGGAAGAGAGGAAGAGGAAGGCCAAAGAGAAGATGTGTGCAGGATGTGGCGGATGATATCCAGATGGGTGTATCAGACGCGGGACATCTTGCTTGTGATCGAGAAGTTTTCCGGAAGGTTGTTATGGGAGCGAGGTTCTGCAAAGGACATGCTACTGAATGAATGAATGAACAGGGGATGATTTAATATTCTCTTCTTCTCCAGTCAGCACCCTGGTCATCTTTCAGCATATGAGTATATGATGGTTGCTCGGTCATACGTTATACATTACACCCACTCGAACTCTAGTTAACTCGAACAGGAGTGAACTCAAAGACTGTTGTAAGTTTCCTACGTATAATTTTCTACACAACCACATGTCACGTTATCAAAAATACAATCACTTATTCGACAGTCACATCACAGTACACTACATCACGATTTAAAAGCGTGGCTCAATGTAGAGCCATAACGCTGTATACTTTTCACCATGTCCACACAGGACGATGGATCAACGTAGACTAACTTGTCAGGAGCTCACTTCCTATCACCTGGGAAGTGAGTTCCAACGTTTTCACGTTGTGTGGAAAGTCTCTGCTTTCCGCTTTTTGGTGTTCACTTGCTGAACACAGCCATAACCTTTACTCTCTGACCTAGGCTATAGCTTAACCATGCCATATATATATATATATATATATATATATATATATATATATATATATATATATATATATATGTCAGTCTTATTTGTCGGTCTGTCTGATATGTCTGTCTGTTGTATGTGTTCGCCTTCTTATATGTCTGTCTATCTTATATGTCTGTCTGTCTTACTTGTGTGTCTTATATGTCCGTCCGTCTGTCATAGATGTTTGCCTGTTTCATCTGTTTGTCTTCTTACATGCCTTTCTCATGTTTGTCTGTCTTTTAGTCTGTTTTATCAGTATATCTGTCTTATATGTATGTCTGTCTTATATGTATGTCCGTCTGCCTTATCTGTCAGTCTGTTCGTCTGTCTTATATGTCTGTCTGCAGTATCTGTCTGTCTGTCTTATCTGTCTGTCTGTCTTATCTGTCTGTCTTGTATATACGTATGTCTGTACGTCTGTCTTACATGTCTATCTGTTTGTCTGTCTGTCTTATCTGTAAGTCTGTATTATCCTGATGGTCTGTAACGTTTTATGTGCCCTGCTCTGTGTGATTATTGAGGATCATCAGAATTATTATAGATAACATAAAATATAACTGCAGCTGGCTGTGACATTTTTCACTTTTATTGACAGCACATAAAAGGGTTTTCGACTTCGCCTCGAGGTGGATTTTTACACAATGTCCTAGGCTACAATGTCAACCTAGCTTTAAGTGGATCCCTTAAATATCTTGGAAAGTAAAGGTGGTATTGGCGAACATCCCTAGAATGAGGATTTGTCGGTACAACTGCGGGACTGCCAACATACATTCAATAGTCTTCAAAACGTGTAAACGAGTTCTGTACATCTTACTTGATTACACGCTCATTGGAAATATCAGGTGCTGGGAATGTGAATAGTTTCAACTTTCTCCAATTAGGCCTTCATAGTCAGGATACAGACGTATGGCCTGAACCTTGTATAAACGGTAAGTCTTCGATATAACGGTTGTCTAGATATATTGAAGAAGATTGGAGACAGGAAACATCTCTGTAGTATTCCTACTGTTTGTTTGGAAAAAGAAACTTCCCACCCAATCCGACATGTAGAAGGAAAAAACAGTTTCCACCTTGTTCAACCGCTTTCTTCAACCTTGGTTATAATTGTGCTGGTTCATAGTCCGGTCTTGGTTTCTTTTCTTTTTTTTTTCCTGGGTCAGTTGGTTAAATTTTCTGTGCCGCAGATTTCATGCCTGTGACGTCAGCTGGGGGTGGGGTTTGAGGAGGTTGGTCGGTGCTGTTTCTTTTGAAATGATGTCGTCGTTTTATTATACTTTGCTTGATCTTTGCATGACTATGCAGTCATCCAAGCCTCTCTTGCCTGATTGTAATTTACCAGTCAATTTTTCTTTCAGTTGTTTGTCCCTGCTTTCTAAACGAGAAGAGAACATTTGAGTCAAACTGACCGGAATTTTGATTGAACCCACTACAGTGGTCATCAGAGAAATTGTCAGACAGCGTGTTACACCTTTCGGCCACGTCAACCTCTTAGATCTTTTGCTAGCAATTGTTAACTTATTTCTAATAGAAATTCAGACTTGTGTGGGGTTATCATCACATTGGGCCGTGAGTGTAGGGAGTGGCCATCAGGCGCTACGGAAGTAGAAATTCAGCAATTAATTAATGACTACTCTAGTCCTGGCTACGTCATTATCTATACCGATGGCTCTGTGTTAAGTGGCCAAAGAAAAGTGCCTAGGGAATCATTGCAAAAGTAAATTGAAAATGTTTAGTAAAGGAGAGTTTGGCGTATGATACCACAACCTCAAGTCTGAGAATGAAGGTGAAGGCGGTTACTTCAGCTTTTCGTTGGTTTGGATAACAAACTGTATACACATGTTGTGATTGTAAATTATTTACAAAGCATAATGTCAAAGGTGATAGCTGGCATGCTTCGTGCAGAATGGCATGCATCGATTCAGAGGTCGTGGGTTGTGAGCATTCGCCTGATCTTTTCTCCAGGACACTCTGATGTGGTTGAAAATGAACAGGCGGACATTGGCTGGTGCTGCAGTATTACAGTGATATTTGATGCATAATAAGGCAGATGTGGTGAAGGCACTCTGGGAGCATGTGAATAATGCAGAAGAACAGATGGACTGTCATGGTCTAGAGAGAATGCAGCAGTATTGGGTGGTCAGGGGATCTGGTTGACAGTCGTCACTCAGAGGTAAAGCAAGACCGACATATAATCAGATTGCAGCGGGCACCATTAGTAATGAAACTCGTTGCTGGCTGTTGAAGATGAGGATATTTCTGGGAATGCCCCGAGTACAATGATGTCGGTACTTGACTCAACTCAACTCATCTCAACTCAACTCAACATGTTTGTAAAATCTATCAAATAATAAACAACATGAAATACAACTGACTACATTACTTACCGCCTCCATTTCGAACGCAAACGTAAGGAAACCTGCAGACGTTTCCAAGGCCGACACAGTATACAATCATTGTTAATATATACTCTGTCTTTCTAGCCCAGGTCTCTCTTTCTGGTATGTCTGTGTCCAAACTGTGTATTGTCTTTTCTTCATTTGTCTGTTCTTCTCTTGTCTTTTCTTCACTTGATATGATGCTTTCTTCAGTGTTGTCTTTGCAAATGATTTGCTTCAAGAAGCACTTGTTTTCAGTTTCCCCAGCCACATTTTCTACTAGACATTTCTCCTCCATGTTATCTCGTATTCTCAACATTTCAGATTACTTTCTTCTGTGAAGACTCTGAACAATAGCTTCTCCTTAGTTGAACAATATGTGTAGTACTAAAAGCACCATGGGCTTTACAAACTGCGACTGACATGCAAGAATGGAACATAAAATGAAAGTTTATATAATCCATTAAAAAATAACTCAAGTAAAATTAACGAGAACACAATAAATTACAGCTGCAATAAATTACACGCTGGAAACAAAATAAATAATGGTAAAGAACTCAAGTGTAACTGCAAGCCAGCTGCTACCGAAGAATACGGAAAGTAACAAGCACACCAGAAGCTCATTAAATAAGGATATTTACATTCAAACATTATGGTCATCCATATTCAACAGGGGGAAAAAACAACGAGAAATAAGAATATTTCAACGAGTTCAGAAAGGTCTCGTTGCACAGTTACCCTAATTTCCCAATGAAATGTCAATAAAAGTCAATATTGTTGTTTAAGATGTCTACGTGTTTGAAAGGATAAAAGCGCTTGCTCTTAAACTTCCTGTGCGCTGATGATGGCGAGATAGACGGTTCAGCCCTCCACACCAGCATTAAGCTGAA
This sequence comes from Cepaea hortensis, assembly GCA_963921405.1. NCBI lineage: Eukaryota > Metazoa > Mollusca > Gastropoda > Stylommatophora > Helicidae > Cepaea > Cepaea hortensis. Next base: position 84,623,093 of record OY992889.1, on the reverse strand, counting down.
CTTAAACGTTGGCTTCTCCTACAGAATGAAACGGAAAACAAATGAAAGTACCATTGTCTAGAAACTAAACCTGGGGCAGATTACAGCATTCTGCAAAGGACATGCAGAAGTTAAATTGTTGTTTTGGATGAAACCAAGTTAGCGCATTGGCTAGAACGCTTACCTGTCGACAAGTGGGTAGATAGGTATGTTAGTAGTAAAGGATGCGACTTACACACGTATATTGACATCCAATATGGCGGGTATGGCGGGTAATGGCGGGTAATAGTTTTTTTGGGGGCCGGGTGATTTTTGGCTGGTAAAATCCCGGGTCTATTTTATTTGGCGGCGTGTGGGAAAATCCCGCGTCTATGACTTTTTTAGGCGGGTTGTTTCTGTGAAAGTAATTAAGGTAGCGGGCGTAAAAGTATTCGTGTCTATTTTTTTGGGTGGGAACGGTGTGAAATATTTTTGGCGGGTAAGTGTGAAAGTAATTAGTGGGAAAGTGTATGAAGGGGTTGAAGGGAAAGTTATTTTGGTTACGTAGGGTATATTAGTATGAGTGGTGGCGTGATGTATAACCTGGCAAGGGTGTGATGGGTCGTGATTATACTCGACGAAGTAAGAGGTGGTTACTGTACAAAAGAGGGGTGTAGGAGTCTGACACAGTAAAACAGAGAGACAAAAGTAAAAACAAAAAAGTAATATTTTCAAGTGTTTTTATTAGTATACAACATCAAACTACATTTAGAAAATGGTTTACGACCCACACATTTAAAAAAAAAGGGTTACGATCCACAAGGGATCAGAGGGAGGTGGTAGATAGATGACTGGTCCTGTAGAGGCCTGTCGTTATTATTATCAGACGGTGAATGGAAACGAACATTAAAATCAGCTATGAATTAATCGATGGTAATTATTACTAGCGGGGGAATGGGTTCAACAATGAAACAATCAGGGTCGTGGTGTAATACGAATGCATTCTCCCGTCTTAGGGATACAAGAGGCCGCCGGGGTGGTGTTATAGGGGGGTCTGGTAATTGTATGGTGTTGGCTCGACGTAGACTTGGAGGGGACGGTTGAGGTGGAGGAGCCTGGTGGGGTGGTGTGGGATTAGTAATATAGTGAGGGGATGGTGATCTAATTCTGACTGGGTGGGGTGGAGTGATGTATGGAGGACTCCACCTTAGCAGCAGTGGTGAGGGTGGGGGTCTCAGTGGTTGCTGTCGCCGACGGTGCCTGCGGGACCGCAGAACACGACGCCGGAAGAAAGGAAAGGCTATCCTGATCAGATCATCAGTTGTCAATACAACTCGCATCACATCCCCCAGATGAGCGTCGACAACCTCTCTGAAAGTATGACCCATACACGTATGAGCCAGCTGGTTGGGCTGCTCCTCCAGGCAACCAACACAGTAGGTCATGATATTCGTCTCAAGCTCCGTGATGGCAGCCTCAATGGTGTCACGAGGATTCATTGTCTGTAACAAGCAGACATATATAGCTATACTTGAATATATAGATATGGTAATTAGACAATTATATAGGTGGTAAGAGAACAAGAAGACCAGTAACCACTACATCACCCTGGTAGTATTACATGTAAAACAACAACTCAGCAGTTTTTTTGTATCACAACACGGAAACCCCACCCTTTTTTAACCAATTAATGTGGTGAGAGGGGTGATGAGGTCACAAACTGACTTTTTTTTATAATATGGTCTTTTGCCACGTGTTCAGGCTTGTGAGAACTAAAAAAGAGAGGTGATGAATACAAACTGCCAAGTCATCAGCTGTGGTACCGTGTGCACAACGCAGACAGTGTATAAATACTAGGCGTCTCTTGTAAGCAACTACTCTGTCCTTGGCGTCTAGAAGTATCGTTCTCTGACAACACGGCACTATGTGGCAAGACAAATACGGTAAGTTGGTGGTTGATAAATCTACCACATAGTCGTTATGTGTCTCCAAGTACCTTAATATCATAAACCTAGTATAATACAATAGTATATGGTGCTAAACATATATAACTGAAGAGACAAGTCACTTCTTCATATAGTATACTAGATTGTGCCGATGTGAAATAGTGGTGCTACCTAGAACATAATGATATGATAGTAGCATATCACATAGGAATATTCGCAGAGGAAAGGTGAAAGTGTGTCCTATAGGGTCTACATAACCGTTATCGGTAGTAATATATGGTCTACATGGGTACATGTCAGATACATAGTTATTATTTATATTATATATATCTGTAATGGTGTTATACTACCTTAATCTTATCTATGCTTGTTGCAGATACGTATGCCCACGAAAAACTAATAAGGGACCTGTGGAGCCTACTAAGAGCAGAACCAAACAGTTATTGTATGGGGTGTCTTAATACCCCGCAAAATCAAGAAGCCGAGAATCCCTTCGCTCATTCTTGTGATGAGGGTGAAGGTGGTAGCTTTGCGGACCTAGTAACAGTTCGACTACGGGATGTGCTAAAACAACACTTCACTAAAGATGAAATAATTACATTAAGCCTGAATAGAATTGAGGAGAGCATCCTCGATTATAATCGTCAAAACGAAACTCCAGAACCATCCCCAGCCAGGAGTGAAAGATCAACGTCACCGACATCATTATCGTTCAGTCAATCCACACTGGTGGATGAGTATTAAACCTTTTTCTAAACAAAGAAGACAAATTTAGATGGGTGATGATAGAAGCGAGGGTGGTTTATAGTACCTCATTGGTATTCTTTTTATTTTCTCAGGCTGTGTTTCACACTGACTACAACGTACTATAACAGGCCAATGAACACTACTGACACGAAGAGCACACGTCGTAATTGATCGCCTCAGTGGTACTGCGAAGAAAAGACTGAATATCATCACACAACAAGAAAAGATGTCTACACAGCCACTAGACCAGTCTCTAGGTGTGGTAAGAGACGTGGTTACTAAAAATTATACACTGAACAAACAGAGGGCAGTCAAGAACACTCTCAACAGATGTGCACACCCCGTTGGTGTACTCATTAAACATAACAACGCCGGAAAATGTGTTACTGTAACATTTGATAGCCCAAGGCACTATGACTCATTCCGAGTCCAGATGTTTAGGTATTACAACAGACACCACATCGAAACTAGACAAGACCAGACTGGGTCACCTGTGGAAGACGTGTTTACAACACCACTGGTGAAGATTCATTTATATCTCACGAAAAAAAAGCTGCTCGCCCAGGGACAGGTTGACAATATTACCGCATGGTTAAAAATAGACTTTATCGACCTTGAGAAACTCGCTACAGACAGTCACGAGTAGACAAAACAAACACCACGTATGAGCCTACGATTAGGACCAGAAAGATAAATATCACAACTGTGGGGTTGCCACATACTCGATACCATGCTTCAAACAGAGGGGTCAATGATCAGGTTGTAGGTCGAGTACCCATTGGTGCCTACGTACAAAACATGTCTAAACATGTGTTGGTTCAGTTTGTAATATAGGTCGAGTGTTTCTAGATATAACTCGATGAAACCGGTTTAATCTGGATATTATTTACTCAACCAGTGGTATAAAAGGCCGAGGTTGGTAACACTCAAGTATTATAAGCTGAAGATGACTACAGACCGAACATCCGTGCCTGCTACCTGGGTCTATATGACTCGAGGTGGTGAGACTGTTAGACCAGTGGGTATTGGTACCAAGGCTGTGTTTGTCTCCTCGTACAGGGGTGCGACTACGTTGCATATAAGGAGATTTTTTGGTGAATCCGATATCAAGTTTCCGACCAAACTAGGGATGACACTTACTCGCCAAGAATATGAACAGATGATTGGTATGCAGAGTGAAATTCTAGCTGAGTTTGATCGACTCACAACCAATCGAGGTAACCAAATCAATCAAGTCAAACAAGTCAGTAACCAAGACAACCAACCCAGTAATCACCTCATTCAAATCAGTATCCAAGACATTCAAGTCAGTAACAGATGTGGTCAGACGATACCATATGACGAGGCAGCTACATCATATGTCTATGATATTCAACAGGATACTACACCAGCATATGTCTACGACCCTCAGATTACAAACTTCAATAACCAACCAGGGGACCAGCAACCAACCTATGCCTATTCAGACAATCTTATACCACTGATCGACCCCCGAAAGAAGGCAACAAAGAGAAAAGTTCTATAGAACACAACACCATACATCACTGTTCATTTATATGTATGAAGAATTAAAATAAAAAATAATAAATGTAAAAAAAAAAAATGTTTTGTCATTTTGCTTTTTAAAATATGTATGATGTCTCTTGCTTATTTAGGTGTGTACTTGTCTGTATGTGTACTTGTCTGTATACGTCTGTGTTTGTGATTACATGTGTGTACGCGTGTGTGTATGTGTACTTGTCTGTATATCTCTGTAGTTGTGCTTACATATGTGTGTACGCTTGTCTGTATGTGTGTGTGTATTCATAAAATTATTAAACTACTATGGTTCATTGGAAAATACAAAATATCAACTTACCAAAAACACCTTGATCCAAGTTAATTGTACAACAAATCTGATGGCAGTGTTGAGTACGTTCAGTTGTGGAAATCCAACACCACAGATGGTACTAAAAGCGAATTGTTTCAAGTCGATAGTAGAACACACAGATTCTACTATCACAGAGTGAGTAGTCTTTGGTTGTGGAGACTCAGTTCCATAAACGACTTGGCTTTATACAGTTGTAAACGATACTAAGGTCATGTTTCCACCAGAATCACCAGGAAACTTAGTCAGCAGAATACTACATAAGACATCTGATGTCTGATACAAACATGACTTCGGAGAAAGAAAGTAATTACGTTGTTCGTAATCTCCAAAAACGAATACCAGGTCATAGCCTTGACCTCGAACAGAGACTATTCCGTGAGAAGTACCATCACCCACGATTTTTCCCACCAAAACACGACAGCGACTTACAGCTCTAAAAAAAAACAAAACAAAAAAACAAAAAACAAACTGATGTTTCAAACAGTGAATACTAGGTCATAACCTTGGTCTCGACGAGAAAGTATTGCGTGAGATAACAGCACCCAGTTATTTTCCCACCAAAACAGACAGCTCTGGGAAGTAG